>OZ010787.1:534684314-535884314 GCA_963932465.1 Maratus speciosus | reverse complement strand
TATAACAAGAGCAACATGGAATTGAAAATACAGTACACATGAAAAAATTGAAATATTTGTGGAAGCAAGGCAGAATCATCAGGCCCTAATTACCCTGATTACCACAAATAACATGTACGGTTTCATCTTTGCATTAGTCATAACAAGCTAAAGAAGGGGAAAAAAGGCTACCACCGTACACAAAAAATCCAGAAAAAGCAGAAATAACACCAATATAAAAATAGTTAAATAAAAATACAAATAATTAAAAAAATGAGCATATCACCAACTGAAGGCCCTTCGATGTCATAAATGAAACAGCATAAACGATATAAGGAATGATTTGCACATGTTGCTATAAATATCTAACTAAATATTCATGAGTATAAACCATGGAGCAAAAATATATAGTGTAAGCAGGTTGAAATAGTAAAGTTACATTATTTTCACCATTAGAACACAAATAGTGCTGACCTATATTGTTGAATAATACAATTAATAACTTCAAAGTATTCACTAATGGATCATATTTAGTGCACCCCTAAAATTTTTAATAACACATTTAAAGTTTACTACACAAGAACATATATTTAAGAAAAAAAAACATGCCGCGAGAATGAAAACTAATTGATAAATATTAATAACTAATAGTGGCTAAGGATAAATCATTAATTGTATTAAGTTAATATAATAGAGGGATTAAAATCTACCCTATATATATAAAATCCTAATGAAACGAATTTATGAAACGGATATTATGAAACGACTGAATTGAAATGAATTTATGTAACGATTCTGTGAAACGACTGATTAAACAACTGATTATGTTTCACGGCGATTTCTCCTAAAATATGGAATACTTTGCGATGAAATTAACACCAAAAATCCGTATTGATCCACAAATCTCAAAACTGGCACTAGAATTTTTAAATTCGAATTAGTTTTTGAAATATTAATTTTTTGCTAATTTTAAATACTTTTCTCTAATGATGGCAACTCAAATTTTAATCATAACAGATTTTTTTTTCATATTTTAGAAAAGGTTATTATTTTAAACTAGTTTAGCGACCAGTTTGGCCTCTCTTAAATGTATGCTAAGAAACGTATCATGTTACTTACATTCATAATTCAATTTACTTGAACAAACTTTCGCCAAATCGAAAGATTCTGATAGAGAAATCAAGAACTTGGTATTTTTATGTTAGCGAGACGCAGGTGATAAATCGCCAAACATTTTCCCCATCGCATTTTTTTTATATTTCATTAATTTCATTTAAAATATAATCCTTTCATTCATTTTATTTAAAATACAAAACTTTCATTTAAAACTGAAACGGTACTTTTCCGTTATACGGACAACATGCCAGAATGTATGCTAATGCGCCAATTATTTCAACCCTGATCGTGAAAAGGATTTTCAATTTTATGCCGGCAGTTTAATATGAGTTTTATTTTATTAATTTATTGTATAACAGTTATTTGTTCACTTATTTTAAGTAGATATTTGTGGTTTAACAAAATAGTTCGAAAAGTCTGTAATTTTCAAATGTTATATTTTTAAAATGCTCACTTTACCATCGACAATGTCTTTTCTTTTATTTTTCAAATGTTTAAATTCACGTCATTTTCATTTTGCGCCAACTATTACGCTTGGCGACAATGACGTCCGTATAACGGAAAAGTACCACTGAAACATTTAAAATTGATGGCTTTCACTCCTTTCTTCTTTTTTTTTTTTTTTTTTTTTTTTTTTTAAACAAAACGAAACACTGTAAATCGAAATGTCTTAAATTCAGACACTTAAGTGTCTGAAACGGAGTGTTCAATTTTCAGACATTTTAAAATGTCTGAAAAATTTCAGACACTTTTTGCGTCTGAATTTTAGACACTTCAAACGTCTGAATCGCAGCCATTTTTTAAAAGCATTATACGTAGCCATGTTTGACCACGTTGATCCTGGAAAAATATATGGCCATTATTCTGCCCCCCTCTCCCCCCCCCCCCCACACACAGCCTGATTTTAGGGGCTCCAAAATATGGTATGCAATTTTCATAAAGCTGATAATTGAAATCTTTTTCGACATTGTACTGATTATAATCAATATTTTGAATTTATAGAGTAGAATAAGATTAAAAATTAAAATATTTGTCGCAATACAGTAAAACCTCTCAATAGTAGGCACCTTAGAACCGTGAAATTTGTTCGCCATTCGGAGGTGTCTGTTTTTCTGAGGTAAAAAAATATATAATATGTGCATGTTGTTAATAAAAAATGTGCTTCTTAAATAGTTGTGTCCTCTAGGAGTGTCCATTATGGAGATTTTACAACAAAACTTTCATAGGACAATTTTCTTCAGCGAACACTGACCTTTTTCAAGATAAATACATTTTTTTTTACCTCATAAAAGCGAACACAATCGAATAGCAGGCAAATTCAACGTTCCAAAACGCGTTCAATTCGCGAGGTGGCCGCGATTGAGAGTTTTTATTGTATTTATTTTTTTATTTAGTTTTTAATCTAATTCTACTTTTAAAGTTCAAAATGCTGATTATAATCAATACAATGTTGAAACACATTTAAAATGTAAGCTTTAAAAAAAATCCATATCGTATTTGGAGCACGTAAAATCGTAGGGGGGGGGGGGGTCTGCCCATGCTTTAATCAAGCCCTCCTTCTGGAAAAAGTCCAACCCTGAATTATGATTCGATAAATGTACGTGTCAGTTTTAAGTGAAAAATCTAGCTATATGTAAATAAATATTTTATAAAATTCTACCTCTTTACTTTGTATTCATTTTTAATTTCAAATTACTTTTTTCTAAAAATAATCAAAAAATCAATATTATATAATTATTTCAAATGAAATATATCTGTATATTTTTACCGCATTCTTACAGTTACGTTAACGGTACATGATTACATGAATTTAAGAATCTAAAAATAATCATTAAAATTTAACAAAGTGACTAGATATAAGGCGCGATCCTTTTTCTAAATCGTTAAGTAAGATTTGTTGACATCAACAAATTTTTTTTTGCTTCAACGTCTACATAGTGACGTCAATTTCCGTTCAAACAATCAAATCGTGAAGCTGTGGTTTTGCCTTTTGAATCATTGATGTTGAAAATTAAAAAAGATTATATGTTGACTATTTTCAGTATGGCAAATGAGATATTTCTAAAATATTCGGAAACACTAAAATTATAGCAAAGGGAAATCCTTTAATTAGAATGACCGGATTTAATGAGTTTTATCAGTCAAAACATTTTAAAATAAATAAATGAACACAAGTAATTCGCTGTATTAAATGTATGGGAGAATCAATGAATGGAAGGATGTTCGAACTATATTCTTTTTTAAAATTTATGATGCACACACTATGAGGCAGAAGAAAACTTCATTAGACAAGAAAAGCATAAATAATAAATAAAAGCAGCTATTAACAGGAATGTTTACTATAAATGCTTTTGAATTCCTGTACATAACACATAATAAATCTATCAGGAATGTAAAAATCGATGTAAACATTACAAATGCTGCCGCATTAAATGCTTATAAAAATATTGTATACATAAATAAATAATTAAAAAGGGTACTTCAGAGTAATAATTGCACCAAAAAAATACTATTAAGGTAGTCTTGACGGTAATTAAGAAGTATGAGCCAATCAACAGGCGATGTCACTGCGATTTTTAAAGTAATGGCTACTTAAGAAAAGGCTTAGGAAAGTGTAAAATTAATAAATTCAGTAACCGCTAATATACACCATGCAGACACACCAAAATTTATTTTAAAGATAACATTGGATAGAAAATAATACAGAAATATGATTGCAGATGATTTGAAGAGTAGAAATTTAAATATTAGCAAAATAAATTTTAACATGGAAATACCATAGGCAAAATGCTTTGAACATATTTTGGCATAACTCAGGAACTAATAAAGCTATAGACTCGTGTGAGGTCTCCATTTAAAGAAAAAACATTCACAAAGAGTTTTAAATACATAGTTAAGACCCCACTTACCTGGTAAAAGGTCTGATTATTCCAAAAGCACATTTGCCCAGATGACGTCCGGATTGGAGGCTACGTTAGTATCCGTTAGTTTGGCAGACTTTGATATTTAAAAAATAAAATCCCCTTGCACATCCGGCTAGCTCTGTTAAAAGAATGGAAAATTTCCATCCTGAAAACATAGCCCGCCAGACAACAGTTCTCTTTACAAATTTGACGAGATGAAGAACACTATATTAGTGTTATAGATAAATATTAATACGGAGTACCACTGTGTCGCTAGAAATTAAATCCCGGAACTTCACATTCCGCAAAAAACAATCAAGTCAAAATAAATTATTAGTTAAAGTGTACGCGTACATAAAAACAAACATTCAGTTTGAATTAGAAACGAACATCGAGTTCGAAAGGAAGACGCATGCGCAACTGAGAGTGCCTCCTGGTGAATGCGGAGCGGAGTTACAAAGTGTCTTAAAATTAGACACTTGCAGATTTTTTAGACACTTTTAACAGTTCGTGTACACTATGATCATAGTAAGACACTTAGGTGTTTTAAATTAAGACATCTATTGTGACTGAATTTTCAGATTCAGACACTTAAGTGTCTGAAATTATTTTTCAGTCACATATGTGTCTTAATTTAAGACGCCTCTATTTGCAGTGAAAGAAAAATATTAGGCACAGATGTCACATACGTACCGGGGTACCTAACTGGCGCAAAAATGGCATTATTTTGAATGACATGTCAAACCCGGCTATTGTTGTTTATTTAATAATAAATGTCTATTTACTTTTATTTCTCTTTAAAAATTATATGAATTATTTTGTTCTATAGTTATCAATTATTTTTTTTGTTATTTCTTTTTGAAAATAATAGAAAATAATTAAAAATACGGTATTACTTAGTTATTCCGTCGACCAATTTCGCCAAATTATATAAATCGCCAAACCACTCGCCAGATTATACAAATTGACATAATTTTTATTTTAAATAACGAAAGAACAAATAAATTAGTACAACATTAATGAATATACAAATAAAACGTCGAAATAAAAATCACTTGATGACGTAATCACGTGTAACTTGCTTAAAGTCAAGTGAATGTGACATTTACGACCAACCATTATTGGCATTTAATCTTATAGCTTGGCGATAGGTTTTTGGTCGACGGGATAACTAAGTAGTACCAAAAATACGTATGTAACTGGTATTCGAAAACAAGGTTTTTGCCAAATTTTCGTAAAAAAAAAAAAAAAAAAAAAAAAAAAAAAAAATCACGCTAAACCTGCGGGTGCGTATACTACATATGGCCAAATATTAAATATTGCAACAAACCATGACATTTAATTTCAACTTCAAATTAATGTTTTAATTTACCACTCGAAAAAAAAAATGCTAACTGACCAGTTGAAAAAAAGCTATTGGCGAAATTTGCACCAGGTTAGCGTAACAGTACCAAGCATTCTTTGCGACCATGGCAACTTTTAAGTAGTTTTATTCGAAAAAAAAATTTAATTTTTAATCAAATGGAAAACTTTTGGCACAGATGTCATATACGGCCCCATATTGGCGCCAATGTCATATACGCAACGGATACTTAACTGACGCCAAAGTATCGTTATTTTGCTTGATATGGTAAGCCGGATTGGTTGATGCTTTCCCCAAATTGGCGTCGGAAAAATATCGCGCCAATATATATGACATTTTCCCAAACTTTCATATGAAAGGTGAAGGGATCAGACCACAGTTGTTTATGGCAGTTGATGACTTGAACTATTGTATAATTTAGATGAAATGATTGCGAATGTCACCTAGAGTTTTCAGTTCCACAGCTTTATTCAGTATAATTCAATCTTCTCTAATATTTTTAAAACCCATCAGATTAGCGTGTTTTTAAGATTCTGTGGTGTCTGAAAGGGGGTTGGCGAGCGTAGCTTGCAGGAGGCAGAGCCCACTAGTTTGTATATAAATTCATACCAATACATAGTTACATATTATTAAATAAGTAAATAAGTAAAATTATGAGATAGATGATTCATTAAATGATGACTCGTTATAAATAAATGTACAAAATTATAGTAGAATAATATATATAAATCTCTGTCACAACAGTGCATAATCATTTAAATAAATAAACTAAAATAAATTACGTTGCTTGTTAAATCTCAATTAGTTTAAAATGTTGAAAATAATAAAAAAAACAATTAACCCGTTATCTACTGACGGTACTTATAAGTACCATTAAAAAATAATTTGTTGTAAAATTCATTTAATACATCGATTAGTTGTAATACAGTTTAGAATGAGTTATAGATATATTACTTTATCTTGTTCCAAAATCATTATTGATTACACAAAACAAAAATATTTTTAAAAGGATGTTTTCTTTTGCCTTTGTATCTTTTTAGCTTTCTTGGAATTGGGGAGAGGGGGGGGGGCATAATTTTCAATTCTGAAATATTTGAATATTTCTATTGTAAGAACATTATATTTGTATATTTCCAAATTCTGCAAAATACTAAGAAAACTATTTAAAATAAAAGATTTGAGTGGGGTTATAAATATTGCCCAAAATCCCCATAAATTCAAATTTAATTAATCCTTCTAAATCCTTCAATTCTTCTAAAATCTTTCTAAAATTGATTAAATGACTGTGTAAATCTTCTAATGTAGTTTCGAAAATTCACGAAAAATGCTTTATAAGATAAAATTTTCATGAATTCATAATTCAATACATAAAGGGTTAAAGTGCCCTCAAACTTGCATAAAATTTAAAATACATAATAATGGGAGAGAGCATAGAAAATAGAATAAAAATTTTTAATCATTACATACACTTATGCTATTGCGAAAGAATTTACTATGTGTGAGATATTATTATGATGTTGTCAGTATTGGGCTATAAAGTGAAATTTGCATTATTTAATAATAATAAAATATCAAATCAATAAATAGAACTGTTCGTGTATATATATATCCACATCATCATAGCTTTTGTTAACCTAGTTCTAAGATACTGGAAAAATATCTTTAATAATATGTATTGCGGCATTCGTTTTCTATTACTTTCTTTATCCATACAGACAATCGTGTTTTTTGTTTCATTCTAACTTTGACAGCCGTTATTTGATATAGCTATATCTTTACTCCTATCAGAACAGTCAATAACAATTAATACGGGTATGCATTTTCTGGCATCCCTATATATGTGAGTTACAATACTTTAGCAGGAATTAATACACCGGGGTTCAAAATGATCTAGGAACGATCAGTTAATTGACTGAATAACAAATGTGTTTATACTAATCCACATACACACCATATAAACTGATTTTATCAAACTAAATAGACAATATAAACATAAAGAAAACATTATAAACTAAATTTTATCGTTACCATATAATAAATTGCATTTCCACTGGATATGCAATAGCAGCAAAATGATAAGAACAGAGCAGATTTAGATTTTTCTAAATTACTGAAATATGATCAATTGTACTTCCTTCATGTTTAATAATTTCAATGCAGCGTTGTGACATAGAGTTTACAAGGTTTCGAACTCGTTGATGTGACAAAACACGCCATGGCTCACTAATGACAGATTTTTATTCTGCTTTAGAGTTAGTTATACGGGATCATTTGACCATTTTATCGGTAGATATTGCGCACTATAGGGGAAAGTAGGGGAATGGCGCTCACTTCAGGGAAAACATGAATAGCTAGTCAAATTTAGACAAAAAAAATCAATATTTTGTTAACGACGTATAACTCCAAAGCATAAGGAACAGTTTACAATCAACTAATTTTCATAAAAGATTAATGAATTTTTTTTTTGTCGTTTTATTTAAATGACCACCGATTGAGCGGTAATGCCCGACATAGTAGGATAATTGCGCTCAGAGTTCGAATACAACATTTAAGTAAGACAAAAGTCACATATGTAGTTGTGTGGGCTGTTCACACCACTGTAGACTTTTTGCAACCACTTTACACATATTGTGCACACAGATTGTGTTAGACATACAGTGGGCTACTTTTTTATATTTAGGTTTTTTGATTTCCACCACTTTTTTGAAATCGTAAAATTCTCCTTGTTTAATGATATATTAATAAAGGCGATAACAGGGAAATTTTACTATTTCAAAAAAGGGGTGTCAATCAACAAATTTGAATTCAAAAAAACTTCCCACTGGCAACACTTCTGGAATTCCACGCGAGCGCCATTACCCGCTATCGCCATGTTGGTGTTTTATTGCATTATAATTGGCGTAACAACGCACTACAAAAAATAAATAAAAGCATGAAAGTACAGCTAAATGTATATATTTTGTAGACATAATGAGTAAATTAATATTTGAAAATAAGAGTGTACACTTACCTTCAAGTTAGATGTTGTAGAATTTTATAATAAAACAACTTTAAACAAATAATGTGAGGACACAAAAATACTTTCCTCCCTATGGGTACTAAATCCTTACTGGAAACTTAGGATGAAGTTCGCTAGGTGCCGGTACCGATCGCACGTTTTCAATTCTATTCTGCTTAGAGATATTTGGTGAGCGGTATTGCCTTTCTAAGCGTCAATACACTACTTTCTCCTATAGACCTCATCAAAACAATGTTTTTAGATAGGAACTAACAATTAAACACAACTTAAAAATCATCAATACAAGTAAATAAAAAAAAAATAGGTAACTAAATAAAAAATAGTTTTATATTGATGAGAAATTATTAATTAGTTCGCTTTGTACGCGGTCGGGTTTTCTGATTTTTTTAATTTAATTTTTACTTGTTAAAAATATAATCTTAAACCTGGGCACCAGAATATGAAATGATTTGAGAGAATATATTATGCTGGTAATTTCATTAATTAAATATACAGGGTGTCCGGTCTCAACGGTGTCCAATGGCTAATTCCTAAACCGTTAGTCATAGATATATAGTTCCAATTACAAAAATATTTAAAATCAGGTAAAAAAATATTTTAAAAGCGATTTGGGTCAATAAAAACATTTCTTAAAAAGTTACGAAATTTAAATTTTTATACGATCCCCCGGTCCTTATATTTAGTAAAATTTTTCTTTTATACTGACAAGTAATACACAAAAAGTCCCGTTATTCTACGTTAAAAAATGACCGAGTAATAGCTGTTTAAAGTTGGAGCCTACTTTTTGCTGCAAATTGGGGGTCATTCACAAATTTAGTCGAAATATAATTTCGTCAGATATATTAAAAAATGGTTAAGAGTAAAATTAACATTGCAATACAAATTTGAAATCTTTAATCATTCTGACATATTAAAGCAAATTATACAATTTGTAATAAACCTTTAAGAAGAAAGAAAAAACAGAATTTTTGTTAAATAAAATGATGCTAAATTAACAGCCTCAATTCTTTACAAAATGATACGTATTTTAAAATATTATTAGCTCACACTAGCCTGCAAAAGTTGGGTTATGTCATGTTTTTTTAGTTTTTGATAATTGATTCTTATGTATTCTATACCACTGAATCTGAAATTGACCTTCATTTTTAATCATCACATCAGAATTTTTCGCAAATTTCAAAGTTAAAAAGTTTAAATTTAAAATTGAATCTCCTCCTTCATCTCATCGGACCACTCAGCTACTTAGCTGTAAGAATCCCAGGATAAGCAAAAAATCGAATAATTTATTGAATAAAATAAAATAAAATAAAATAAAATAGAAAAAAGTTTTACATATAGTATGAGATTTTCGCTATATTTTAACTTACACATTTACGATTTGCAAAAAAATTCTAACGTGATGGTTAAAAATGAAGGTCATTTTCAGATTCAGTGTTAAAAAGTACGTAAAAATCAATTGTCAAAAGTTAAAAAACACAATCATCTCCTCTGCTTTATAGTATCCGATTTTTGTTATTCTTTAAATTTGACAATTTATGATTTGCGAAATATCCTGAAATGATGGTTAAAAATTAATGTAATTTTCGGATTCTGTGCTAAAAAATACACAAAAGTTAAAAAATGTAACAATCGCAGTCTTGTATTATCTAATCTAAAACTTTTTCTTAAACTTCTTAGCGGTAATCTATCTGAAATTTTTTGTGTTATCCTGTAAAATAAGTATAAATGGTAACCACCGAAAATCATAATAATATTAGATTGTTATTGTATTTGCGGCAATATGTAAAATGCAATCTCGATCGGATATTTAAAAGTGAGTTAAAGTTCGAGTACAAATTTTGAACTGGAAAAACATACATACGATCGTTGAAGTAACATAAAAACTTATAAAAATAACATAATTTTTGTTAAAAGAAATCATAAAAGAAACAGTCTCAAATCCTGACAAAATAAAACATGTTATTTTAGTCAATCTGAAACTTAATAAATGTTAACTTAATCGTAATACTAGTACGATTTTTTTTCAAAGCACAGATACACATGAAATAAGATCGTCAAATACTTTAAGCACTTGGTATGTGACCCCACAAAGCCAAGCCGAACTCATTTGTTTTCAGAGCAGAAAAGTTGCATAAGTCATGCATTTTTAAAGTTTCATAACTCGGTCAATTTTAGAGTTATATGAACGGGACATTTTTTTCTTACTTGTCAGTGTAATAGGAAAATTTTACTAAATATAACTTATAGAACCGGGGGACCGTATAAAAATTTAAATTTCATAATTTTTTAAGAAATGTTTTTATTGACCCAAATCACTTTTAAAATATTTCTTTACCTGATTTAAAACATTTTTGTACTTGGAACTATACGTCTATGACTAACGGTTTAGGAATTAGCCGTTGGACACCGTTGAGACCGGACACCCTGTATAAGATACTGACGAAAATTATTGAAATATTTAATAAAATGGAGCTTTCAAAAATTCAATGCTTAAAAGGAAGACAGTACCCTCAAAATGTTCAAAATATTCATCATTTTATTACTACCTCGAATTATAGATGTAAACTTTTTGTACATGAGATTAGGATGCCAAAACTGTATTTATAATATTTCTTTATGTGTAATATGTACAGGATTGCAGTTCAATGTGTTCTTTTTAACAAATAAAAACTTTAACCTTTTACGCCCCGAAGATACTTTAACGTACCACTAAAAAACGTGTTATAAAATGAATTTAGTACATAGATCAGCAGTAATATAATTTAAAATGAGTAGTAGATACATTACTTAATCTTGCTCCGAAAGCTTTATTTGTTGCACAAAACAAAAATGTTTTAAAAAGAATGATTTCTCTTTCATTTGCATCTGTCCAGCTTTCTTGATGTTGGAAGATTGTGGGTGGAAAGTTTCAGTTCTAATGGATGTATTCAAATTCAAACTTCTTATTTTTTGACTAACTTTTAAATTCATTTTTGATCTGAAACAAATCCAATTAGCAGATTCTCTTATTCAGAAAATATATGGGGCATTCTCACAATTTTTTGACTTTCGGGAATAAAAATCTGATGAAATTAAACTTGCTAAAATGACATTTTAATCTGATAGACGAATGTCTTAATGATTCAAAATAAAGAAAAAATGGTCAGCAGAAAAAAAAAATTATTTAATTGAGGTTTAACTTAAACTTGCGAGTTTAATTTTCCTTACCATTTTACCACTATAACTTTTTATTTTCTTCTAAATTTTTACTTAAAATGAATTTGCATATTACCCATAGGACATCCAAATAAGAAATAATAATAATGTAGTATTTTTAGTACAAAATTTTGGTATAACACAAATAAAGGGTATAACTTTATTTGGTATAACTTTAAAGGGGTGTTAAAGAAGGGAACGGAAGGAGAAAAAAGGGGATGGTAAGGATGGGACGGTATTACCACTATTTTTAGATAAATCATGTTAAGACTAAGCCATGTTAAGAGGCTACTTCAGTCAAATGAAAAGACGCATTCGCTAATGCTAATCCTATGGAAGAAATTTATAAAGATATCTCGGTCGTATTTCAATATTTTAAAATGATTTCTTTTGCATTGAATAGTTGAGATCGATCTGTATACAGGCCGTTTTTTACTTTTTCGATTTTGATTGCAGATATTTTTTATGAGGAGGCTATTACTTTCGAAACCGGTTCCGAAAATGAAAGTGTCCTCATAAGAAATTCCTGTAAACAAAATCGAAAAAGTAAACAACGGCCTTTGTGCAGATCAATCTCACCTATTCAATGCAAAACAAATCCTTTAAAAATATTGAAATGCGACCGAGATATCTTTATAAATTTCTTACATAGGATTAGCATTAGCGAACGGGTTTTTTTGTTTGACTAAATTAGCCTCTTAAGCCACAATGTTCATTGATTTTTAGAAACAGTTATTTACACTGAATTAAATAAAAAAATTTAATTTACCTCTAAAAGTGCAGGAATAAACCTTGGGGTCGGTAAGTATACCAATAAAGCCACGATGCTTGAAATTGATATTTAAATACTGATTTAAATTCTGCAGTAAATTTCCTGTCAAAAAAATTTAGCCATTCTTTCTCTAGCATACTTCTGCACGAGAGAAAAGTTCACGAAAATTCTGTGCCTGCATCTAAAGTGATTTTCTGTATAAGTTTAGCAAGAGGGATGGTAAGGAATCTAAAACCCAGGGAAAGAGTTAAATAAGTAATATAAATCGTAAAACTGTGTGCAGGCTAATTTTTTGCTACATATTTATGTAAAACAATTGTCCCAGTTTCGGAAAAAAAATTACATCGAATTACTTTTAATAAAACAATTTTATACAGACAACTCCAATCTTAAAAATCAGAATCAGGGACACGGGACGGTATAGGAGTTTTCCTGGTATTTGGACCCCCAACATCGTCCAAAACTTATTTATCTCGTTAATATTTTTAGGAAATCATGCAATGGGATGGTCCCCAGTACATGAAATAAAAATTATTATATGAAATAAAAACACAAGAATATGTACTAAAATAAAAATTATTATCCAGGGACTTAAAAGTCAAAAGATTGTGAGAATTCCCCATATAATGTGCCGTGTTTGTTGATTTTTTGATAAATTTAGAATATATTTCAAAAAATGCTGTCAAAGTTGTCGTTTTGAACCGAGTTTTCCGAAACGATAGAGCTGAGAACGAAAAAAATGGTCATACTGAGAAAATAATTCTTTATAAATCAAATTCTAATTAATTGAGCGAAAAATGGAAACACTTATACATCTGCAAATAAATTGCGACAGCAACTACGTGATATTTGAAAATCAGACGCTTGTATTTTTGTATTCTCTGATGAAGGCTATGTATATAGTTGAAACTGCTAAGAATATTAAAGTAATTCAACACCTTTTTAAATATTTTTTCATCTTTTAAGTAATTTGCACATAGTGTAATTTTAAGTTTAACTTATACATTTCATAAGAAATCACGTCAGCAAGTTTCATGTTTTCTCCTTTAAAAATGAGTCTGAAAATACGTCCGAAAATTTCGAGTTATTGAGCGTGGGAAAGTATTTTTTTGAAAACCACAGTAAATGTTTCTATACATGGTGTGATCACAAAGTTTCAAGACTGGTCTGAGAATACAAAATTTATTAAACACTTTTGCACAGCGAAATGAAATTCTTCGAACTATGGACCCTTGAGCACCAACACACCGCCGCCAGCGTTTTTTCCATTATTAGACTCCCTGGAAGTCTTCGCGCCCAAGGCTGTTAAGGGACCTCGTCGAAGCTGGAATCGTGGATCGCTGGAAACGTGTCAAATTGCTTCCCTTTCAGGTCTTTTTTTTGATCTGGAGGAGCAAAACAAAGTCGATGGGAGTGAGGTCGGGGCTGTAGGGGGGGGGGGGGGGGGCTTGTGGCAGGATTGCCACGTTAAACTTAGCCAAAACTTTGGCGGCTGCAAGCGACGTGTGAGAGGACGCATTGTCGTGGTGAACAATGCAATCGTCTTTGATGTCTAGGCGGTCGCGCCGGGTCAGTTCAGTTTTACGCTGGAATGCACCATCATTTAAAGGATCGAGTCCGGCGCGTCCACCCAGACATCAGAAATGATTGGATTGTTCACCACGACAATGCGCCCTCTGAAACGCCGCTTGCCGCTGCCGAAGTTTCGGCTAAGTTTAACGTGGCAATACTGTCGCAAACACCCTTACAGCCCAGACCTCGCTCCCAGCGACTTTTTTTGTTACCCGGATCAAGAAAGACCTGAAAGAGAAACGATTCGACACGATTCCAGTGATACAGGCAGCTTCGACGAGGTTCCTGAACAGGCTTGCGAGCGAAGACTTCCAGGGAGCTTATGAATAATGGAAAAAAAACGCTAGCAGAGGTGTGTTGATGCCTAAGGGTCATATTTCGAAGAATTTTAGTTCGCTGTACAAAAATGTTTAATAAATTTTGTATTCTCAGACCAGTCTTGAAACTTTGGGAACACACTCTGTATTTCTACTGAAAGGACATTATATTTGTACATTTCCTAATTCTATAAAATACTTTAAAAAAACATTTTATAAAAAGCATTTCAGTGGAGTTGAAAATAATCCACAAAATCCCTATAAATAAATATTTCGTTGATTAATTTTAATTGGCAATATCCCTTTAATAATTATTAATTGATTGTGTAAATCTTCTAATGAGTTTTCAAAAATTCAGGAAAATAGCTTTAGGAGATAAAATATTCATTATTTCATACCTTGGGACATAAAGGGTTAAATGGCTTTTTTATCAATATTAATTTTTTTGTTCGCTTTAACCCTTTATGCCCCGACGGTATTTTTAAGTACCATTAAAAAAAACATGTAATAAAATTAATTTAGTGAATTGATTAGCATTAACGCAACTTACAATGACTTGTAGATACTTCACTTTGTCTTGTTCCAAAAGCTTTATTTGTTGCACAAAACAAAAATATTTCCAAAAGGATGATTTCGCTTTCATTTGAGTCTGTTCAGCCTTCTTGACGTTGGAAGATTGTGGGTGAAAAGTTTCAGTTCTAAAATGTTTCTATATTTCTATTGTAAGAACATTATATTTGTACATTTATATTAATTCTAATATTAGTGGTATCTAAAAATCAATGTACAGCGTTATGTAACATCACTTTAGTGTATGAAAATAAAAATCAATCAAAAATGTCAATATTTGAAAAAAGTATTAGGAATTTTAATACATTAAAAAATTTTAATTTTTTAAACATTTTAAATAAATATGCATTTTAAAGTTTTTTTTCTTAAACGTGCATTTAAATGACAATTAAAGTGCAATGCCGAAGCAATTTTTATCAAAATTCATAAAAATAAAAATAATTTCAAGAAATCTCCTTAACAGCAAAATTACGTACTATTTCTTTGTTTTTATTGTGGAACATTTCTGTAAAAATTTAAAATACTGAGCTGAAATTACAAAAATTGTTGCATTTATATTATTTAATATCACAATTTTAATACATTTAAACTTTTTTATACAATAATGCATATGCACATTTTCCCATTTAATATGTATTGAACCAGGTTCGGGTTCATGCAAAATTGGGGTACCTCATTCGATTGCAGGATTTTTATAAGAACAAAAAGGTGAACCGAACGTGTTAGGTTCGAGTAAAATCTAGTTACTTGACTAAATACGTCCCAAAATTACATTACCCGACAGGATTCAGATCCGAATCCGATCTCAAGGAAAAACTAAATAAAACGAAATAAATAATTAAAAGCCAATATCGACTGGGTTGTGCCGTGACCGTGTAGAATGTTATCCGGCCTAATGCAGAATTCTAAACGGAACCCGGCATTCAGTAAAAATGTTCACTCTGAATTGCTCCGGATCGCCCCCCCCCCCCCACCCCAAAGTCATGTTCCTGACACGAGACACGATAATGCATTTCTAATCGGAATTCGACCTGTAAAAAAAAAATAAAAATAAAATAAAAAAAAAAAGGACTCAACGTTGTTGAAGCAGATTCGGATAAAATCTGGTCACCCAGTCCGATGCAGGATTGTCACAAATGTCACAATTTCCACATTGAAGTCACACAACAGTGACTTCACAAATTGGTCAAAGCGTATCATCACAGAAAAGTTTAAAAAAGACCATAACAACTTCATATCCATATAACGTGATGCCACGTCGAAAGTCACAAAGTCACAGTGTGACGTCACATTTTATTAAGGCTTTCTTTGCAATCGATAGTACTAATGGAAGCCAGGCATCATTTATTTTTTCTTGGCACAATGCTTTTGAGTTCCGACATTCCATATCGGATTTTAAATCACCCTTAAAAAAAAAAAAACTTTTACTTAACAAGTTGACTACTATGTTATCCAAAATTAGTTAGGAAGAAAGGGAAAAACAAAGCGATAAAACATGTACTTGCGTGCAGAGTCATTGAAAATAGGCCTGAAAATAAAACAAAGATAAAATAAACGTAAAGGAGAGGAGAATCAAGGTCATTCCCACTTTTCTTCACATTTGTTTTAAAAAATTATGTATTATCTAATATATTATTTGCAGAGATTAATATCCTGAAATTTTCACTCTAAAAGCCACTCAATTAATTTAAAAATTTAAGATTATTTGACAGAAATTAATTCCATAATTACAATATTTCATTTACAATGGAGTATTTTAAGTATTTTTCCAATATTAAATTAATTACAGAGATTTTTAATCCACTATGACAAAAGTTCATAAAATTAAGGAACATAATTTTCTACTTTGTTTATCGTGATTTTCTTTTTTTTTTTTATTTCTTATTTTTTTTTTTTTTTTTTTTTTTTGGTATCCTTAACAGGTTTCACCATTTTTTAAAAATGAGTTTGAATTGAGCTAATTCGTTTCATAAATTTTGAAATTCAGCGAGAATTTAACTTATTTTTCCAGAGGGTGAGTTTGACTTTGAATTTATTTTTATTTATTTACTTTTTATTTTATTTTTTTGTGTGTGTGTGAGTTTACACAACACCGTTCTCTTCACGGAAAGAATCTGTTTTTAACCGACAAAATTACACAGTATTTTATTTTAATACGTTTTTAAAACCGCAAAAAACTGTTTATTATACAAAAAAGTATATTCAACAATCAAATACGAGATTTTTTTTCGTAAAAAGAATTTTTTAAATAATTTTAATCTAGGGTGGCAGAATTTTTTAGCAATATCAGCAGGTCCATTTGACACCTATACATTGAAGTTACAGTAGTTGTAGAATTTCACATTTTAGCTTTAAAAAGGTTACATTTTTTTCTACGTTGTACGTAAAAAACAGCTTTCGAATAAACTACAAGACTTTTTTTTTTTTTTTTTTTTTTTAAATCTAACCCCTTAATTCTCGCTCCCGTCATATTCACGGGCTGTGACTTTTATTCAGATTATTCAGAATTGTTTGATTCCCACCAGTTTTATAGAATAGTGTAATTGGCTTTATTATGGTATCATTTTACCTGTCATTAAACAAGATGAACATTTCTTTTTCAAAAAAGTGGTGCCAATAAGCAATTTGAATTTTAAAACGTAATTTAATGCGACCGTTAAGGGGTTAAAGTGTGTGCTTATTAATGGAAAAAAAAACTTGTTTCTATGCATGAATTTTGAATTCTTTTACAATCGTACAAAATCAATTTAACTCAAAATTTGGCTGAATTTCATCTGTACACTTCCAAAACTGTCATTTTAAATGAAAATATAAAATCATTTCCGGAAATTCCGAAATAAATCTTAACAAACGTATTTTTAGAAGAAAAGTTCTCGTTTATCATGTTTTTCGTTCACCAACATCATTAAATCTCCTGTTTTTAGCGAAATTTTATAGTGGTCCACTAATGGAATCTAAAACCTAAAATAAGTAAACGTAAGTTCACTAGCTTCAATTAAAAATTCGATGAAAAGAGATACTGAAGAGACTTCTGCAATCATGACTCAATTATTGGCCACAATTTACGAAAACAATTTTATTTATAATTTTACTTGGAAAATTATATGTATTGCAACAGAAACACAAGTGATTTGGACATTTATACCGAGAGATATAAAGTTATATGATGTTGAAACTAAAGGGATTATAACTGTCTAAATTTTATTTTTTAACGGTGAATTCCGAGACAATTTTCTTTGTAATTTCTTGGAAAGTTGAAGCTTCACTTATTGCAACACAAACACAGTTTATTTGGACGGTGATGTTCAGAGATATAAATTGAATGATATAGAAAATATAGGGAATATAGGTCTTACCAAAGATGACTATTTTAGATGTATTTTTTAAATTTTATTCCAACCCATTAAGGGTGTATTCGAAATAATATTTTTCCACCGTCAACAGCTCGAAATTTTCTGAGACATTTTCAGACTCATTGTTAAAAGTAAAAACATGAAACTTGCTGAGGTGGTTTTTGAAGAGATGTATAAGAGGCCGTGTGATTTCATTTTTCGCTCAATTAATTAGAATTTGAGTTTTAAACAATTATTTTCTCAGTATGACCATTTTTTTCATTCCCAGATTTCCCGCTTCGGAAAATTCGGTTCAAAACGCCAACTTTGACAGTATTTTTTACAGTATTTTCTGCATGTATCAAAATATCGAGAAGCACGGCACATTATGTAGTTTCTAAATAAGAGAATTTCTCAGTTTGATACGTTTGACAGCAAAAATGAATTTAAAAATGAATCAGAAAGTAAGCAGTTTGGATTTCTTATACTTGACATAAATGAAATAAAATTTTATTTTAAACATATTAATAACTAATTAAGAGAAAAAGGCGATATTATATTTTTTTATGTGAGATATGATAATGTTGCAAGAACGCAACGTCAGTACAAATCCGCTACATTTTTGCCGTATGAAAAGTTTCAAAGCATTTACTATGTAGCGGTACATTACATTTACTGCACATAGTTAGCTACAATACCCGTATCTTGAATAGTTGAATTTTATTTCATTCTTTTAGTGCATCTATGAACACAATCCGAAATTTATCGAAAATTTTTTTCAAAACATGTCGTACTAATATTCACGATAAAAAAAAAAAAAAAAAAAAAAAAAAAAAAAAAAAAAAAACATAATGTCGCGCAGTCTTTAATGGGTTAAAAGGGTGAAATTAATATTTAGATTTCCTCCTACCAGAGAGGGACCAGAGTGCTATGCGGGTCGCTTACAACCGGACCCAAACCCGAGTATTCTGCTTAACCCTATCGGCCCTGACCTTTTTTCTTAAAGGAAAAAAAAAATTACTTTTGTAAACTTTATTTTTTTAATTTTAATTTTATATTTTTTTCTTTTTCAAAGCTAGATCGCGCTACTTGTCCAACAAAAAGTCGAAATATAGAATGCACCAATGTGATTATGAGGTTTTTACGTATCTGCAAGGCGTTATTTATAGTTTAAAGCATTTTAAAAGTAAGGAACACATTTGTGACCACCAGGACCGAAAGGGTTAAAGTGAACCCGAAACTAATCCTATACCCAAAAAAATAAATTTCGTCAAAGCGAAATCCAACCCGAACTCGAAGTAAAAGAAAATTAATCTATATTTTAATACTACAATCATGGAAAAATAGTCTACAATTATATCTCTAATAAGTTTTTTCTTTTTTGTATAAAAATGAACATATATACGCTCATTAATATTCAGATATATAGTTTTTTTCATTTGAAAATTATTCAGGACCTTCAAAAAAATTGCGTCAACCCGAACCAGACAAAAAACCAACCCAAACCTGAAACATTTGAAGGCACGCGAAACGAACCGCAGGTCAGGTCGGATTTGTGTAAAATCGGGTTACGTGAATGGATGCAGAACTCTACACTGTTAAACATTTGCAGCATTCTGCCCAGTTATTTGACCGTTTTTATCAAAAACGGTTACACAACCGTAATTTAACACTATTTTGACCATATTATTGGCCATTTTATGGTCAGAATATAGTTAAATTACGGTTATGAAACCGTTTTTTCAAAAAAACGGTCGAATGACTGGACAGAATGCTGCAAATTTTTAACAGTGTAGTAGGGAACAGGCGCTAACATTCACATCTTTAATTCACATAAAGATTTTGGGAATGAAAACAGCGGCTTTAGTTTAACTCTTCAGTGCATGATACAGCTCAGGGATGTCAAACTGGGGCCCGCCGGATACCACTAATTTGTTAAAGAAATAGGATCAGGAGGGGTAATTATGAGCACTTTGTATATTTTCAACATTGTTAATTTTTTTTTACTTTTTCTATTTGGAAAAATGATGTTTTTAGTACATAGGACCTTGTACTTTGACCCTTTCAGAACGCCTTATAAAAGTTTTAATAGTCATAGTTTTTTTTTTTTTTTTTTTTTTAGTTAGTTAAAAGGATGGTTATAATTACTCCATTAAAAAACTCACAATCAGAAAAGTTTGGGGTAATTACGACCACTAGTAGGGAAAATATGACCACTATATTTTCTCTTTATACTTGCCTATGCACATTTGTTTGGGGGTAATTGAGACCACTTTAAACTCCAAAGTGACAAACCCGTTTGTCAAAATTTTGATAGACTTAGTTTCAAATTGTTATTCGGATCTCAAAAAGGCTGCAGGCTAGTGATAAAGAATATCTGAGATGAAATATACATTATGAGGTTAATATCTAAGCTTGAAACAAAATTTTGTCATACACAGTTTTCTACAATATGCTGGCGGTCATAATTACCTCCTGGTCATATTTGCCTTCCTTACCCTACAGACGGCGTCTTGAATCGCAGAGTTTGATGATTAGCCCGTAACTGGAGACAGGAGTCAAAATGACTCCGCGTTGTTCTTTGGCTCAGATTATCACGTGGTTTTTCTCCTTGCATAAAATCATCTTCTCAGTACAGTCAAGTAGTTTTTTTTTTTTTTATCATTACATGATTTCCAGAATATATTGCGTTTCCAAAATAAATTCCAATGCTGTTTACAAAAGACAAAAATAACACTGGTGTCTTTTTGACTCTATGTCTTTGATCGCGTAAGGAAATCCATGTCTCCAGTTACGGGTTAGATAAGGCAATGCTAACTATAAAATTTTATTAAAAATCAGAAAAATTAACGTTTAAAATGCACAAATAATACATGAAAAGCAGCAAACACCTGTTTTGAATCTACTAGCGAGATTCTTCTTCGGTGCAAGATAGGGAAAAAGGAACAGCGTGTTAGAAAAAGCAAGGCTAAGCAAAATCAGAGACAGAGACGCGCTGGCTTTTGGCTTATATACCCTATGCGGGTAGCGAAAGCGCCAAAAGCAACCAATGAGAGAAAAGCTGTGAAAACGACTGGGTGGACAAGTAGCGACATCTACCGGAGAAGGAGAGAAAAAGAAACCAAAAAAGAGGGAAATTAAATTAATGCTTTCCAAATACTTGGAAAATCAGGAGTACTAGATAAGTCATTGACTAAAGAGTGAGAATTTTTAATGATGTGGTAAGCTTCCCAAAAATCAAGATCAAAGTAAGAAGAACATTTTTGGATAATGATGGCTGAGGAAAAATCGAACCTATGTTGAGAAGATCAAGAATGTTGAGCAATAGAAGTCGTTTGAGCTCCTGATTTTTAACATAACCTTCATGCTCTTTTAAACGAAATCTAAGAGCACATTTATTCTGGCCAATATAAGAAAGGCCACACTGGCAAGAGATTGGTAAATACCCCAGTTATCTAGGCGATCAACGGGGTGTTTGAGATTTGAAAAATTGATTTTATTAACAGGAGAAAAAATAACATTAAAATCAAACCTTCTTAGGATTTTAGCAACTTGCTGACTGATTTTAGGAAAAAATGGTAACACAACTGAAGTATTAGAGTTAGAATGCTTTTCAGAATGGACGGATTTCGTCATTTTTTTATAAATAGAATCAATAGTATTAGAGGAATAACCACGATCAACAGCAATGGCTTTGAGGTAATTAAGCGTCTCTGTCTCTGATTTTGGTCAGCCTTGCTTTTTCTAGCACGCTGTTCCTTTTCCCCTATCTTGCACTGAAGAAGAATCTCGCTAGTAGATTCGAAACAGCTGTTTGCTGCTTTTCATGTATTATTTGTGCATTTTAAACGTTGGTTTTTCTGCTTTTTTAATATTGTTGCACAAAGGCTTTATTTGCTTTTTTTATATAAAATTTTAGTGGCATCCGAACGACCACAGTTTGACACCCCTGGTACAGCTGATCAGCGACATACCCGTTTTTTTTCACATGTGTATCAAATGGAGCCTTTTTTCAATAAACGCTTTTTTACCCATTTGTATGCATTCATATGCAAGCCTATAAATATTATTAGGCTATTACTTTTTTTTTTTTTTTTTTTTTTTTTTTTTTTTGCATTTATTTATTTGAGTTTTCTAAAAATCAAAAATATTTGTTAAATTCTGGAAAACAATAACTAAAATTTTAATATTGCGATTAAATATGGAGAGACGATAATTATTTGGAACTATTGGCGGCAAAAATAAATACAGTACTGACCATGGATACGCCTGTTTCTCCGGGTTTAATGAGATGTAATGATTCTCATCTGCACAAAAATATGGTGGATGGCAAAAAATAATCCCTGCAGTGTAACGATTTTCTGTTTTCGTAATATTTGTTTTATTACATACTTAAATGCGAAACAACTTAAAAAAAAAAGTAATAACAAAATAAACAAAACGAATTTTCCAAAACTTTCAAAATTGTTCCTTTGCAAATACATTTTTGTCATTTTAACAATAACACCAACCGCGAAGAAACGCAAATTTTGTAAGATTTCTGCTAGTTTCCTTCGAGGATTGTAGTTGTTAAAGTTTTGATAAAAACTCCGCATTTAAATGAAGAAGTAATTTAAGAATATCTTTTCTAAGGTAAAAGGTAAAACTATTACAAATCCTGCAAGTAAAAATTGTGCTTCTATTCTCTTCAAAAGAAAAATTTTAATGAATGGAAAACCTTTTGGAAGAAAAATCTTTAAAATCTTTTTTTTAAATTATTCTTTTGAGAGCAGTTAAATATAATATTCCCGTATGGAAATAAACAAGAAAATTAAAATTTTTTAGATAATTTTATAAGGATTCCCGTTATTAGATACAATGATACAAATATATATGTAGAGACACCAGTTTTTTCTCGTGACACTTGTACGAATTCCTCCTTTTGTAACAAAAGTTACTAATAAGTAATAAGACCTTTGTTAGTATATACTACAAAATGGAAAAATAAAACGGGAAGAAACGGAAGAAAAATAAATAGTTTTGGACTGAAACAACCCAGTTCTTTATAAGGTTAAAAATTTCCTGTGGTGTACTTGTTAACCTGACATTACTGGCTTTTATTTGACATATTGCCACACGCATTGAAAAATAATTTTTTTTTTTACTAAGCGGACCAGAAAAGCTTGAAATGGAGAAGGTTTGAGATTGAAATGACAAAAAAAATTACTTTCTGTTATTATTTTTTATAATGTTTGAACCTTTAAGGCGATATTCAAAAAAATATTTTCCCACGCTCAACAACTCAAAATTTTCGGACACATTTTTAGACTCATTTTTTAAGGTAAAAACATGAAACTTGCTGACGTGATTTTTGAAGAGGTGTATAAGCGGCCGTGTGTTTTCATTTTTCGCTCAATTAATTAGAACTTGATTTATAAACAATTATTTTCTCAGTATGACCTTTTTTTTTCGCTCCCAGCTCTCCGCTTCGGAAAATTCGGCACAAAATGCCCACTTTGGCAGTATTTTTTGCAATATTTTCTGCTTTTATCAAAAAATCGAGAAACACGGCCCATTATATAGTTTCTGAATAAGAGAATCTACCAAATTGAAGCGCTTCATAACACAAATGAATTAAAAAATAAGCCAGAAAATAAAAAGTTTATATGTGAATACACCCTTAAGAAGGTCGTACACTCGGGTCCGATACGAAAAGCAGAAAATTATGGTCGTACGCGCAGTAAATGTTGAGCTGCGAACCGGTGATATCTGTGAAAGTTCAAAACTTTAAACTCCGTTATCTCAAAACACTTTTTTTTTTAAGCGGTGTTATCAGGGTAACTTTTAACCTTCCGTCTACCAGACGGGTCCATTGGACCCGACAGCAATATTTAATGTAAATTTTTCTCATGAAAAATAGCATTCAAAGTTTCGCGATTACATGACTTTTCCTGCAATTGTCTCCTCTATGTATATGCAATTGCGATTAAAATTTTGTTCGAAATTTTTTACCTATTTTTAATTTGTTTCATTGTTTACCACGCGGGTCCATTGGACCCAACATTAAAACAAACGTAATATACTGTTGCTTTCTTTTTCTAGGGTTGCCATAAATCATGAGGAGGAACAGGGTTACCATAATTGGCTGTTTATCGCCCATTTGGCGATGGATTTTTAGCGCCAATCTCGCCAAATTTGGCGACTTTATAATGAAGTTTTGAGAACATTCTAGACTGATCTAGTAAACTTCGTGCTCTATATATAAAAGGTTACTTCTGGTTCAGAGAGTCATTTATCAACAGACACAGTTAGTGAGCGAATGGTGTCTATTGATGTTTTTGAGTCTTTTCATTGAAAATAGGACTTGATATTTGAAGACAAGTAATAAGTGTAGTTTGTACGTGCTTTGTTATTTTACAAATATTCATCATTTTCTTATTTCCTAACTTATTTTTTGTTAAAAACTGAATTGAAGATGAACAGAAAAAAAGTATTGACTCAAGAGGAAATTCAAAAAATTATGGAAAATCCGGACGATATAGAATTCGACACCGATGATGAAAATCTGTCGTCTGATGAAGGTGAAGTAGATTATGTTGAAATACATTATGAAATTTCTGATTCCTACTCAGAATCTGATAATGATTCCAATGAAGTAAATGTAGCAACCACAAGTACTTCAAATTCTACTTTTGTTTCCAAAAATAATTCACAGATCTGGTATAAGAATGAAGTTGCCAGACCACAAGGAAGACGTACTGAAATCAATATTTTACGTGAAAAATCTGGACCTTCAAGATTTGCAAATCGTGAAGTGGATTCCATATCATCCTCATTTCTTATCTATTTCCGAAAAAGACTTTTGGAAATTATAGTAAAATGGACAAACGCGGAAGGCAATAGAGTATTCGATAAAGAGTGGAAACCTATAGATATTATAGAACTTAAAAAATTCATCGGACTTTTATTACTTATTGGAGTATATAAATCGAAAAATGAAACAGTAAGCGAACTTTGGAGCATAAAAAATGGAAGATAAATATTTCGGGACATTATGAGTCGCAATAGATTCACAAGTATATTACGTGTCATAAGATTTGATGATGCTGCTGAGAGGCGTAAAAGAAGATCAACTGATAAATTAGAGCCAATAAGAGAATGCTTTGAATTGTGGAATAGCTATTTACAAGACCCTTATATTCCTAATTGGTCTATGACTGTCGATGAGCAATTAGTTTCTTTTCGTGGAAAATGTCCTTTCCGTCAGTATATGCCATCTAAACCTGGAAAGTATGGATTGAAGTTCTGGGTTATTTGTGACAGCGTAACATCGTATGCTTGGAAACTGGAACTATATACAGGCAAAAATGAAGTAAGAGAATCTCATCAGGGAGAAAATGTAGTTAAAAGATTGACGAAGGAAATTGAAAATTCTGGTCGTAATATTACATGTGATAACTTTTTTACGTCATATGCATTAGCAACACATCTTACTTCAAAAAAATTATCTCTTATTGGAACAATTCGAAAAAATAAACCTGAATTACCCGCTGTGTTTACAAATCCAAAACATCGTTCTGTATATTCTACTTTATTTGGGTTTCAAGAGAAGGCGACCATCATCTCTTACTGTCCCAGAAAAGGTAGAATTGTTACTTTGCTAAGCACAATGCATAACACTTATGATATTGACAACAGCTTAGAAAAAAAGCCACAAATAATCCTAGATTATAATAAAACCAAAGGCGGAGTAGATACGATGGACAAAATGGTAAGAGCATATAGTGTGAAACGCATGACACGTCGGTGGCCTTTGATTGTATTTTATAATATGATCGATATAAGTGCGATGAATGCATACATAATATGGTTGTCACTGAATGCTGAATGTGATCCGAAAATGAAAAAAAGGCGGAATTTCATTATTCAACTTGCAGAAGAATTAGTAGGTGAAGGAGGTATCGCCGTCTCAACATCTACTTCAGAACAACTTTACGCAAATAGTTTTGAACCGCCACGAAAAAAATCAAGATGTCATATTTGTCCCTCTAAAAAAGATCGAAAAACACGAACATTATGCAAGAAGTGTACGAAAAATGTTTGCGAAGAACATTCCGTCGTTATTTGTACTTCATGTACAGAATAATTTTATTATGATGAAAAACGTTTTGTAGTCATTATAATATACTATATATATTACTTTCTTACTCTATTACTATATATATCACTTTTATATATTGTATAAGGTGCATTAATAACAAATATATTCATTGTAGATAAATGGGTGTTTTGTATATTTTGAAATCCTATATATTTTACATATGTGTCCAATGGACCCGAATGGTAGTTCTTGCATATACTTTTTTTGGTAGTCTGAAGGTTAAACAAGTTAACGTATCCGCCTACATTAAAAAGGCAGTTTTCGGGAAATTTTTCAAATTTTTTTAATTGTTTTATTTCAAAAAGCATTCTTTTATGGTTCCAAATCTGTTTTAATTTTATTCCTGAGTTTACGAAAAGAGGAGTTATGGACAATTTCATAAACAGGAAGTAATGAGACGAATACCGAGAGTGGGCGTAGGAAGACCAGGGGAAACGTAAAAAAATGATTTTATGGTACATTTACTTACATAAAAACACTAATAAACCTTAATTGATACTTCTAGATTAATTCTATACGTATCTGAAAGATAGAAAAGACATTTTTAAATGCGATTTCTGGAAAAGCGATTTTTCCGTTATTTCCATGTTCGACAAAATACATTACATAAAATGTTTAAGACATATTAAAGAGAAATTTTGTCAGCATGCTTTCCATATTACTCACTATGTTGTGAACTAGAATTTAAGCTCTATGTGGTAATGTAATTATTTTAAAGGTACCCGAATATTTAAAAATGGTAATTTCTAATAAAAACTATGTATTTTTTGACATATTTTGAAACATTTCAGTTAGTTCTGACGATATTGTAAAACTTCTACACTGTGAAAAAACTATGAGGTTACTAAGAATTTTCTAGGATACTGGAATCCCTAGAACTTCCTATGTAACTGCAACAAAAAAAATAATGTAATAACTTCATGTTTAAAATGTAAAAAAAAAAAAAAAAAAAATCTGTAAGGTTACTAAGAGTTTTCTAGGAAACTAGGATGCCTAGAACTTTTTGTGTAACTGCAACAAAAAAATCATGTAATAAATTCATGTTTAAAATGTAAAAAAAAAAAAATCGGTAAGGTTACTAAGAGTTTTCTGGGAAATTGGGATGCCTAGAACTTTTTATGTAACTGAAAAAAAAAATCATGTCATTAACCTGGGTTACCGATAAAATTTTAGTAAGCATACAGAGTAGCTGTAGCTTTAGAAAAACTAGTTTTGTAGATTTTACGTCTTTTCTTTTACAGTGTAGTTCAGTGCACGGGTAAGTGTAATTGTAGTATGTAGTGCAAAGGAAATTTAAATATATTTAGTTGAATTGAGATTCGCTGTCTAGCATAAGCATGAAATTTTGCTAAAAAGATGGCAAAACCCCCAATTTTTTAAAAGGTTATGAAGATATTGCTAAGTATTTTATGTTTTTTTCATAATTCCGTATTACAATTGAACTAAAAATGTGTGCATTTATTCTTTATTGTACTTTAAAAATAATAATAAGTCTTCCGAACGTAGGCAGATAGCCAAACGAATATACATCATTCTTTTTCTTTAAATTAGAGCACTAAAATTCTCTACAAACTGCACCTAAATATAAACTTTTTCTTTAAAGTTATAACATAAATATGATCAGTTTTTATGGATTTTGAATTTCTTATAATATATTTTTTAATTTGTTTCACTTGTATTTGTTTATTAACCATTTGGAAAAAATGGTTATTGTCCTCGTCGGGTAGGAAATCAAAAGCATATCTGAAGCTTTTTATTGGTTTAATCCGCATTTTATTCGTGTTCTGATGGGTCTATACAGTAATCTGTATTTCCCTTTACTTTGAACAGAGATGGATTACTTCTGTTGCCACTATGACAAAAAAGTAATAAAAACTACAAAAAAAAAATAATAATAACTCAGAAACAAATATATATACAGCTTTCAAACAAATTGCATTTAAAAATACATTTTTTTCTCTATACAACGGTGTAAAAAGTAATATTGTGGGATGTTTAGAAGTTTAAGAATGAAATTTCATTTAAAATGGGTCGTCAGATTTCTTGGACAATGGAAAAGCCTTTTCCCGAACAGCCAATGAAATGCTTGGATAATACGTAAGTTTCAGGTGGATAATACGTAAGTTTTAAGAAATCTGACGGGTCGCAGGCGATTTTCGTCGCTTGCAATTTTTACGTGTAGTAACAATATTAAAGTTTAATTCATGGCGTACGTAATGTAGGATCAACTCCGTGCGATTTTTTGTCTTAAATTTTAGCCTTCGAAATAATCATTTTCCAAATGGTCGTTGTTTGTAATTTGTTAAGTTGCTTTTATTTATTTATTTATTTATTTATTTATTTATTGTTTTAGGTATAATCTAGAGACAACACAAGTAATTAAAAAAAAGGTATGATTACTCAAAAATATACAGCCTGTAATGTAAGCATAAATAAAACTTTGCGCGAATTGTAATAAAAAAGCTAAAATCTTTAACTACGATTTTTACGCACAAATAACGTACAGAACGACAAAAAATCCCATACGATTGTTTTGAGGATTCCTGATCACCGAATTTAGTTTGAATGTCATTAACCATATTTTATCTAAACCTCAAGATAATCACAGATCCTGTTCCAGCAAATAAAGAATTTAAAAATGTTACTGTCTTACCTTATTTTCCTAAAATCAGTACACAAATTTCTCGTATTCTCAATAGGTTTAGTTTTAAAGTTGTTTTCTCTCCAACCAATAAAATTTCTTTCTCCAATCTTAAAGATGCTATTGACGACCATAATACCTGGGGCATTTACAGAATTTTTGTGAGTGCGGCCTCTCTTATATTGGGCAGACGGACCGTGCACTTAGAATTAGGCTGAAAGAACACCAGAATTACGTTACAAAGCAGGAATTTGAGAAATCTACAATAGCGAAACATTGTTGGAATTCCAACCACCAGTTTAATTATCCAGAAGCTAAAATTATTCAAAAATGTAACTCAGTTTTGATCTAGACTTTTACGAAGCTCACTATATTCATAAACATACTTCCTCCTTGTTAAATGATATGACCAATCCCCCCTTTTCTTTCACATGGGGGGATCCTGCGCAGTGACTCTTTTTCAGTTAGTTCTGGTCAATTACGTCATTTCTTTAGGATATATAAACTCTTGTTTCCGCCATTTCAATCAGTCCATAAGCCAGTACTCGGTGCTATAACCGAGGGCCCATTCGAACCCTTTTTAATTTTTTTTTTCTCACTGGGGATCAAGGAATCCTCGAAACGATCGAATGGGATTTTTTGTCGTTCTGTAAGTTATTTGTGCGTAAAAATCGCTGTTAAAAATTTTAGCTTTTTTATAACCTGTAATGTATGCTGGGGTAACTGGGACATAGGCTATTTTATAAAAAACGGTTGATGTCTTTTAAGTTTTAGCTTTTGTCAGCATTGCACCCCCATCTCTTCTTCTTAAAACAATGTGTGTCAATTCAATCATAACTCTGTCTTTGCTATGATAGGTTGCCGAAAATTTAGGTTTATTTTTTTACAAACAACGTCGATTTGATTGAACTTCCGCGGCTTTTTATTAAAATACTTTAAGTACTTTTATTAAACAATCTTTTTTTTTAAGATTAGGCATATTAATACATTAATATTATTATGTATCTATACATATTTACTTCATGCTTCAAATGTAAGGCCGGTGTTCCAGTTACCCCATAATATTTTCAAGAATGGGGTAACTGGGGCATGTATCAGGGGTAACTGGACCATGTGAGATTCAGTTACACTAACAGTTATAAATAACTTTTTGGAGTTTCTCTTACTTCGGGAAATTAATTTCTCCGTTTTTTTTTTTTTTTTTGCTTGCAATAAAGAAAATTATATACTACCTTATTAAAATTACATAAGAAAATTTTAAAAAGCATGTTGGCGGGTATCAAACCAAATTTCTTTACTGGGATTGCCAAACTTCGAAATTTTACGATACAGATGAAGAGGCGTACATAGGACAAAGTGATATTATTAGAAAATTAGTTCTGTTTAATATTAAAACATGGTTACATTCTCTGCAGATTTATTGGACTTATCGAAATTTCATTGAGGTAAATAAAAAGAGAATAAGATACTTACGTACACGTTTGTTCATAAATTTATCTTGTTTCTTTTTTTCTAATATACCCATGTAAATTTTAAACTTAGTACCTATACTAAATACATAAGTACTTGCATAATTCGTATGTTTTTTGTATAAATAAATCTAACAATTTCACATTTGGTGCTTTTTTAGACACCTTGACAGCAAAGGTTTCCCTTACAACGCTCTCTAGTTGATATACAGGGTGATTCATAAATATCGAAACAATAGGCTATTTCCTTAAATATTGCCCCTAGACCCATACTTCCAATTGCAAAGTTTCATAAAATAAGGTGCAAAATTTAATGACATAAGTTGCAACTCTATGGCGGTTCTATTTGAAAAAATACGAAAATTAAATTTTTATACGGCCCCCGTAGTGTAAAATTTCCAATCAGGAAAACTTTCCTTATCCATTCCTGAATTGAACACAAAAAATTGCATCTTCATATCTGAAAAACTCGCAGAGTTATGGCCGTTTAAATAATTCATCAGGTTTTAAGGGATTAGACACAAATTGAAATGCGTGCAATCCAAGAAACAATGTTACTTTAAGAGTTCTAGGAAAAATGTAAAAAATATATTTGTTGAGTTACAATTTTGATTTCTTTTTCTTTTTTTTATTGTGACGGTTAACCATATTATTTGCAAACAAAATCACACCCTAATATTTCTCATACAGTTTTTAAAAAATTCAAATGATTAGTATTTTTTTAAGCAGATTTAATTTAAAATCTTAACATTATTCGTCAGATTTCAAATTTTTGTCATTTAATTAAAGAGGAAAGTATAATTTTAGTTTTGTTTCAGGATTTTTTTAAATATTATTTTTAAAAATATTGAAAATATTTATTTAAAAAATTATGTAACTTATTTTTTAAAAAATCATATTTTCAAAAGTAATTTTTTTTTAATTTGCCGAAACAAAATTAATGTAAAATAATAAAAAAAGACATGTTCCAAGTTTGCACCTTTCTTATTTACGATTCTTGATTTATAATAATTTAAAGCCAAGAAATGATAAAACAAAAAAAAAAAAAAAAAAAAAAAAAAAAACATTGTGCAGAAAAACGCATTTAAAGATTTAAACATTGATTGGCTCCTGATAAAATGTTTAAATGCTTTTTAAAAAATTGCACGTGAAAAAGTAACTTCCTTCTGTAGCTTAAACTTCCGATTCAGTTTAACTTTTGAAGTTTCCACCTCCTTTTTGTACTATTTAAATGTCCATAAATAAATGTTAAGTGTGTAATTTGAAACAATGCCTTTTCTAACATGCCGATTAAGAGTTTTTCATAATTTTAGCCCTCACAAATTCAGGCTTTTTATTTTCCCGACGAGGCCGTTAAAAAATTCTGTATTCTGGGGCCGGGCCGGACCAGATCCGGGATTGGTGACTTTCTTTCTGAAGACACATCCAGGCCGGGCCTAACGTATTTATTCATACCGAGCCGGGTGTTGGTGGATTTATGAAGGTCAATTATCTACACGAGGAATATGAGCCCGAAGGGAGGGGGCGGGGAGTGTCTTCCGTGGAGGTCTTTCTAAGGGAACCTAACCCGTATTTACGCAAGGTTATCCAAGGTTCGAAGAAAATCACTGAAAACTCCTAACGATTGGGCCGAAGGGCGCGATTGGGTTCGAAACCAGCACTCCCCGTCTACCAGCTTTGAGAGCAGAACCTCTCGGCCACTGGTTATACCGCAGCGGGACTGGCTTCTTTATTCCTAGGTCTCCCCTGGGCGAAATTTTCAGACCCGGTCCCGAGACAAACCCATATTAAAATCATTACCTCCGACTGACATAATCCGTGCAAAAATAACTAAAATTTGGCTCAGCCCAAAAACTTTTACAACAAATGCATATATTTTTAAATGGCCATTATTCTACAATAAAAATTTAAAATTCATATTTTTAAAGGATAGTAGATTTTGAGGCGAAAAAAATTAAAATACAGTAAAACTAGTGAAAAAAATCTTCCTATGACGGAATCCTTTCTTAAACGGAAAAACCTGTTGATCCATGGAAAATGAATATAATAATACCTGAGAAAAAATAGACTACATTTACAACTCCTGAGAAGGGAACTTATCTATAACGCTTTGTTTTTTCTTTCCTATTAGTTCCATCTTAAAAGATTTTACTTTGTAGCAGTTTTCATTGTCTCCAACGCATGGAATACGGATTAACGATATTAAAGGAGAAGTGAATCATTTACATATAAACAGAGATTCCTTAATAAAACAAATAGTCACAGCTTATGGCGCTTCTTTAAAAATAATTATTATAGACATGAAAAAAGAAAAGATATAATACGTATTTTTGGTCAGGAATTCCTCCTTACGAAACAATTTTTAACCATATCGATGTAAAAAACTATGTAGAAATTCAGTAAGGTCGGGCCAGGCTACGATTTGAACTTTTTTTCCAGGCAGGCCCGAACTTTTTCCCCTATGGGTCGGTTTGGGACCGGACCTAGATATATCGACCCATGCAGACCTCTAGTGCACACCACCAGCATACTTTGAAAACAGGCTTAACGTAAAATCTATACGCTGCCTATTATATGTCCAAAGGAGAGGCACTGTCTTAAACCGACTTTTAATAATGTACAATTTGTGGATGTTCCCTATCTTGCATTCAAAATGAGTCAAAAACTCGTCGCTCAGAGGTATGGATAAATGGTGTAAGTCACGAATTTTGGATTTTGATATCTCTGCGAATTTTGAAGATATCGAGATGAATTTTTTTGTGTTTAATTCAGGAATGGATAAGGAAAAATTTCCTAATTGGAAATTTTACACTACGGGGGCCGTATAAAAATTTTATTTTTGTATTTTTTCATATAAACCCCACATGGAGTTGAAACATGTCTCATCAAATTTTGCACCTTTTTTTATGAAACTTTGATATTGGAAGTATGTACTTAGGGGCAATATTTAATGAGATAGCCTATTGTTTCGATATTTATGAATCACCCTGTATAATTTATATGATCTGACTGGTTTAAATTTTTTTAAGTTAATTACACTTTTTCAAATAGGATCTGATACCCCATACTTAAAAAACGCGTGTGGAGCACAGACCTACCTGGTCCCAGTTGCCCCATAAAAATGGGGCAAATGGACCCATGAACCAGGAAAGATGCAATAGATATAAATTTGTGGGATGATTATATGTAAAATGTTAATTTATTGATGACTTGAATAACTAGACGTTGGAATAACAACACATACACTTTAATACAATTCTATAAAGATAATTTTACACCACTTCGTTGATAGATTCTTGAAATACAGTACATTTCACACTTAAAACCTATACTATACTTTCTTTTGAACAATCTGATTAGGCCTAACGGCGCCTTCCTTCCATAAGCCGATGCTTCATGAAATATATAATTTTATACTCTTTTCTAATTTTGAATATCTCCAAACCTTGATCTCGTGATCGTGAATTTTCAGAACTCATGCTTTCAAATCATGGATAATAAAAATACCAGAGCGTCAGGTAATTTGCTGATCATGCACGTTAAAGAAAATAAAGTATGTTTAAATTCAAATCCTACATATATATATATATATATATATATTTAGACAGTAAAATGTAATTTTGAAAATTCCTGTTTGATAGAGTGAACCTAACTGGACACATTTACAAAGGTTCAGATTTTAATTCAAATGAGCATTAGCTTTTGGAAGCTGAATTGCCAGAATATCCAGGGTCACATTGTAAAATCATGGCCCAGTTGCCGCATGTAACCCTAATATAATTATTTGAAAGTTACTAAAATATTTTTTTAAAATGGTAATTTCTAATAAGAAATGTGTATTTGTTGACATATTTTGAAATACTTCAGTTAATTTTGACGATATTGTAAAACTCCTAGTTCAGTACACAAGTAAGTGTAATAGTAGTACATAGAACAGAGGAAATTGAAATATATCTAGTTGAATTGAGTGTACGCTGTCTAGCGTAAGCATGAAATTTTGCTAAAAAAGATGGCAAAATCCCCAATTTTTTAAAACGTTATGAAAATATTGCTAGGATTTTACGTTTTTTTTTTATCATTCCATATAACAACTAAACTGAAAATACGTGCATTTATTCAATATTGTACATTTTTTTTTAAAAATAAGCGGTCCGAACGTAGGCAGATACCTTAGCGAATTTACATCTTTCTTTTTTTTTTAGGTAGATTTCGTATGAAATACTACCTATTGGCGTCGTTCCTATGTTGGAATTTCTGAAAATTTTTTGCAGATCGACACCGATCATGACACCTAGATCCCAAAACCACCCTCAGTAAAAAACTTTATCTATCTATCTATCTATCTATGTATCTATCTATATATATCACTTTTTTCTGGACACGATAACTTCCACAATTCTGCACCAATCTCTTCCAAACTGATACATAAAATCAAGGGGCATAAAATCTCGGTCAAGTTCGTTAATGGGCAAAATCGGACCAAGGGGATGGAAATAGGGAGGGGTTTTGTGAAAACCGAAAAAAACCCATAACTTCTTAAATTTTGTACATATCTAATCAGTTTAAAGTTTTTATTACTTCTAAAAACAGGGCCAAAAATTTATGTATCACAGATTTTTGATAAAGTTAATAATGGGCTTAAGGGGCGCAAAAAATAGGGTTTTTGGGAGAAAAAAATTCATAACTTCGTCAATTCTCAAGATATCAAATCCAATTAATTTTATCATGAATCTCCTTAACATTACCTAAAACTTTTATTTTCACAAGTTTTTGATAGGACCAATTCGTACCGGAAAAAAATAAAAAACGAAAACAAAAAGGGGGTTTGAAGAAGAAGAAAATCCATAACTCCGTCAATTCAAAAGATATAAAATCCCCATGAATTTATCATATATCTTCTTAATATTGTCTATAACATCTATATAGATAAGTTTTGGATAGGACCAATTCTTACAGCAAAAACAAATTAAAAATACATAGCGGTTGAAGAAAAAAATCATCTTAGTAAAGCCGCCATCAGATTCAGCAACTTTTCGAGCAATTTTTGAGCCAACTCTTGATTTCCTCCAACTTTTCGCGAAATGTTGTCTCGACACCCAGTGTGATAGCAAACAGCAATATCCCCAACTTTTTATCCGCAGCTCAAAAAAGTCTGTCCTAGCCGCAACTTTTCCTCCCACCTTTCAACATTTCAGCGAATCAGAGATAAGCGAGTGATACGAAAATGGGATAAATATTGACGGCTGGTACTAGTAGTACTGGTTTTCCCGGGTTTTCCTCCAACTTTAGCAAAGACAATTGTAACCTTTTTCTCCCTTTCAACTGGAAAAAGTTGGTGTTAAAATCGGCTGTAAAGTTGGTTGCTCGAAAAGTCGGTGAATCTGATAGCGGCTTAAGGGTGTATTCAAATCCAAACTGCTTATTTTCTGACTCATTTTACAATTCATTTTTACTCTCAAAGGCTTCCAATTGGTACCTTTTCTTACTCAGAAACTATATAATGTACCGTAATGGTAATTTTTTTGATAGAGGCAGAATATATTTTAAAACATGCTGTCAAAGTGGGTCTTTTGAACCGAATTTCCCGAAGCGGATTGTGCTGGAAAAATCATCGAATTAAGGGAGTATTCAAATCCAAACTGCTTATTTTCTGACTCATTTTTAAATTCATTTTTGCTCTCAACCGCATCCAATTGGTAGATTCGCTTATTCAGTAACTATATAATGTACCGTAATGATCGATTTTTTGACAGAGGCAGAATATATTTCAAAAAATGATGTCAAAGTGGGCATTTTGAACGTAATTTCCCGAAGCGATTGTGTTAGAAACGAAAAATATTGTCTTACTGAGAAAATAATTGTTTATATATCAAGTTTTAATTAATTGAACGAAAATTAAAACACAGGTCGCTTATAAATCTTTTCAAAAATCACGTCAGTAAGTTTCGTATTTTTTCTATTAAAAATTAATCTGAAAATGTGCCAGAAATTTTCGAGTTGTTGAGCATGGAGAAGTATTTTTTTTAATACCGCCCTAACATGATTCTGATAAAACCAGTTATTATATAAAAATGAAATAAAAACTCGTCAAAAGTGGCTAGATAAAATTGTTAAAGTGGGTTTATCTCTAATTATGATTTGGTTTTTGTTTGTGAAATTAGTATACTTAACTTCGAAATCTACCTCCGCCTGTAGGCCGGGCCGGCAGGGATTTTTTAAACTAAAGAAATAAAATTCTCTACCAAACTGCACCTAAAAATAAACTTTTTTTTAAAGTTATAGCATAAATATGATCAGTTTTTATGGATTTTGAATTTTGTTACATTTATTATTTTTTGTTGATGACGTTTTGTTTTAGGTATACTCGAGAGATAACATAAGTAATATAAAGAAGATATGATGACTCAAAAATATATGAGGGGCTCACAACCATAGTAGAACAAGTCCATTTTGAAAAAAAAATTATATAATCCATTTAGAAGGGGAATAAAATCTGTTTTATTCACTTCCAAAGTGAACCAATTCTATAAACAGATGCCACATGCGAGAAAGTATGTAAAAACAGACTTGGTTCACTGTAGGCGTATAGATAAAACAGATTTTATGCACCCCTTAAATGGACTTGGTCTACTATGGTTGTGAGCCCCTCATATAGCCTGTACATCACAATCGTAACAAAGCTGGTTTTGCATGATTAAATTTGTCGTAAAATAGTTGTGACAAAACCGTACGTCCTTAGGGTATGTTCTACCCTATATGCGTGTGCTCCCTCAAAAGGCAAATTTCAAATGTGCACTTTAAATTTTAAGAACAATTGAATAAAATCATACAAAACCCAAGACGTATATTTTGCTCTATGCTAGAGTCCTGCATCGGATCAGGTAACTCAATTTTACCTGAACCCAACCCGAAATGGTCAGCTTGGTGGCGCTTTTTTTCGTTGAGGGTCGGGTTGACTTTAAATGTTTCGGTTTCTGGTTATTTTTTTCCTATTTCGGGTCAGATTCGGGTTTTTCAAAAGGAAGACCTGACTATTTTTCTAAATGATAAAACTATATATTTGACTATTAATGAGTATAATGTGTTCATTTTTATACAAAAAGATAAAATTGATATTAGTGATATTATTGTACACTAGTTTTCCATAATTGCATTCAAATATGGATTAGTTTTCTATCACTTTGGGTTCGGATTTGATTATTTCGGGTTGAAGTGTATCGGTTTTGGTTTGAGAAAATATTTTTACTGGGTTCGGGTTCACTTTAAGAAGAAATTTGGTGTTTGGGTCAGGTACAACCTGACCTGTGCAGATCTCTTCTTTATACAGCGAGATTCAAGAAAACAGATAATGTATATCATCATTTACTGCTACTAAACATCTAAAATGCCAAAAGGAAATGAGCAGGTGCGTTGTTATTATAAAGCTATGACAGAGAGATTTTATTTGTTGAACTAGTTTAATATATTTGATTCACGTCTGTTATTTCTTCCATAATAAATAAAAACGATTATAAACCAGGTATATTTAAGGTATATTTAATTTAAAATATCACGGCGAGCCGCCGAAATTATTTTTAAATTCAAAGCGGTAAATCTAAAAAGGTAAAATTGCAAGTTTAAAAGTAATTGAAGATAGAAAAGTTTCAGAAACTCCGGTCTACTGCATTTTAATTGATTTTTTTTGCCAGAGTCTACTTCCTGTTATTTTTTATTTATTTAGACTCAAGTGCATGGTTTTGTTCCTCAACTTCAATTTAAAACAAGTCTGCTATATGTTTTTAACTAAGGAAAAATTCAGTCGTTTACATAAGAAAATGTCAGTGAACTTAGTTGAACTGGCATTTACCATGACGCCATGAGACATTTGATGGTATAAGAATATATGTTTAATTAATTTAATTCTTTTTTTAACAAAAGATAAATATTCAACCAAAATCATCGTTTTAGTAAAAAAGAAAGAAGAAGAAAGAAACAAAGAAGTACATTGTACTGAACACTTTTTCGCAAAGGCACTGGAAATGTCAAATCTCATTTCACGGTTCTCAGATCGTGTGCCTATATAGGTTTTGCAACTTATCCGCAAATATAAATAAGTAAATAAATTACATGAGTAATGAAAATAGCGTATTTCCTGGTTTTCTTTTTATTTCGTCAGCCGATTTAAATGATTCAACTGAGATTCAACTTATATAATATATGTATATAATAAAAAATCACATTAACAATAATATTAATATTTAGAAAAAAATATATACACTGCTCAAAAAAATTAGGGGAGCAAGCAAAAAAGTGAAAAGAACAGTGCAAGACAGCCATGTATGGGCTTAAAATGGATAGTACACGTGTATCAATGCGAAATACAGAAAAAAAGAGGGGAGTAAAAAAGAGGGGAGTTTGCAGGGAAGCTTTTATTCTTTGAAACGATGGAAAGAACATGAAAAGATGGTTTAGGGTAACAATTTGGTTACATGTAAATGATAAAAAAAAGTATTGTTTAGAAATGATGCAAGATTTTTAATATGGAGTGTGGTCTCTTCGAACAGCTAAGACTGCTGCACACGTGTTTTCCATGGATGCGATGAGGTTGTCGATAAGGTTTTGGCGAATACTGTTCTGGTGCTCAAGAATTGCAATCTCCAAGTCCAGGACAGTAAAAGGAGGCCTTGGTATCGCAGCAATGCATCGTCTGAGTATGTCCCAAACATGCTCGATCGAATTCAGGTCAGGAGAGCACGCTGGTCATTTGATACGCTGTATTGTTTCCGCTTCAAGCATGTTTTCCACAAGACGTTCTGTATGAGATCTGGCATTATCGTGCATGGAAAACAAAGAAATCACCAATTGCTGCAACATAAAATACGACATGAGGTCCCAGTATCTCGTCTGTATAACTTCGGACCGTCAAAGTGCCATTCTGATTGATATTTTTCCCGTACGTCCACCTATGCTGATTCCAGCCCATAGCATCAACCCACCTCGTCTGTAATGCGATCTTTCACGAACGAATGGGGGATTATTTTGAGTGCCTCTTTCTCTCCATGCCAAAACACATCAGATGGTACATCCAGACTGAATTGGGACTCGTCTGTAAACAGAATTTGACTCCAACAACGTTGCCTCCAAACTCGGTGTTCAGTTGCCCAACTTCTTTGGGCCGCACAGTCGCTTGAGATCAACGGTATACAGACCATTGGCTTACGTGCATAGAGCCCATCCTGATGAAGCCTATTTCGGACTGTTTGATTGGACACCCTTCGTCCTGTGGCCAAGAACAACTGTGTTTGCAGCAGAGTAGAATTGCCCTTTCCGTCTCGACGAGCTGTTATCAGGATATATCGGTCATGAGTTTCTGTGGTAGCACATGGCCGACCTTGCCCTTGTCAATGTCTACCATTCCATGTGTCTTGGAATCGGTTCCACAGCCTGGCATTGACACTTCTTGCGACTCCAACAGCGTCCGCTACACTTTGTTGTGTTTTCCCAGATTCAACTGTTCCAATAACGCGCCAAGCCATGGATTCCGTTAAATCACAATATTTTGACATTTTCAAGTCACCTTTTTCTCAAAGCACAAGCTGAGCAATTAAATTTTACAACTGAGTATATGAAACAGACGTTTCTGCAAAATCCCGATTTCTGCACTTATCTCCTTTTTCTAGTTTTTAATGTCATAAACTTTAATTTGCATGTGAAGTTTTTTTATCTGTTTTCTACTACGCTTTATATTATGGATATTTTATTTTACGTTACTTATCGGTGTAAATATTTGCGTAATTTTGTTCAAACCACGTGCTCCCTTGTTTTGAGCAGTATATATGAGGTACAGTCGTGAAAAAAAAAAAGTAAACACCCCATACTAACTCTACAAAAAATTATCGTAGAAGAAAGTTACTGGTAGGTACCACACGATTGGTAATAAAGTCTACTTTTAAATGATGTACGTAAAATTTGCTAAGGGGGCCGTCTACATATTACAACGAACCATAACTTTGTTTTTTCAATAGCAGTACACAATTCTGACAGCATAAATGAACTCTACATTCTTCAATTAGTCTAAAAACAATTTTTTATGCAATTCGTACGATAAGTTTCAGAGAAATTAATTATTTTAAAACGAGTGTATTTTAGGAGCTGTATCCAAATTGAAGTTCGGTACTCGATTGTTGACCTAGAGAGTTGACCGACTCTTGATCAAGGCATCTTAACGCCACTCAAGCAGTCATTGAAGACTGCTAGATTACAGGATAGCGTAAGAAATTTCAAAATATCTAGTCACTTCTGTCATAGACGACCCCTTAAACCATCATTTTGCCATTTTTTAAGCATAATTTGAAAACTACTTGAAAGAAAAATGTGAAAATTTGGATTTCCACAAAGCAGGACTTAATAAATCTAAATCCATCAAAAAAATTGTAGGTTGCAATTCATAATTTTTTCGAATATTAATTTCATAATTCATAATTCATATAAAATTATTGCAAATTCAACGTATTTATGTTTGGGTATTTTAGTATTATTGCTACACAAAAAATGAGCACATTAGGAGTATAATTTCAGGCGATATTAATAAAAATATGAAAATGAAATTTAACATTAGAAGCACTAAATTTTGAATGTTTATAATTCAAAAACTTATCATTCAAACGACTTGAAATTTTGTGTCTAGGCATAGTTTGAACCGAAAATTTGAAATATCTTGTTAAAATTGGGTATCGCCATTGAAAAAAAATGAAGATTTGATTCGTTTTAATATGAAGATGGCCCCCTAAACAAATTTTATATACATAATTTAAAAGTAGACTTAATTTCCAGTCGTTCAGTATCTGTAACTTTCTTCTATGATAATTTGTTGAGGAGTTAGTAGAGGGTGTTTACTTTTTTTTTCCACGACTGTATAGTCGTGTGGAAAAAAAGTAAACACCCCTTACTAAATATGCAACAAATTATAGTAGAAGAAAGTTACTAGTAGCAAACGATTGGATAATAGAGTCTACTTTTAAATGATGTATGTAAAATTTGCTTAGAGGGCTATCTACAAATCAAAACCAGACAAAACTTTGTTTTTTCAATAGCAACATCCAATTTTGACAACATATCTTGAATCGTCGGTTCAAACTATACCTAGAAATGAAATTTCAAGTCATTTGGATGATAAGTTTTTGAATTATAAACATTCAAAATTTAGAGCTTCTAACGTTGAATTACATTTTCATATTTTTATTAATATCTCCTGAAATTATAATCCTAATGTGATAATTTTTTGTGTGGTTATAATACTAGAAAACTCAAACATAAATACATTGAATTTCTAATTTTAAATATTTTATAATATGAAATTAATATTCGAAAGCAATATGAATTGCAACCAACAATTTTTTTTATATAGATTTATATTTATTATGTCCTGCTTTATACGAATCCAAAATTTCAAAATTTTCTTCGAAATAGTTTTCAAATTATGCTTAAAAAACGTCAAAATGGTGGTTTAAGGGGCCCATCTATGATGTGCAGAAAAGCATAATTTGAAAATATATTTTACTGTTTTTATTTAAACTTTCAACAGTCGAAACATATTAAATGAGTGAAATGGGCTTATTGGCAAGAAATAATGCATTAATATAAGTGACATAGTCATTCTGTAGCATTTCAACAATCGAGTGCCAGCCTTCAATTTGGATACAGCCCTTAAAATATGCTCATTTTAAAATAAGTAGTTTATCTTAAACTAATCGTACGAATTTCATGAACATTTGTATTTAGGCTAATTGAAAAGTGTAGCATTTATTTATGGTGTCAGACTTAGGTATGGCTATTGAAAAAAAAAACAAAGTTTTGGTTTGTTTTGATATGTAGATGATCTTAAACTAAACGTACGAATTTCATGAAAATTTGCATTTAGGCTAACTGAAGAGTGTAGCATTCATTTATGGTGTCAAACTTAGGTATGTCTATTGAAAAAAAAAAAAAAAAAGTTTTGGTTTGTTTTGATATGGTAGATGTCTCCTATAAGCAAATTTTACTCATATCATTTAAAAGTAGACTTTATTTAAAAACATTTGGTACCAGTAAAATTTTTCTACGATAATTTATTGCAAAGTTAATAGGGGTGTTTGCTTTTTTTCCCCTGACTGTACCTTCAGAAAATTTTATTAATTGATTATCCAAATATCTACTACAGAGCTTTTGTAAAAATGAGCATATGTCTCATCAAGTATTCCAAGATAGGATTGTTTTGATGATTTTGAGTCGAATAATATATTTTTAAATAATTGATTACCAAATGATAAATACATTCCATGTAATACGAAAAACAATCACACGATTGGAATATTTTTGAATGAATATTTATTCTGGTTTTTTTTTAAAGTACTTTTTCTAACATATTTGAAAAGTATTTATGATTTCGATTAGTTTGTATGTTTATCCACGCATTAAATTTTGTAAATATACTTCGATTTGCTTTAATTATTTTAAAAATATTCTTTTTAAAATATGAGGCTTAAACAAACCTGTTAAGACGCAATCGCAAGTTAGAGGAGAAAAGTTTTGTTTTAAACAGGATTTTGTCTGAGCAGGTATAATTTTACAGCAGGGAAAATGAAATTTTAACATTTAAGGAAGTATTCTGTTAGAGACAGGTTCAGTTTTCATAGTGTTTCATGTTATTATGTCCTGATTTAGGAGCCACTGTCCAGCTTTTTTTTCTTCTTGTCCTACATTTTGCGACACTCGACCTGACAACTCTAGTTGTCATATAGTTTGGCTTCATCTCACTGTATCCATCATGGTGAAATTTGTCTACATACCTTCCTAAAGTTTTTCGATCAAAGCTATGTTCTTTTGCATCTGCATGAGCACTTAACTTATCATTAACATCTTTTAACCCTTTCAGGGGCAAAGTACTTTCAGTACTAAAATGTTGAAATAAATGACTGGCACCGGAATTTACGAACAAATTTATTTGGAAGTAAGAAAAGGCTATATTTCACATACATATTAAATAGAGAAGATTTTAGCAAAATTCTGGTACCATTGTGGCGTTTGGGAATTAAAATTAAGTGCTTTCATAACCATACAACTGCCCCTGAAAGGGTTAAGACTGCTGCTTTCATACTTTATAGTCCTTTCTAGTCTTTTCTACAGTTTCTATTTACCTATTGTTAAGGTAATATTTAAATGGAAAAAAGTTCCTATCAACTTCCCCATTTATACTTCATTAACTGTTTTCTTACATTGGATAATATAGCAATTTTTCACATCTTTCTTTAATCAGTTTTGAACATTTTCTTTTCCATCATCCTATTTTACTGTAGCTTTACAGAATAAATTTACATTATTTTTTATATATAACCATTAACCTTTCATTATGCACAGTGTATAATAAAAAGATTTCTAAAACCACTTAATTATGGGAGCCTTGAGCATCTGGTCAACCCTCCCTCACATTGTCTGAGTCAAGCCTCCCCACATAGCCTTTTTCTAAAGAATTTTACATTGCTATGTTATGCTTAACTTACTGTACAATGTTTATGCCTAGAACGAAAGCTCGATTTTTCTGCAGTACTTAAAACCTACTTATTTAAATTTCTATGATATATTTTATCTGAAAAAAGCTTACAAAATGTTTCTAAAAAAACACAACTTTTGGGCTGAAAACGCCTCACAATTAATTTTTTTCCACACCTATTTCGATTAGTACATGAAACAAAGACTGTTGTTTGGGCATTCCAGTAGCTATGATTTACACCTATTGATAAAACTCTGAAATTCTTTTAAATATGAAAACTGATGGGTGAGTTAAGCTTCACCTATGGTCAACCCTCCCTAGTCCCCCTACATTATATTCTTGGACGATAATTGTTTCAAGTGCATTTTAATAATATATTTGATATATATTTGCTAAGTTTTATGACGTATGCAATACAACGTCTTTCCTATAGAAAAGGGCGTACCCAGCATTTATCATTCTCTTACACGGGAAAAAATGCCGGAATTTAGTACACGATGGCATGTGGCTGCGTCAAGCCTCGAATCTAATTCTTCGATCGTGTGTCTCCTGTTCTACCAACCGAGCCACAGCCATCTGAATACTAGACCTTTGTGCTGACACAAAACAAGTAATATAATAATTTTGTTTTTAAAGTCAATTCCTACTTAGGTCATCAAAAGAAAAATTTAATATAATCCCTTAAGCTAATATTAGTTTTTGTTGCATTTAAATATCCCAATATGTTGATTTTCTATAAGCAAGTAGATTTACAATGGAAGTCTATGGGAATTTGGCGAAATAGTAGAGATATCCCCAAGTTGGCGTCACTTTTGGCGACTCATTTGAGTCGCCAAATTTGGCGATATATTGCCAAGTTGGCGACAAACTCGGCGGTATTTGGTGACAGAACAGATTCCCCCTATGGTAACGCCCCTTATAGATATGAAGATGCATTAAATGCTTCAATAACCAATGGCCGCCATTTTGTCTCCCATGTAAAACTAAAATTAATTAATTAAAATTTAATTAATGAATTAATATTTGAAAAAACTGCATTAACATCAATTGTCATCCAGTACAAGTTTAAAAAAAAATTATTTCAACTTGATAGGATGAATAATAAGTATTTTATTAACGATTGGAAATTTGAACAAGATATATAAATAAGTAAATAAATAAATAAATATAGGGAGAGTGTGAACTAATAGTAGGAATTGAAAAAGGCTTTCGTAGGCGAAATTTTTAAGCGTTTTTACGGCTCTTTGAATTTTAATACCAGTAATTTCTAAGCGTATTCTTAGCCTTATTTTTTCGATTAAAATAAAGTTAAAATAATTATAGAAACTCTATATTTCAAGTTGAAACGACGAATTCACCTTAATAAACTAGATAAGCAATATGAATATTAAAATCACAATATATATCTTTACTAAATTAGGTGCTAATATACATAAATGTTAAAACATTTTAAAAACAATCAAGATGTTAAAACATTGGAGTCAGGTGATGTTAAAATCCGAGCGCTTTCGACTAAAAAATTAGTCGTCATCAGGGAAAACTACTGCTGGCTGAAAGGCAACTTCTGGTTAAATACAGAGACCACCCTCCTGTTTGTGGTTTTTGGTTTCGCCCTCTTAGTCCAGTCAAATTAGGAAAGTTTGCGGAAATAAATGCTACAGAGATAAAAATTGGTACAATTGTTCCTTGATACCTCCTAATCACTAGATAAAAAGTCCTGATGGATAGGAAGTGAGCGGGGGAGGGAGGGGCAAAAATAAATTTTGCCCCCCACTTTTTTTAGTTTTTTTTTTCAAATATCTCAGAAACTGTGGGTTTTCATGAAAAAATTGCTCTGGCATAAATTAAAGAGAATAAATTCTCTACAAATGACAGGTATACAAAGTGGAACCTCGGTTATCCGTCATTCACGGAACCAGAACCTTGACGGATTTTGTCCAGTCAAATTAGGAAAGTTTGCTATAATAAATGCTACATTGATAAAATGTGGTACAGTTGTTCATTGATAGTTACTAAACCCTAGATAAAAAATCCTGATGGATAGGCAGTGAACGGGGGGAGGGAGGGGCAAAAATATGTCTCCCCCACATTTTTTCATTTTTTTGAAATATCTCACAAACTATGGGTTTTCATGAAAAAAATTGCTCTGGCATAAATTAAAGAGCATAAATTTTCTACAAATGACAGGTATACAAAGTAAAACCTCGGTTATCCGTCATTCACGGGACCGGAACCTTGACGGATTTTTCACAAAAAAAATCACTTTCTTTTCAAATTTATTTAATTTCTATTCAAATTTATTAAACATTGTCACAAAAAAAAAACAGAAAACACCCCAATACTGCACTACTGCATACGATAATGGCAGGTAATTAATTAATGAAAGATAAATATTCACCATTAATGAAGTGTTTATTAATGTGAAACATAACTGCGAGTATAATATATAGAGAAAACTAAAAGTAGATACACACTAATGTATAATTAAGTAGATATTATGTAATTATGAAATAGATAAGTCTTTACAAGGAGTCTTTATCATTCTGGCTTGTTTTTCCTCCAATATCAACATCAGCGGAAGTGCATGGGTCGTTCGGATCCAGCTCTTCCTTGTCCTGTTCATCTCCCCATGATACTGAAGACATATATTTATCAATAAGAAAATGTTTAGGTCATGCGAAACTTTGTTAGTGCGAGAAAACATAATAGACAGCAATGAAAACTACTAATTTATCACTAAGCAGATACTACTTACTAAGTTGTAATGTTCTTTTTCTTTTCTTTGACACATCATCAACCGCTGAAATGGATGGTGCATTAGAAGGTGTTCTCAACAGGATTGAATCCATAATCGCCTCCTCATCTTTTTCCTCATCATGTTGATCTACATATTTGGGTGTAGCATTCAGACAATCACCATGACAGATGTTGCAGATGATTGTGCAATTAATGGCTGCTTTCCTGCATCCACACTTAGCTCCATAGCCAGTAGTGCATTTTCAGGAGATGGCATTTAAGACAGTCTCAGGTGCGATCGAATCCTTGGTTGTTATAGAAATAAGACGATTCTGTCTTCGTTCCCAACCCCAGAGTTCGGCTTGTTGTTCCTGGCCAAGCCACACAGTTGTACCTGGTGGTACACCCGGAAAGAATGCTGTCTGGCCGCTCCTTCTGTTGGTGGGAGGGATGAAATGTCAGGTTTAACGTTTGATACAGACTTTGCGAAGGAGTGGTATCGGAAAGTATTAAGAGATGTAGCTGTGGAGGGTGCTCCGTACAATCTCAAAAAAAGTTGGTTTCCTGCTTCTGCAACAGCATCATGGTCGGATCCCCTGTTATTGAAGACATTAGCAATTTTGTGTATGTCTTCACATTGCTAAACAGTTTGTAATTTTTGATTTCTCCTTTTTTGTACGCTGCAGACGTCGTATTACATCCAGTGAATGTATGAAGGGCTAGAATGATGTCTTTCAGTCTCGTTTCTTTAAATAACTGTTGTGACGAAAATATCTTTCTTTCAATTTTTCCACGGCTCGGCTTAACGAAAAAAATTCCTCGTTCTAGTGGGGTTAGGGCGATTAGGAGGACAAGAAGATCAACATCCTCACCAACAATTGCCACTCTGTCACTGGGAGAAGACTTTTCAATGGCTGTTGTTACGATTAGGGTATCTGCATCGCCAGTACTCTGCCGACAAGATATTCCATTGTCCTTCAATTTGGATGAAAGCATAGCAATTAATCTTTATTTGTTCTTTTCATTTGAAAGGAAGTTTTCTTGCTTAACGGTAACCTCTGTGTCTTTGTTGAAATTAATATCCACGAACTTCTTCAATGCACATCTTCGGTTTTGTTCTGCTGATTTCGTGCTATTGGTAGTGTCGGAGTAGCCATCAAAAACCACTGTACAGATTTTTCCTTTATAATGTGTGAAGATATATTTAGTGTAGCCTTCACAAATTGAATTAAAAGTGGAATCTCTTGACACCGGAACTTTGGGAAGAAGGAAACCACCATCCACAACAATATCACAGTTTTGAAAATCAATAGCCTCTTGCAATGGTTTGAAGAAATTGTAGAGGGCTGATTTCTTCGTCTTACGCATGCCTACTTCGTCAAAAAGGGCTAGCGAAAAAGGAGCCAACTCAAATTTTAAATATTTTTTCAAATCTTCATCATGTTGTTTAGCTATGGAGATCCGTTGAAAGATTACCAAAGGGTTGACTGGAACTATATCATCATGAATTTTAATAGAACAGTTCATGATGGCCAGAGGGAGGCTCAGGTTCCGTGACTGACTGATAACCGAGGTTCCACTGCGTATACTTATAATTTGTAGAGAATTTTATGCTCTTTAATTTATGCTGGAGTATTTTTTTAAAGAAAACCCATAATTTCTGAGATATTTTCAAAAAAACGAATAAAAAGAGGGAGCTTATTTTTGCCCTCCTTCCCCCCGCTCACATCCTATTCATCAGGACTTTTTGCCTAGTCATTAGTAGGTATTAATGAGCAACTGTACCAAATGTTATCTCTGTAGAATTTATTATGGCAAACTGCCCCGAAGCGGGCTTATTTGATTGGACTAAAGGCTCCGTTTCCGTGACTGACGGATTACCGAGGTTTCACTGCGTATACATATTATTTGTAAAGAATTTTATGCTTTTTAATTTATACTGGAGTAATTTTTTAAAGAAAACCTATAGTTTCTAAGATATTTAAAAAAACTGAAAAAAAGAGGGGAGGGGATTTATTTTTGCCCCTCCGTCCCTCCGCTCACTTCCTATCCATCAGGACTTTTTACCTAGTTATTAGTAGGTATCAATGAGCAACTGTACCAATTTTTATCTCTGTAGCATTTATTGTAGCAAACTGCCCCAAAACGGGCTCATTTGATTGGACTATCTGTATTTAACCAGCAGTTGCCTTTAAGCCGGAAGTTGTTTTCCCTGATGACAACTAAAGTTTTAGTCGAAAGTACTCGGATTTTTACATGATCTGACTCCAATATTTTAACATCTTGATTGTTTTAAAAATGTTTTAACATTAATGTATATTAGCACCTATTTAGTAAAGATATATATATTGTGAATTTAATATTCATATTGCTTAAAATAAAGTTGGCAGAAACTTTAAGATAATAGTGGTGCTCAAATTCACGTGCTATTATGGACATCCATAGAAGGGCTGGAAAAAATCCGGCAACACATGGCGCCATTTTCGTGTCAGCACGTAGCCTTAGTGTTAAGAGGGCTCGTAATCGGGCTATAGCAACCCAGTTTCAGGACTTTCCTTGAAATATCGCTGGTGTCTGAGTACTTTTGTTCATACAGAATATCTCTTTCCGTTCAATTGAAAAACACGAAAAAAAAATATATAGCAAATGTTACTTTTTAAAATGTCATATTAAATTGGTTTCCAATTTCACAATTAATTTCTTATTTTTTCGTTTTTAAACGATTTTATAAGCATCTGAAATGTTATTGTGGATTAACTCTCGATTGATCATTTTTGTACTAATGCTACCAAAACTTTAGAGGCTAAGAGCTTCTAAAAAGTATTACAAAAGGAACAGTGTTTTCACTCACTATTACTATCCAAATATTCATCTAAGACTTGTTGGCAGATGGCTGAATAGCTTTTAGACAAAAAATTACAAAAAGAAGTTTGAATATTAAAAAAAAAAAAAAAAAAAAAAAAAAGAAAGAAAGAAAGAAAAAAAAAAAAGAACACGAACACGAATCTTTTTAGGAGTAAACATTTCTTCCATTTTGTCAATATTTTATTGCCAATTAAATATCAACTTCACATATTTAATGTCATGCAAACCGATATTTATCTTTTTGCATATATGAACTTTCTTTGAAAATTCCTCTTTGAAAAAATTTAAATATTGGAAATTTACTGAAGTTCAAAGTTGTTAATTTTTTTGTCCATTTTGTCAATATTTTATTGCCAATTAAATATCAACTACACATATTTAATGTCATGCAAACCGAAATTTTATCTTTATGCATACGAACTTTCATTATTATTAATTATTAATTTTTGAAAATACCTCTTTGAAAAAAAATTAAATACTGGAAATTTACTGAAGTTCAAGGTTGTTATTTTTTTTTTGTCCATTTTGTCAATATTTTATTGCCAATTAAATATCAACTACACATATTTAATGTCATACAAACCGAAATTTTAACTTTATGCATAGGAATTTTCTTTGAAAATTCCTCTTTGAAAAAATTTAAATACTGGAAATTTACTGAAGTTCAAGATTGTTAATTTTTTTGCCCATTTTGTCAATATTTTATTACCAATTAAATACCATTTACACATATTTAATGTCATGCAAACCGAAATTTTAACTTTATGCATATGAACTTTCTTTGAAAATTCTTCTTTGAAAAAAAATTAAATACTGGAAATTTACTGAAGTTCAAGGTTGTTAATTTTTTTGTCCATTTTGTCAATATTTTATTGCCAATTAAATATCAACTACACATATTTAATGTCATACAAACCGAAATTTTAACTTTATTCATATGAATTTTCTTTGAAAATTCCTCTTTGAAAAAAATTAAATACTGGAAATTTACTGAAATTCAAGATTGTTAACTTTTTTGCCCAATTTGTCAATATTTTATTGCCAATTAAATACCATTTACACATATTTAATGTCATGCAAACCGAAATTTTAACTTTATGCATATGAACTTTCTTTGAAAATTCCTCTTTGAAAAAATTTAAATACTGGAAATTTACTGAAGTTCAAGGTTGTTAGTTTTCTATTATCATTCATGTAAAATTAAAATATTATAAACTTATATGCTGTAATAAGAAAACACATAAAAATGTAAAGTGTATTTATTTCATTAAAATTTTCCTTTTATTTAGTCTAAAATAAAAGAAATGAACTAAAAATTCGAATTTTTTCGTCGACCTTTCTAAAGATGTGTATTAGACGAAGATATTCTTCGACAATAAAGGTCCGCGGTTCGATACCGGATTTGGGGGAGTTTCACTCAACATTTAATCCCTTCATAGTCGATAAAATGAGTACCAAGCTTGCTTGGGATTTAATCTCCGGAGGGTTCCGCGTTAGGCTGACCACCTGACAAGGACATGTGCTATATACTGTGTTGCCAGGTGTCCCGGTAAACGCCGGATGTCCTGATTTTTTAGTGTTCGCAGACCTGTCCCGTGGAACAATTGTTGCCAAACGTCCCAATTTTTCATGATGTTGTTGGGATGCTATGATCCACATAATTCTAGATAAGTAGATTTAAATATAAATTCCCGTAATTTATTGTTTTTAATCAAACAAATCACTTATAATAACTATTAGAATTATTGACAAGGGAATTAATTTGCGTTGTTGTACTAGGGTATTTGTACAGGCCGTGGTCATCATCCTTCCGTTTATTACCCAGATGCATAAAAAAATACTCATAGTAAAATAAAACACTGACTTAAGTTATAGTTTAACAAAATTTATTATTATAATGTAAGCAATGAATTTTAAATGAACAATTTTCTGTAATTATCCGAATGCTATAGAACTATTTTGAAGTTAAACTTTTAACATTCTAAACTATTAATGTTTGGTTGAGAAAAAATAAGTCTTCACGAGCGTCATTTTGAAGTAAAAAATATACCTCAAACGGAAGTCTTTAGAAGAACCTTGCCCTCTTCATCAAATCTTCATCAAGTTATCAAATTAGCTTAGTGATAAGTTTCGTAACAGAAAAGTGCCGCGTTTGTTTCTTCTGCGTTTTTAAGGTTCGGAAATCATTATAAATTTGAAATGGCAGACCTTAGCGCCGCGAAAGCTAACTAAACAAACCGTTTATTGCATCCAAAGAAAACTATTTCAAACTTCAAAGCATCAGACCAAGACGAATTTAATCGAATCTCGTACAAGTCTTACGGCTTTCATTGCCTGAGTGATGTGTGACTAGTATGGTTCTGGTGTTTAAAAATTTTCTCCATTTACAATAATACTGTGTTCAGATCATGAAAGTTGAGTCAGTTAGCTTAACTTTTTTGAACCGGACAAAACGGAATTAGGCTTCATCTGTTCACATTACCAAATATTTCAAGAGACTTAACTTAGGTTAAATTTGTAACTAACAACTTCTGACCATACATAGTTTATTATCGCTTTTATTCTTTGCGACGTGTTAAATAAATAAATGACTCAAAGGATCATTTAAAAGAAATCTGATTAATTATTTTTAGAGCTCAACTCGAAATTTCAAAACAGTTTCAAATAAGAAAAAGAGCTCAGAAGGCAGAGTTCCACTCAATTCATGGTTAAGTGTCAGTATCGAGAATTAAGTGAGTTTCGGAAACTTGCTCAAGTCCAAAATTTTGTTTCCGGGCCATATGCTTAAAAAATTTTCAAATTAAATGACTTATCTAGCATAATCTTAACGCAGTTTAAGGCTTAAAAAAAGCATTTCTCAAAAAATTGCTTCAACAATTATCCCCTCCCTTTGCGGCGAACGTCATGCATACGTGACGTTTAGAGTGCTCATAAATCCTTGATTATTCCTACCAATAATTTTCAATAGACAATTTTGCTGATTAAACAACAGAATTTCTGTGATTAAATAAGCAAATAGTTCTTTTCGGAATTACCGGTGATAAAAGATTAAAATTTCTGTAAAGGATGCTCGTCACGAAAGGGTTAAATGGACTTTATGGAAGAGGCTTTCCCCTCACAGAACATTAAATCCCATATTTAGGTGAAATTTTTAATGCCTACTTATTACCTGATATAATGATCAAAATTACGTTTTCCTTATCAGGAAATAGACGTCCAATGTCGACATACAGTTTTTTCAAAAATCATTTTCCTGAATTTAAAAACGCGATGAACTTTAGAACTTCTTTTTGAGCAAATTTTTCAAAATTTATCATGTTCTTATGAATATTCGAAAATTCAGGAGTAAATTTTTAAAACCTTAGTACATCGGCATCAGACGTTTACTTTCTGATGGTGATAATCGAATTTTGATAATTATATTAGATGATGAGTTAACCAGTATTTAGCGATCGGCGAAGATTGCTGTTGCCTTCCCTTAAGTAAGAAAATTACAATTTAAAAGGAAAAAGTATTGATAATTTCTAACTGGTGTCGGGAAACCTTTGTGCAAAACTGGCGTCATCATGCCTTTTTGTGCCAGCTAGTATTATAACTAAGGATCGACCGAACGAAACAGGTTTTTAAGACAAAAACCAAAACTGAAACCGAATTTCGGTATCTTCCTGTTTTCGGCCGATAACGAAAATGTAAAAAAATTTATTTTAAAGTAATTAACACATACGTAAATACACATAATTATTAAGTAATTATACGTGTAATTAGGGGAAAGTATGGTAATGACGCTCACTTAGGGAAAACATGACTAGCTAGTCAAATGTACACAAAAAATCAATATTTTATAAATGAAGTATAACTCCAAAGCATAAGGAACAGTTTGCAATCAACTAATTTGCATAAAAGTTTTAGGAATTTTTTTTTTATCGTTTTATTTAATTAACAATGGATTGAGCGTTAATGCCCGACATGGTAGGGTAATTGCGATCGAAATTTGAATACAAGATTTAAGTTGGCGTTATTTATAGTTGGCGTAACAAAGCACTACAAAAATAAATAAAAGCATATGAACGTACAGCTAAATGTATGTATTTTGTAGAAATAATGAGTAAATTATAACATTTGAAAATAAGAGTGTAAACTTTACCTTCAAGTTAGATGTTACAGAATTTTATTATAAAACAACTTCAAACTAATAACGTGAGGACACAAAAATACTTTCTTCCCGACGGTCACTATATCTTTACTGGGAACTTACGATGAGGTTCGCTAGGTGCCGGTACTGATCGCACGTTTTCAATTCTATTCTGTTCAGAGATATTTGGGTGAGCGAGATTGACCGCTGAGCGTCATTACCCTACTTTCCCCTATACGTGCGGTCCTAGTTGGCTCTCTGTGCCTCTGACCAAACCTTTTTATTTTCATATAAAGTAAAATGTAATTAATTCATCAACGACACAAAATGATTTTCTAATTTTGCGCATTTTATCTAATTAAAAAATGTTTTAGGTACACATACCCCAATTTATCTTTTATAATGGTCTTTGTAAATGATCATCTGTTGTACTAGAACTTTTTCAAAGAGTATTCGAAACACTTCTGCAGTTTCAAACTAAAAAAATTCCATTACAGTTAAGCCCGCAGCTTTTAATGAGCACTTGAAAAGCGTTTTCAAAGTTTAGTCATATAAGCATTTCTCGCTTTATAATTTGTACTCACGTCTTGAGTCAGTCATGACTGATAATTATAAACAGTGAAGTTCATAGCAATAAATAACGAGTGTCCCCATTTGAGCCGATACAGCTTAAATCAGTAAGTAATGTTGACAGTTTCTGAAGAAAGAAACGAATATTTTGGAATACAGATAGTTTCGGTCAAGATTCAGTCCGGTCGAATTTTCGGCAGCATTTTCGTCACACAACACACAAACTGGACACAGATAACATTTCATCGAAAACGAATTTTCGGCGAAATTCAGATTTTGGGCCGAAAACGAAAATGAAACCGAATTTACACTAGTTATAGCACGATATATATGTAATATATATATATATATATATATATATATATGAAGTTTTATTTTTTTTAATGATATTTTTACATGACTGCATTAATGAGTTGAAGAAATCAGTAAGTATATCATATTACCTATATATTTATAAATAATTTTTATTCGAATCTTACTGATTTCTGGCGAAATTACACGCGTAGAAAAATACGTGGGGAATAAATAACATCATAGCACCCGTTAAGGTTTAATACAGTAAAGATGATTTTATTTTGAGATGTCGTATTTCCTTTGCTTTATTATGTGCCGATATTTTATCTCTCTCTGTTTTCATATTATTGATTCATCTAAATCCCAGTTCTTTTTCTCTTTCTACTGAACGGTGGAAAGTTTTGATTTCACAGACGTAAGTAATTTAAGATCTAACTAAATTTCCAAATTTGGAACGAGAATTTTTATTGTTCAATATGTTCTTCTCCAAAAATGTAAACATAAGGATCTTAAATATAGCATTAAATGAAGAGGAAATATGATAATACATCTAATCATTAAACTGTCGATAAAACTGGTTTATTCTACTTTCTTTCACACTGATATGAGAAAATGTGGCTCGTGTTCTTCCATGACGTCATGTCATGCTATACTTCAATGTGCGAAAAATACGACGTGATGGAGCAACTCAATCTTTCCATATGCAAGACAAACAAATATAGTTTTCAAAAATATATAAAAATATACATTTTATGGGTAAAGAAAATAGAAGTATAGAGGTATAGAGTATTGGTGTAATATAAGGCATCTATTTTTCTTTGAAGGTGACTTTTTAAGAACCCGGAAGGATAGAAACATCTCACGCGTTGCGATTTTTATTCATTAATCACTGTTTATACATGTAAAAAAAGGTTAACCGATTCCCTTATTGTCCCGAGTTATCTCGGGTTCGTATATATTACAATTAATTATTATCCCGAGGATACTCGAGCATGGCACAATTTGCCACTACGATTTGTTTTATCCCGTTTTTACTCGGACCGAAGCTTAAAAAGAAAGTAAATATTCTTATATAATATAATAAATTATATATAATTAAATTATATATAATATTTTATTGGCACTTTTCCAAGTTTTGTGGTATGAAATGCAAATGATGAAATGCAATGATGTGACTGCAAAAAAAAAAAAAAAAAAAAAAAAAAAAAATGTGATGTTTTTTTTCAAAAAAATTGGTAAGGGAAGCGGTTAGACAAATTTTCTCTCTAAAAAGGTTTATTAACGGTTTCTTAAAATAGACATGGGTTGATAGCATCTATTTTTTATGTTTTAAAAAAGGAGTAATAACCATTATAGATTTAAAAAATTGCTTTATTATATTTCGTTCTGCATTACATATTTATCCCGTTACATACAGGGTAAAATATATAAAAATTTGAATTTTATGGGAAAAGAAACTAGAAGAATATTCGCATCTGTGTTTCATCGAAAGTAGCTTTTTAACAGCCAGGGCAAATTAAGCATCTCCAACATTTTAATGTTCATTAATAACTGATTGACCATTTTTAAGACAAAGTTTAAACAAATTTACTCTTAAAAAAGTTTTGTGTTTCTTAAAATAAGTATGTTCTAAAAGCATCTACTTTCTGTGGGTTTTTTTTTTTTTTAATAAAAACCATTAAAGAAAAAAAACTTTGCTTATAGGTATTTTGTTCTGGATTAAATATTTAAACACATTTCATTATGTACAGGTTAAAGACAAAGAATTTAAGCGATACGCTTTTTATTTTTACCTCTTTAAACTACGCGAAACTTTCTGACATATTTAGACTAATTTTTACACGTAAAAACATAAAATTGGCAATCTGTTGAATGTATTTGGAATCGAATAATTTGAATGTCATTTTTTAGTAAATGTATTAAATCTTTAGTTATAAGTGATTTCTCACTCATCATGACATTCCCCGGGCTATAACACCCAGAATTTTTTTTCAAAACGCGAACTTTAACCCTTTCAAGCGCAGTCTTCCCATGGCGGTACCACTTAATTTTAATTTTAAATTGCCAAACGGCACCAAAAGTATTTTAATAACATTTTGCTTTTATGATGAAAGTTTAGAAATCCAAGTTAATATTTTCTAAGAAATTCGTTTACAAATTCTATTGTCAATCAATGATTTCATCATTTTACGGATAGAAATACTCTGCGTCAGAAAGGGTTGACAGCATTTTATGAAAGATCCTTTGTCTTTATCGGAAACTGAAAAATGCTATTCGATTTTATAGTTTTTTAACAAGAGAAAGCTGCAAGTTTCGCGTGTCTAAGATTAAAATTTACTTCGTAAATGAGTCAAAAAGATGCAAGTTTGGATTTGAGAACAGTATTAAACGAACAAATTGGAAATTGCTTGTCAAACGTGGCAAATCAGGTGCGTTCGTACTATAACTAGTTTTATAAATATTTTTTGCATCGCATATTGTACTGAATGTATATTTTAGTGCACTTAAGAAGTGCATATCAATTTTATTCTGTTCGAAAGGCTGTAACATCATTAAAATGCACTTGAAATACTTCTTCCCCATCGGCTGTAATGTAACGGAAAACTTTTGACTGTCCTTGTAATTAAACTACACATCTGATTTTCATAAAATTTGAAATGACTAGGCAAAATTTTGCAGCAATTATATATTTAAAATTTCAGACCATTCGTTTGAGTAGATTTCGCTCTGTTATATGCGGACGGACAGACAGACAGACAACCGAACGACGACTTTGGGTGCTACGTATTTATCTAATTACGAATGCACCTAAAAATTGATTGTTTCAAGACGTATCAAAAACCCCTCCTGATCCACAAGTATGTATGCCGGTTTTTAATGCTTTCCAAGATAATCACGATTTTCCGATTTTCTTTCTCTAAAATGCCAGTTAAGAACAAATTTATTTTATCTAAAATAGGATTCATATGTATTTTCATTTGTTTTCTATATGTCATCCTTTCCTTTATTTTTTCTTTCTTTCCTTATCGTTTCTTTTTTGGTTATTATTATTGCGTCCATTGCTGTCTATATTATCGCATCTATATTATCTATAAATCGCATATCACACAACTAACCAAAATAAATACAGCGCTGATTTATATGCCAGTTGACCATTTTTATCTAAATTATTTTTTCGAATAAATCTGCATAAAAGTCACTTTTTTAGAACAATCGTTTCAAAAATATGTTTGAGAGATGAGCTACCTTCTGAAATATATTTGTATCTGGTATGTATTTGTAGTTATCGGCATTCAGAGTTTAATTTCTAGTGTAAACAAACCACTTCAAAAAGAATTGAATTCATTGCAATTTTTATTGTTCCTGAAACCATGGGGAACAATACGTGCTTAATTTCCGTGCAGGGAATAAAATCAGAAAAGACCTTTGACGTCACTCGCCTATGAACCAATGAAAGCATTAGTTCGGTTTTAGTTTTAGAAGTGAAATTTTAGACAATTCAACTCGCTTTTTGCGCTTGATTTCTGAAGTGGAAAACACTAAATTATGTCGTAAAGTATCTGTTACTGGCTTGCTGGAAATAATCATAGCAACAAAAAATGAATTTGGAAGTTCTTTGCTCTCTTGATAAACTTTCAAGCCAAGGAAGTTAATTTGATTAGACCCACGTTCTTAATGAAAATGAATCTGTTTGCAATGAATGCATTTAATGTTAAAAGAACTTTAGTACTTTGCAACATTTTTTGCTACACTATTATCAGATTATTGAATATATTATAATAGGTAAATCATTTTTTATTTGTGGTGCGCTTGCGAGTTCTGTGTATGAAACGAAAAAAAATCTCGTGTAAAACATTTTAGTCCAGGGGAAATGCACCGTAATTTCGGGTGTATAGCCCGCGGATCAAACAATTGTGTTTCGACCCAGAAATTTTTTTAAATAAAATGTAACTTTTTAGATCACGGTAAACATTGGTCTTCAAATACTGAATAAAATTTCTGGGTCGAAACTGAATTATTTGATCTGCGGGCTATACACCGGAAATTACGGTACATTTTACCTTGCAAAAGGTCAGGTAAAAGATTTTTTTTTCTAAATTGTTTATAACGATGCCAACAAGGAAAAACTAAGTTTTCTAACAAAATTTCTTAAGTCTAAATTTTCTGTGGCCGAAAAACAACAAAATTGTGGGACTTTTTTGATTTTTTGGAAATATCTCGAGACTCGTTGTCGTAGCATATTATTTGTCAATTACAATATTAAAGAAGATACAATTCTCTACAACTTTCATATTTACAACTTTTTTATACACTCAATAGCAAGCAAAAATGGGACAATTTTTTCAATTTTCTTAAAAACCGTGAAAAAGTAGTTTTGCCACAATTATTCAAATGTTCCCCGCAGATTTAATTGTGTATGTCGACTTCTAAAAATTGGTAGCAGTAAATTATCTATTATTTGCACACTCACGTCTTTATTTTCGTCTCAACAGTCATTTTATATGCAATAAATTTATATAATTTTAAAAGTTGGGCAGAGTGTAGATGAATGAGACAATTTTCATATTTAGACAGTAACTTTAAGTGTATAATACAATGTTAACTTCAAAGTAATTTTGTTTAAAAGAATTTTTCAATCTATAGTAACTTATTGGCACAAAAGTTTCAATTAAAAAAGATTTCTTGCTTAATTTTAATAAATTTTATAATTTTAATAATTTTTATAATGCATACATATTTTTCCAGGTATCAATGGAATAGGTGGGTCGTTTTCAAAATCTGTCCGTGTTTTAGAATAACAAAATCAAATTTTTAGAAATAATCAGAAAGTTGTAATTGTTTGTAAATAATTACCTTACCTCATAAACATTAAGATACAAGCATCAGCTGAGTCCAAATTACTAATTTAACATTTAAAAACTATTTTTTAAATTTTAATGCACTTGGTATAATGACATAAATGAGCACGGTAATGACAAATTAAGCAAAATATTTTTATTTTTCCCCGGGCATAAATGGCAGCCATTATATCTTCTGGCCCATACAATCATTTTCTATTTCTCATATAATGAAAGCAGATTAAGAAATAAAAGTTCATTTAATTATCAATTAGAATTGGGTACGGTAATGAATTACAAAAGGATACTCACCAAAACATTCAAAGTCTTTGCTTGTTTTATTGAATCAGTAAAACTATTTACTCTATTCACCCAAACCTGATAACAAGTTGACTTTTTAGGAGTACTTTAGCCTAGATAAAAAGGCATGTGCTGTCCTCTAAAAAAATCCGGAGGAACTTTTTGTCAGAAGCATGGCAATGACACTCTTTCTTAGGACACGGTTTAAAAAAAATTATTAAGAATTATAGATAAGTTTAATTAATGAAAATAAATAATTTATTAGTAGCATCTTAATAAATAAAAATGTACAAAAAATTATAACCATCTGTTTTAAATAGAACTTTGTCAAATCTTTACCTAATAAATTGCTTGTTGGGACAACCTACGGTAATGATACTTTGACTACAAAAGAATATATTTCTTATTTTTAAATTTTTTATAAATGATAATATATCTGAAAATTATCATTAAAAAACTTGATAGTTAAAATGCAATAATTAAAATTATATTTAACTATTTTTCTGTGCAAATGTGAAAGACAGTAAAACATGAGACTTTTTTTGAAAATCACCCAGGTATGAAAATTTACGAAAAACGTATTTTATTCCCCACTACAATGGTATATTTTATTTACCAATTATTGATAACGTATGTTTTAATGTTTTACTGTTTTAAAGATAGCAAATATTGAATTGTAGTTCCATATAAAAGGAGGGGACTCAAAAGATAAATATCTTTTATGAAAGAAACACTTTTACCTTATAAAATAGCTACAATAAAAATGACACCAGATTATTTCACTAACTAATGTTATGCATTTATATCTTGTAAAATTTATAAATTCTGTTAAAATATTTGAGATCACTAGTTTTATAAAAAATATTTAAAATATTAGTTTTAAAATATATTGTCAATTTTTTCCCAGTTATATCAATAAATATAACATGAGATTATATCATTTTAGCAAGCAAAAATATGTAAAATTTTAAGATTATTTATTAATTGCTTTAAAGCTCAAACAGGATACTTTAGATGTCAGAACGGGTTCCAAACTGTTTTCCAAAAATATAAGTGTCCGAATATATTTTTTTAAAAAAGAGCAACCAAACCCGAAAAAGTACAAAAGCACAACATTAGATATTGATCTCAGGTATCCCATGAAAAAAAATTGTTTAAAAGTAACAAAATGCGAGCGAGATATTTGCCAAGAACGCTCCCATAGGTTTAATGTTACTTTGCGAATGTCTTCGTGTGACTAATTTAGTCCTATAATTCATATAATTGTGACTTTAAACGCCTCAATACGACAACTACCGTAAAATCTTTGAAAATGAAATCTGTATATACGGAATTCGGTCTTTAAAGAAAAGTATATATATTTTTTCAAGAGAAAGAATATGAACAATTATACCTGCTAAGATGGAAACCTGTTTAAAGCGGAATATATTTCGATTCCTTTCGGTACGGTTTTCAAGGTTTTAATGAATCAATATTTGGAAAAGCTGATTACGTAGTTCAGCATTACGTATTTAATGCTTACACACTTAAAATTTTCAAAATCCGGCTATTAGAGATTTATTAAAATTCCCGTGGTAAATTTTCTTTTTAAAATCCATTGAAAAATCCATGTTTGGAACGGTTTCAAAAAGGCTAGTTTTAGCCCTGAAACACAAAAAACTTACTGCTACTAATATATAGAAGTTGACATACACGATTAAATCCGTGGGAAACATTTGAATAATCGGGGCAGAACTGCGTTTTTCATGGTTTTTAAGAAAATTGAAAAAATTGTCCTATATTTGAAATGGCGTACTGCGCTTGCTATTGAGTGTATAAAAAAGTTGTAAATATGAAAGTTGTAGAGAATTTTATCCTCTTTAATATTGTAATGGACAAATAACATGCTACGACAAGTCTCGAGATATTTAAAAAAAAAAAACCCAAAAAGGTCCCAAAATTTTCTTGTTTTTTGGCCACAGAAAATTTAGTCTTAAGAAATTTTGTTAGAAAACTTGGTTTTTGCATGTTGGCATCATTATAAACAATTCAGAAAAAAAATCTTTTATCCGACTTTTTGCAAGGTAACCCCCTTTTTTTGATACATTTCCCCTGGACTATTTCGGGAATTTATTTTTTTAACGTATTGATGCAAGTTAGTTTAAAGCTTAGTTGCATGTTATGTATTCTTCAATTTAACTGAGTTTCTCCTCACATGACGTAATATGATTACGCCTTTAAAAATACATTCAAATAATATACCTGTTTAAGAACAACGCCTAAGCAATATGTCTTATATACATTATTTATATCTTTATTATTTGTGTACACTGATGTGTATGCATTTTCATATGCAAATATATATTTATTAATAACACCAACTTTTGCGCTATTTTCTGAAAGATAGTTTGCTTTTATAGGGTGGCCGTGCAGCTAATATTGCACTTACTTGTAATTTTTTTATTTAATAGAGAAAGTTTGGTGAGTTCATCACAGAAAATTTGCCAGGTGGGCATGAATAAAGTTTATTTTATTTTCGTGTGATTAAACAATGTATTTTATTTATTTCTCACGTTTTAGTTCGTTTTCGCCCGTTATTTCGCATGTAAAATTTACTTCGAAGGCGCCGGATATATGCGCTACAGATGGCCGAAAAAAAAATCGTCTAGGCGAATCCTGGGCTAGTCCAGAAAACAGTTATCGAATTCCATATCTTCAATCTACTAAAATTTAAATTAAAAAATCAAAGTTTCACTTGAGATTTAAAAAAAAATCTTTCAGATTTTTTTCAACAACAACAACAAAAATATTTGTTTTTAGAGGTTTCTAAATCGTAACTTTTCTATTAAGCATTTTGGACGTTTTCGGAGTTTAAAATAACAACAATAATAATAATAAATATTGCGGGAAATGTTTGCATTTTATTACTGGGTGGTACACATAAAAGTGTCCCGGAAGTGAAGCTCTGTTAGTTGTGAAAAGCATAGAAGACAAAACAATACACTGCATCACACCTAGAACAAAAGAAATAACTATATACATGCATCTAAGCACAGTATGAATATGAAAAATATGAACTTAATAAACAACAAGAACACTAGGAAAACTGCGCAGTTTTGAACTTCAAAGTGGTCCGCTTCACTTTTATTTGGACTACAGTAGTAATATAAAAAGACAATCATCTCAACCACTGATATTTAAGAAAAACAATTAGATAACTTTTATATTTAATATTAAGCATAAAAAGATTTTACTATCTACTTTTTGATATTGCCGTTTGCAATTTATAATGTTATTCTGCTGTTTACTCGTATATGTGCCGGTACCGTCTCATCACAAAGGGACAACTTAAATATTTAATTTATTTCCTTTTCCCTATGACGAATCTCAACTATTATTTTAAAATAAAAAAAAATTATGGATAAAAACAACAAGTATTATTGAGGTTATTTTTTCTTTCCTTATTCATTGCATAAAATATATCATTTATTAAAATAAAATATATTGTTTCAGGGACATGAAAATCACAATATGTTGTCATGAGGAAGTGCTTGGGATTAATAATTATTTCTATATAAGAAAAGATTTTTAAATGAAAAAATTAATCTTGAATAAATTGTAAAATGTTATTAATAATTTTCAACTGCGTACTTTCGGTATAGCATTTTGAAGATATAGATGTGGCAACCAGCTGTTGCAGTAACGCTTTAAAAAGTGCTAAAAAATTGAATCCGATAAATTTTGAACTTTGCTAAACGATAAATGTCGATCACAGCGGCATCTGCTAGCGCTTCACCGACCGAAACGTTTTCCCAATGGACCTTATGCACGCGACCTGAGGTCGAGGCTAAAATTCGTCTGCTGGCGACATTTACTGGCAGTGTTCAGCATAGCAGTGTATGGAGACGAGCCGTTAATTCCCAAATTGGCTCAGTCGAGCTCAGCAATCTGATTGGCTAAAACTGATATTTATATAGTAGAAAATTATATTTATTTATTTTATGAAGTAGTGTAATGTAAAATATAATGCAATTATAATGGCTTAAATTGATTTATTTTGTTAAATTTGATCAAAAACACAGTAAAGTAATCCAAAATATTAATATTAACGAACAATCAGATTGCTGAGTTCGGCTGAGCCAATTTGGGAATTAACGGCTCGTTGTATGGAGTGTGAGTTATTAATGCTTGTTCTTGTTTGTTAAAAATACCGCAAAAAATTCATTGTTGTAGCAGCATATACTTAATATATTGTAATACAAATTCAAATTGTTGTTCTGTGTGCGAGAAAATTCCCTAAGTTTGCAAATTAATGTATGCACTCAACCTGGATCAAGGCTAAAATCGACTGCTTGCGATGTTTGCGCCTGCGCATACTGGCATTCTGGCGGTGCAGTGGCTTGCATAACAGATTAACATACCGCCAGCTCTGGCGTCTGACGTCATTTGCATAAGGTCCATTTAATCCTACAATGTTTATGTTTGAGCTACCAGATGTCGCTGCGTTGGATATTTATCGTTCAGCATCGTCCGACATTTATCGGATTCTATTTTTTACCACTTTTTGGATAGCTAGTTGCCACACTATATCTTCTAGATGCTATATTTTCGGTATCGGGTTCGAGATTGGGCAGTAAAAAAAGAAAAAAAAAAAAGAGTCCGAACTCATCTTTAATAGGCATCAATCGACTGGACTACTATTGAACGTTTTGCATAAATTATTCTTTGGGAGTCATCTACATATTAAAAAGATGTACCAAATTTAATTTTTTCAGTTATATTAATTTTTGACACTTTATTTTAGATCCTTGAATCAAATGTTCAGAAAATTCTATAGTTCATGTCTTTTTTTCTTAAATCTTCGGAAAGCTTAAAGGGATCACAATTTGAGTATGTTAAAATTTAAATCCACGTGAAAAAATTTAATTTATGTCTTGCTAAAAGAATCTTTTGATTGAAACGTCTCTTTTTCAACCTTAATGGGCCTAAACATAGGCATTTTTAATATAAAAAAATAATTAGGAAAATTATATATAAGAAAAGTTGACAGAGTATAAATGATATTGTGGCGATGTAATCAAGTATTAGTTGCGGCTGAGGTAACGTCTTTAGTTTCAAAGGAAGTCCAACGTTCGAATCCAACCGCTTCCATCATATCGGTGATTTATATAAAAAGAAAAATTCCTTTTTTAAATACAGGCATCCCCCGACTTACGTAAATTCGCAGTTACGTAATAAATCTCGAAAATTACATTTGTGAACATACTAACGCGTTTGATACGCAATTGCATATTTCTGATATTGATTTTATAAATATAAACCACAACCGTAATATAGTTTATATATTAGATAGAGTTACATTTTTATTGGTATATACAATCAAATAAATCTATAACAAAACAACTTAAACTTTATTGTTAGTTATTCATAGTAATCATCTAATTCATAATAAATATAGTTTGTGCTTATCAATCATTATTTTATTTTGTGAGTGCTATTCATTTGTCTTGTCATCAGAAATTTACGGAGAATAGATTAAATTAGTCCTCTTTACATATTTCTTATTTTTATAGTCGTTTAATGTAGATTCAAAATTTTTATAAATCAATTCATCAATGTTAGAGTTATAAATCCCATATTCTACAAGATATTTGAAAAGTGTTCTTTAAGTTTGTTTTTATATTTTTTTCATACTTTTATAGTTTATATATCATTAAACATTGTTGCATGAAGCTTTATTTATAAAATAATACGTAGTAAATAATATAGGGAGGGATGTACAAAACCGGGTAGGCGGGTAAAACCGGGTAGCGCTAATTCCTCCTTAATTTGAACTTTTATCTGTCGGCCAAAACCAGGAATTGCTTGTCGAAAGTCATAACGGCATTTGTAGCTGAACGAAGCACTACTGTGTGCGGTTATTTTTTGTGTGAAGGATTGCGTTTGAATTTCTCTTAAAAATTATTTTGTTTGTTTTTAGGTTTTACTTATATATTAACCGTTTACAAGCATATTAAATATTCGTAAGTACTATATTTAATTCTTTGCTTTCCTGCTAGTATTTTAAGTTTTACTGATCTTTTACTTTAGGACTGAGAGTAGTGACGTCATGTTTAAAAATCTGCGTCAAGTTGGGGTAAAACCGGGTACTTAAGAGTAGGTCAAAACCGGGTATACCCGATTTTGCCCTACACTCATGGAATGCTTTTTTAGGATAGTTGATACTTTAGCATGGAGTTTTCAATTGCAATTTAATGCTGCTAAGTATTGTTAACCCTTTGATGCGTCATTCATGGCACCTCTAGACTTATACTACAAATAAGAGGTGAGGAAGTGGGGTTACTTCCAATACTGGGCGATCTGTAACAATTTACTAAGTTATAAAATTATTCAAAGCTGCATTTTTTAGAGCAGTAGTTACAAATATTCCAATCAGACGGTTTGAGAAAACAGGGATTTTTCCTTACAAGAACGACGTTTTCTCGAATCTATTTGCTCCTTTGGAAAGGACAGAGAAACCCATGAAAGTCAGTGATAAAACACCTAAGTCTACGCAGTTACAGGTTCGCATAGCTGCAGCAATTAATATTTGTGAAATATCAAAGGATAATGAAGCTCATATTTCCACATCTAAAAGTGTCGACATCACACATCCAGCAGTTGATATCAATATCTGATATTGTGTAGCCAGTAATCTGCATTTCAAATTTCAATTAAAATGTTATTGCTCCTCCCCAGGAAGGCTTTAAGATTGAGAAAAGAGCTGGCAAAAGAAGTGGAATCTGTTATTTTAACTACTTCGATATACTACTACTACTATAAGTTAGAGCTCGAAACAGATATTAAGAAGAAAGAAGCCAAACAGTCTGCAAAACGAAAAAGGAAGATTCTTTTAAAGAAAATAAGAATCAAGGGGAAAATAAACCAAAAAAGGTTGATAAGGCATCCTCAGAAGATGAAGAAGATAATGAAACCTGAATATTTTGCAATGAGCTTTACTCCAATTCCAAATCCAAAGAAAGTTGGATACAATGTGTGAAATGCCACGGATGGGCACGCGAAGCATGTAATATGTAGAGCAGTATGATAATAAATTTGTTTGTGACTTTTGCATTTAAAATAACTCTATGACTTCCAGCGTAAAATAAGCAGGCATATACAATGTAGATAATTTGCTACAGATTTATTTTTGACACATGGAAAAACACATGTGCAATTTCGTTTTGTTAAATATAACAAAAATGTGTTTTTTACTCTATTAAAGAAAATTATTTTAAAAGAAAATTAGTTCTCCGGAGGTTTTAAATGGATACCCGGTTTTACACAACCAGTGGGGTAAAACCGGATTTTTGCATATGTCTGAAAAAAGCTATTTTTTATATAATCAATTACATTTTTTACTGAAAAGAGAAAGTTTTAATATAGCCAAAGATACATTTAATATTAAAAACGGCGTTCAGTGTTTGTTTACCCATTTGATTGCATTTGAGAACAACAAATATTTATGATACCCGATTTTGCCCCACCTTCCCCTATATATGTATATATATATATATATACAGTGGCGGTCAAAAGTTTCCGGCCAGCATAAAATTTTTGGTTAATTTGTAAGTATACCCATATGAAGAGGAATCTCAAAGTGATACTTATACACTTTATTGACATAACAGTTAAGAACTTATTTATGGAATAAAAATTAAATATTAATAAATTTAATTGACAAAGTTAAATGCAAAAGAAAACGCATGTTCTCAAAAGTTTCCGGCCACCTTGGCAAGTTTGGAAAAAAATGGTGTTATAACAGAAAATAACAGTGATCAAAAACATTTACAATTAGTATTTTGCATTCATATATTTAGCAATAAGTACTGCGGCGCAGCAACGTGGCATCGACTCAATGAACAGTTGTAGATCATCAATGTTAAGTTTTGTCCACGGTTCTTGCAATTTTTGTGAAAATGCTACTAAATTGGAATATTTATAATTCCACACAAGTTTTCAAGTTAGTTTCAAAGATTTTCGATTATATTGAGATCGGATGATTGGGCTGTTCATTTCAAAAGCGAAGTTTTTATGTGCGAGAGCCACTGCTTGACGAGCATGCTTGTATGCTTTTGGTCGTTATCATGATGAAACAAATAGTTGCGACCACAATTTTCCCTCTAATCAGGCAGCAAATGATCTTGCAAGATATCCTTATGCATTGCACTATTCATCTTGCCGCGGATTTCAAATAACGGACAGGCGCATTTTCCAGAAAATGCTCCCCACAGCATAACGTGTCCTCCGCCTTGCTTCATTTTATGAATAATATATCTCGCATCTTATCTTTTGTTTTTAGGCCGTCGGTTGTAAAGTTTTTTTATCACTCACAATAAGATTGAACGTCGATTCATCTGAAAATAGTACTTTTTTCCAGTTTTCACTTGACCAGTCTTTGTATTCCTTGGCAAACGCCAGTCGGGCCCTCTGAATTTTTTTACTTATGAAAGGTTTTTTAACGCCGACTGTTCCATAAAGTTCTACGTCACATAAGCTTCTTGACACTGTAGATAGACTTGTTTCAGCAATAACCATAATACCATAAATCGCTTTTAACACCATAGATGGCGTGGAATAGCAGCGGCATTTTTACGCGGGTCATCAACTGCTTTTCTTCTAATAATTCTGTCCACAAGAATAGTCGTTTTCCGGGGTCCCCTGGACCGTGGCAAGTTCCGAAGGCCATGACCATCTTTATATATTTTTTAAATTTCGTTTACATCAAATTTTCCGATCGATAACTTTGCCGCAATCTCACGAGAGGATTATCCCTTTAGCGACAAACAAATCACTCATTTAGGAACAATAAATTGTTAAAATTTTCATTTTTGAATTTTAAATACATTATTCACCTTGATTAATTAACAAATATAGCCAAAAAAAACACTTTAGCGATAGCAAAAACTAATGAATGACGAATGGCTGGAAACTTTTGCACGCGCGAATTTCGAATTCCTCCCCTTTGCATCAAATATCTTAAGTAACCAATCAAAATGTTCACGTGGTCAGAGGTAATTTGCTTATTCCTAACTTTTGGAGCAATTGAACTTCTTCTTCGCTAAAACGTTCTGTCAAACAAATCAAAAAAACTAACTGGCCGGAAACTTTTGACCGCCACTGTATATATATATATATATATATATAAATATATATATATATGCATACACACATATATATATAAATGTGTTTGCGTAATGCAATATATATATATAAATATTGCAGTTTCTTACAAAATGTTACTTAAGCAACTTACAAATTGGACTTACGTAAAATTCAAGTAACGTAAAACTTTACGGAACGCATTACGTACGTAAGTCGGGGGATGCTTGCACTTTTTGGACACGTAAGTCGAATGGAGTCACCCCAGATCTTTTTGTTTATAACTCTATGAAGATTTAAGAAAAAAAGTCAAACTATATACTTTTTGGGGCTTATCTAAATCGAAGAATTCAAATAAATTGTCAAAAATGGGTGTTACTGTTTGAAAACAGAAAGCTTGTATAATATGCACTATGTAGGTGATTTCTTGTGTCAAAAATCCTTCACATTCAAAAATAAGTAATTATACCCAATCTATTTATGCAATTATTAAAGAAGAATTAGTAGGAGGTAGTAACTTTTTTTTCTCTTCAGGACTCTACTCTGTTCTCAAAGCTACACGACGGCAGGTGCTGGGGTTCGAACCTACACTCAAAAAAAAAAAAAAAAAAAAAAATCCGCTAAAATACGGAAATTGTACTGGCAATCGAGACGCCAGTGTTTCCGTATTTTATCGGAAAATTTCCCCTTGTAAATTCCAGAAAAATTTCCGTTTTTCTGGAATTTACGGGGGAAAATTTCCATTAAAATACGGAAATAGTACTGGCGTCTCGATTGCCAGCCCAATTTCCGTGTTTTAAGGAAGGTTTTTTTTACAGTGTATGTTTCGCTAGTCGGCTTAACAGTTCATAGTTTTCCATGGTTTGCTTCGTACCTTGCTTAGTTTTCGGAAATATTAGTTAGGTTTCTCTAGAAAGACACTCCACGAAGGGAATTCTTCCTTTCGGGCTATATCCGTTACTCAAATAATCGGCAGTAACAAAATTCCAGGCCTGTAAATACACACTTAATTTTGCGAATGATTCGAATTGCTGTTGCATTTAATAATTACCTATGCTCAATCACGTTCCATTTGTATATTTCAAATATTCGCACCATTTCTGCATTTTGAACAAAAAGAAAAACAAATTCCATAACTTAGGCTTTACTCTCACATATATCGCTTGAGTGTTTATATTGTTCTTTTTCTTTTCAAAGCTTTTCTTATGTGATAATATTTTCTTTTCAGCTTTCATAATCGCACTGGGTGGCTCATAAGAATTTATATCATGCTTAAAGTGATAACACAAAGAGACGAGTTGGAGAAAAACGATCGTGATACAACTCGAAACGATCAACCTCATATACAAAGAAAGGATTAACTTGCCTTCAGGAAGTTATAAGTTTGAAATTTACAATTATTCTTTTCCTTTTTTAGTTCTTTCTTTTTTCCTCCACAGTTTTATAGCTTTAAACCTGATGTAGCTAACTCTGTACCACCCCGTATTATAAATCTTTTTCAAAGTGTGTTGATGGAAAGTATAGGTTTAAAAATATGTTTAACCTTTAACTGATGTGACAGAAATTGTCACATAACTAGTGTGAAGCGGTCTGTGAGACCGCTCCATCGAAAGATGTATAAAAGGTGCTATTAACTCATAGAATGTTGTTTTTGTACTAAACTTATTTTTATAGGACTGTTATAATTAAAATTCACCTGTTCAAAAAGTGATGGTACGAAAGTACCAAACGAAACAAATTTTGGGTAGCGTTTTGTAGTTAAACTGGAAGTTACAAGTTAAACTATAAAAATTGAAAAAAGCAGCGGTCTGTGAGACCGGTAACATCAGTTAAAGGTTAATATGCGTCATGATCATTGTGAAAAAAATTGTTGCCACAAAATTAGCATCATGTTTTTTTTTTTTTTTTTTTTTTTTTTTTTTTTTTTTTTAAATGTATCAATATGTTAAATAATAACAAAAATAAACATTTTAATTCCTTATTTGATCGAAAATACTTTAAAGGTTGGGGGGGGGGGATGCATTCAAACTTCGAATAATTCCTTTTTTTTTAAAAAATATCTGTTAGTTGCTGAATTTAGTTTGATTATAACATAGCATTTAATGAAGTTTTCATATAATATGGATGATTTTAAATTTAATCAATTATGGCTAATTTATTACAGTGTTTTCGTTATATAACATTAGATAAGTTGTTCATAATCTGTGCTTAATGCATTTTTTTTTCCAGACTTAACTAATATTTAAAGTTTATAGATTAATTTTAATACAAATAAAATGTCCCCAAAATTATTTCTAAACTGAAATTGATGAAGTACAAATAAATATAAATTTTTGCGCATAGAAAAAAAAAAAGATGATACCCTAAAAGTAAGGTCTAATATGTCTTTTGGAACAAAAATTAATTTAAAACCCGGTCTTATATTCAAAATAACAAGGTATGTTAACATTTTCCGAGATAACAATGGATACGCTTAGACTCGTAAAGTTCAAAGAAAAACTAATGAAACCTCGATTTTAAGAAACTACACCAGTCACGAGAAGTCACTCCCAAGCTATTGTTAAATCAATGCCAGCATTCTTTTCAAATTTATCATTCACATTTCAATATATTTATTATTATTATCCTTATTATTGCATAGAACAGCTGACGTCGATTTCTAACCGGGTTCTTTTCTACTTTTTCAATTTGGTTACAGTTTTTTTTTAATGAGGACACTTTCACTTTCGGAATCGGTTTCGAAATAGACAAGTCGAAAGCTCGCCACATTTTTCACGAGGCTGATACTTTTTACGCATAAATTAATGTAGGTCTGATATATTTTAAAAATATGAACAATTATTATCAATTCTCTTAATTAAAAATATGTATTTTAATCAAAAAATGCCTAGATTAGAGGTTTGCACGGGCCGGAATTTTCAGGTCCGAGCTCGCACGGCCCGAAGAGTAAACTATCTTGATCCCGCCCAGTGTAAAAACTAAAATTTCGGTTTCGCAGTTCACGGCCTAGCCCGGCTTCTACAAAAATCAATTAAAACACGCCCGATCCGTTCAAGAATCAATTAAATCAGGCCCGGCCCTGCCTGACTCAATTTCTAAATTTTTCTCAATTTTTCCTAACATGTAATTAAGATTCTTTTAAAAAACATTACATACATATTTATAGGAAAATTTTACAGTATATATTTTAGATTACTAAGCGTTCGCGAGATAGAATATACACAAGAGCAACATTAATGATTACTTAGACTCTTATACTTTTGAACATTCAAAGAAAAGATTCATTAAAAATTAATATAGTTTAGAATAAAAGAAAGAAAGAGGGTTAAAATATTTCTAACATTGGAAGCTGTATAATAAAAAGTAGATATTTGAAAATATTTACTGTGTAATTTATTAAGGTATATTTTCAATGATTCCGTTAACAGAAGTTTATTATCGCTATTATCTTATATTATAATACGGGCAGAAATTGTGTGTGTATGTGTGTGTGTATGTAAATTTTATCTTAAAAATGGCTCTAACGATTTTGACTAAGTTTTGTATTTTATCATTTTCGGTCACAAGAAGACCATTGTGCTAGGTTACGTGTTCGAAAAAATTCGATTACTGGGTCATTTTGGGTCATAATGGGTCAGGATCAAGCTAATTATATCTAAAAAAACTGCTCAATCGATTTTGATTAAATTTTATATCGAACCATTTTTAGGCATGAGAAAACTATTGGGCTAGGTCACATGTTTGAGGAGATTCGATTAGTGGGTCATTTTTGGGTTACTTCGGGTCAAGCTTTGTTTATCTAGAAAACGGCTCTAACAATTTTAATGAAATTTTGCAATCTACTGTTTTGGATTACGAGAAGACCAATGGGCTAAGTCACATGTTAGAGAAAATTCGATTAGTGGGTCATTTTTGGGTCACTGTGGGTCAGGCTAAGTTTATCTGGAAAACAGCTCTAACGATTTTGACAAAATTTTGTTTTCTATCGTTTTCAGGCACGAGAATACCATTGGGCTTGGTCGCATGTTCAAGAAAATTCGATTAGTTGGTCATTTTGGGTCACAATGGGTCAGGTGTCAAGCTAACTAAATCTAAAAAAAGCTCAAAACATTTTGACAAAATTTTGTATTATACCGCTTTTGGGCATGAGATGACCATTGGGCTAAGTCACATGTTCGAGAAAAATCGATTAGTGGGTCATTTTGGGTCACTGTGGGTCAAGCTAATTGTACCTAAAAAAGGAATCAAATAATTTTTACAAAATTTGGTATTATACCGTTTCTGGGCATAAGAAGACTATTATATTACGTCGCATGTTCGAGAAAATTCAATTAGTGTGTCATTTTTGGGTCACTATAGGTCAAGCTAATTGTATCTAAAAAAGGGCTCAAAACATTTTGACAAAATTTTGCATTATATCGTTTCTGAGCAGGAAAATACCATTGGGCTAAATCACATGTTCAAGAAAATTCGATTAGTGTGTCATTTTTGGGCCACTGTGGGTCAATCTAATTGTATCTAAAAACAACTTAAATTATTTTGACAAATTTTTTTATTAAATCGTTTCCCAGCACGAGAAGACCGTTAGGATAGGTCACATGTTTGATAAATTTAGATTAGTGGGTCCCTTTTGGATTACCGAGGGTCAAGCCAATTTTATCTATAAAACGGCTTTAACGATTTTGACTAAATTTTGTACTCTATAGTTTTCGGGTTCGAGAAGAGCATTGAATAGGTCGCATGTTCGAAAAGTATCTGTTAGTGGGTCATTTTGAGTCACTATGTCTCAGGATCATGCCAATTGTACCTAAACATCAAGAATGATACAGTGAGAATAGAATATCGAATTGAACACAAGGCTAATTTTGCCGAGCTTAGCTCGGTCATCCCAGCTAGTTATGTTTAAAAAACATAATGTCTACCCGACACGTCCTGGGAACAATTGTGTCCAGCTCCGGCCCAGCCCGAGTCTGCTGAAAAAACTAAGCCCGGTCTCAGACACGATGTTACTGTTCAGTGCCGATCAGTACGGTGGACATGTTGTATTTATGTATTGATAATGTCGAACTAGCACCGGCTCGTGCAGCACAGTTACTCATTCTCGCGAAAGCCATATCCGTTGAAAATGGTTCATATTTTATCAGCTTTGTATAAATTTTTATATCGGGCCTGTCGAACCACTTAATTTTTTTTATCGGCCAGGCTGCCAGGTTGGCCATCTTTCTTTTTTTTCTTCTGTTCGGCCTGATCTGTTTATTTATTTTTTATCGGTCCAGCCCGTTTAAAAGTTTGCCTTCATTTTGCCGGCCCGGTCCATGGGAAAGACCGTGTACGTTTATTAGCATTGTCAAATTTCGAACGCTTCTAATTCTACGAAAAGAAACTAGTATGATGCGGTTATTACAAAACTATATCTTTCTAATAAGCTAACTTATAATAGCATCAAGGATTATAAATCATAGTGCATTTCTTACAACATGGAGTTAATTTAAAGCGGAGCTACAGTAATCAGTGAAATAAAAGAAGAACAGAACAACAGAGTCCCCTGTTGGGTATTAAAATTTAAAATTATATCAACATATACATTTTTAATTATTAAATTCAAATATAAAAATTTGGTTATTTCTACACATTAGAAAATAACTTGCAGCTATAATGTTGATCACAAAAAGCGTAGGGATAATATTTCGTAATCTGGTCCGCAGACAAAAGTTGACGTCAAAAGTAAGCAAGTCTGGCAACAATGTGATTAAAAGTGTATCAGAGTTCCAAGAATGGAGTCAATAATTGTACTACAAACCATGCTCGCTAAATTCCATCAGTTGATTGTGGACCAGATTGGGAATCTTTCACCAAGCAAAGGATAGAAATGCCGACTCTTGAGTATTCAAAGGCAAAATTGAATCAGCTCCTACTTATGCCAGTGTCTAACAGAAAATGACATTTGATGATGTCTAATCACCATGATGATTAATATATAGAGTCTGCTTGTCACATGCGTAACTATTCAAAGATTATGGGAAGGGCTCAAAAAGTCGCTTTCGAACAATTCAAATAAATGAATATCAGGATTATTAAAAATTATCTAACTGATAAGAATAATTAATTGCTGCCGTTGTTGACTGGCATTGTTTTAAAAAAAATCACTATTTAATTTAATTTCAAAACAGTAAATTAATAATTTATTGGGTAAAAACAGAAAATAGTACTTTGAAATAGCTCTTGAGAATCTTACGTTCAAAAATTGTCTTGACTTTGAATAGGTAGGGTTTGAGCCTCGTGAATTCCTCCCTTTCCTACTTCCACGTGTTTTTAACTTTCGTCGTTTTAAATTTGGAATTAGTCAAATCTGTTTATTGCAGCCATTGATTGTATAAAGGGATCTAAAAGTTACAAAAACAAAATCATTAATTCGAAAAGTATAGACAGTAGCTAAGATTCAGTTTTCACACAAATACATAGAAAGATATTGAATTATTTAATAGCAAATACATTTAGTGTCAGAATAGTTACATTTGTCTTGTCACCAACAGTTAGTGCTGTAGTGATCCAAAAGCTGCTTCCTATCACTACTCAAGCAGCTATGTACGACAATGGCTCCTGGTACATGTAAAATCCGCCGTGGGTGCGAATTCCTCCAAGTTACTTATGAATTATTCCTCTGGAGGTGGCTTGCCAGGTGACGGTCTCGTCATCTAACCACAGTTCTAAATTACATCAACTTGAATAGCAAAGTTCAGGTGCCATACAACAAGATAAAAATGTTAAGTAACCGACATGACAAAGTTCCCAACTAAGCAGTGGGCACTGTCAATAGGATGACGATCTAGGTGCTCGTCAGGTTTACTGCCGCTACGCCGCGATTAGGCGGTCACCCGCCCCGATACCAGATATCGACCCGTGCAGCTGGGGCTACATACCCGGCAGGTAGGGGCCTGGTCATCGGTTAGAAAGGAAAGCAGTCATGTTACTGGAATTACAGCAGAAATCCTTTTCGATGCCCTACAGATTATCTTGCGACGTGTGACCTCACTAATGACATCCATGAAAGAGAGGTGTGCTAGAAGTGTCAGGCGTCTGTGTACAGAAATTTAGTTGGCCCCATATATTTTTTTCTTCACCTGGCTCTAACGTCGATCTTCGTATTTTCAAAATGGAACTAACTCGCACTCTACCGAAGGCAGTGACGCACGAGCTCTAGATTCGTTTGGAATGAGGTTCGTTAGGAAAAACCAACTAACTAAGCGAGATATATTTAAAGTAATTCCGGGGAACACCGGGCGAGTCTGCTAGTCCGTATTAAATACTGTCAATCCAATTTCCAAAGCATCTGAAATTGGGTGGATAAACAATAAGTGTTCGTGTTTTCCGCCATATTCAAGTTACATTTTTATGTTCTGAGTTGAAAATGATTAAACTATCACACTAATTCAAAAGAATAACAAAAATCTGATTATAAGCAATTTGCTTATTATATTTCAAAGAAATGTACTTAAATAATTAAAGAATACTTATTTTAAAAATATTTCCCGATCGCTTGAAATGTTAGGCAAATTTTCTGTGTACAACGCACATATAACACAATGGGTCGACGCGCACCTGCCATGAAATTAGAAATTTGAAACCCTAATTGGTATGTGAACTGTCATCTGTTTAAACTGTTGACACAACTGAAACACTACTTGTTGATGGCAAATGTAGTTATTCCTGCAATGAAATTTTCGTTATTGAAAAAACCTATACCATTCTATTCTGCACAATTCCATTGAAACCGCTACTGTCTATACTTTTCGAATTATTGAATTTTTACTTCTTTTGTGACTGTTGGGTCATAGGTACAAATCGCTAGTTAATGGGATCAGGCGGTTCAAGAAACGAATCATTCAAAGTAAAATGCAGTGGAGGCTCTTCCATTGGCGTACATGAGCACGTGAACTCCCAAAGAAATTTGAAGAAATAATTTAACAAATTACATTAAATAATATAAAAAAGGTCTTAATTTGTTGTCGATTTCCAACACGAGTATAATTCACTCATGCCCCCCCCCCCCCCCCCCCTCTCTCCACTTTTTTATACGTCACTCTGAAATTTTTGAGATGCAACTAGGTTTTTAAAGTTATACTTACAAAATTTTAGGTGTGTTCAAAGTAGTCTCCTCCAGCATCAATGCACTTTTGTAGACGAATTTTCCACAAATTAAATGCCTCAAGCCATTCATTTCTTGGAATAGATGAAAAAAATGCATTTATAGCCACATCAATCTCTTCTTCTGAATGAAAACGACGTCCACGTAAGTTCTTTTTTAGATTAAAGAATAACCAAAAGTCACACATAGCTAGATCAGGTGAATACGGTGGATGTTCTATCACTTTAATTCGTTTTTGTTAAAGAAACTCAACTGTTAATCCGGCTGTATGTGAAGATGCATTGTCATGGTGAAGCATTAGTCCCCTAACATTCACTTCTTGTAGAATTTCTGAAAGACATTTAGGGGTATACCGGTTTGCTGTTACCGTCTTCTGTCCTTCCAACTTGATGGCTTTGACCAATCCCGTACTTCTGAAGAAAACGGCATACATCACTTTTTTCAGTGCGCGTTGTCTTTTCACTATTGTCGGCGTGGATCATATTTAAAGACACATACTTTGCTTTCTTGACGTGTTGGAACGTCAAAAAACGGTATGTACGTTTCATCACCCGTTACAATTTTAGAAATGATGCGGTGGCCACCATCATTTAGCAATTTAAGAGTTTCTTTACTGATTCTGACACGCTCCTCTTTTTGGTGCTCAGTTAGATTATGGGGAACCCAACGGCAAACTACTTTTTTCATATGCAATTCTTCATGAATAATTTTGTGCATGGCTGCGGATCCAATGTTAAGTTCCTTCTGTATCATGTGATAGGTACAGCGATTATCATCCATTAACATTTTTCGTATGGCAGACACATTATCCGGGATTACTGCCGACGGTGTCCTTCCTGTGTGTTCTTCATCCTGAAGAAAATTGCGACCTCTGCTAAATTCTTTAAACCATCTGAATACAGTAGCACGAGCTGGAGATTCATCACCAAATGCTAATTTCTACCATTGAACGCAATCTTCTTGATTTAATCCTACTTTAAAATCGTAGAAAATCATAGCGCGAAATGTTCTCGCGTCAACTCCATTTTCTCTTCTGTTTAAAATTTATTCTACGCTAAACAAGTAGAAGCAAGTCAATAAGAAATCGTCTGCTGTGTTAAAATACTTTGTATTTTAAAATTAAACCGTTATTTTTATTTTGTAAATTCTCGTCTGCGCGTATCTCAATAATTTCAGAGTTTCCCTCGTATAGATTCATAATAAATTTTTACAGAAGAAAATTCTGAAGTTTTCAACGCCGTGCGCCCAGTGTTTTCTTGTTCGCACGTGCAAGTGGAGAAATGCCCTTCAAAGCCACCTTATGCGGACGGAAACAAGGAAGACGAAAGCCTGGGTAACACCTTGTTCAGAGCGTTCCGTTCGCACAGCCTATAACGTGAGATAGCATGCACTTTTGGCGAAAATATTCTTGTTCGTTTGATTTTTCCTGCGATTTCAATATTAAGTTAGATTTTTTTTTTTTTACTAATTGTTTTACTATAATTGTTTATCTGCCTGTTTATATTGTTCTTACTTTTATTATTATGTGCAGGAAGTAGTTACAAACAGTTAACATGGAAACTAGTAAAATCAATATTTCGGAACTAAAGAAACGGAAAGACAGATTAAAATTAAATTGCGTAAGCCAACATCTTCTCTAAATCTTCTCCAAATGACGAAAATTAAAACTGAAGATTTCAAAAGAGAATTTAGTCCTGTTTTATATGACAAATATCAATAATTTGTGGGTGTGATATAACAAACAGTCTGTTTTGTTTTCTATGTCTTTTATTAATTACAAGATTTCCATCTAGAGGTCTGCACGGTCCCCGGCTTGGCCCGAGGCCCGTACCTGACCCGGAAAAATGATCGCGAATTTTTAAACGGGCCGGGCCGGCAAAAAAATTGAAAGTGTCAGCCGACCGAGTCGATAAAAAAAAACTTAGCGGGGCTGCCAGCCCAATATAAAAATTTAAGCGAAGCCAATAAAATATGAGCTATTTTCAATGAATATGACTTTCGCGAGAATAAGTATAAATGTGCGTCACGAGCCGATGCCAGTTTGGCAACATCATAGAAATATAACATGTGCAGCGTAGAAATCGGCATCGGACAGTTTCATGGTGTCTGACCCGGGCTCAATTTTTTTTCAGCAGAATCGTGCCGGCCGAGATCAGGCTTGCATTTTTTTTTCTACATAGTCGACCCTGGCAGGAACTGGTCTCAATTGTTCTCGGGATGTGTAGGGAGATATACCTTAAAGTGGTTCTCTAATTCACTGCTCAACAACGCGAAACTTTGACACATTTTCTGACTAATTTTTAACTGTAAAGGCATCAAATTAACAAGCCTGACTATTGAAGGGATTTGGAATCGAATAGCGTTTTCCATTTTTGATAAATAAATTGCTTGTCTAGATATAAGAGATTCTTGTTTCGTGGCTGAAGGTTTTTCTGCAGGCCTCTATTTCCATCTATGGATGCATTTATATTTATTTTAGTTGCATTTTTTTTTTAACATGGGAAAACAAAAACAAAGTTATGAATTCAAGGGGTGCTTGAGGGGAATCCCCCGTGACAGAAGAATTTTCCATTGAACGCCCCCCCGCCCTCGAAATCCATATTCACTTCCCCGAAACAGCAAAATTCCCTAATTCCATCAAGAGAAAAATGATTCTGAATTCAATACTGCACAAATGTATTTTAACCTATGTTTTACGTCCTACCTGCAAATTTTATTATCGTAATTTTTATTTTGTGACTGTGACCCTTTAAACAATCCACGAGCCGCCATTGAAAATGGCAATCATAACATCAGCTTTCCACTTACTAGAATCAACCACTTTACTAAATTATATCTTGTAATACTAAGGTTGAATTATCGAACCTGTAGCATAACTATTTATCTTTATGTAAAAGGTAAATGAATGCACTTTTATAATAAGTAAAATATACATACTTTTGGAGATTTATTGGAAAAGCTGATAAAGGAAAAAACAATGGTGAAATTTTTTCTTTGGGAATTTAATATTTTATATATATATTTTTTTTAATTTAATATATTTATTTATTTACATTTATCGATGAATTTTAAGTAGCACATAAAGTAGCTGAATTTTAAGAAGTTAAGGGTTTGACAAAAATTCTGTGGTATTTTTACCCGACTGCCAAAAAAGGTTATGTGTTTCACGCGTATCTGGGTAAGTGGATTTCTTTATACCCTCGAAACATCCCAACGGCTGGATGGATTTTAATGAATGATGTCTTTATCGATTCGTCTTAACTGTCCAATGGTTATAGGCTAGGTTTTATTTTTATAAATTCAAAATGGCGGTAGACACGAAAAAATGTTTTTACGCACCATATTGAGTGGCATATCATTGGATAGGTCTTTCAAAATGAAGACGATGTTTCCTTGACTATTTTACAGTCAGAAGCTCCATTTAAATATTACACACCCTAGAAGTTGTGAAGGTAGGATCTCAAGCTTTACTGCAACTCTAACCATCATAGACATCTATAGACCTCATCAAAACAGTGTTTACAGATAAGAACTTACAATTAAACGCAACTTAAAAGTCATCAATACGAGTAAATTAAAAAAATAGGCAAGTAATATAAAAAATAGTTTAACATTGATGAGAAATAATTAATTAGTTCACTTTTTACGCAGCCGGGTTTTTTGATTTTTTAAATTTAATCTAAAAATGTTTTTCATAAAAAAAAGAAAGACATGTTATTAGAATTAGAATCTCGCCGACTTTCAAAATGCTTTAAAAATTATCTTAATTGATAAAACCTATTAGTTTACAATTTAATTCTGATTTAAAATTAATAAATAAATAAATTCCCATTTATATTTTACCCAGATAGGAAGATAATAGCAATTTTAAACAGAAATGAAGTAAAATTTCAGGTTTGCGCTGGCGTGTTGCATCGGGTCGGGTAACCTGATTTCAGCTGAATCCGAATCTGATGTATATTAAAGATCACATTCACAGTCCGCCGCTTCAAAAATACATTCCTGGATCGAAATCTCGAATCTCCATTGCACTTAATTTGACCTACCTGAAAATGTTCACAGCCAAATGTTAAGGACTCATTTATAAAGGGACATTTGCAGAGTACCGAACGGCAGCCACATCAAACATCTGTCAAAAAGAAGTTTCTCTATCTTGTAATCATTTTTACACTTATGTTTGACTGTATAAGAGGCATTCTCACAAATTTTTAACTTTCAGGAATAAAAATCTGGTGAAATTAAACTTACTAAAATATCATTTTAAACTTACAGACGAATATGCCTTAATGACTCAAAATAAAGAAAAAATGGTCAGCAGCGAAGACTTTTTTTAATTAACTGAAGTTTAAGTTAAATTTGCAAGTTTAATTTTCCTTACCATTTTACCACTCTAACTTTTTATTTTCTTCTAAATTTGTACTTAAAATGAATTTGCACAGTACCCACAGGACATTCAAATAAGAAATAATAACAATGTAGTATTTTTAGTACAAAATTTGGTATAACATTGTCTTAAAGGGGTGTTAAAGAAGGGACGGTAAAGTAAAATAAAAAGGGGACGGTATAGGAAAGAATATAGGTAATGGGAAAAAAGGGATGGTAAGAATGGGACGGTAAGGAAAATTACCACCTATTTAAGGCAAATCATGTTAAGACTAAGTGGTAGTCACAATGTTCATTGATTTTTAGAAACAGTTATTTACATTGGATTAAATTTAAAAAATAATAATAATTTACCTCGAAAAGTGCAGGAATAAACCTTGGGGCGGTAAGACTACCATTAAAGCCACGATGCTTGAAATTGATATTTAAATTCTGCAACAAATTTCCTGTTAAAGAGTTTTAGCCATTCTTTTTCTAGCATACTTCTGCATGAGAAAATCGTTGAAAAAAATTCTGTGGCTGCATCTGAAGTGATTTTCTGTAAAATTTTAGCAAAAGGGACGGTAAGGAATATAAAATACAGGGACAGAGTTAAAAAAAAAAATAGTAACAAGCGTGAAAATACGTGTAGGTTAATTTTTTGCTACATATTTATATAAAACAATAGTCCCACCTTAGGAAAAAAATTACATCGAATTACTTTTATTGAAACAATTTTATACAGACAGCTCCAAACTTAAAAAAAATCCCTGCCGGTCCGGCCTACAGGCAGAGGTAGATTTCGAAGTCAAATATACTAATTTCACAAACAAAAACTAAATCATGATTAGAGATAAATCCACTTTAACAATTTTATCTGGCCGCTTTTGACGAGTTTTTATTTCATTTTTACATAATAGTTGGTTTTATCAGAATCATGTTAGGGCGGTATTCAAAAAAATACTTTTCCATGCCCAACAACTCGAAATTTTCTGGCATAATTCCAGATTCATTTTTAATTAAAAAAAAAAATATATATGAAACTTGCTGACGTGATTTTTGAAGAGATTTATAAGCGACCTGTGTTTTTATTTTTTGTTCAATTAATTAAAACTTGATATATAAACAATTATTTTCTCAGAAGGACAATATTTTTCGTTTTTGACACAATCGCTCCGGGAAATTCCGTTCAAAATGCCCACTTTCACATCATTTTTTGAAATATATTCTGCCTCTATCAAAAATTCGATCATTATGGTACATTATATAGTTTCTGAATAAGCGAATATACCAATTAAATGCGTTTGAGAGCAAAAATGAATTTAAAAATGAGTCAGAAAATAAGCAGTTTGGATTTGAGTGCATCCTTAATACAATTTTTCCAACAGAATCCGCTTCGGTAAATTCGGTTCAAAATGGCCTTTTTAACAGCATTTTTTTAAATATATTCTGCCTCTATCAAAAAATCGACCACTACGGTAAATTATATAGTTTCTGAGTAAGAAAACGTACCAACTGGAAGCCTTTGAGAGCAAAAATGAATTGTAAAATGAGTCAGAAAATAAGCAGTTTGGATTTGAATACACCCTTACTAAGATGATTTTTTTCTTCAACCGCTATGTATTTTTAATTTGTTTTTGCTGTAAGAATTGGCCCTATCCAAAACTTGTCTATATAGATGTTGTAGACAATATTAAGAAGATATATGATAAATTCATGGGGATTTTATATCTTTTGAATTGACGGAGTTATGGATTTTTTTCTTCTTCAAACCCCCTTTTTGTTTTCGTTTTTAATTTTTTTTGCGGTACGAATTGGTCCTATCAAAAACTTGTGAATATAAAAGTTGTAGATAATGTTAAGGAGATTTATAATAAAATTAATTGGATTTGATATCTTGAGAATTGACGAAGTTATGAATTTTTTTCTCCCAAAAAACCAATTTTTTGCGCCCCTTGAGCCCATTTTTAACTTTATCAATAATCTGTGATACATAAATTTTTGGCCCTATTTTTAGAAGTAATAAAAACTTTAAACTGATTTGATATGTACAAAAATGAAGAAGTTATGGGGGTTTTCTGTTTTCACAAAACCCCTCCCTATTTCCGTCCCCTTGGTCCGATTTTGCCCATTAACGAACTTGACCGAGATTTTATGCCCATTGATTTTATGTATCAGTTTAGAAGAGATTGGTGTAGAATTACGAAAGTTATCGTGTCCAGAAGAAAGTGATATATATATATATATATATATAGATAGATAGATAGATAGATTGATAGATAGATAGATAAAGTTTTTTACTGAGGGTGGTTTTGGGTTCTAGGGATCATGATCGGTGTAGATCTGCAATTTTTTTTCAGAAATTCCAACATAAGAACGATCCCAATAGGTAGTATTTCATACGAAATCTACCTAAAATCAGCATCAGGGACACGGGACGGTAAAAATTTTTTTTTGGTATATTTGGACCCCCAACATCTTCCAAAACTTGTTTATCTCGTTAATATTGTTATACAGTCATGCAATGGGATGTTTTCCAGTATAAGAAATTTAAAAAAAACCAAGAATATGTACTAAAATAAAAATTATTATTCAGGGACTTAAAAGTAAAAAATATGTGAAAATGCCTCATAACTGCGCATACTAAATCATTCTTTTTATCCAACTAATTTGTATTCACCCTGTATTTTTCAAAATATAGCTTTAAAAAAGTGTTTCCAACTTTTAAAAGTTTCGTAAGCATTTCCTTTAATGAAATCGCTATAATCCTCCTTTTTAAGGCTAAATATATCCAAGAGACGAAACATCTTTGAAACCTAAATTTTTTAAGTCTCGAGGATAATAGGAATTTTTAGAAGCGTCTTTCAGGAGCCTTACAGATTAATAAGACGATCTGGAGACTGATTTCAAATGTCACAGACATCTGTAAAAATGTATTAAAAACAAACATACCAATTTCTCCAGATGACGGCATATGTCTCCAGATCCTGATTAAAAAAAGGATCAACTTGTTTTCGCCCAAGTTTGCTTGCTTATCTAGGATTTTAAAAACAGAAAAGAAAGTTCGGCTTTGAAATAATAAAAAAATTAAAATGGGGGCACATGTGCTTAGTAACAGCAAAATAAAGTAAGTGAACACATACAGGAAGAGGGTTAAGGGGTTTCGATGAAAAATATTTTTTAATTAATTTTATCAATATATCCTAATTCTGTAAATTTAATTTATTTTTTTTTTTAAAACACAAGACTTGTAGACAGGGCTTGATTTTCCAGTTAGGCATGGTAGGCTGAGACCTAGGGCTTCCAAATTTTGAATCTTATCTTCAGTTATATCGCATTTATAATGATATTTGAAATTAATTTCATATTTTAATAAACTAACTGAACGTACTTTATTGTTAATCTATAGCAAATAACACCTTATAAAAACAATAATAGCAAATAACACCTTAAAATATTTGGTAACGTAAATTTGATTCGCAAAATTAGAAAATTTATACTATTCAGTATATTCCAAGCTTTTTTTGAGAAATTCAAATACAGCCTTAAACGTTTCAATATCTGCTTAGTAGTAAAACCACCTCCGAAAGTGAAGAATATCATTTGCGCTAAAATTGGCCCAATTACTTTTGGGAATTACTCAGGGGTGTATGAAATACAATTTATTAGAGCAGACGGATGAAAGAATTACTATATTGATATGACTAGCAGGAAATTTAAGTATAGAAAAAAGGAGCATATAGCTGATATTAAATATAATAGAAAAACCACAGCTCTAGCACGATTTTATCAAAAAGAAACCATCCAAGTAAATTTCAATAAAAGTAAAATAATTTTCCCGTCCGGTCTACACTGTCCATCCATTATAAGAGAAACCATAGAGATTGTAACGCGCAAAAACTCAATACGTAACGATACATTAGCATTTAACCCTTAAATGCCTGATTTTTCAAAAATAATTGTAATAATGATTTTCGGCTTTCATTTTTTAAATAAATCATGGGAAAAATGCTTTTAAAAATCATATTTTGTTTTAAGTATGGTTTACGGCTAAAAAACAGATTTTACTAATCGGCAATACTGGTCTTAAATTGAAAAAATAATTTTCCTTGATAAAATTCTATAATATTAAACACACAAGAATTTTGAGAACTATGATAAGAAATAAATTTTACTTGCTCACTGCAGAACAAAATAGGGTATTTCGCAAACTTCCAAACAAAACAAAAAGAACAAGTATCAACAATTGAAAAAATAAATCTATCTTTATTCTTAAACAGCACAAGTGTTGCCATCTAAATGTTGAAAAACGATTTAATAATATTTTCAGAATGTATTTTATTGGCAACACTAGGCATTATAGCTTTAATATTATTCCAATAGTATTTATAAGCCTAAATTCGGTATGTTGCCGAAAAGCAACACCCGGCATTTAAGGGTTAACATACCAAAAATATGGCTCGAGCTACTCAATGAGTATGAAAATAAAATAAAATAAATATCCATATAAAATAAAAATGTAACGTGCATAATATGAAAGAATACGTGGAAAACTGAATGATGGCGTGTCATAGACCGTGCAAATTTAGAATAGCTTTATTTATTTGTTTTTGAAAATGACTCGGGGTGAGTCGAAACATTTCAACAATCGAAATAAACATATTTTTACTGGTTTTAAAGTTTTAATTTACACCTTTTAGCATTTGAAATTAGTGTACCTTATTGTTTTTAGAAATTTTCAAGACTGTTATTTTTTCTTTTTATTTAATAATTGTTTATACATGGTGTGTTCACAAAGTTTCAAGACTGGTCTGAGAATACAAAATTTATTAAACATTTTTGCACAGCGAACTGAAATTCTTCGAAATATAACCCTTGAGCATCAACACACCGCTGACAGCGTTTTTTTCCATTATTCATAGGCTTCCTCGAAGTCTTCGCCCGCAAGGCTGTTAAGGGACCTCGTCGAAGCTGGAATCGTGGATCGCTGGAAACGTGTCAAATTGCTTCCATTTCAGGTCTTTTTTTGATCCGGAGGAACAAAAAAAGTCGCTGGGAGTGAGGTCGTTGCTGTAGGGGGCCTTGTGGCAGGATTGCCACGTTAAAGTTAGCCAAAACTTTGACGGCTGCGAGCGACGTGTGAGAGGGCGCATTGTCGTGGTGAACTATGCAATCGTCTCTGATGTCTGGGCGGACGCTCCGGGCCAGGTCAGTTTTACACTGGAATGCACCACCATTTTAAGGGTCGAGTCCGGCGCGTCCGCCTAGATATAAAAAATGATTGGACTGTTCACCACGACAATGCGCCCTCTCAAACGCTGTTTGCCGCCGCCGGAGTTTTGGCTAAGTTTAACGTGGTAATACAGCCGCAAGCGCCCCCCTACAGCCCAGACCTTGCTCCCAGCGACATTTTTTGTTCCCCGGATCCAGAAAGACCTAAAAGGGAAACGATTCGACACGATTCCAGCGATCCAGGCAGCTTCGACGAGGTCCCTCAACAGGCTTGCGGGCGAAGACTTCCTGGGAGCCTATGAATAATGGAAAAAACGCTGGCAGCTGTGTGTTGAGGCCCAAGGGTCATATTTCGAAGAATTTTAGTTTGCTGTACATAAATGTTTAATAAATTTTGTATTCTAAGACCAGTCTTGAAACTTTGTGAACACACCCTGTATTTACTCATTATATCAAATTGGTAATTTAACTCTTTTTTTTAAAAAACTCACACACACACACACACAAATATAAATTATTCTTTCAAGCTTATCTTATTAGTATTAAATTTTTTGCGTAAGAGAAGTTGTGTATGGGTCTCCGCCAGCATTTTCCGTGCTTAGATAACCCAATTTTTTAAATTGACGTTTTCTTGTAGATGACATTTAATGAAGGTTTTTCACCGAGAGCTACGTCTGCACTCATCGCATGTTCTAAAGTTTTTTTTTTTTTTTTTTTTTTTTTTTTGCAAAAAATGAATAAAATTATCTTGAAACAAACAGAAAAAGAAGTAAAATATGTATATACATATTTTTTTATTATTATTTAGATTACTCGACACTAACCTATGAAAACAAAAGTATTTTTTTAAATATCGCATTAATACAAAAACTATATAATAAAATAATTTCAGTTAGTAACATAGAGGAAATGTTTATCTTTGAACAGATTTTCCTAAAATACATCTTTTTTCTTTCTATTTGTGCGATTTGTTTTCTCAAGAAGCAGTTGATAGATTTTCAAGAAATTTTAACATATTGCGCTGTATTTTGATGAGTAAGAAATGACTTAACATAGTTATCGCTGTGTAATTTTTTAAAAATCAAAATAGTTTGTGTTTAAAAAAAAGAAAAAAATATATGTATGGTGTAACTCGCTTTAATACGAGCACCGGCTAAAACGAGAACACTGTTAAAACAAGCATGACTTTTTCACGCTTTTAACGAGCTACAAAATCAGGATCACGGTTGATACAAGCAAAATATCTGTTCGTTTTAATGTGATTTTCGGCGAAAAGTACAGAAGAACTAGGAAATAAATCCCTTTCTTGCAGAACACTGCTCTCTCTTAGCGGTTAAATTTTATATTACAACTGTCTGTTAAATTGTAGTATTTTCTAATTTTTACCAGACACTATTTCAACCTTCGAGGAATATCGCCCTACCAAAGAAAATGCAAAGGAATGTCCTGAGATCTTGAAAGAATGAAAGAAAGAAGGAAGAGATAAAAACGTTTCAAATATCACCCATTTTTAAAGATTTATCGCTGAGCCATGGAAGTGAAGGAGCATAGAAGAAAACCTTTATATTTAAATATGGTCTTTGGATCATATTAACCAGCCTTTTCATATATTTTGTAGTACTGTTAAAATGAAATATATATGAGACATTCTCACATAATTTTAACTTTCAGGAATAAAAATCTGGTGAAATTAAGCTTAATAAGATAAACATTTTAACTTATAGAAGAATGCCTTAATGATTCAAAATGAAGAAAAAATGGTCAGAAGCGATGATTTTTAATAATATTTTATTTAACTGAAGAACAAAGTTAAACTTGCAAGTTTAATTTTCCTTATTGTCCCCTTGATATTTTATCGCTCTAACTTTTTATTTTCTTCTAAATTTTTACTTATAATGAATTCGCATAGTAACCATAGAACATTTAAATAAGAAATAATAAAAATGTAGTACTTTTAGTACAAAATGTTGGTATGACATTGTCTTAAATGCTGAAATTTAGCAGTTTATCTTATTTTAAGCTGAATTATTTTATTTTATTAATATTTAATTGTAACACACATGTTCCAGAGATGCTAATTTATTATACAGCCTCGTCTCTTTATAACGAAACTCCATACATAGAATTTCTCTATATAACGAATTTTTAGTAGGAACGGTCCCCTTTTCCCAAGATCATTAAAAACAGTCTCCATATAGCGAAATATCTATCTCCATATAAGGAAATTTTTCATAAAGTGTTCTTTATTTATTCAGTTTTAAAAAACCTTCGAAATCACATCGAATAAATTTTCCATCCGTAATTCCTGATGTATCGTTCAGTGCTGAATTTCTTATCTTACTTTTCTACCTTGAATCTCCTTGTTCTTTATGTCCAACGAATTCGTTCCCCCCTCACACACACCGTCCAACATCCTTCTTAAAATAGTGTCGTTTGGATTGTTACACATATAAGAGCGGGATCAGAGAGGTAATTAGAGTTTAAAGGGAATGAGATAAAAGATCATTCAGAAGGTTAAATTTGAAAAATAAACGCTCTTTTAATCAAGTACAAGAAGTCAATATTCGTAATATTCACTGCCAGAAAGCACCCGAGATTCATTGGCATGACACGTGACCTGATGCGCTCCACAAAAAAAGTGGGCAGAAAGAAGGCGCAAGCAAGCTATTGGTCGAATGGAAAATCTTCCCTCGACAGCTGCAGCCACGAGAGCAGATCACTGTAAGCATTTAGAACACATTTTCATCTATCCAAACTGAAACTCTCAACCCTTACGATTAAAGTAGATGCTTATTGTTTCTGGCTTTCTTTAGTGTGAAAGGTTCACAAAACTTAATCTGTTTGAGTGCTTTTTTTTACTGCTTCTGCAAAAAAATGTCTCCTAGGAACTGCATAACTCTCTGTGATAAAGTGAAGATTTTGAAAGAAATCAATAAGGGATTGAAAAAAAAAAGATGTGACAAAAAAGTTTAGGATTCCGGCAAGCACTCTGTCAACAATCATAAAAAATAGAGAGTCAGTTAATCGGAATTCGGATCTTGGTTTGGAGCGAAAAAGAAAGAGAACGTACCAATACGAGGACTTAGGCAAAACAATGTTTAAGTGGATTAAAGAGATAAGGGATCGGAATCTACCACTTTCGGGACCAATGATTTTAGAAAAAGCTCTAGAATATCCTTCATTTTTTGGGCACTCTGACTCCTAAGCCAACATTGGTTGGCTAGAAAAGTTCAAGAAGAGGCATGGGTTATTCCAGAAAAATATCTGCGGTGAAAGTGCAGATACTCCGGTGGCAGCGTGTGAGAATTGAAGTTTTAAAGTAGCAGAAATTCTAAAAGAATTCTCTCCTGAGAACATTTTCAATTCTGACGAAACAGGTCTCTTTTACAAGTGTCTTCCAAACAAGACCCTGGCGTTTAAAGAAGATAAATATTTTGGCGGAAAACAAAGCAAACAAAGGATTACTATTCTGTTGTGTGCTAACATGACAGGGAAAGAAAAATTAAAGATGCTAGTCATTGCTAGTCATTGCTTGTCATTGGGAAAAGTAAATCTCTTCGGTGTTTTAAAGGCGTGAAGTCCTTAGAAGTGGACTATGATTTTAATAAAAAGTCCTGGATGTCCACTGAAATTTTTGACAAATGGTTAAAAGCACTTGACAATCAAATGAGAAAACAACGCCGAAAAATTACTTTGCTTATTGATAATTACCCAGTTCACTCACAAAACTGTGGAGAAAAACTGCAAAATGTTTAAGCTATTTTCTTACCAATCAATAGAACATCAAAACTGCAGCCCATCGACTTTGGAAATAATACAAAATCTAAAGGTGCATTATAAGAAAAAATTCTTAAAGAACTGATCATAGCTGGGGCATTCTCACAATCTTTTGACTTTCGGGAATAAAAATCTGGTGAAATTAAACTTGCTAAAATAACATTTTAACTGATAGACGAATGCCTTAATGATTCAAAATAAAGAAAAAATGGTCAGCAGCGACATTTTTTTTATTTAACTGAGGTTTAAGTTAAACTTACGAGTTTAATTTTCCTTACAATTTTGCCACTATAACTTTTTATTTTCTTCAAATTTTTACTTGTAATGAATTTGCATAGTACCCACAGGACATTCAAATAAGAAATAATAAAAATGTAGTACTTTTAATACAGAATTTTTGTATAACATTGTCTTAAAGGGGTGTTAAAGAAGGGACGGTAAGGATGGAACGGTAAGGAAAATTACCACCTATTTTTAGGAAAATCATGTTAAGACTAAGTGATAGCCACAACGTTCATTGGTTTTTAGAAACAGGTGTTAACATTGGATTAAATTAATTTTTTTTTAAATTTGCCTCGAAAAGTGCAGGAATAAACCTTGGGGACGGTAAGACTACCAATAAAGCCACGATCTTGAAATTGATATTTAAATGCATATTTAAATTCTGCAGTAAATTTCTTGTCAGAAAATTTTAGACATTCTTTCTGTAGCATACTTCTGCATTAGAAAAAACTTCAAAAAGATTCTGTGGCTGCATCTGAAGTGATTTTCTGTATAAGTTTAGCAAGAGGGACGGTAAGGATGAAAAACCCAGGGACAGAGTTCAAAAAATAATATCAACCGTAAAAATGTGTGCAGGTTAATTTTTTGCTACATATTTATATAAAACAATTTTCCCAGTTTCATAAAAAAATTACATTGAATTACTTTTATTTAAACAATTTTATACAGACAGCTCCAAACTTAAAAATCAGCATCAGGGACACGGGACGGTATAGGAGTTTTCCTGGTATTTGGACCCCCAACATCGTCCAAAACTTATTTATCTCGTTAGTATTGTTATGCAATCATTCAATGGGATGTTTCCCAGTATATGAAATAAAAAAAACACAAAAAATGTATTAAAATAAAAATTATTATTCAGGGACATAAAATTCAAAAGATTGTGAGAATGCCCCAGCTACTGAAAAAAAAAATTTCCACCCAAGACATGATTAGTCTTAGAAAGTCTATTACGGAACTTTATAAAGCTTGGACATTTGATGTAACTGAAAAAACATTGTACAATTGCTTCAAAAAAGCCGACTTTTCTAAACTGGAGAATAATGCTAATTCTGAGGACGAAGAAGATGTGGTTTTAGCAGACATAAACAAGAAATGGAAATTAATTAAGGAACGCAGAAATGTCCAAAAAAATGTTAATCTCTCTGATTTTTTGGAAGTGGATGACAGTTCTCACTATTACGCGGAATCCTACTGATAGTAATATTTTAAGCAGAGTTATGAACAATGATGGTGAGAATGACAATGAGTATGAAAACGAAAGCGTACAATAAGATAAAAAACACCACGCAGTGAAATGATGAGTTCTTTTGATCGTATAAGGAGAGGACTTCAAATGAAGGAAAATGATACCGATACAATTTTTCATTCCTTGCTAAAGTGTGAACATTTTTCCGAGAGTGTAACAATTTTGCAGTGGTGGAAAATTGGCGCAGATGAGGAGCCTATTGACACCACTAATATTTTATGGTATTCTTCATCTTAATAAAAACTGACATTAGATAAAACGAAATATTCTACTAAAATTTAGTGGTGTCAATAGGCTCCTCCTCTGCGCCAATTTTCCACCACTGATTTTGAAATCAAAACAATGAAAAATTACAGATTTCTTCGCCTAAAATTAAGTTTTCCTTATGTGATTTTTATTAAGCTTTCAAATAAATGTCTATTATCTTTTTTGAAACTGTTTAAATAATTAAGAAATACAATATTTGGTTAATATTTATAGTTAAACATTTTAAATTCTTAATTAAACACCTCAAAAATAATTTTTGTTCAAGATTTACACATTAAATAGGAATTTTTACTCATTCTCTATATAACGAATTTCTCTATATAAAATTTTTTTATGGAACACTGGATTTCGTTATATAGAGACTCGACTGTATATACCAACCAGGGTTGCAAATAAAGAATTATTTAGAATATTTTACTAAGAATTTCATGGTTGCAAACAGAAATATAAGAGTTAGGGGCGGTAAGGCTCTGCAGCAAGTAATTACAATTAAATATTTAGAACATTGTTTCTCTAACTGTTGGTCGCGAACAGATAGCGACAGGCAGCAGTTAATCCGAAGAAGTAAAATGTTTATGTACAAGAAATATCTGTTATTAAATAATAATAATCATATATTACATAATTGGTTTGATGCCAATGTAGTCTGATAAGTAAATGTAAATATGTATTATACACGGCTGCATTTATTTATCGCTTGAAAGCTTTATTACATGTGGATTTGCATTTGAAACACACAGAAGTAAATTATTTTCAACTAATTAAGCTTTTGAGGCTACAAATGAAGAAAATGCTTTCCACACAGGAAATAAATAAATAATAAAAAAAAGTGCTCAGTTAAACTAATGGCATTAAGCTCACAGGCTATTCACACTATTTGTATATTATACTCCTATTTCAAAGAATAATGCCCTCAAAAAATAAACGAAGGGGGATTAGCCCTCGTTTCCTCCCGTTATTCTTAACCGATGAACCTCCAAATCTAATCAGAGACGCGCCTTATCAGAATACACCTGTATACCAAATTTGGTGCAAATCAGATAATTCTGCATGAAAAAAACATTTCGCTAAGTTAAGGGGGGGGGGGCTATCCTCTCCCCCATTTCCCATTTATGCTCAACCAATGAACCTTCGAAATCTAATCAGTAAAGCTCCTTATCAGAATGAACCTAGAAAAACAAATTGAAGCAAATTGGATAATTCTGCATGAAAACCCATTTATCTAAATTAAGAGGAAGGGACTTGCCCCCCTTTACCCATTTTATACTTAACCAATGAACCTCCAAATCTAACCAAGGAAGCGCCATATCGGAATAAACCGGTATATCAAATTTGAAGCAAATCGAATCATTCTGCATAAAATACCCATTTATCTAAATTAAGGGGGGAGCTAGCCCCCCTTTCCCCCTTTATACTTAACCAATGATTCTCTAAATCTAATCAAGTAAGCTTCTTAACATAATAAGCCGGTACACCAAATTTGGAGCAAATCGAATAATTCTGCAAGAAAAACCCATTCATCAAAATTAAGGCGGGAGGGCTATCCCCCCCTTTCCCCCTTTATACTTAACCAATGAACTCCCAAAACTAATCAGGGAAACACCTTATCATAATGAACCTAGAAAAAAATTGAAGCAAATCGGATATTTCTAGCAAGAGTTATCGCGTTACGAACGTACGTCGTACATACATACATACAGATTTGGCACACACATTAGTTATCAGGTTTTGATAGCCTGTGAGCTAAAAATATATAGGATAGTTGTTTTGAAAGAATATGTTACTAAGATTTCATTAAAACAGTATAATAAAACAGGCTATTTACTTTTTTTTATGAATGCTTATAGGGTCTCAATACTTAAAAGTTTTATAAAAACGATTATTTATAACAACATTTATAACAACCCGCAACATTTTGATTAAATCACAGTACAAGTGCGTAATTTTATATTACTGTTGTACGTATATATTTTTATAAAATATAATTATGAGTTTAAAATTGTAATAAGTATGTATTTGAGTGGAATAGGAATGGAGGTTCCTACAAAAATTATTAATTTTATTATAAATATTAAATAGATATTTTTAAAAATTGATTTATATTAAAATCCACATATAAGGTCGAGTATATAGTTTGGATCTCAGGAAACAACAATACCAGAATGATAGCTAGACGCGCTGGCGTCGTTTCAGGGCAATCAAAAGAAAAGTTGTTTATAATAGGGAATCGTTAAATAATAAAAATGTCGGAAGAAATATACGACTATAGACCACCCAGAGTTTATGGCACGTAATAAAATTAAAGTATATGTGAGGGGCATTTGAGGACTGGCAGCTAATAGGTCTAGCCAAGCATACTATAAAGTTTTCTCACAACCAATAAGGTAGGCCTATAACAAATTGTTCCGCCCACTAACAAGGTATGAGGTGCAAGAGTAAAATTTGAAGAGAGAGTATAAAAAATATTCCGAAGATGCAAGTGCTATCCTGACAGCCCTGGTGATGAAAAATGCGGTTCCGACAGCCCTGGTAAAGTGATGGAAAGGCCGAGGAAGTATGCTACCTGAAGGAGTCTGATTAAAAGCGCATATCCAAGTTATAATGGATCCTGCCCGCAGAGTCCCGGAGCTATGCTTAAATTCATGCCGATTTTGCTGCCCTTGTGAGGAGATGCATCGAATGACTACCTTAACCTATTCCGAATACCGTGACGGCTCTGAAGTCCGATGAAGGAAGGCAACCGACCGGTCCCAAATTCAAGGTACTACTATAATTTTTCTTATACCACAAATGTTATACTCGAATTATAAATATCCATTAAATGATATTTTACGGTATAGTGGTCAAATGAGATCCAAACTAACTAGTAATAAAAGTTAAATAAGGTCTTTAAAATAAAAAAAATAATAATTCTCTTGTTATATAAAAAAATAATTCAAAAAAAATAATTCAAATCATTTTGTTAGAGATTAAATTTCCAAGTGTAAAAATATAACAGTGATAAGCAAACTAAAGTTTTGCTTGTATTCTTTGAATAATTAATGTTTATATGTATATAATCTTGTTTAATGTAAATAAAAATATTTAATCAAGAGTAAAATCTCTGTAATTCTTTTAGTGATAAAAATTAATGTGTGTCATTTTATTTGCAGCTTATTTAGAGCTAAACTCATAGATGGAGGAGATCACGTAAAAATTTCACAACGCAAACTTATAATTTATAATTTGTAATTAATTAATTTTGATAATTACAATTTTGCGCGAATATTAATTTAATTTTATGATAATTATTCGCGTTGCTCTTACATTAGAATTTATATTAATTTACGATCACTTGTTTTTATTGAATAATTTTAAGGTATATAAAATTATATACCAGGTACTATGTGGTAGCGTGGATGATTTGGATTAAATAATAAAATTTGGTAAACACTAGATAGTAGTTCAATAAGAGTAATTATCTGTCCAGCACGTGAAAAACATCCTCAAAGTTTAATCATATATGCATTGCTTGCTTTATAATTTGCACTCACGTCTTGAGTCAGTCAGGACTGATAATTATAAACAAGGAAGTTCGTAGCGATAAATAAAGAGTGTCTCGTTTGACCCGATACAGCTCAAATCAATGAGTAACATAAAAAATATCCGAAGGAAGAAACGAAATTTTTGGAACACAGATAACATTTAATCGAAAACCAATTTTCGGCGAAACTCGTATTTTGTGCCGAAAACGAAAACAAACCGAATTTTAGGTCGATCTCTAATTATTTCAGATAATTATTGCCACTTTTAAAGGTGACTACCTGCTGAATCGTTTTGTATGCTGCAAGGAATTTTTACAAATTTCAGAGGAAAAACTCGCAAAAATACCTGTATACCATTAAATCTGAATTGCATTTAATTTGCGGACATCCAATTTTAGTTTTAAAAAAATAATAAGTGGAGAAAAAAAGTTAGGATTTCTGAAAAGGAGCCGGATTTTCCCAGGAATTCTTCATTTACGCTTCTGGGTTTCTCTTAAGCTTTTTTGTTTAGCTAATTCGTATAATTTATGTTATTATTACTATCCCTTTTAGTAATTTTGGAAAGCCGCTTCATCTCAGCGTGGTCAGAAAAAAAACAGACTTGTTAAGAAATATTCCTGTGTGCTGTTGTTGATCATTTTATAAAAGGAAAGGAAAAAGAAAGTAGAGGTAGTACGCTATATTATTATTTATAACATAGCGGAGATTATTCTCAGATTGCAAAGTGTTTTGAGGCCATTACCTTCTCAGGCTGTCTGTGTGCTTATTGTGAAATATCAGACTGGCATATAATTTTATATTTAAATTAAAAAAAATTTGTTTGAGTTGGAAATTTTATTGTGTTATTGGTTGAATTACAGAGCACATTCAATTTATTTGAGTTAGTTAATTGCTAAGGTTTGATAAACCAACTCTTATTTGAACTTAAAGTTTAGTTTACTGAGGTTAAGAAACGATGCATAACATTCAATAAGAAAAGCCTTCCAAATATAAAGGTGACAGTAAGCTGTACTTGGGCAATTCTTGTGAAACATGACATTTGTTAAATGGGAAACTTTTAAAACTAAAAATGCTTTAAAACATTTAATTTAATAGTTTTACGTTCAGTATCCTGGCATTTAAAACATTATCTAGGTATATGAGCTTGCCAGGGTAACGACTATAAGGTAAATTATACATATATATATATATTTATAACTTCATGTTTTCTTCATTTTTATGCATAGCATGTTTCACACCGTAAAAAGGAACACTTTTCCTGTGTGTTCTAATATATACATGAAATAAAATTTGTATATATCATAATATAATAATGCCTGGAAAATGACATAAGAAAAAGTCTACACATCTTAAAATTTCAATTGATGAAGCTAGAAAATGCAAAAAATTCTCAACGCTGCTGCTTGAAACCGTGTTTTCAATAATTTAATTTTAAACTATTCCAGTCAGAGTCTTTGTTATTAATTAACTTCAGCTGTTTCCATATTAGAAAACAATAAACTCTTATAACTATTGTAAACTCTCCAAGCCAGTAAAATAACATGGATGCCCTGTGACAAGTATTTTATTTAAAATATATATATACACACATACTGTACATATTATGTACAGTCGTGGAAACAAAAAATGTAAACACCCCCTACTAACTCTGCAACTAATTACAACAGAAGAAAGTTACTGGTACCAAACGATTGGAAATAAAATCTACTATAAATTTACTTAGGGGCCATCTACAAATCAAAACCAGTCGAACATTTGTTTTTTCAATGGCAGTACCCAAGTTTGACACCATAAATAAATTCTACGCCGTTCAGTTATCCTGAAAACAAATTTTCATGAAATTCGCACGATTAGTTTCAGAGAAAGTAATTATTTTAAAATAAGCCTATTTTAGGGGTTGTACTCAATTTTGACAATATATTTTAAAACTCCTGTTAAAACTATTTCCTAGAAACGGAATTCCAAGTTATTTGAATGATACGTTTTTGAATTATAAACATTCAAAATTTAGAGCTTCTAATGTTTAATTACATTTTTATATATTTATTAATATCTCCTGAAATTATAATTCTATTCTGCTAATTTTTTGTCTGGTTATAATACTAAAAAACGCAAGCATAAATACATTGAATCTGTAATTTTAAAATTTTATGTTATGAGTTATGAATTTTGAAATTAATATTTGAAAAACATATGAATTGCAACCTACAATTTTTTTGATAGATTTATTATTTATTATGTCCTGCTTCATGCGAATTCTCAAATTCAAATTTTTCTTCCAAGCATGTTTCTAAATATGATTAAAAACATCAAAATGGTAGTTTAAGATGTGCAGAAAAGCATAATTTGAAAAAATGTATGCATTTTATTCATTTTATTGAAACATTTGGACTGGCAATATTCGAAAATATTAAGCGAGTGAAATGGTCATATTGGTAATAAATAATACATTGACTTGGTCATTTTGTAGCATTTCAACAATCGAGTACCGAACTTCAATTTAGATACAGCCCCTAAAATAGGCTCATTTAAAATAATTAATTTCTCTGAAACTAATCGTACGAACTTATTATGAAAATTTACATTTAGGCTAATTGATGAGTTATTTAGGGAATGAACGGAATTTATTTATGGTGTCAAACTTGGGTATTGCTATTGGAAAAAACAAAGTTTGGGTTCGTTTTGGTATGTACATGGCCCCCTAAGCCAATTTTATATACATCATTTAAAAGTAGACTTTATTTCTAAACGTTTGGTGCCAGTAACTTTTTCTACAATAATTTATTTCAGAATAAGTAGACGGTGTGTTTACTGTTTTTCCACAACTGTAAAAGTTTAGTTTCTTATGCATATGTATATTTCCATTTTTTTCCCCTTAAACAACATATTCTTGATCTTTAAAATGATTTCAGCATTACATATGTTGATAAGGCTGCTAATAATTATACTATCATCTGCAAATATTGCTATCATTTTTAGGAAAATTTACTTAAAGTAGCAAAAGATGCATTGTGAAGAAAAACGGAAAAAAAGTCCTACAGCTATATGGCTGACATTGTTCGTTTACGAATTTAAAATCTCCGTTTAGGAGTTTATATCTAGGGAAATTATATAAATTGTTTATTTTAGGAATTATCTGAATCAATTTGAGTCTGATTCAAAATTGAAAATTGAAAATTTTAAGCTATCTCTGTCTTCTGTTCTCTTGAAAATTCGAGAAATTTTCATGAAAACACAAAATGTAAGAACAGTCCCATTTATTTAATCATTTTGTTAGATTTTTGTCTTTACAATATTTTGCCTGCTTCCGTCTCTTCAACGTAACGACATTTCTCCAACAGTAGAAAAGTACTTTTAAACTGGAAAGCAGTGGTTATAAATTTCTACAGCTACGCATAAACATAAAAATCTCAAACTTTCCTAGCGATTTAATGTCCTCTTTTTCAGTATATTTTCCATTTCGAGTAAGTTATTTCGAAACTTCGAATGGAAAGTGATGAAATCTAAACAGATCTACTCTTCTTAACTAGTTTTTAGTTTTGCCTAGAGACTGAAATGAAATATTTCGGAAGGAGAAATTTTGGTTCAAGAAAACATTTATATTTAATTCAACTAAATTTTAGTCTCCAAAGGTGTGCAAATAAGGAGAGGTTGATTCCTTAAATTACCTCATTTTAAAAGTATTTAAGCCTGTTTTTAAACAAGAAAATCTTTTGAGCGTACTTTGAGTCATAAATAACGGAACAGTTGAAAAGATGATTGTTGAAGGGAACTAAGTCCATATTTTGACATGGCTCATTTTAAGATGGTTTCAATGTTTTTAGGTGTGTTCGTAATTGTATAAATACGTAGCACTTTATAGTCGTCGTTCGTTTGTCTGCCCGTCCGCATATAACAGAGCTAGAACTACCCAACCGAATTGTCTGAAACTTTAAATGTATAATTGATGCAAAATTTTGTCATTTCAAATTTTATGAAAATCGGATGTTTAGATTAATTACAGGGGCAGAGAAAATTTTTCCGTTACATTCCGGCCAATGGGAAAAAATTATTTCAAGTGCATTTTCAGGATGTTACAGCCTTTCAAACAGAATGAAATTGATGTGCACTTATGAAGTGCACTAAAATATACATTCAGTACAATAGGCGGTACAAAGTATATTTATAAAACTAGTAATAGTGTGAACGCACCACATTTGCCACGTTTGACGTGCAATTTCCAACTTATTTCATGTTTATCCACCGTTTTGTGAAGTAAGGAACTCAGTCCGGGTGCTACATATGCATGTTTAGGAGGGAGGAAGTTAAAAGTTGAGTGTTGAAAATATTGTTGCTATGTGTCCCGATTTTCAGGCCCTCAAAGACGTGTCCCGTGTAAACACTGCGCGGGACGCCAAAAGTCTCGATATGTCAGGGTGCAAAAATTCCTTTAAATTTATTTTAGTACCATGCTATATATAATTCTGCATCGAGTGGTATTTAATACCGTAAAACTTGCATAAAAAGAATCTGTCTATAACAGAGAATTTTTATAGTCCCTTCGAAGGGAGCACCTTACAAATCTACTAGCCTTGGCGGAAACCTGCCTAAAATAAATTTTTTTTGTGACTCATGACGATGCTGTTTTTATGGGTTTTATTGTACTTTGGTCAGTAAAAACTGTGAAAAAGGACCTGTTTATAACGCGATTCTGTTTTAAAAGTAAAAATTTTACTGTCCCAACAATACCGCTTTCACAGGTTTTCTGTACAAGCTTGTCATGTTTAATTGTTCAGTAAAACATACTAAGAAGGAATTCCAAGGTTGCAAAGAAGGATTCCGTTTTAAACAGGTTTCCGTCATAGCAGGCTTAATTGTACAGTATTCTTACCGTATGAATAATGATTTTTATACATTTAAAATAGGATTACGCTACAGTCGGGCTCCATTTTAAACCATTAACGAAGAGTTGCTTTTACACTTTTTTATATCTCGGTGACAGTTGACGCCAGTTTTCCAAGTATTGTAATTTTTTATTTAATCTCTCAAAGTTTTATTTTAAGTAATATGAAAATTTCTTTACTAAAATACTTGTTTTCATATTTAAAATTTTCGTATTTCTTAAATGGCAGATTTTCGTACCAACCGGCGTTAATGAGTTAATAGGGTTTGCTGTATTTTTACGTCCCGATTTAGAAACCATTGTCCCACTTTTTGGGACACTGAACCTAGCAACACCAGATGAAAGGCACTATGTTCAAGACTTGAGAAATGGCAAAATTTGGACTTAGTTCCTTTCAAATATCCCTGATTCAATTTTATACATGTATGCAGACCCAGCGCGTGTTCCTTAAGGAACACAGTCATAATTATGACTGTGGGAATTGAAGATTTTATTCATCTTTCGATTAGATAAGGCGGTCTCACAGACTGTTCAGTAGTTATGTGACAATTTCTGTCACCAATTTTTTTCATTAAAAAATATTTTTAATTCCGTAGCGTGTGCAAAAAACTGTATGGCGCCATTTGAAAAAAAAAAATTATCAAATTATACATGAATTATGGAAAAATTTTCAATCTTACGTGCATATTGTTGGTATAAAATAAAAATGAAAAGTTAATTTATCAAGTTTGTTGACGCTTAACTGCTGATAGCCGTTACATAGACCGCTGCTTTTTACAATTTTTACAGTTTAACTACTGGTGAAATTTGTCTCGTTTGGTGTCCTAGTACTATCGCTAGAGACTTCTGAAGTTTGATTATAATAGTCCTGTGAATAAAGTTTAGTACAGAAACAGTATTTTATGAGTTAATCGAACCTTTCACTCTAAATAAAATAAGTTGGAAACTGCACGTCAAAGGTGGCAAATGAACATTTTGTTCGTACTATAGCTAGGTTTATAAATATTTTTTGCACCGCATTTTGTACGTTTATAAATATTTTTTCCACCGCATATTGTACTGACTGTATATTTTAGTGCATTTCAATAAGAGCATATCAATTTCATTTTGTTCGAAAGGCTGTAACATCATTAAAATGCACTCGATATATTTTTTTTCCATTCGCCGTAATGTAATGAAAACTTTTGACTGTCCCTGTAATTAAACTACATATCCTATTTTCATAAAATTTGAAATGCCTCGACAAAATATTGCAACAATTTTACACTGGTCATCAAAATTAAAGGATAATGAGAAAAAATATGCTCACTAAGTTAATTTTGCAACCAATGCCCAATGCTGCAATTATTTATGTTAATTAAATACTATTGAACTCAAAATTATACTTCCGCGCATACGTTAGGAAATATGCGGAATATGCAAATTAGATGATTGACAATGTGGTGTGCAGTGAGCATATGTTGGAATTCTGGTCTGTAGTGTTGTTTAAAGTGAATGTGGTGTCTGATTGTGATGAATATTCATTATTTATGGCTCAAAGGTATCATTTAAGTTAAGGTCCAAAGTGGTGAATAATTGGTAGAATCGAGGAAGGTCAAAAACAAATGGAGGTCGTCCAAGATTTTAATATCCCTCAAAGTGTTATATAAAGTGCTTCGATCCGCTTTTTAAGCACTGGATCCATTCATAGTCAGCCTGGTCAAGGGAGACCAAGAGAAACAACTGCATCCGAAGACCGTTTTTTGTCATTGTGGCTCGAAGAAACCTCGAAGCGACTACAAGAGATTTGGTTTCAGACCTTCAGACTGCCACAAGAATTTGAATTAGCCGTTCTACTGCTGCACGAAGGCTTAACGAAGATGGACTGAATGCGAGAAAACTAAAAGTTTGTGTCCCACTAGCTCCAGATTCCCAAGGCACCCGTTTAAACTGTTGTTCAATGGAGCAAAGAAGAATGGGCTCGTACGGGATATTTCACGGACAAAGGAAGGGAAAGTTGCGTCTTCCTTCATCTCTTCAGATAAAAACACGCCTAGAATCAGTGTTCAGACTATATCCGGACTCGTCAGTAAACAATACTTGAACCCAGTCTTCTTGCCTCCATTGAACTTGATTATGGCAACCATTTAACTGGCCCCTTGGGAAGCTGGAGTGAGTGGGACACAAACTTTTGGTTTTCTCGCATACAGTCCATCCTCGTTAAGCCTTAGTGCAGCAGTAGAACGGCTAATTCGAGTTCTTGTAGTAGCCTGAAGGTCTGAAACAAATCTCTTGTAGTCTCTTCGCGGTTTCTTCGAGCCACAATGAAAAAAGTCTTTCCAACCAGTGCCGAGAAGAAGAGGTAGCTTTCATATTCCTTATTTTTTAAAAGCAAGCTTATATTATTCAAACACACGAAGCTCAATTTAGTGGAAACCGATTATAGGAGATACAATACTAATTTTTATCGATACTAAATCATTATGAATGAGAATTTCGCGAAATTAGTCAGCTTTAACCAAGCTGCTTTTATTTAAAGTATCTTATATTTGGCTGCCAAATTCGGTGACATCTTGAAGTTCCTGCCATTTTAAGACAACATGTTGGATGAGGCTAACGAGCGAACTTGGTCGAGATCTTAGTAATTCCTGTGCACATGCTCACACACATCGGAATCGGTTGATATATACAAGTGCTGTCGCAGGCAAAAAATCAGATTTTTCAAAATGTCACCCACATTAGAAATTCAAACAACTATATCTGAGCCATTTTTTAAGATAAAGACAAAACAAAAAATGCTCTGGAATCCTTATATCATGGTCAAATACTTAAGAAAGAAACCTTTTTCAATTTCTGATTTTTTGCACCTCCCTTTAAATATAATTTTTTTTAATCTAATGGCCTCCATTTTGAAACAAGATGGCTGATGAAGCTGGCAAGCGAACTTGGTCGAGACATTACGATATACTATCCACATGCCTTCTTACATCGAAATAGGTTAATAAATACGCGTGTCATCACGTGACAAATATCAGATCGTTTCAAAATGTCAGCCATGCTAGAATTTCAAAGTGCCATAATTCAACTATTTTTAAAGATATATATATACAAAACGAAAACTGCTCCGGAATCTTTGTATCAAGGTCAAACACATAAAAAAATCTTTTTCTTTTTTCAATTCTTTGATAACTCATTTAAAATTTAAAATTTAAATTTTTTTTAAATTGCAGCCCTTTTGAAACAAGATGGCGAATGAACTCGGTAGAGACATTGGTATGTGCTATGTACGAACCAAGTTACATCCAAATCGGTTCATAAATGCACCTGTTATCGCGTGACAAAAATCAGGTCGTTTCAAAATGTCAGCCACAATAGAAATTCAAAATGCTATAACTCAGCCATTTTTTTTAGATATAGACGAAACAAAAACTGTTCCGGAATCTTTGTATTAAGGTCAAACACATACAAAAAAATCTTTTTCATTTTTCAATTTTTTGGTACCTCATTTTAAATTTTAAATTTAAAAAAAATCTAAATGGCCGCCATTTTGAAACATGATGGCGGATGAAGCTGGCGAACGAACTCGGTCGAGACATAGATACGTATTATGTATACACCAAGGTGCATCCAAATCGGTTTATAAATACGCCTATTATCGTGTGACAAAAATCAGGTCGTTTCAAAATGTCAGCCACGCTAGAAATTCAAAGTGCTATAACTCAGCCATTTTTTAAGGTATAGACGAAACAAAAACTGTTTCGGAATCTTTGTGTCAAGATCAAACACACAAAAGAAAAATATTTTTCAATTTTCAATTTTTTGGTATCTGATTTCAAATATTAATTTAAAAAAAAAATTTAAATGGCCGTCATTTTGAAACAATATGGCGGATGAAGCTGGCCAACGAACTCGGTCGAGACATTGGTACGTATTATGTATACACCAAGGTACATCCAAATCGGTTCATAAATACGTCTGTTATCGCGTTTCAAAAATAAGGTCGTTTCAAAATGTCAGCCAAGCTAGAAATTCAAAGTACTATAACTCAGCTATTTTTTAAGATATAGACGAAACAAAAAATGCTCCGCAATCTTTGTATCAAGGTTAAACACATAAAAAAAATACTTTTCAATTTTCAATTTTTTGGTACCACATTTCAAATTTAAAATTAAAAAAAAAATTAAATGGCCGCCATTTTGAAACAAGATGGCGGATGAAGCTGGCCAACGAACTCGGTCGAGACATTGGTATGCACTATGTATACACGAAGTTACATCCAAATCGGTTCATAAATACGAGACTTACAGTGTGACAAATATCGGATTTATATTTATATATATATATATATATATGGATATAAGGTGTGTCCCACCGAAATAAAAACACCGTGATCGTGTGCTGTAAGTGGACACGAAACAAACCAATAAGAACAAAACAAATATATTAAGAAAGTCTATTAAAAATACATATTTACAAGGAGTAACTCACTCCCTGCCTTACCTGTGCAGGAAAAAGAAATGAATTTGTAAAAAGTCCTTCCGGCCAGTGCCGGGAGGAAGAGATAGCTTTCATAATCCTTATTTAAAAAAAGCCAACTTATATCATGCAAACACACGAAGCTCAATTTAGTGGAAACCGAATATAGGAGATTCAATACTAATTTTTATCAATATAATAAATGAGAATTTCGCGAAATTAGTCAGCTTTATCCAAGCTGCTTTTCTTTAAAGTAACTTATATTTGGCTGCCAAATTCGGCAATTTCTTAAAGTGCCTGTCATTTTAAGACAACATGGTGGATGAGGCTAAGCAGTGAACTTGGCCGAGACCTTAGTAATTGCTGTGCACATGCTCACTCACATCGGAATCGGTTAATATATAGGAGTGCTGTCGCATGCAAAAAATCAGATTTTTCAAAATGTCACCCAAAATAGAAATTGAAACTGCTATATCTGAGCCATTTTTTAAGGTAAAGACAAACAAAAAATGCCCCTGAATCCTTATATCAAGATCAAATACTTAAGAAAGAAACCCTTTTCAATTTCTAATTTTTTTGCACCTCACTTTAAATATATATATATTTTTTAATTTAATGGCCCCCATTTTGAAACAAGATGGCTGATGAATCTGGCCAGCGAACTTGGTCGAGGTGTTGATGTATACTATCCACATGCCTTCTTACATCGAAATAGGCGAATACGTGTGTTATCGCGTGACAAATACAAGATCGTTTCAAAATGTTAGCCATGCTAAAAATTCAAAGTGATATAAATCAACCATTTTTTAAGATATCAACAAAAGAACAAATTTTCAGAAACAAAAACTGCTCCGGAATCTTTGTATCAAGGACAAACACATAAAAAAAAATCTTTTTCATTTTCCAATTTTTTAATACCTCATTTTGAATTTTAAATTTAATTTTTTTAAAATGGCAAACCTTTTGAAACAAGATGGCGAATGAAGCTGGCCAACGAACTCGGTCGAGACATTGGTATGTACTATGTACAGACCAAGTTACATCCAAATAGGTTCATAAATACGCCTGTTATCGCGTGACAAAAATCAGGTCGTTTTAAAATATCAGCCACAAGAGAAATTCAAAATGCTATTACTCACCCATTTTTTTTTAGATATAGACCAAAGAAAAACTGTTCCGGAATCTTTGTATTAAGGTCAAACACATACAAAAAAAAATCTTTTTCATTTTCCAAATTTTTGGTATCTCATTTAATTTTTTTTTTATTTTTTTTAAATGGCCGCCATTTTCAAACAAGATGGCGGATGAAGCTGGCCAACGAACTCGGTCGAGATATTTGTATGTACTATGTACACACCAAGGTACATCCAAGTCGGTTCATAAATACGCCTGTTATTACGTGAGAAAAATCAGGACGTTTCAAAATGTCAGCCACGCTACAAATTCAAAATGCTATAACTCAGCCATTTCTTAAGATATAGACGGAACAAAAACTGCTCCCGAATCTTTTTATCAAGGTCAAACACATAAGAAGAAAATATTTTTTCAATTTTCAATTTTTGGTACCACATTTCAAATTTAAATTTTTCTTAAAAATTTAAATGGCCGACATTTTTAAACAAGATGGCGGGTGAACCTGGCCAACGAACCCGGTCGAGACATTGGTATGCACTATGTATAAACGAAGTTACATCCAAATCGGTTCATAAATACGCCTTTTATCGCGTAACAAAATTCAGGACGTTAAAATGTCAGCCACGCTAGAAATTCAAAATGCTATAACTCAGCCATTTTTAAAGATATAGACGAAACAAAAACTGCTCCGAAATCTTTGTATAAAGGTCAAATACATAAGAAAAAAATATTTTTCCATTTTTAATTTTTTGGTACCACATCTCAAATTTTAAATTTTTAAAAAATTTTTAAATGGCCGCCGTTTTGAAACAAAATGGCGGATGAAGCTGGCCAACGAACTCGGTCGAGAGATTGGTATGTACTATGTACACACCGAATTACATCCAAATCGGTTCATAAATACGCCTTTTATCGCGTAACAAAATTCAGGACGTTAAAATGTCAGCCACGCTAGAAATTCAAAATGCTATAACTCAGCCATTTTTAAAGATATAGACGAAACAAAAACTGCTCCGAAATCTTTGTATAAAGGTCAAATACATAAGAAAAAAATATTTTTCCATTTTTAATTTTTTGGTACCACATCTCAAATTTTAAATTTTTAAAAAATTTTTAAATGGCCGCCGTTTTGAAACAAAATGGCGGATGAAGCTGGCCAACGAACTCGGTCGAGAGATTGGTATGTACTATGTACACACCGAATTACATCCAAATCGGTTCATAAATACGCCTTTTATCCCGTGACAAAATTCAGGACGTTTCAAAATGTCAGCCACGCTAGAAATTCAAAATGCTATAACTCAGCCATTTTTTAAGATATAGACGAAACAAAAACTGCTCCAAAATCTTTGTATAAAGGTCAAATACATAAGAAAAAAATATGTTTCCATTTTTAATTTTTTGGTACCACATTTCAAGTTTTAAATTTTTTTAAAAATTTTAAATGGCCGCCATTTTGAAACAAAACGGCGGATGAAGCTGGCCAACGAACTCGGTCGAGACTTTGGTATGTACTATGTACACACCGAATTACATCGAAATCGGTTCATAATTACGGGAGTTACAGTGTGACATAGGTCAGATATATATATATATATATATATCAATTTTGAACTGAGGGTGGTTTTGGGGTCTGGGGGTCATGATCGATGAAAATATACCAAAATTTTTTGAAATCGCTTTCCTCCGAACGGCTGCAATAGGTAGCTTTTCTGTAAAGAAAGCTACCTAATAAAAAAAGTCCTTCCGGCCAGTGCCGGGAAGAAGAGGTAGCTTTCATATTCCTTATTTTAAAAAAGCCAACTTATATTATTCAAACACACGAAGCTCAATTAAGTGGAAACCGAAGATTGTAGGAGATTCAATACTAATTTTTATCAATACGAAATCATTATGAATGAGAATTTCGCGAAATTAGTCAGCTTTATCCAAGCTGCTTTCATTTAAAGTAACTTATATTTGGCTGCCAAATTCGGCGATTTCTTAAAGTGCCTGCCATTTTAAGACAACATGGTGGATGAGGATAACTAGTGAACTTGGTCGAGACCTTAGTAATTGCTGTGCACATGCTCACTCACATCGGAATCGGTTGATATATACGAGTGCTGTCGCAGGCAAAAAATCAGATTTTTCAAAATGTCACCCACGTTAGAAATTGAAACTGCTATATCTGAGCCATTTTTTAAGATAAAGACAAACAAAAAATGCTCCTGAATCCTTATATCAAGGTCAAATACTTAAGAAAGAAACCTTTTTCAATTTCTAATTTTTTTGCACCTCATTTTAAATATATATATTTTTTAATTTAATGGCCGCCATTTTGAAACAAGATGGCTGATGAAGCTGCCCAGCGAACTTGGTCGAGATATTGATGTATACTATCCACATGCCTTCTTCCATTGAAATAGGTGAATACGTGTGGTATCGCGAGACAAATACAAGATCGTTTCAAAGTGTTAGCCATGATAGAAATTCAAAGTGCTATAATTCAACCACTTTTTAAGATATAAACAAATGAACAAATTTTCAGAAACAAAAACTGCTCCAGAATCTTTGTATCAAGGCAAAACACATAAAAAAATCTTTTTCATTTTCCAATTTTTTAATACCTCATTTTAAATTTTAAATTACATTTTTTTTTTAAATGGCAACCCTTTTGAAACAAGATGGCGAATGAAGCTGGCCAACGAACTCGGTCGAGACACTGGTATGTACTATGTACAGACCAAGTTACATTCAAATCGGTTCATAAATACGCCTGTTATCGCGTGACAAATTCAGGTCGTTTTAAAATGTCAGCCACAATAGAAATTCAAAATGTTATAACTCAGCCATTTTTTTAGATATAGACGAAACAAAACCTGTTCTGGAATCTTTGTTTTAAAGTCAAACACATACGAAAAAACTCTTTTTCATTTTCCAATTTTTTTGTATCTCATTTTAAATTTAATTTTTATTAATTTTTTTTAAATGGCCGCCGTTTTGAAACAAGATGGCGGATGAAGCTGGCCAACGAACTCGGTTGAGTTATTTGTATGTACTATGTGCACACCAAGATACATCCAAATCGGTTCATAAATACGTCTGTTATCACGTGGCAAATATCAGGGCGTTTCAAAATGTCAGCCACACTAGAAATTCAAAATGCTATAACTCAGCCATTTTTTAAGATATAGACGAAACAAAAACTGCTCCCGAATCTTTTTATCGAGGTCAAACAAATAAGAAAAAAATATTTTTTCAATTTTCAATTTTTTGGTACCACATTTCAAATTTAAATTTTTCTTAAAATTTTTAATGGCCGCCATTTTTAAACAAAATGGCGGATGAAGCTGGCCAACGAACTCGGTCGAGACATTGGTCTGTACTATGTATAAACGAAGTTACATCCAAATCGGTTCATAAATACGCCTTTTATCGCGTGACAAAATTCAGGACGTTTCAAAATGTCAGCTTCACTAGAAATTCAAAATGCTATAACTCAGCCATTTTTTAAGATATAGACAAAACAAAAACTGCTACGGAGTCTTTGTATAAAGGTCAAATACATAAGAAAAAAATATTTTTCCATTTTCAATTTTTTGGTGCCACATTTCAAATTTTAAATTTTTTTAAAATTTTTAAATGACCGCCATTTTGAAACAAAATGGCGGATGAAGCTGGCCAACGAACTCGGTCGAGACATTGGTATGTACTATGTACACACCGAATTACATCCAAATCGGTTCATAAATACGAGAGTTACAGTGTGACATATGTCATATATATATATATATATATATATATATATATAGTGATATATATATATATATATATATATATATCAATTTTGAACGGAGGGTGGTTTCGGGGTCTGGGGGTCATGATCGATGAAAATATACCAAAATTTTTTGAAATCGCTTTCCTCCGAACGGCTGCAATAGGTAGCTTTTTGTAAAGAAAGCTACCTAAAAGAGGGGGGAAAGTGTCCCTCCAGAATAAAACCACTACTGTTAATTGGCAATATATCCGCCATGGTTACATATGACTTGGAATATACGATGTGGCATGCCATTTACCAACCCTTGGAGTACAGTACAGTAGCATCAATATTCTCCCACTCTTCAATGATGACGGTCTTCAATTTTGCCACAGACTGAAACTGTCTGCCATTGGCATATGCAGCTCTACTGAGGATACCCCACACATTTTTTTGAGAATCGAGATCAGGGAAAAGGACAGGCTATTCCCTGACATGCACCCGATTATCCAAAAAACATTCCCAATAGGATTTTGCAATATGAATGGAGGTTTTGTCCTGCTGGAAAATACAACTTAGTCCACGAGTCCTCTTTGCAAATGACAGTAAATGGTATTCTAGCATTTCTTGGTAATCGATAGCCTTCATGCGGCCTGAGAGAAAAGTCAAGTTATGTTTACCTCAATAGCCGAAGCTTCCCCATACAATTAATGAGCCTCCACCTTGTTGCCTTTTAGAGAACACTTCCTCTTCTTTCCTCATGTCATACCAATAGAAAGCAAGACCGTCTGGCCCATCCAAATTATTTTTTTGTCATCTGAGACTATAACACGCCGCCACGGGGGCTTCCAGGTTTGATGATATTTGGCCTAATCGACACTCCTTTGTATGTGGATAGCTTTCAACATTGGCGACTGTTTCCTTTTATTATATCGTAAGTTCCTTGTACGTTTTTCAATTCGTGACTGGGTTTATTTTGTCACAGGGATGTTATCCTCTTTGGCCAACTGTTTTAGGGAAATTCCACCTCGTGAAAGACGACGCAAAATTCTCTTTCCTGCCTGGAAGTCATTTTTCTACATGTACACCTCCTTTTTTTATACCCGTACACACTGCCCATATTTAAAAAATTGTCTATTCCGGTTTTAGATCGTTTGATTTACTTAGATATTGGTCTATGTGAAAGACCTTGTTCCTTAAAATCTGTTTTTTGTCCTTTCTCCAACTTTCATAGCTGGGTTTTCTTTCCCATTGCAATACTGCAGGAGAAATAGAAAATACAACCTTCTAAAGTCTTCACAAAGTTCGACTGACAAACAAGTATTTGACAACGTCCTGACGTCATAAACATATTGAACTGCAGCAGTTAGAATATCTGTAGTTACCAATAAATACTAATATTGTTAGTGGCTTTATTTCGGAGGGACACTTTTCCCTTCTCTTTTTTTACACATTCGTCGTTTTCTCCTGCTCATGTGTGGCAAGGAGTGAGTTACTCCTGACAAATATGTATTTGTATATAGACTTTCTTAATATATTTGTTTCGTTCTTATTTGTTTGTTTTGTGTCCAGTTAGCGCACAGCATTATGGTGGCTTTAATTCTTTGGGACACACCTTATATATATATATATATATATATATATCAACATTTGGACGGACGCACAGTGTGGTGTTTTGCTGAAAAACCTGGCCAAAATTATTTAAAATCTTTTGTGCGTTCTATAGCAGATAAAATGTCTTAAGAAACCGAAAAATATTTTAATATGCTAGAAACAACTCACTTTTCGTACAGTTTATGCAAATATGTGTAATAAATTAATGTCCTACTGACCATCATTCTTTTGATCATAGTCGTCCACATCATTCACTTCAGAATCACTCGAAAACTAGATTCTGGCAATAAAAACTGTAAGGCCTCTGCAGAGAAATTTTTATGTTTTGCGGAGTTTTTTCGCATACTAAAACTTAAACAAGAATCAGAACATAAAAGTAAGCGATTAAGCACTCATGATTCCAGTCTATGAGCGAGGCTTTTCTTGAAAAGTTTTGCCTATATAAACGAAAATGCGTGTTGCGAGTTTCAGCCGCTTCCTCTGATAGCTGCCCGATTGGATGCAATGCATGTTGTATAATAGTAGCTCCATGATTCAAGATTTTGTGTAATGTGGTTGACATTGGTCGCCAACCATAAAAATTTAGATAATGGTTAGAGGTATCATTCGCGAATTCTTAAAATTTTTTAGTATTTATTTTAGAACCATTAGATAACACTTCTAGAATAGTTTTTAGGTAGTGCATTAATTTTATGTCAATTCCTGTAATTTAAGCTGATGTTTCTGGGTCTGAAAAAAATTTTCTTGGGATGTTTCCGTTATTGATGTTTCCGAAACGGGCTTTTGCAATGCCTACCGGCAGAGGTGCCAAGTTGCCACTAATCCTCCGTAATATGTGGGTTAATTTAACCCTGGTTTAATACATTTCGCACCAGAAATTGTTTTCAGACATGAAATTAAGTTCCACATAGAAAACTGGAATTAAATAAAGATTCATCAAATATTTTTTCTGGTTCGAAGCATTGTTAAACTGGATCAAATTAATCCACGCATTACGGAATATTAATGAGAGCTTGGCACCTCTGCCTACCGGTAATCGCATCTCAATTTAAAACTTGTCTTGCATTGATTTTTCTTTTATTGAAAATCTATCATTATCACTTCTCACTTGCCATTTTTTGTATTGGAAACTTCTAAGCAAGATGTAGAATTGACTCGAAAAATCTGATCCTAGACTGGAGTATTGAGAGACAGAATTTTAAAGAATCATGGTCAATATCTTTAATTATTTTTAACTTATTAAAATCTTTGGATGATTGTTTGCAAGTATTAGAACGCATCGTGGAATTGGTGCTGTAAATAGCATTGTAAACTTTAGCATCGACAATAGTCAGCATTAATCTGTACTGAACGTGCAGTAAGCCATAAGCTGTGAGTATCTTTGTGTTTATTAAAGTTCGTGCCTGCTCTTAAATGTATTTTACTTCCTCTTGGATTATGTCATTATCTGTATGAATGAATCTTGTTCGTATAAAACGGCAAAAACGTGGAGATGAAAGTATAAGGTTCTGCCACCATACTTTTTCAAATCCATTTATGTTACTTATTAATCTCAAATGAACTAAAGAGCTTTGGAAGATATTTGAGGAGTTTTCAAACTCTTCTTTGAACATTTGTTGCTGGGAGCCGTCACAACCCCATTTGCAGTAGTATTCTAAATTTTTCAATTCTGCTTCACTTGCTGTTGTGAAAACATCTTCTATGTATTTACACAGTCTCTAAGTAGTGTGATCTAAAAGATTTTGAAGTTTTACTTCCGCCATGTTGTCAGTAATGTAGTATCTTTTGAATATAACAAGTAGCTCTCTTTAGCTCGCTATAGAAGTGAATAGCAAGGACATATATATTTATTAGAAGTTCGGATTATATTATATTGATTGTAAGTGAAATCTGCTGCAACAAACATGGTCAAAGCCTCAGTCGGTGATAACGTCAATGTACTTAGTTTTGTTGTCTAAACCGAAGAATTCAAAATTGTTCAATATTTTTTTTCCCTAGTTGGGCTGGCTGTAACGTCTTTAATAATTTTTGAGACACCTGCAACTGCATGTCCTGCAGCTCTTTCGCTCCTTTGAGTGTCAATTGTCCGTTGCTTATTTCAGATCTTAATTGTTCTGTTTTACGCCTCTTACTTCTGCCACTACAATCTTTAAATTCTTTAGCTGGGCGACTGAGTTTCTCTATTGTCTTTGTAGGAAAATAAAGCATTTGTTTCAGTCATTCCTCGTTGTTTTCTTGAAAACATTGTTCAGTGAATCGCGAAGAAGCTCATTTCTGTTTATAAGTATGTTTGAAAGATTTTACTTTGTAACGGAGCAAATGTATTTAATTTTCTGGACATTTTGTAATTTCGATAAGTTTCTTTTCTAGAAACTTCATCTTCTTGTTTATTTTTCTGTGTCACACTACTTTGATTACATCACACATATATTTTCTTGATATTTGTATTGATTTTCGTATATTGAATTCAAAAAATACATGTATTAGTACATCTCTTCTTAATAATATAAAACTCTCTTACCTCGTTAGTGAGTAAAGAACGCCCTTCTTTATGGCTAATCTAAAATATATTATCCAAAATGATAACAGATAATTCACATATTACAAACACTTGGTGCAAAACCAAAATGTGACATTATTTACAAAGAATCATTTAGTGCCCGTTATCACTGTAGGATCAAAAAACACCTTGCTTAAAATAAAAAGAAGGCACGTCTAACCACTTAACTCTTTGAGCTCTGGTGTGTGAATTTCTTCAAAATTCCCAAATGTCACATTGGCACCAGTATTTTGATATCAAAAAATTCGATTTAAAATATAGACGAAAAAATGCATTAAACTCTTTTTAAATAAATTTTGTCGAATATTCCGGTGTTATTGTGACATTTGGGGATTAAAATTAAGTGGGAAAAAATTCAACCACCAGAGTTCAAAGGGTTAAAAAAAGGGATTTTTTCTCTTCAATTTTCAGATTTGTCCTCTGCACACCAAATGGTCACAAGTATGGAGTAAAACACTACACCATATATTAAATGTAAACAATTAATAAATTTAAAATTTTAATAAAGTAAAAAAATTGTTTTTCAAAAACTTTTTTTGAAATTTTGTTTTACTTATTAAAAAAATGGTGGTCAAATGGGGGTAGATTTTATTTCATATCTTTTAATTAGCCGACATATACTATATCAAAACACAAGAGTTCTTACTGAACTCAGTTTAACTCCCTATTAAAATTATAATTTTATCTAAAATATTTAATTTTAAAAAATTGTGGTTTCAAACGTGAACATCATAATGACGATGCATTATATTTACAAAAATATTTATGTAAAAGGAAGTATACATCTTCGTCTTTAGAAACCGTAAAAAGTTTCTGAAATTCTACTAAGAATAGTTTTTTAGACGTTCGATAAAAAGATGCATAGATCAGAAGCATAAAAAGAGAAATGCACAAACCATGAATTCCAAGTAAAATACCAGACACCTGAAGAGGCTACAGATCGAAATGAACCCTTTATCATATGGACAGGATAGTGCTCTTATACCAACCAGAAAATGATAAGCTATATACGAAATTTGAAATTTTGACTTTTGGCCAGCTTTTTCAGCGAAATACCACACTGTGGGACGGTGGTTTCGGGGTCTGGGGGTCATGATCGATGAAAACATACCAAATTTTTTTGAAATCGCTTTCCTCCGAACGGCTGCAATAGGTAGCTTTTTGTAATGAAAGCTACCTAAAAAACGGTCTTCGGATGCACTAGTTGCTCTTGGTCTCCCTTGACCAGGCTTTCTATCAACGTATCCAGTGCTTAAAAAGTGGGTCGAAGAACTTTATATGACACTTTGAGGTATATTCAAATCTTGGGCGACCTCCATTTGTTTTTGACTTTTCTCGATTCTACCAATTATTCGCCACTTTTGACCTTAACTTAAATAATACCATTGAGCCATAACTAATTAATGCTGATCACATTCACACACCACATTCACTTTAAACAACACTACAGACCAGAATTCCAACATACGTCCATTGCGCACCACATTGTCAATATCTAATTTGCATATTTCCGACGCTAACGTATTCGCGGAAGTGCAATTTTGAGTTCATTGGTATTTAATTAACATAAATAATTGCAGCATTGCTCATTGGTTGCAACATTAACTTAGTGAGCATATTTTTTCTCATTATCCTTTAATTTTGATGACCAGAGTATATTTAAAATTTCAGACCATTCGGTTGGGTAGTTTTTGCTCTGTTATATGAGGGCGGACTGAACGACGACTATAGGTGCTACGTATTTATATAATTACGAACGCACCGAAAAAGAGTGACTATGCACTCCTCCGGAGTGAATAATCACTCATTCGCCGAGTCAAAATATGCCCAACCTCTTTAGCGTGACTATTCACTCTGAGCAAAAGTGGAATTGTTAACTCTTTGAAAGAGTGAATATTCACTCTAAACAGGGGTGAATAATCACTCTTTCGGAGGAGTAACTATTCACTCTTGCTAAAGGAGTGCGTTTTTTCTCCCCTCGTAGGAGTGAATAGTCACTCTTTCATAGGAGTGAATGTTCATTTTTTATGAAGTGAATACTTTTTTTTTGTTGCTTTTATGGGCATTTTAAAAGAATCATATATTTTAGAGCATGCAATGAAAATAGATACAAGTGTGGTAAAGATTGGAATAAAATATTTTGCTGGCAATATTTATTTAATTCATAGTTTGTAACACTAATTGAAATTTTAAGGAGAATTTGAATTAAAGTTACGTACGAATTAAATTAGATTACTGACAGAAATAAACTAAAATATTTTATTCCAATCTTATCCCTTGTGTTTGCTTTCATTGCATGGCCAATAAATATATGATAGCTTTAAAATGTCCATAAGGGCAAGTAATAAACAGAAATCTTAATCGGTTAATATTGTTTCTTTCTTTTCGGATACCCCTTAAGTTGTATTTAATATTTTAATAATTCCCGTTATTTACGTCAATGATGTTCTTTTTTTCATGTGTAATTCAAGTTTTAAATATTTAGATCTCAGTATTCATTGCTAATGAATTTAAATCTAATCAAACGTTATTATTTACGGTATTTTAGTTACTTTTAAAAATTTTTAATAACTGTATAATAGGTGGATATTATATGATTAACAAGGTGTGATTTCCTTTTAATTTTTGTTTTGCATATAAAATTGTATCTTTTTAGCTTACTTTTCTGTAAAGTATCACTATTTTGCAGAATCCTATTGTTCTAAAACATTTTTAATTTTTCCACTAAAAACACAATGCTTATCATCTCACGTCTTTTTTAAATTAAGTTCTAAGCTTGATCTAAATATTAAGAATATGTAAGTTTTTACATTATGTATTGTGATTTGTCATTGTTTTATTAAATATGAACATGGAGGCTATGTTTTTATATTATCTGGAATATGTTTATATTTTAATTTTAAACATATTCCTTAACTTAATCATGATTTCGAATTTTCATCCGCTATTGCTGAGAAACGAATAGTAATGCAACACTTATTTATATAACGACATGAGCCATATTTAATTTAAAATTTTTATTCCCGTATATATCGTATTTTGTGAATATGAGCTAAATAGATTTTGTATGTTTTATAGGAAAAGATTGATCTAGGAAATAGGAAAAAGAAGGAAATATATATAAAAAAAGAAATATGACTGCATATGTACTGTTCTTATTGTTTGAAAACATTTTTAGTGTAAAAAGTCGTTATTTATCTCTTTAAAATATATTCAATATAATTCTTATATTATATAAGTGGTACTACACTGTTAAAAATTGCAGCAATTGCTGCATACTCACTCCACCACTTTTATAGAATGTGTCTGTTCTGACCAATGAGAATGCCTCATAATATAGTCAAGTTACAGTTTCCTATAAAAGCGATGGAGTGACGATGCAGCAAATGTCCCAGATTTTTAACAGTGTATGAGCATTAAAAAAAATATACTAAAGCAGTGTTATCTATTAACTTTATATCAGGCATAAAAAACACTTTATTTCAATGCTTAAATATCATGTTTTATTTTTTAGTGTCAATAGTTATGTGTATCATGGACGTAGACAATGAGTTTACAATAGAAAAAAATTTAATAACTGATTCAGAATGTCCATAATTAAATGTTTTGATTAAAATCCTAAACAGCAGAAAAATGCTTATATACAATAAAAAAAAATAAATATACCAATTTGAAAAACACTAAAAATAATAATTAGTATTTTATAATTGTACTATTAAACAACAACAATACTAACGATAAATATTGTAAGTGTTTATAATTAGAAAACTGTAAAACCAGAAAAAAATTCAACAGCACACTATCTCAACACTTTTTCAACAAATCTCAAAGGAAATCAATTCCAGATCAATCTTTTTCTATATAACATAAAACTATTTAACTAATAATCATAACATACAAAATCTACAGGAATAAAACATTAAAATTAAATAAGACTTACCTCTACGTTCATTAATTAATCACTTTAATAATATCCATATATTTTAATCCTAAAAAGGGAGACGCCTTTCTCCTTTCTTATAAAAAGCGTCGTAGATCTTGCTCTTCTGATTAGCTGATGAGTAATACCCAATACATACAATTATAGATCAACCGAAAATTTGGTTTCGTTTTCGTTTACGTCTCAAAATCTGAGTTTCGTCGAAAATTCGTGTTTTAGACGAAAATGCTGCCCAAAATTCGGCCGGATCGAAACTATCTATATTCCAGAAATCTCGTTTCTTCCTTTGGAAATTTTCAACATTACCCATTGATTTGAGCTGTACCGGCTCAAGTGAGACACTCTTTATACATTACTATGAACTTCACTGTGTATAATTATCAGTTAGACTCAATACGGGAGTGAAAATTATTATGCAAGCAATGCATACATATATGACTGAGTTTTGAAGATACTTTTCACGTGCTCGTTCAAAACTACAAACTTAAGAGTAATAGAAAAATTTTAATTTTAAACCGCAAAAGTGTTTCGAATGCTCTTTGAGAAAGTTCTATAATTCTGTATCCTTTATGAATTAATTACATTTTATTTCCTATGAAAATAAAAAGTTTCATAAATAATCACTTTAATAATATCCTTATATTTTAATCCTAAAATGGCGGACGTCTTTCTCTTTTCCTAAAAATGCGTCGTAGACAAGGCTGTTCTGATTGGCTGATGAGTGATACCTATACATACAATACTCACTCCTGCTTAGAGTGAATATTCCCTCTAATCAGGAGTCAATAGTCACTCTTTCAGAGGAGTGACAATTCACTCTTGAAAAGGAGTGCGTTTTAGTACCAAACCAGCGTAATTTCCAAGGTTACATTATGAAATAGAGTTTTTGAAATCCAAGAAGTGACTATTTTGGTGCTTTTCATTATTTTATTCCACATATTGGTTCAAATTTGAACGAAAGTTTTTTAACGTGTATAATACGAGGCTTTCACTCTCGTCAGCGGAGTGAGATATTTCACTCTCGACAACTGAGTGACATATTTTACTCTCGACAATGGAGTGACATATTTCACTCTTTTCTAGGGAGTGGAAAATTCCGCTCTTTAAGGAGTGTATTTTTATCAAATTCGCTCCAAAATAAGTGAAAATGCCTGTCACTCTTTCAAAGAGTGAACCTTAAACTCTTCCCAATTTTAGAGTGTTTATTCATCTTTCGATCAAGCGGTTTCAGAGATTTCTATCACAGCAGTTAAAGGTTAAAATCCTAATTTGTTCCGCATATTCTTGCTCAGCCATACTAAGTCTATCAAGTTTTGGTTTTTAACATGGCCTGTTGAGATTAATTTTGTTGCAGTTTATTTAAAGTGTATAAAATCTAAGCTTAATTAGAATAAATGACATTGCATTTTGGTAAGACACTCGATTCTTAATTTGAATTTATTTCACTCACTGTTTTATTTGAATCACTGTGAGTTTGAAAAACTTTTGAAGCTTATTTCTGTGGTTCACACAAATGCGGAAAAATGAAGGTCTTGAGCTATAGAATGCTTAAAGCAGGTTACACTGAGGGATGTTGTGTATTGGATTGACAAAACGTGGGAAGAAGTTAAGCCAACGACTCTACAGAAATCATGGCGGAAAATTATGACACCAACACAGCCAAATGATGAAAATGAAGCTGGTGATGAATCTTTGTTGGCTCTGGCACAAATACTTTCTGTTTCTGAAACTTTTGCTGAAGAAAATACTTCTGAGTGGATGAACTCAGATGAGCAGTAAAACATTACGGATGACATCACGGCAGACATGACAGGAAACCGTCAAGAAGAGAGCAAAGATTTTGAAAACGATGTCCATCAGAAGAAAATGACACATTCCGAAGGTCTAATTTTGACTGAAAAACTATTGAATACATTGAGCAGCAAGAAGCTATACCTGCAATTATGATGACACTAATACAACGACATAACACTGCAGCAAAGAAGTGTTTATCATTCAACAAACAAAAAACTATCAAAGACTTCTTTAAATGAACAATTTCATCATAAGGACTGTAAATAGTGCCAAAAAATTAATAAATTGCATGTAATCTTTTATTTTATCTCGTTAATTAGTAGCGATTTATGTAAATCCAGTGAGTGTTTTGCATATCCAAGGTGGAGCTTGGTCCAAATTAACTCGGATAATCGGGGCTCTAATGAAGAAACTAGTCGGATGTGCCAATCCCAAAACTTTCTTCTATCTCATGCATGTTAATGCTTCAAAATTCACTATCACAGTGCCAAAATTAAATGACAATCTATGCTCATCATGAAGATTCTAAAGGTATAGGTTTGTTGAATTGTGTGCATTTAAAAAGGAGCTATAAGCATGCATTTTTCAAAGAAATCATTGAATTTCGGCATCCATCCTCTTAGATTTCTGCAAACAAAATTCCCAAGCCAAAGAGGATAAAATCGACGACTGTTGAGTAGTATACACCCAAGCCTAATAAGGATCCATTTATGCGAAACTGTAACAGAATATGAAGTTTGTTGAAAATCCGTGCATTAGTCCTTGAGATATGACTATCGCTAAAATCGTGTAAATTCTGATAAATGCAGTATAGCAGCGCCATCTGACGGGCGATGTACACCAAAACCTAATCAGCAACAGCCTATGCTAACGTCTAACTGAATCTGAAGTTTGATGAAAATCCGTGCATTAGTTCTTGAGATAGAGCTATTGCTGAGATCATGAAAAATGCAGCATATATGCGCCACTGTTTCTTGATTTACACCGAAAACTTAATCAGTACCAATTTATATAAATACCTAACTGAATCTAAAGTTTTATTAAATTATGTGCATTAGTTCTTGAGATAGAGTGACCATTTTTTTTTTTTTTTTTTTTTTTTTTTTTTTTTTTTTTTTGTCACATACAGATGACATGCAGACAAACATATTTTAAAAATAGTCAAATCGTGTTCAGGACCTCCTAAAACGTATAAATCTGTCAAAAACCGGAAGTAAAAAATTTTCACGAATCCAACACTTTTTCCTCGTAGAAGAAAGTAAAAAACTTAATATATCTTCTAATATAAAAGATTAATTCTAAGAAACCAGAGATGAAATGCGAATCACCATGTATGTGCAGTGTATTTAGAAAAAAATAATATTTATTTTATTAAACTCCTTATAATCCGGAAATCCTTTTTTGAATACAAGTCGAACGAAAATTACAAATATATATTTTACAAATTGCGCAATTTTTATGCATTGATAGAAAAACATTCCACTTTTTATCAAAGAAATTTCACGAATTCATTTACGTCTTTTAGAAAAACATTTCATCCTTGAAAGCTTTAGCCATTAATTTCGGAGCTTGAGAAATGAAAATGAGATCAAAAGGATACATAAAGAAATATTTCAGCTTTAGGAGTTAAATATGTACACTGCCTGTATTTCTGCATCTGTCTTGAATTTCGAGTGTTGTGAGGTTTCCGGATCCTTGCAAATAACACTGTTCAACAACTTTTATCGAAACTTCCTGTTTCTGAAGTGCCTTATAGATTTTGAGGTGCTAAAAAATAAAACATTAAAAGTTTTCTAGCACTCTCCAAGTTTAAGAAATTTTACTTTCAATTTTTGGACTATGCATACATAACATAACTTCCTGGTTATCGATATACATTGAGTGTTTAGTATAGATTATAAGATTTCGCCTCCTCCCTCCCATTTTTAGACTATGTACTCTCTTTAAAAAATTCAGCGATTTTAACTCCGACTGAGTGTATTTTCACTCCTTTCCAGTATTGAAAATGCACTTATCCTATAGGAGTGAATTTCATCCATCTTGCGGAGTGTTTTTTTTTTTTTTTTCATTCCTTTTTGATAAGCTGTTTTCGCTCTTTTTTTCGACTAAATTAATAGGCAAAACGAGTGACTGCACTCATTATTGACAAGTCATTTTTAAACCCCCTTTTTGTCAAATTTAATAGGCAGAATAAATTATTTTCCTCTTATTTTCAGATTTTTTTTTTGTTGTTGTTTTGTTTTTTAACATATATAACTCCCCAGTTTGCAAAATGTATTACTTTTAAAACTCCATTTTGTTTTATTTAAATCTAGATGCAGAAGAAATTTTGTTTTTCATTTCCGAAAGATAAATTATATAATAATAATAATAAAGATATGTTCGCGCCATAACAAGACAAGATTTTCTACCTTGTCAATATCCTGAAGTGCGCTTTTTTTACTTTATCTTTCTCATTATGATTTTTTTCTTTTTAATATTTTCACATTGTATATATAATTTTAACGTTATTAGTTTTAATCCGGGAATGTCGATTTCTTTAATTATTTCTGATATTATTATATCTTATTAATATATTTTGCTCATGACACAGATAAATAATTATGGACTATAGAATTCATGTGTTACATAACTGCAGACTTTTGTTTAGTTAAACTTTTGAATATGAACAGAGCGAAGTATAACACAAAAATAAAAATTCACAGAATCATAATTTAAAAAAAAGGTCAAGCTAGTTGTGTCATAAAATAAACTGATAATATTTTTTACTAATCTATTATTTTCTGATACTTTTTTAAAATTATCTTTTACATTTCGTACTATTTACATAATACTGTGACAATTAAAATAATAATATTTAAAGTGTAGATGTGTACAACTATCTAAATGAACACAATTTATATACTTAATTAAATACTTGTACTTACTGAAACATTAAAAAAAAAACATATATTATAAGTTAATAATAATTTAATAATTTTTATAATCATGGGTTGTGTTCCGAAAATATTTTTGAGTGTCACGAACAAATTAGTATATTAATAATCAATAATATAAGCACAAAATGATATATGTTTAATAATGTAAATACCAATTAGCGTAATTTTACACAATTTGAATACGAGAAAACTACATATCTAAGTGCATTTTATTGATTATAAAAATTATGGAACAGATGCATTAAAAAAAGAAAAAAGAAAAAAAAAGTAATTTAAGAAGTTCATGTTTCCGGTTTAAAAGTATTAACGTTAAATAACGCAAAAAATCATATATACAATGTGAAAATACAACAAGGAATGGTGAAGGAATTACAAGAAAGATGAAGTAAAACAACGTACTTTACCTTAGAATTTTCAGTATTAGTAAAATCCTAGAATCGCCGGTAGCCATCTTGGTTTTAGCTGGGAAACAAAAACGAAATTTATCCAATTCTTTGTGATGATTGCCCCACCCTCCTGCTTTCGTAGGCATAATCCATCTATCTTATTCTATGCCATTTTTAAATCAATCAAATTATAATTGTAATATTGTTTTTATCATGTAGGTAACGCTAAGCTTTGACGCTTGAAACAAACAAGCGACTCCCTTTTGAAGACGGTTCTCCCTCTGCAAAACTATATATCGCGTTAAAGGATTTCAACCAATAGGGAAGCTTCTTAAACCGCTCTTTTAGAGATATTTTTCTGTTCCGGTCTGAAATGAGCAGTCCTGGGGATGCTACTCTTAAAAGGATGATTTGGTAAACCAGTTTTTTGTGGAAAATGTCTCTTTTTGATAAAACAGATACTCAGAAAAAACAAAAACACGCATAAAACTTTTCGCTCTTTTGTTGAGTTAATAATTCGTTCTTTTGAATTAAGAGTGTAAACTTTCTATAAATATTGTCCCAAAAAGATTAAACCTTGCAAAAGTTCTGAAAATAGGTATGGTTTTAATTTTTCTTGATGAAATAAGTCCTGCCATTAATTTTCAGCATTTAAAAAAATTTCTCTATGCTCTGATAAGTAAAACTGTACAATTTACCTTTTTCTACCTCCAAGTTGTGATACTTTGATTTTTATTAAGGATGTTTCCGCAGTCAAATACAAAAACACGATATTTTAGTGCCGGAAAGAAAAGATGTGAAATTTCATAAAATTCAAAGTTTCATAACTCGGCGAGTTTTAGTCTTACAAGAATGGTATTTTTACTGCTTCAGATGACGAAGTATGGAAGTTTTTTTTAAATATATATAACTTAAATAACCCAGGGGTCGTATAAAAACTTAAAAAGTGTAACTTTTTGAAAACTTATGGCAAGACAATTTCATCTACATAATCGTAATTCCTATCTTATTTTGTACCCTTTTGCAATTTACATTGCGTACGTATCTAAAAGAGGTAAAAAATTAAAGAGCGTTTTAAATCTCTTTGGGACACCCTGTATATATGATATACGGTCAAAAATCGCTGGGCCATTTTGCCTTTACACACTTTATCGAATATCTAACAAAATTCCTGACGAATTCTTTTGGAACTTCAGGAATATAAAGAATATATATTTGAATTCATATTTTTCACGAAGTTTTTATGACGAGATCAATTAGGGGACCAACAACAAATTGACAAAATAATATTTTCGATCTCCATTGTAAAATAAAATGCTCGAAATATTCTTATCTCCAGCACATGATGGCCCCACCAGTGGCTGAGAGGTTCTGCTCTCGAAGCTGGTAGACGGGAGGTGCTGGGTTCGAACCCAATCGCGCCCGTCGGCCTAATCGTTCGGAGTTTTTGTGGTTTTCTTCGAGCCATGGATTTCCATGCGTAAATACAGGTTAGCTTCCCTTAGAAAGACCCCCACGGGGGGCACCCCCCTGGCCTATATCCCTAGAGTAGATAATCGGCCGTCAAAAAATCAACCAACCATCAATCCAGCACATGATGACTATGTGTGTTTTGTACAACATTTGTGTTTATTTGTGTAAGAATGGGACTTGTGGAAAATTTCAGTGTTATGAGCTATCAAACTTCCAAAAAATATTTTTCACGAAAGGTTTCCATAATTGTGGCCTCTAGTAATATTATTTTGATCGTACGTCCCTAATTTTTGGAAAGGCAGTGTACGTTTAAGGGGGTCCGGGACACATTTTAAAATAATTTTTACTTATTGAGTTAAAATTTTGAAATATTTTGTGATAGTTAATCATATCATTTGTAAACAAAGTCAAATGATAAAACTTCTCATAATTTTTTTACAAAAATTTTAAATTTAAAATTTATTAAAAAAGTGGGGTAATTTAAAATCGTTATAAGTCGAAATATTATTTGTAGAATTTCAATTTTTCTTCATTTAAATAAACAGAAATATATAAGTCTTAATTTTGATTCAGCATTTTTAATCATATTAATTTAAATAAAAATTAAAAATATTTAAAGTAAAAATTAAATAAAAATGTAACTTTTTCTTAAAATCATATTTTTAAAAGTAAATATTTTTTTTTTTCAAATTTGCTGAATCAAAATAAAAATGAAACAATTGAAAAAGACACATTCGAAGTTTGAACCATTTACCTTTAACGGTTCTTGACTTATAACAATTTAAATACGAGAAATGGTAAATAAAAAACCCATCATGAAGAAAAACGCATTTTCACAAGAAGTCGTATCCATGACAACCATTGCTTGAATGCTAGATTTTGAAAACAAACCAAAACGAAAAAATTCATATTCCCTGTTCCGATTAAGATAGAAACATAATTTAAACGTCATTTTAAGCAGAAAAACAAATTTAACAGAGAAAGTTTAACAGAGAAAGTTTTAATGAAATAAAATGTTTTTAGAAAATTTGAAGATTTTTGTGTCCCAGACCCCCTTAAAGGGTCAGCCATAACTCTGATTTAAAGAAAATATTGAGTTTTAAAAAGTTGATAAATTTATGAAGTTTAAAAAGATGTAAAGCTTAAAATATTATATATTCTGAAAGCTTTGGAATCGAAACATTTTTTAAATGTGGTCATCTTAAAAAGTATTTCAATTTCTGATGAATCATTGGAACAGCATACTTTTAAAGACATCGCGTCATTTATTTATTTTTACTAGACATTATTTTGCAGACCCTAGCATTGAGAAGTCGAGATCATGCACTTTCCTATAATTAACTTTTATTTCAATCAAAGTTCTTTGGGAAACTACAAAAATGCTTATTTTTTCTTCATTCTTTTTTTCTCCATTTCAAAGTACTTTGACATTAAACGGATGTTATTTTATTCTCTGGCCTTTACTTGATCCAGAAGTTTTAATTCAAATGTTTGTAACGAGACGCTGGTCAAAATTACTTCCTGATTTAAAATAAACATCCGCAAGATAATTGTTTTCTTCCGATGTTTAAAGGATAAGTATTTGTTTTTCTATACCATATGCCATTAAAACTTAGTCATAAGATTCATAGTATGCATTAGTGCCACTATTTACTGATTCTGAAAGCCACATTTTATGTATAATAAAATTAAGCTTATTTAATCGCAGAATTCTGCAATTAAGTAAGAGAAATATAATTGTACGGAAACGTGGTTTTCAATATCTAGAACTCTTAGCACCCATGATTATGTATCATTAATGAATCTGTAGATAAACTTTATGCTAAACCTGTCTACCTCACCGATTCCTAACCCTCAACTCGAATAAAAATTTTAAAACAATAGAAAAAAAATCTTTATTATACAGGGTGTCCACTCTCAAAGGTGTCCAATGGCTAATTCCTAAACCGTTAGTCATAAAGTTCCAGTTACAAAAATATTTTAAAAGAGATAAAAAAAATATTTTAAAAGTCGTTTGGTTCAATAAAAAGATTTCTTAAAAAGTTGTTAAATTTAATTTTTATACGGTTCCCCGGTCTTATAAGAGATATTTAGTACAAATATCCAATTATATTAACAAGTAAGACAAAAGAAAAGTCCCATTCATCTAAAACTAAAATTGGCAGCGTTATAAAACTTTGAAATATATAACTTATACCAATTTTGTGCATCTGAACACAGATGAGATGAGCCATGCTTCGAGAGATCATACACAAAGTGCTTAAAGTATTAGAAGGATTTATTTCACGTATATATTTCTGCATTGCAGCAAAAGAGCGTCAATTCGAGTAAGTTTTAAGATAACTTTAATTTTTATTAATTAAATTTTAGATTAGATAATCTAATAGCGTTTTAAAATATGTATCATTTTGCAAAGAACTGCGACTGTTGCTTTTCATCACTTCATTTAACAAAAATTCTGTTATTTTTAAACTTATGTTTTTATTACAAGTTGTATATTTTTGTTTAATATGTCAGAATGAAAATAGATTTAAAATTTATATTCTAATGTTAATTTTACTCTCAACTATTATTATTTTATGTCTGGCGATTATTTATATATCTAGTCTGTGAATGACCCCTATTTCTCAGCAAAAAAAGATGCTTAATCTTTAAACAGCTATTACTCGGTCAGTTTTAATCGTAGAAGAATGTACCTTTATTGTCTTACTTATTTGTGTAATAGAAATTTTTTTTCTTAATCGGATTTTAATTCTTAATCGAATGGCGAAATTTTCACTTTTCTATACGACAGCTTGCTGATTGAATTTTATTGGATGATTTTTTTATAACCATTTGGAAATGGTTGTTGATTTTGGTCGAGGATGGGGACAAATGATGCTCGCATTTTATTTTTTTTAACGAAATTCAACGATGTTCTTTACTTTTAGAAGAATTTTTATTTGAATAGGTAATAGAAAGGCATAAAATCGTTAAAAATTGAAAAAGTTACGAAATGGGTACGCGCAAGTTATCAGATATGGAAAAATCCAAAGCCAAAGAGCGACGCCGAAATGAAAATCGTCTTCAACTCATTATGTAGGCCATGAAAATCGAGGTCTTCAACTGATTATGTAGCCCATGAAAATCGAGGTCTTCAACTGATTATGTAGCCCATGAAAATCGAGGTCTTCAACTGATTATGTAGCCCATGAAAATCGATTACAGAATAAAAGACGAACGCGAAAAAGGAAACAATCTAATGTTTAATCGGTTGATAGTAAAAGGCCATGTCTCGAGGGGCTCCAATCCACTAGCCACGGCGTTTTACAATCGGTCGATTCTAACCGGGAAAAATTGAGCTCAACATAGGTAATTTGTCGCAATCTGTAGATGATTCGGTGGAACTGCTTTCGATTTGTAAACTGTTTTTCTTTTCGAAACGGTACTTGGAGGGTTTATCGGTGAAGGTTTTGGTCGTCTGAAGTTTGATCTTTGCGATCTATTGTTAAAGAGGATGCAATGGAATTTGGTGGACGAAATAAATTCAAATTGGTCGTTGTAATCTATTAATTTTTTTTTTCATATACCGATTGTACAGTAGCGTGCTCAAGATTATTTATAGAAAATGTACCACATTGGGCATCCAGAATTGGGCACCCTGGCTTAAATCTCAACATTAGAAAACACACGAGTATATAGGTTAAGGGCTCCTATATTCTGCTACTCCTCCTCCTTCCCCCACCCAAGAAATCAGCTATAATGAGATAAAATGCTTTATAAATAGTGTATTTTTATTTCAAAATGAAATATTATCTGCCAGTATTCAGCCATCTTTCATATGTCACACCAGTCATCAGCAAAGAATAGAGAATATGTCTATAGAACATCAGAACGTTGGGTTAAGCTGTTGTAAAGCTGAAAACTGTAGCTTATTATCCCAATACCATTGGATATATTTTAAAAGTAATATCTTAGCATGAGAGTTTCAAGCGCATATATTTTAAAAGTAATATTTTAGCATGAGAGTTTCAAGCGCATATATTTTAAAAGTAATATCTTAGCATGAGAGTTTCAAGCGCATATATTTTAAAAGTAATATCTTAGCATGAGAGTTTCAAGTGTTTTCTTTAACAGTTCGAATGTTTGCGTTTGAAGTACAAAAAACATTTGAACTTTCAATTTTTCGGTCTCGCAAATAAGTCAACCCTCCACTTTTTACCCACGTTCTTCTGTCCTAAATTTCTCAACTTATACGGGATTACATGCAGAGCCTGATTAAGATTGTCTGGGGTCCAAGGCCAAAACCCTTTTCGGGGCCTCCTTAAATCAAAATAGTAACTAGATTTTTTTTTCTTTGGGGGGAGGGAGGGCGGAGAATCCGTAGTTATCATTAGATATTACGATATGTTTGCCAAGTTAACCAAACTCCTTTTTTTGTTTTTGAGCAAATCATTGCGAAAAACTGCATTTTTAAGAATACGTTTCTAAATCATTTTATACATGTTAGGACCCCAACAGCAGTGGGCCTAATGCTGCGGCATAGTTAATATTTTTGGTAATCAGGCCCGGTTTGCATAAGCCAATAGTTCTTGGATGTTATCGATAAGTTTTATTCTAAATAAACCTAATATCAAAGCACCAAATATTTATGACTGTGAAATGTTTATGAACCTTAACTACTGTGATAGGAATTATTCAATAACTACCGTGAGCGGTCTCTGAGACCGCCTGATCGAAAGATAAATAAAAGGTTCGATTAACTCATAAGATACTGTTTCTAAACTAAATTTTATGTACAATATTTTTGTAATCAAAACTTATCTGGAAGTTTCTGATAGAACAAAAACTCCAAATGAAACAAAGTCTCGCTAGTATTTATAATTATAAATACAAAATTACAAGTTTAACTTTGAAAATGGAAGAAAGCAGAGTTCTGTGAGAACCGCTAACAGCAAGTTAAGAACCTGCATTAGTCTAGTCATGCTAAGAAACGCGCACACTAATGTTAAGTCTATGGGTAAGTTCTTATCAAATTTCTCGCTTGCATTTTTTTTTTTTTTTTTTTTTTTTTTTTTTTTTTTTTTTGCATAGGACAGCTGAAGTTGATCTCTAACCTGGCTAAATTTTACTTTTTTGAATTTGGTTGCAGCTTTTTATGAGATTTTGTTTACTTTCGGAACCGGTTCCGAAAGTGATATTAACTTTCTAAAACAGTTATGCAACCAAAGCTTGAAAAATTAAAAACTAGCCCAGTTAGAGATCAAGCTCAGCTAATTGATGCAAAAAAAAAAACATTTAAAAATATTAAAATGCAATGTTTTCCGAGAGATGTGAAAACAACGTTCCCACATAGACTTAACATTAGCTTGCGAGTGGTTTTTCGGAATTAGCGTAGGCTCTTAAATGTTAGAAATATGTCCTATTTGCACTAGGGGAGACCGGGGGAATGGCGCCTCTCGTCGTTATGCCGCCACCCCGCCTAGTTAAAAAACTTACTGCAGTTTGAGATAGTGAATGCGCCTGCACTATAGCGGCCAACAATAGAAACAGTGCCAAGAGTGAGAATGATTTTGTTGTACGTCGTTCTCTTGTTTGAGTGAAAAATTTAGTTTTCATCTAGTTGCTTCATATTTTGGAGCTTCATATGAGTAGAGGTAAACCCATTTTATTATAACATTAGGTACTTAAGATAATATTACCCGTAATGTACGTGCATTCGCCGACATTTTGATGCAATTTGTTGAACAAGTTCGGTTCTTTTTCGGGTTTTCTGGGGGATTTCCGCTATATTATCCTCTCGGGGTAATGCCGCCACCATGGCAAAGGGTGACTTTTCCAATTTGAGTTAAATAGTAAGCTTAACACATTAATAAATCTAGCTTAAGGAACATTGTAATTATTAATTATTTTGATAAATTATTGCTTTCTAAATTTTTTCAGTAGGTTATGTGTTTCCTAGTATCCATTTTATGTATTTACTAGGTCATTAAAGAGTGGCGTCATTACCCCGATACAGTGACGGAATTACCCCAGCATCCTGGGTAATCCCGCCACTGTACAGAGGTTGAAAGAAAGTTGTTTTTATGTGTTCTTACTTTACAGTTATCATTAAGGTTAAATTTATACAGATACCAAAGATCATGATTTAGCTTTAGAATTTTTACTATTAAAAAATAAATATTTTTTGAGTTGAAAAAAATTAAATTCCCTTAAGGTGTCGCCATTCCTCCGGTCTCCCCTATACTCTAATAAGAAAGAATTAGAAACTCAACTATTTGTTAATTACATAACGAAATCGTACAATTTATTCCTATGGTTTCTTTCGAAAAAACAGGAAATCAACCAATGCCTTCAATGAAACTTTTTCAAAGATTATTTTTAACTTGCTGATAAAGTTTTTGACAAAAACTACATTCTTCAAATTAAACAGAGGAAATATTGCCACCCTACCCCACCCCCCCCCCCCCGCCCTAAAAACTAGAATAGAATATTAATCATGTAAAAACACAACGTTTCTATAAATATTTTAATAATTCTCTGATACTTTCGTTGAGTTTAATTCTAAATAAATCTAACATGCATTTACCAAATATTTATAATGATTCGATGTTTATTGAATGTATGTCTATGTATTCCTTCTATACTTTTATGAGAAAGATTCAGCCATTCTTATATTTGTTGATTATGAGGAAATTGTGCAAGTTATTTCTATGGTTTCTTTTGAAAAACAAGAAAGTGAATAAATAAGTAGGCTTGCTAAGCTTTGTTTGGGCTAAAAGCATCGACATACAATTTATGTTCGAGAACATCTATTCATGCTCATTTTGTGTATTCAAGGATTTATCGATTTTTGCGCCTAAGTATTTTTGAAAAGTATAGTAAAAGTTTTGGCAAATTTTCTGCATTAATTTTTAAGGTGTCTTTGCATAAATTTATTGCAAATGAATTTAAATAAAAATAGAAAATTCCTTCAAAATCATTTAGAATTAAATAACAGGTAAAAGTAGGGTAATGACGCTCAGAAGGGTAATACCGCTCACCCAATATCTCTAAACAGAATAGAATTGAAAATGTGCGATGGGTACCGGCACCTAGTGAACTTCATCCTAAGTTCCCAATAAGGATTCAGTGCCCGTCGGGAGGAAGGTATTTTTGTGTCTTCACGTTATTAGTTTGAAGTTGTTTTATTATAAAATTCCAGAACATCTAACTTGAAGTAGGTGTACTCTCTTATTTTCAAATATTAATTTACGCATTATGTCTACAAAATATATACATATAGCTGTACTTTCATGCTTTTATTTATGTTTGTAGTGCGTTGTTGCGTCAATTATAATGCATTAAAACCCAACATGGCGATAACGGGTAATGGCGCTCGCGTGGAATTCCAGAAGTGTTGCCAGTGAGCAACTTTTTTAAAATTCAAATTTGTTGATTGACACCACTTTTTGAAATGGTAAAATTCCCCTGCTTTCGCCTTAATCAATATGTCATTAAACAAGGAGAATTTTACGATTTCAAAAAGTGGTGAAAATCAAAATACCTAAATTTAAAAGAAGTAGACCACTATATGTGTAATAATAGGCGCGAAGTAGCTGGAGTCGTTCGGTAGCTTCAGGGCCCCAAGCCCTCCCTTCCCGCTTTTCGGGGTCTTTAATTTGTGTAATTACACCCTTAAATTTGTCCGGTATTAATTTTTGATTTGTTTTGTTTTGTTTTGTTTATTGTTGCTTTCGCTAGAGTGTCTTTCACTCGGGACCTACGAACCTTCCTTCCGCAAAAGAGTCGGAATAAGTGGAAGAATAAAGTGCTGCGGACGAAAAGAGGCCGCTCGCCGCGGCGGTTGACCCAACCGCCGACCGAGAGTAATAATAAGCTCGAAGTAGCTGGAGTCGTTCGGTTGCTTCAGGGCCACGAGCCCTGCCTTCCCGCTTTTCGGGGTCTTTAATTTCACTCTTAAATTTGCCCGGGATTTTTTTTTTTTTTTTTTTTTTATCGTTGCTTTCGCTAGAGTGTCTTTCACTCGGGACCTACGAACCTTGCTTCCACAAAAGAGTTGGAATAAGTGGAAGAATAAAGGGCTGCGGACGAAGAGAGATTTATAAGCAACCTGTGTTTTGATTTTCCTTTCAATTAATTAGAACTTGATTTAAAATTATTTTCTCAGTACGACCATTTCTTTTTGTTCGTTTCCAGCACTATCGCTTCGGGAAATTCGGTTCAAAATGCCCAGTTTGACAGCATTTTTTGAAATATATTCTGCCTTTATCAAAAAATTGACCAATACAGCACTTTATATAGTTTCCGAATAAGAGAACCTGCCAATTGGATGCGTTTGAGAGCGAAAATTAATTTAAAAATGAGTCAGAAAAAAACCGTTTGGATTTCAGTACACCCTTAATACGACAATTTTTTCGTCAACTTTTTTTTTCTGTAAGAGTTGATACTATCAAAAACTTGTCAGTGTGAAAGTTGTGAATAATATTGATAAGATGTATAATAAATTTAAGCGGATTGGATATCTTGTGAGTTGACGAAGTTATGAATTGATTTCCCCCCCCCCCCCATGTTTTTCGTTTTTATTTATTTATTATTTCTTTTGCAGTAAGAGTTACTGCTATCAAAAACTTGTCAATATAAAAGTTGTAGATAATATTAAGAAGATTTACAATACGTTTATGGGACATTATATCTTAAAAATTGACGAAATTATGAATTTTTTTCTCCCTAAAACCCTATTTTTTTTGCGCCTCTTGAGACCATTTTTTAATTTTATCAAAAATCTGTGATACATAAATTTTAGTCCTTTTCCTAGAAGTAATAATAACTTTCAACTGATTTGATATGTATAAAAATTAAGTAGTTATGGGGTTTTTTCTGTTTTCACAAAACCCCTCCCTATTTCCACCCCCTTGGTCCAATTTTGCCCATTAACGAACTTGACCAAGATTTTCTACCCCTTGATTTTATGTATCAGTTTGGAAGAGATTTGTGCAGAATTACGGAAGTTATCGTGGTCCATAAAAAAGTGATATATATATATGTGTGTATACATATAGATAGATAAAATTTTTTACTGAGGGTGGTTTTGGGTTCTAGGAGTCATGATCGGTGTAGATCGGCAAAATTGTTTCAAAAATTCCAACATAGGAGTGATCGCAATAGGTAGTATTTCATACGAAATCTACCTGAAAAGCTAAGTGCGGTAGCCATTTTTTGAATTCTTTAGCTTGTTATGGCTAATGCAAAGATGAAACCGTAAATGTTATTTGTAGTAATCAAGGTAATTATGGTCAGATGATTCTGCCTTGGTTCAACAAATATTTCCATTTTTTCAATGTTTCCTGTATTTTCAATTCCATGTTGCTCTTGTTTTAAGGATCTGTTTAAAAGAATTTTATAATGGTTTATACATGATATTTACTTTGAATAAATTCCTTTGTAATTTATACATTCATATTGCTTGTTGATAATTTGTATTGGTTTATAATGGTTTTATATATATAGACTGGTGTGCAAAAATAAAGGTCGAAGCAGATAAATTAGCATAAAAGCCGAACAGGGCAACAGCATGGAATGAAAGACCAATAAAGAGGAGGCCATCGGAAGGGTGCACGCACAGAGGCAGTGGACGCTCAGAAATACGGTGAAATCTATTCCATAGTGTGCAGTGATTTTAACGGCGATTTGTTATACTACTGTGTGATATGGCCAACAGGTATTCCAGGAGATGTCATCTGGATGACTTTGACAGCGGTCGCATCATTGGAAGGGTGATAGAAGATCGAAATCTGACAAGTGCAGCAAACGAGTTCGGGATCGCTCACAGTATTGTTTCACGGGCTTGGAGAGCATTTGAAACGATAGGAACAGCTGTGCGAGCGTTCAGCAGTGGTCGCATTCGAGCAACACAACGGCGGACAATCCCTAAATTTTCCTACAGGCGAAAAGAAACATGCAGCTGGCGCAATCGCAAGGCACGTGGAGCAGACTACTGGACGTCGGATATCACGTTTTACCATGGCCAGGAAGCTGCACAAAGGTGGTCTATACGCACGACGACCAGTACGGTGAGTACCATTCACGAAGACGCCGGTTTCTGTGGTGCAAGGAACACAAGAACTGGACACAATAACAGTTTGGCTGAGTAATTTTTACGGATGACAGCCGACTTAGTCTGACGAGCTATTCTGGACGTATACATAGCTGGAGAGATCAGGGAACACGCAATCTCCTTCCAACATCATCGAAAGGGGCTGTTTTAGAGGTGCCGGTGTTCTCGTTTGGAGTGGTAGCCGTACAAATCTCTACATATTCCAAAGAGGTCCAATCACCAGTGTCCGCTATTGCACCAATATTCTCTTGCCCCACGTGCGTCTGTTTAAAGGTGCTGTGGGTCCGAACTTCCTCTTCATGGACGACAACGCTACACCTCATCGCACAGCGGCGGTCGCAGCGCTCTTGGAGAGTGAAGCTATTCAACGCATGGATAGACCTGCAAAGTCCCCGGACTTAAATCCCATAGAACATGTGTGGTACCTTCTCGGCAAACCCTTGGCAGCATGTGACCAGGCGCCAGCAATGATTCCGAAGCCACAATTGGCATTACAAGAGGAATGGGACTCGATGCCTCAACAGCTCCTTATCAACCTTGTCCTCAGCATGGGCATACGTTGTAAATCTTGCATCGCTGTCAAGGGTGACCAAATCCCCTGTTGTAGACTGAATTGTTTCTTGCAATGACACCTGTCGGAATGATGCTTATATATATAAGTAAAAATTCAAAATCCATAAAATTAAATCAAATTTTTTGTTATAACTTGAAAAAAAAAATTGCTGGCTTGTTTTTCAGGTATAGTTTGTAGAGAATTCAATTTCTTTTATTAAAAAAAAAAAAAAAAAACGTAAATCCGTTATAGTGAAAAACCGCTGAAAAACAGCATTTCGTGATGACTGAGTTAGAGACTTCTAAGAGTCGGATTGTATCCAGCAAGAGTCCAAAAATTCCACTTGAAGTCAACCCGCAACACAACCCGAACGAGACAAGAAAAATTTGATCGACCCGCAACCCAACCTGAAATGAAAGGAAATCAATTCATGCTTTAATGCAATTGTGAAGTATTCTACAATTATATCCTCTAATATCAATTTTATCTTTTATATAGAAAAATGGACATATCTATATTCCTTGATATTCAAATATAGTAAAATTTCTGAATAGCAGACACCTTTGGATCGTTCAATAGAGTCCTGCATTGGATCGATCGAGTTGTCCCTAATTTATCGTTTTCGGGTCGACGTGATTCTAATTTTCTTTCTGTAGGTCGGCCCCACCAGTGGCCGAGAGGTTCTGCTCTCGAAGCTGGTAGACGGGGTGTGCTGGGTTCGATCCCAATCGCGCCCGTCGGCCTAATCGTTCGGAGTTTTCGTGGTTTTCTTCGAACCTTGGTTCTCCAAGCGTTAATACGGGTTAGGTCCCCTTAGAAAGACCTCCACGGAAGGCACTCTCCCCCCCTTAGGGCCTATAGCCCACGTGCTGATAATTGGCTGACATAAATACAACTAACCAACTTTCTGTAGGTCGGGTTCACTCTAGAAATTTTTTTTTTGGGGGGGGGAGGGGGGGTCAGATTTAGGATTTAAAAGTCCGGTTGTTGGTATTTTCCCTAAGTTTCAGATGAAAATAAATGCGTATTTGAATATCAATGAATATATACACTATATAGCCATTAAGCACTGGACACTTTCAATTTTAGATATTTTCTCGAATGTTTAAAGATAAACATGTCGGATTTTTCTGGAACTTCAGGATTATGAAGACTTCATATTTATCAACGGTGGTTTGCTCAGAACAATTAGGGACCAACAAAAAATCAAAGAAAAATAATAATATTTGGGATTACCCTGTAAAATAAAATGCATGAAATGACCTATCGCTAGGAATATGTGGATATTGTACAATATGAACCACGGGTCGGGTCTGGTTCGGGTAAAATCTGGTTACCCGATGCAGGACAACTCAGTTTAAAATTTTGCCTTCGCAAGTATAGCCGGTTTGTGCAGCTGAACGTTTACAGTTTGTACGGCCGTAATTCTAAGAGTTATCCTATCGAACTAACAGCACGTCATTCTTAAAGGTTAAAGCATTATAATGATAAATAATAATAATAATAATTATTATTACTATTATCATAATAATAATAATTATAATAATAATAATAATAATAATAATAATAATTACTTTTTTCGTCATTTCAAACTTCTTTGTCTTTTAATAGGATCGACTGACATTCTTATTACGTAGAAAGAAAAGCAAATAAAGCTCAGTAAAGGCAGGCCGAACATCTATAAATCCAACGACATGGGGAAACTGTACTGTTTTTGAAATCATACAGGGCGTATATGAATTAATGGTCAGAAATTTCAGGTGTGCTATGACTCGTGAAATCATTCCATTTTTGCATAGAAAACGAGGTTCGCAATACACTTATTAATTCAAACATGCATATCTCATACCAAGATGAACTTTAATTTTTGTCCGTATCTTTAATGAAGATATTATAAAGCTTTTATCAACAGATATATTTTGATTTCTGTGACATATTGTAAATAAGAAAGGATGGAAAAGGCCGCCATGTGCGTGAAAACAACGCTGAGCTAGACGCTCCATAATTCGGAATGTAGTTGACAGGACATACAATGTCATTTACAAAATTAAAGTGCACTTCGCGCACTTTCTATGATGTCATATTTAATATACATTAAAGTCAAGGGGACTAGAAAGTTTTTAAATGATGAAAATTAACTGAAGTTTGTATTAGGAATTCTTAGGGATCTGTAATTACTTTAGACAATTACTTCTTTTTTGCCTTTATTTATTGACGTTTTATAAAAGCAGAAAATATTTCTTAAATTGAAAATACATTAACGAAAGTTTTAATATTGTACAACAAAATAATTCTTGTAAAACTAGTTTTGCCAAAATTTTGAACTCACGATCCAAATTTTTTGAGTTGTCATTTCGTCGTTAAAATGCGTATTTCTCTCGATTTTTCAAGAAAAAAATACAAGTAAAAAATACATATACATTAGAGCGCCGATTATCGGAACTCCAATTAACCAAACTTCCAATCATCCGAACAGCCTATTTCTCTTTTTAAAAAATTTAACCGAACTTCCAGTTATCCGAACTGCCTATTTCTCTCAAAAATTTTTTAAAACCGAACTTCCAATTACCCATTGGCTTGGAATAAAATTTTAAATAAAGAAAAAACTGATAGTGAATCTGAAAATGAAGAATGTAAAACAATAATGGAGATGGGAAGAATCCTAAGTTATGAAGAAAATGAAATTTACGAGTGGTTAAATAGCGAACCCTGGATATCAAATTTTAAATGGGAAGAGGTTCATGATGAAAAAGAAATTAAAGAAAATTAAAAAGAAAACTCTGAAAATGACCCAGGTCCATCACATAACGAAGCCTTTGAATGTTTGGAAACAGCTATGAAATGGCTCGAACGGCAGAAGAACGTTGATCCTATTCAACTAAGGTATTTAAGATGAATTAGAGATATGGCAGCATTGAAAAGAATGTCTTCGTTGAAGCAAGCACAAATCAAAAGCTTTTTTGCTTAAATTGTAATCTCTGGAATTCAGAAAATGATAAAAAGAGAAAAAAAATAATGGTAAAAATGTAGACAAAAAAAAAAATTAAAAAGACAAAAAAAAAAAAAAAAAAATTAAACTTGCCAGCAGTAACTGGTGCTGCAAGTCCTAAGCCTAGATAGCGTGTGAAGGTTTTAGTATAGTCAGAAACATCCCTTAAATTGTCTGTCCATTTATCCGAACTTTTGCTTATCCGAATTAGGATCGGCCCGACTTGTTCGGATAATCGGCGCTCTACTGTACTTCAAACTTCAAAATCTATTAAAATATATGTACATATATAGTATATATAACCATTATATAATTACAAATCATCATCTATTTCCAATACTAAAATTAAATTAATAAATTTAGCTTCAATTCATAACACTGACATTATACAAAATAAAGATGGAACCTTTAACTTGTAATACAAAATCAAGCACAGTACCACTAATTCACTAGCACACTGCAGACGATTAATCCATATAAAACATGTGAATAACCATCAAATTTTGACACAATAATCTATTAAAGACAAAAGATACGAATAACCAGAGAAATATTGTTGAACCATAAAAAGACGTATCGTAAACAAATAATAGATCAAATGGATGGATGTAGCAGGAAGCTTATATAGCATTTCACTTCATCAGGGGTACATGAAATACAAATATAAGCAAAAACATAGTCGATTTCTGTAATAGAATCCAGCAATAAGCTAAAAATTGGACTCCATTATGTACCCGATCGACTATATACCAAAAAGTATAAATTTACCATGCCATATAAATTGAATTAAAAAAAATATTAATCAATGAAAGATCCGTAATAATGAACAAGATGAAAAAAATTGCAACATTTAAATTTAAGACATACTCAACAAGAGAATTGCTATGACTATATTACAATCTCAAACATGTATCCCATTTTAGCACAGCAAAAATCCCGCCTAATTAAATGGTACACTTAAAAGCGAATCCTTACGGTTTCAAATCATCACAGCTAGCAGATAATATTAACATTCTTATAAATATAATAATTATAATTAACTTATATAGTCTATATAATAAAAATTATTTTATGCTATTTTAAGAATCCTGAAATAAATTATTACTAAAACGTACAAAAAGAAGTATAAGGAAAGGGCATGTTTACAAACAAACACTTCCCAACCAATCTACTACTACATTTTTATCTTAGCGATCATTGCAGGAATCACACTTGGCGACGTAGGCCAATCATACCATAGATCTGTTAAATCAATCTGTTAAAGACCAATCAAATTCCCGGAGTTCATGTGTATAGTAGGAGTAATAATGAATGAACAGGTTTTTCTTGCTGACCAACAGTGACGTCAGCTGTCCTTTCCTTATATGATTAAAATAAACAGGTAATAAATAAGAGACATAATATAATATAATAAAGTATGGCAAAATAATTATTTTAGAACTGAATAAATGATTATTTAATGCTGCCATATACCGGCACTTCAAAAAATTAAAAAGTTAATAATGTCTATACGTGTTCACAATCACGGCTAAAAGAAGTAGAAAGAATTTGTAGTGGTTCCATCTATTTGAGATTACCAAATATAACTGTAGAAAAATTGCATATTACAATTATTGCAAATATTTGAACCTATTAAATCACTTTAAAACAGCTCAACAATATCATTCTAAAACAGCTCTACAGAATATCGATAATAATCATTTAGCAGCTTTAATATAATGTTTATAATTATTTTTAATTATTTTATTTAAAATTAAGTAAATTAATAATAATTTCAAATAAGTTACAATTATAATAATATAAAAGTTTGTTTCTATTAATTAATTAATTAATTTAATGTTATAAATTTTAAATTGTTTCTTTACAAATAGGGCGGGGGGTATATACAAACAAATTAAAACATTTCTACATACTGATAAATGCATGTATCATAAACTGTATTTGCGTCCACTATTATAAATTATAATATATTGAAGTAAATCAATAAAAGTGATTTAAATTGATGTAAATTAATATAATATAAATATTTTTATACAGTACTAAGGACAGCAAATTCATAAGGACCAAAATAGACATAGAAGCTCATAAATTCAACGTACCAATTCCCTCCCCCTTTTTTTTAATATATGTATATATTAAATCAACATTTGCGTATAAATTATCCAGCCAACTCCTCCCTCCTCCATAATTTAACATCTGCCCACCCAGCCAACCTATTAAAAAAAAATTTTATTATATTTTGTATATATTTTTCAGGTATAGTATGTAGAGAATTTAATTTCCATATATATATATATATATTAAAAAATGCAATTATGTTAACTTATTCAAAAGTTATTGCGACAAAACGATTTAAAACAGTGTTGCGACATAATTGAGTTTAAAATTTTACTTTCGCAGATAACGTCTGTCTGTGTGGCACAACGTTTAAGACTCATACGACCCTAATTTTAGGAATTTTCTTATCAGACAAACGGTTGACATTCTTAAAGAATCAAACATAATAATAATAATAATGCCCTTAAAATTTTAACACAGTCAACTAATTGGTAAATAATTCATACGAGTAGTAATTTTCCATCTGAACGGAAATATGTCCAGGACTCGAAACCAACATTTGGCTGTAATTGCCAATGCTCTTCCAGATGAGCTATCTGGACGACATTCCGACCAATACAATATTCGCTCACAACAACCATTTGGTAATGTCATGTGGTCTGTTATTTGTAACAGCTCGACAGAATAAACTGCTGGTAAAAAAATTTCAATAAACTATGGATGAGTAATTGCATTTTAATTATTTTTAACACGATCAACTGATTGGTAAATAATTCATATTTTTCAAGATAGCTCAATCATCGCACTGTCTCCCAGATAACTCAATTGGAAGAGCATTGGCAATTGAAGTTACAATTGACAAAACAATTGAAGGTTCTGGGTTCGAGCTCCAGCTTACACGTTTTCGCTCAGATGAAAAAATTACTACTACTAATAATAGTAATTAATTAATTTCTTTTTCTGATTTTAAATCTTCATAGTCTTCTGAATCTGTTGAAAATGCGTTAAAAAATCCTCATTACTGTTAAAGTTGTGAACGAAAATTCCGGTTCAGTTTGTAATGAGACACCCTGTATTCTTATTTGAATAAACAGATCATGACCCTTTGACCATTACTCAAAAATTGTTGGTCTTGAGGATTGATATAGTCTCTGAAAGTTGTAACTATCAGTTCAAATATACCTTGCATATAAGTTTAATATTGATGAAGCTGATTATTGAAATAAAATTTATTCCACAACTAATGAGAAAAATTAAAATACTCGCATCATATTTTAATTCTGCTCTATCTTAATATAGGCAATAACTCGGATGAAAAAAAAAAATCTGTCTGCCTATATAATCTAAAAGTTAAAATTAAAACATTTACATTAGACAATATTGTCTAACAAAAACTGACGTTACATTAACCCGGGAGAACTCGCTAGTGAGAATGCCCACTTGTTTTTCTACTTCTTTTACTTTACATTCATATAATATCAACTTTTTTGGGTTGGCTTAGTACTTTTATTCACAAAATAGGTAAAATAATTGTAAAACATTTTGAAATTTTAATTAAAATGAAAAATGATTTAAATAAGAGTCTTAAAAAAGTACGACTGTGAGAGAAAATCTCATGCAGCGAGTTCTCCCGGGTTAAACTTATATGCATGTATAGATCCTTCTTCTGATGTAACCTGAGCAATCTGACACCCGTAGAATTCATGTAAAATAAACGGGTCATTTCTCTCCTCGTCAAGAAGGGAATATCTATAAAAATTCTTATTTATCATAATACCATTTTTAGGGTTTCTTTCATCTGGCGAAACCCTATTTGTCTCACTCCTCTGTCTGTCTGTCCGTCACAGAGTTTGTTTTCAGAACTGTATAGGTTAGACTTTAAATTTTGCATTACTTATAGCTAAATACCTCCAATCACACGAAAAATCCTAAAATTTTGAAACGCCTTATATTATTTTAATAAAATGAATTAATTTAATGACATCCAACCATTTTTGCGATTTAGATTTTAAAACAAAACCTTAATTTCGGACTCTTTCGTGCTGGCTAGATAGCTCTGTGGAAATTCTTCTGCCTACGAATCGAAAAGTTCCCGGTGCGATGCTCCGCTTCGGAGTTTGAAATTTTCCCCCCGGAATAGATTCCATTATCTAATCGATTCAATTTTACAGAATTTTTGTAATTTTTTTTCGCCATTTTAAGCCCAAAAGTTGTAAATTATTTTATCAATTATTATTTTTTTTTTTTTGATTGAAAAATTATTTTTTTTGAGAAATTTCAAAAGTTTAAATTGACCACATTTCATTGTCCGATTGATTTAATCAAAAGAACATTCGTATTTTTTGCCACGTTAAGAGTTTTGTTTTTTTAAGCTAAAATTAAATCATGTAATTAAATATTTTTTTCAAATATACAAACATATGCTGTTACAATTGTCTGAAAAACAGTTCTTGAATATTTTTAAGTTGATTGAAAAAATATCTTCCAATTGTAATAATTTTAAAATTTAATTTAATGGGGCTACCATCTATGTTCTTATTGAAAAAGGTTAAGGATTTAATAATTAGAAAGGAACTACAGTGAAACCTTCCTGTGCGACCACCTCCATTAAGCGACAGTCCCCCTGAACGACCATTTTTTCATGGAACGAAATTTATTCCCATAGGCTCAATACTAATTTTACCTCCATTCAGAGACCATCCCAGTTGAACTCCCTCCATGAGCGACCCATTTCTTTGAAGAAAATGAAACAAATTCAAAATGAATTCAAATGAAACAAAAGGTTTTATTAGAAAAATAATTCCTGAGAGCTCATTATTCATTGAACTTCTAAACTAAGTTTAGAAATTTTTTTATATATATTATTCTGGTAACTTTTGAGAGTTTAAACACCTTTGTGCCTTTTTAGACAATGAATTTAATCCTGATGATAAATTAAGAATGACACGGTCAATAAACTCCCCTGCTCTATTCTGTCAGGAAATTCTCAAAGAAATTGATAATCGTCAATTAATGAATTAATCAATTAATCGTAAATTAATGAAATCGTCATCATTTGTTCCCGTCCAAAAAAAAAGTGGCATTTATTTACTGAACTTCGAAAGGACTTGGAAATAAAAGTTATAAAAGATAAAACCGTAAAATCATAACAAACGTCAATGTATTAATTTTTTAAACTCTGCAGTAATTATGTAATTAACTTTTGTTTTGATAGTTAAATTTTCATATTTTTTTCTTAATGTGGAAAACAAATTTTAGTAACATTAATTGTTACCTTATTTCAACAATTAAAATCTAGATTTAAACATGACCTTCATTAAGAGACTCCCTCTCGGAGCGACCAATTTTTACTGGAACGAAAAGTAGTCGCTTTAGGGAGGTTTTAATGTATTTGGATTTATTAATTAAAGAACAAAGTGTTTTGAAAGGAATATTAATCGAAACACTCTGTGCAATCTTCGATCACATTACCCACTTATTTTTAATTGTGGCACGAATTTATCTGTAGTTTCTGCATCTTTGGAATTCGACGTCAGTATCTTTGACTTAGAAAAAGGTAATGTATTTCCTGCATCGTGTAATCACATTTTTTATGAACACATAGAGTAAGGAAAGTATTGTAATCATGATTTGTATCTGTGTATCTGAGTGAACACGGTAACAACCAAACGGTACTTCCGATTGAGCTGCCATGGGGCAAATATTTTATAGACCCCTGTGCTCAAGAACTGTATAGATTTTCATAAAAATCGGCAGACGGATTTAGTATTCAATCCACTTTTAAACCATTTTCAAATCATTTTGAGACTGATTCTATGAGGAAATGCGGAGAGTTTAAGTGATAAATAGAGCGTCTATGTCGTCAAACATTAAGAACGAAGAGGTAACTTCACTAGTTTCAAAACGGGAGGTCCAACGTTCGAATCCAGCCGCTTTCAATGTATCGGGAAATTATAAACCCTGCCCCACCTCTTTTCCATTTTCTTTTTGGACACATACAGTAATGTTCGGAAAGTAAAGGGGAGTCAATTCACTTTTTTTTTTTTTTTTTTTTTTTTTTTTTAATGTATAAAAAGCAGAATGAAACTGTTTGCACCCAAAATTCTTATTTATGTTTTCTAAACTTTTCTTGTACAGTTTTTTGAAGAATTTTCTAGATATCTAATTTTGTCCAAGCTGTGAAATTATCAATATACAAGCTAATTAAATATCTTTCGTTCGATTTTGCATGCTTCAACTTAGTCCATTTTTCTTTAATTTTTTTTTTTTTTTTTTTTTTTTTTTTTTTTTTTTTACTATCTTGAGAAAAAAAAAAAGATACATATGAGATAAAATGTGCTTATGACTGTGTAAGCACTGAAAAACGCATTTTGAATGTCGAGTAAAAGTACAGATAAGAACATTTCTTTTTTTATTTAGTGTAAAGATCTACAAATCCATGAATATATCATTTATTTGCTAAGATTTCGTATACTTGAAAAGACTTTCAAAATTTTTAATCCGATATATGGACATTTAAAATCGCCATTTTTACATATTCATCCATGCAGTAAAAACCGAAGTTCTGGTGTGAAAAAAAAAATTGTTTTGAGATGGTTTCGACCATGCTGATTCTAAAAACGTTCCAATATATCCTTAAATATTTTCCCCTTACATTTCTGTTATTTCATTTTACTTTACTTTATTTCTCTTTTCATTTGCCACTCTTGGTTTGAGTAGGATTTTTGCAATTTACCTATCAGAATACTCTTAAATATTGCAATTAAATATGAACCAATTGGTTTTTGATATTTTTGAAAAAATTATATTCTATATGTATATCTGCCTATCTGTTTATCTGCCTGTCTGGCTGTCACCCGTTTTAAAAAGAGTTTATGCTAACATAAGCACGAGTTTATTATTCGTGCTTTTAAAAAGTATCATACAATGTAATATAAACCGGTCAAGTGCGAGTATTACTCGCGTACAGAGTGTAATACTCGCCACGTTACTATATTTACTGCTATTGTCTAGTTACTATATTTACTGCTTCTGTACAGTAAATATAGTAACTAGAATTAGTAACTGAAAATTGCATTACCCAAATATATCAGCCCGTGTCTCTCAGGGAACTAGTACTAAATAAAGAGGAATTGACATATCCTGAAGATAGTGAAGCTTCAACTGTATCCGCTTTCGTAAAGTCTGATTACCTGCGGTGAAAACTTCCATCTGTAAATTTATATAGAAATTCTATCCGTATTTAAAGGCCTTATTAATGCAAAATTGGAGTCACAAGTAATTGCAGAAAAAGATTTTCATTTTTACTGGTGTAAGTTTAATTATGCGGTAGTCAGACCCATCGTTTCCGCCATATTGTGACAACCGGTGAAACAAACTTACTGTTTTACGAGTGAAACTGACACCAATAAAAACAAATAGAAGTTTTTACCATATTTATGAGAAAATATTTCCATGAATAAGACGCTTAAATAATGCAAAATTTTCTATTCAATTTTACGGGTGGGAAGTTTGCTCCGGTGGTGTTCAGAAACTGTAGATGCGATTTAGAAAAAGCAGCCGCCATCTTGTGACAACCTCTTCAGTTACTTCAGACGCAACTGATAGACAGTACAGTATATGTCTCCTCCTCTGTATTCATAACTCCATTGTGTCTCTATGTATGTACAAACTGTCCTTGCCTTTAAGTTTTAATATCTCGGCTAATTACCGACATTTTTTTTCTTTTCGAAAATCATTATCAACAATCATTTTATACTTCTGCAACGATAGGTACCTCCAGCGCTCCTCAACTCCTTTGCTGAACGTCCGAAAATCGAAATTTGTGTGTAATGGGAAAATGCGATTTTCTCAAAAACTGTATGACTTAGGGTAATCGCTATAATTTTCCTGCAAGGTTTAAATTAACTTCTATTACCCCTAATTTTTTTCATAATTTTAGTTTCAGTAGATTCCGAAATAGAGGGGAGGGAACATATTTTTGCATTACATTTTCGACGATATCTCTGAAAATATAATACCTAAAATTAAAAGAAAAGTATTTTTGAGTTTGATGTTATGAAAGATTTCACACGATGTACAAAGAAAAGATTTTTGTTCAAGTAACTTAATTAGCCCCTCTACATTTTTTCTAAATATATTTGTCAACGTATAATAATCTGTAAATATGTGGGTCAATAGTCTTTATTACTTCCCCCAATTTGAACTTTCCACGTTCCACATAGTTTACGAGTAAAATGGCTGTGACAGACAGACAAACAGGCACAGGAGTGATCTTATAATAGTTCCGTTCTTACTTTTAAGTACGGAACACTAAAAGTAAATAAATTTCAGTTGTGTATGCTTAAATAACCTCGAGACGTTTATCTTTAACATTACGTAGCCTCATTTTCCAATAAATTACATTTCACCATTCACATATTCAGAACTAGCGAACTACGCATCTAATTATACCCTGCATAATCAGTTGTACAATATGACAAGAAAAAAAGCTGTTTTTACTTTTTTGTGATTTTTAATTATTTTACTTCAAATAATATAAAAGTAATTTTTTTTTTTTTTTATAATTAATGCCTTAAAACTTTGAACACCCCCTTTTTTAAATTTTTAATGATTGTTTTCTTCAATGCTTTGTTATAGTATATAGAGTGTAGATGCGTAATACATGAGCATTTAAATAAGTTTCGATAATTAAAATTTGCTCGGCTTGAAAATAATTATTAACACAAACGGAAATTTATCGATTTGTGAAAATCCAATTGTGGCATTAATCCAACTTAAATAGGTGTGACATATCCATAAAATCTTGTAATTCAAGAACTAATGCGAATACTGGCTGTAATTTCTTGTATAATATTCAGCGCTGTTTAAATATTCAAAATATATCAAAAACTTGAAATCGATTTTTCGAAGGTTCGTAAGTCTTGTGTCTGCTTAGGTGAATTACGCGTCTCTGCATATATATTTTTGAACTTAATTAAGTTCTCTATTTATTTTCTATCAATCATTATTTACGTTGAGTTTATTTGATATTTTAAAAAGATCTTGGATTAAATTTGAGAAAATAGAACATCTTTCTCGGGCAATTTGTGAGTTATTAGATGAGAAGGAAACGAAAATGCAGAGAAAATAAATTGATATGTTTTAAGAGGTAGATTTTGGAACATAAATGTATTTATAAAGAATTTAAGTAATAAAGTAATAGAGTAGGTGGGGGCAAAGATACGCACTTTCCATACATTTTTATTTTTAACGCACACATTGGCCTAAACTTATGTAATGAGTGATTAAAATGTTAGAACAGAATCTTAGGCAAGTGTCACCATCAACCAGCACTCTGTCAAATTATAATTCTGCGAGAAAGTGCAATTTTTAAAAAGCATTGCTCTGCGTATCTTTGCCTCATCGGTTGGGTTAAAAGTACGCAGTCGTGGGGCAAAGATACGCAGTGCGTATTTTTGCCCAATTACTGTGGGGTTTTGCTCCATTTCCAATAAAACGAATGAGTAATGCAAAAGCATTAGTAAATTTCACTAGTATTTATAGTTAAACTAAAAATTGTAAGTTAAACCATGAAAAAAAAAGAAAAACAACAGTGTCTGTGAGATCGCAAATAGCAGTTAATTCTAACTACCGTGACAAAAATTGTTGCATAAATACTGTGAGAGGTCCCAAAGACCCCTTGATCGTAGAATAAATAAAAGGGTTAACTGACTCATAAGATACTGTTTTTGCGCTAAACTTTATGTAAAGGCCTATTATAACAAAAATTATCCTCATTTAGAAATCTTTAGCGATACTACTAAGTTTCCAAACGAATCAAAATTAAACTAACATTAATAGTTAAATTGAAAATTACAAGAGCAATGTAAACTGAATATAGTAGCTGTCTGTGAGACAAATAACAGGAGTTAAGGGCTAAGTCTTAAAACAAATACGTTTTAGGAAACAAGAATATTGATTTTTAAAAGTAGATAGGTAGATACCTACGTTCTAAATTGAAAAAAAAAAACTTAACTAGAAAAGGAAAAGGTAGTTAACTAGCTTATATTAGTTAAGTAGCTTTTATATTTTATACTATATAAAAAATAAATCTTTCCACAACGTAATTGTGGAAAGCTTTGTATCTAGCTGAAACGATAGGACAAAGCCCCGAATCTTAAACTTGTGCGTATCTTTGCCCCAAGACGGATGCGTACTTTTACCCCATTCTGCAGTATTTTACTTAACTGGCTACTGACAAGTTTAAACAAATGCGATCGAGGTAAACTATACGGCATTTAGAAGCTTTAAAGCTTCCGTTCTCCACTGAATTTTTGGAGTTGTAAAAATTCGAAGTATTGTCAGCTAAACAATAAAGTGAAAATGTAAAAATATTAGATCAAAATGAGAAAATTTAAACTTACCTCATTTTCTTGGCATTGAGTGCTACTTTTTTCACAAGGTTCGAATGCACAACTAATACACTTGAGACCAAACTACCACCTAGCGGTCATGATTGTAAAAATGTTTCTTCATATTAAATCAGCCCATCTTTGCCCCCCACCTACTCTATATCTTTATTACTTTACCTCCACCTTCGTAGAAAGGGAGTAAATACCCATTTTCAGAGTTTTAAGAAGAAGATTAAGGCATGTTATAATAAAAAAAAATAGGGGAAAGTAGGGGAATGGCTCTCACTTAAGGGAAAAAATGAATAGCTAGTCAAATTTACACAAAAAAATCAATATTATATTACCGAAGCATATATTACAGCAACGCATAAGGAACAGTTTGCAATCAACTAATTTTCATAAAAATTTTAGGAATTTTTTTTATCTTTTTATTTAAATAACCATCGATTGAGCGGTAATGCCCGACATGGTAGGGTAATTGCGCTCATAGTTTGAATACAACATTTAAGTAAGACGAAAGTCACATATGAAGTTGTGTGGGCTGTTCACACCACTGCAGACTTTTTACAACTACTTTACACATATTGTGTTAGACATATAGTGGGCTACTTTTTTATATTTACATAGCTGCCAACTTTTACGCTTTTTTCTTACCACTAAAATTTAATAATGAAATTTTCCATATTTAATCGGCGAACTCTTACATTTTAGTGGTAAGAAAAAAGCGTAAAGGTTGGCAGCTATGTATTTAGGATTTTTTATTTTCACCACTTTTTTGAAATCGTAAAATTCTCCTTGTTTAATGACACATTGATTAAGGCGAAAACAGGGGAATTTTGTCATTTCAAAAAAGTGATGTCAATCAATAAATTTGAATTTTAAAAAAGTTGCTCACTGGCAACACTTCTTCTGGAATTCCACGCGAGCGCCATTACCCGTTATCGCCATGTTGGGTTTTAATGCATTATAATTGGCGTAACAACGCACTACAAAAATAAATAAAAGTACGAAAGTACAACTATATGTATATATTTTGTAGACATAATGAGTAAATTAATATTTGAAAATAAGAGAGTACACCTACCTTCAAGTTAGATGTTGTAGGATTTTACAATAAAACAACTTCAAAGTAATAACGTGAGGACAGAAAAATACTTTCCCCCGACGGGCACTAAATCCTTACTGGGAACTTAGGATGAAGTTCGCTAGGTGCCGGTACCGATCGCACATTTTCAATACTATTCTGTTTAGATATATTTGGTGAGCGGGATTACCCTTCTGAGCGTCATTACCCTACATTCCCCTACTTAACATTTTAACACTGATTTTTTAGCGCAATTATATGTTAATAATAATGGGTTTTTTACAAATGCAAGAACATATCTTGAAGTTTTAAAAACAATTTTTTATTTGGAAATTGGTTGAAAAATGGTCCTCTGGCAGCCTTTGATGCCGGGGTGTGCAAAAAGTGAAGCATTCCGTGGTACCAGATGAGTCTCGGAATCTGCTTATCTCTAACAAAAAACCCAAAAAAAACCTTCAAATTTACGATAATTTGTAGTCCTTCTCGGATGGATATCAATTTTTCGATCCTGAAGAAAAGGAAGGCCGTTCAAATTTTAAGTTGTCGATTTTAGGAAAGAAAATTTCGGATTTAAATCGGGGGGAAAAAAATTACAATTGAAGTATTGAAAAACGCGTCCGTGAGAGACTACAAAATAGTATGTAACTAGAAAAACATGAAATTTTCAACCAAATCGGTCTATCCAATCTCGAGTTCTACCTGGTACCGGTTTGTAAAATAGAGTTTCGAGAAAAACGGGTTTAAAGTTTTACAACGTTTATAAACATAGATAACCATGACAATTTTCAACTTACGTAAAATCATCTATACTACCCCCATATAATGAAGCCTCTTGAACTTCCTTTCTTTACCTCAATTCCTTTTTTCAGCAAAGCATTTTCATTTTTTCACAATACGCTAAAAGTTATTCTGTTCATTGCAACACCAAAAGGTGCATAACTTTTGAACCAATACTAATTTAGATAAAACTGCCATACCTCAAAGTTTTTTAGTGTTTAAAAAGTAAAAATATGCACAAAAATTTTAAATTTTTTTTTTTCAAAAAAAAAATAAATTATAACATACCTTATTTTTTAACATGTTTTTCATTTTAAAAAAATTGCTATGAAAGTTTACTATCAAATAATTTCCTTATAGAGGAGGTGGGGGATGAATGGGACATTTTCAAAAAATATTTTTTTTATTTTTTTATTTAAGTTACTATTAATATTATATATCACATTTCATACATTAGGTATTTGCCAACATATATGAACAATATTTATTCTAGATTATGATTTATTCATAAAAATATTATGAAATTAAAAAAAAAGTTCCTCCCTGTCCCAATCATCCCCACAGCAGGGATGAATGGGACACTAATAGGGATGGATGGGACACAAAGATTTTCTTCCCTGTATTCAATTTTACCAAATTGAAATTTATAATTATAACCTTATATGAAAATTATATTCGTAATATATGATTTTACAGCACGAATCGATATGTTTTTTTTTTTCAATAACTTCTTTTATTGCAGTTTTAACTTTTAATGCGGACTTCGGCTATCAACCTGTTCTTTTTTTTCCACTTATGAGGCATTTTAGATTTGAAATGAAAGTGCAAAATGTCTTTTAAATATAGCATAGCTAATAATTTTCAATCATAACTTATTAATTAATATTAATTAAATGTATCGTAGAAACATGCAGAACGGAAATTATTGTGTCGATCGGAAAGTCATGTCGTGTTGGGAAAATTAATTCGTACCGGATAATTCTGCCCGATAATTATTAGACATTAGATATCGGAATCAATGTCTAATAATTAAAAGATTGAATTTTCCGGTACGAACTGATTTTCCCAACACGACCCGACTTTCCGATTGACCCAATATGTTAGGGGTGGGGATTTATTTGTGCAACATTTCAAAATTCAGTATAATTTACCCCATTTGATCAATACACATATACTATTTTTATCAATTTTATCTATTTTGATTAAGTTTTAGTACCAGTTTTTTGATAATCCATTAATAATTACTACAATACAATAAGTAACACTCAGAAATTTTAGAGAATAACAACTCATATAATACTATTTAATACTATTAACTGACGTAAATTATTGATTTATCATCCTATATAATACTATTTAATTAATAAATAAAATTTTCAATATCTCTAGGGAGGGGTGAGAATGTCCCATTCATCCCCATTTGAAATGTCCCAATCATCCCCATGATGCATAATATCCCTTCTCAGCCATTTTAGCTCAAAAATTATTTTGTCACAATGGTTACTATTCATTCATTTTAATTATTGATATTGAACCTTAAAATAAATAACTACAACATAGCTTAATTTTTTATATTGCATAAGATATTTCACATCTTCAAATGTAAAAAAAAACTTACTTTTAAGCAGAGATTTCAGAAAATGCAACTTTGAAGGAAAATGAAAACAGCAATGCGGGTTACTTTGTGTGGTACTTTTAGTTCTGAAGCACACTGTGGTAGAGGTATATGGGGTTAGGAAGCAATTTAAAATAAATGTTTATTGCCTGAAATATTGAGAATGTCCCATCCATCCCCTAGCTCCCCTATTCTCTTTTCTATACATTCATAAAAAAAACTTAACCTTTAACTGATGTTACCAGTCTCACAAACCGCTGCTTTTTTCAATTTTTATAGTTTAACTTGTAATTTTCAGCTTAACTACAAACACTACCGAAATTTTGTTTCTTTTGGAACTTTAATACTATCACCAGAGATTTTTGAATAGGTGAATTTCAATTATAACAGTAGTGTACAAAAAGTTTAGTACAAAAACACCATCTTATGAGTTAACCCCGATTTTTATTCACCTTTCGATGGAGCGGTCTGACAGACCGCTTCACACTAGTTACGTGACAATTTCTGTCACATCAGTTAAAGGTTAAAATTTTGTGTGCGAGCAGGCTTTTTGTTAATTCACCCCCTTCCCCTATGATTTTTTATAACACATTGGCCAACAGTCGGAAGTAGTGCCTATTACATGAGCGAAATTACAATAGTCGCTGCTTTTTCCAGTAGTTTGCAGTGTAGCGCACTACATTATGAACAATGTAATGTAGCAAGTAGCACGATACAAAAAATCAGTTGTTTGTAGCGAACACTGACTCTACGCTACTTCAGGAAGAAAGAAATAGAGTAGGCGGGGGTAAAGATACGCACTTTCATGAATTTTGATTTTTAACGAACACATTGATCTAAACTTATGTAACGAGTGATTAAAATGTTATATTAAAACCTTAGGCAAGTGCAACCATCAACCGGCATTCTGTCAAATTATAATTCCGTGAGAAATTGCAATTTTTAAAAAACATAGCTCTGCGTATCTTTGCCTCATTGGTTGGAGTAAAATTGCGCAGCGGTGGGGCAAAGACACGCTGTTTGTATTTTTGCCCCATTACTGCGGGTTTTTGCACCATTTCCCCTAAAATGAATGAGTTATGTAAAAGCATTAGTAAATTTCACTAGTATGTATAGTTAAAATTATAAGTTAAGCCATGAAAAAAAAAGTAAAAACAGCAGTTTGTGAGATCGAAAATAGCAGTTAACCTTCAACTGCTGTGACAAAAATTGCTGCATAGATAGGGGAGACCGGGGGAATGCCGCCAACCCGGGTTATGCCGCCACCCCACCTAGTTTAAAAACTAAGGGCAGTTTGAGATAGTGAATGTGCCTGCACTATAGCGGCCAACAATATAAACAGTACCTAAAGTGAGAGTGACTTTGCTGTACGTCGTTCGTTTGTTCTAGTGAAAAATGTAGTTTTCATCTAGTTGCTTATTATTTTGGAGCTTCAAATGAGTAAAGATAAGCACCTTTTATTGTAACATTAGGTATTTAAGATAATATGACACGTAATATACATGTATTCGCTTACATTTTGATGCAATGTGTTGAACAAGTTCGGTTCTTCTTTCGGCTTTGCTTGGGCATTTCTGCCATATTGTCCTCTCGGGGTAATGCCGCCGCCATGCAAATCGGGTGAGAAATGGCCTCATTTTAATGTAGTGGAGCCGATTCAGCAGAGTGACTTTTGCAATATGAAATAAATTGTAAGCTTAACCATTATTCTGCTCAATTACATTGCTTTCTAACTATTTTCAGTAGGTTATGTGTTTCCTAGTATCCATTTGATGCATGTACTAGGTCATTAATGAGTGGCGGCATTACCCCGGTACAGTGGCGGAATTACCCCAGTGTCCTGGGTAATCCCGCTACTGTGCAGAGGTTTAAAAAACATTTTTTTATGTATGCTTACTTTACAGTTATGATTACGGTTAAATTTATACAGATACTAAAGATCATGATTCAGCTTTAGAATTTTTACTATTAAAAAATAAACATTTTTTCGACGTGAAAAAATTTAAATCCCCTTAAGGTGTCGCCATTTCCCCGGTCTCCCCTACTGTGAGTGGTCTCAGAGACCCCTTGATTGTAGAATAAATAACTGTCTCATAAGATACTGTTTCTGTAGTAAACTTTATGTACTATAATGTGTACTATATATGTACTATATATGTACTTTATGTACCGCCGCGGCGAGCAGCCCCTCTTCGTCTGCAGCCCTTTATTCTTCCACTTATTACGACTCTTTTGCGGAAGCAAGATTCATAGGTCCACGGCCACGTCCCGAGTAAAAGACACTCTAGCGAAAGCCAGGTTGAAAAATAAAAAAGTCAAAAATTGAAACCGGACTAATTTAAAAGGGAAATTACAGAAATTAAAGACACCAAAAACCGAGTAAAAGACACTCTAGCGAAAGCCAGGTTGAAAAATAAAAAAGTCAAAAATTGAAACCGGACAAATTTAAAAGGGAAATTACAGAAATTAAAGACACCGAAAACCGGGAAGGGAGGGCTCGGGGCGATGAAGCTACCGAACGACTCCTAGCTACTTCGAGAGACTTTCGACAGCCTCTACTATAGAAAAAATTATCTATTCAGAAGACTCTAGCGTTAGTGCTAGACACCTGAAGAAATTAATATGTATAGTTAAACTAGAATCTATAGTAAATTCCACTACTATCTATAGTTAAACTTAAAACTACAAGTTAAACCGCGAAAAAAAAAAAGGTCTGTATGCAGTTAACCCTTAACTTTTGTGCCAAAAATTGTACCATAAATACTGTGAACGGTCTCCCAGACCGCCTGATCGTAGAGTGAATAAAAGGGAAGTCTCAAGGTAAAAGAAACATTCAGAAGTCTTTAGCGATACTACTAAGTTTCCAAACGAATAAAAATTAAACTAACATCAAAAGTTAAACTGACAGTTATAAGTTAAACTGTGAAAACTGAATATAGCAGCGGTCTGTGAGGCCGTTAACAGGGGTTAAGACTTAACCCGGGAGAACTCGCTGCATGAGATTTTCTCTCACAGTCGTACATTTTTAAGACTCTTATTGAAACCATTTTTCATTTTAATTAAAATTTCAAAATGTTATTTCAATTATTTTACCTCTTTTGTGAATAAAAGTACTAAGCCAACCAAAAAAGTTGATATTATATGAATGTAAAGTAAAAGAAAAGCAATTGGCCATTCTCACTAGCGCGTTCTCCCGGGTTAAAAGAGTTTCAGGAAACAAGAAAATTGTTTTTAAAAGTAGGTAAGTAGATACCTACGTTCTACATTTTAAAAATACTTAACTAGAAAAAGGAAAAGTTAGTTAACTTACCTTATGTTAGTTAAGTAGCTGTTATATTTTATACAATACTAACTTAGAAAAAATATAAAGTTTTCCACAACGTAATTGTGGAAAACTTTGCATCTAACTAAAACGATGAGGCAAATCCCCGCGTCTTAAACTTGTGCGTATCTTTGCAGCTAACTTGTCGTACGAGTTAAATTCATGCTGTATCAAATTTATTGCAAATTAACGGCAAACAAGTAATCAAAAATACTGCAAAGTAGTAATCTTGCCATGCCACACTATTTGTTTACACTATAAGTTTAAACCCTTCGGAAGGGTCCATAGACCTGATCGGGTCTATTGATGCGAACACACCGTCAGTAAGTGCATGCATCGTTTTCACCACCATAAACAAGTTAAGGTAATATTTGTACTTTTCATTACGAGCTTTTTTAGGTATTTGATAAGTATAGCGTTTAGAAAATGCGGTGCCAACCGACTGAAATTTCTGCAATTTCTGTTTATGTGCTGATAGTCTATTCTCTCAACAGAGGGATTTTTTGCTTTCGCCACTTTCGTGAATTAAAGGCAGACTTGGAATGAGTTTCAAAACAAACTACTCATGCAAGTGGGGGATAATATACCTTGCGGGAAATTTGCTACGCATTTCTCAATTCAAATTTGTCACGGCAAGATAATGTCAGAAAAAATCAAACTTGCTGCTAATGTTCATGCTATCTGGGAAACTACACGGCATTGAGAAGCTAAAGAGTTTCCGTTCTCCACTGAATATTTGGATTTGTAAAAATTCGAGCTATCGACATCTAAACAACAAAGTGAAATTTAAAAAACATTAGATCAAAATTCGAAAATTTAAACTTACCTCATTTTCTTGGCACGGAGTGCTACTTTTTTCACAAAGTTTGAACCCACAACTACTACACTTGAAACTAAACTTCCACCCAGCGGTCATGATTGTATAGAAATGTTGCTTCATATTAAATCAGCCAGTGCGTATCTTTACCCCCACCTACTAAATGTTATTCTTCAAATCCCATTTGTTCGTAATTTGCTTCTTTTGTGAAAAATGCGTGCAATAACTTACGAATCTCAGTAGCAGATCTCTGCTGAAGTGTGTAACAACGCATCGCATGGAATCATAGATTTTTCCATTGACATTTGCTGGTAAAACCAAATGTTGAACTGCCAAATAAATTAATTTTCTTGCTAGCAACACTTTTGTCTGCTTACTCATTATTAAGTTGTCATATTTTAATTCCTAGTTTCTTCATTTCAAATTGCTTTATTTACAGACTGGTAATCTATACCAGTTCTAGATCTGTAAAATAATGTCAGTGTATTATTAATTTGTCAAGCATATTTTCATAGGGGTTTAAGGGGATCTTTCACTGTTTCCGTTTTTGGCGGAACCGGATGGGGTTTCGGTCGGCAGTTCTTCGATGGTTAAGGGTTTTTTCAGGGCTAGTCACTTATTTGTGGCTCGTAGTTAATCTATAAAAAACTTTAAAATGTTGTTGATTATGATTTTGACTATTGTTGTATTCGTTAGAAAGTTTGTATAAAAACCTACTTTTCTTAATTTCTTTTAACAATTCTCCATATTACCAATGGCTTTTAATATGCAGTTTCCTATTGGTTGTTCCCTGTAATTTCCTGTAATTCTATTGCTCAATAAACTTATCCAGCCAAGTCAAATAAACGCAGATGCTTAAGGGGTATTTACAGTAAGTCGCAACCCCTGTTAAACATCCATCGGAAGTGAAAAAAATCATAACGTAAAGTTTTACTAATCAATGCACGGACCAAAAAATAATAATAAGAAGAAGAATTTGGAGACTCTGGTGGAGCGATATTAGGCATTCCAGGGGTGGGGAGCACCGGCGTTAAATATTGCTCTAGTGGCGCAATGACTATCTATTCATAATAGTTAATCATCACTTCGTTGTCGGACTAAAATGGTCGATTGAAGGCGGGAAAGATAAGCATCGTAAGATACCAAAGGGCTAAGAGAAAGATCACTGGAAAAAGTCACTGAAAACTTTAAAAAAGGTTCGAATTCGCTTTTGCTCCTTGTGTATGGTAGAAATCTGCACGGGCCCGGGACGGGCCGCAGCGAAATGAAGGCGCATTTTCAAATGGGTCAGGCCGATAAAAATTATTAGGCGAAACGGATACAATATAAGCTATTTTCAATGAACATGACTTTCGCGAGAATAAGTATAGAGTAGGAGGGGGCAAAGATACGCACGGGGCAAGGATACGCACTGCCTGATTTAATATGAAGAAACACTTCTACAATCATGACCGCTAGGTAGTAGTTTGGTCTCATGCGTAGTAGTTGTGTGTTCAAACCTTATGAAAAAAGTAGCACTCCGTGCCAAGAAAATGAGGTAAGTTTAAATTTTCGAATTTTGATCTAATATTTTTAAAATTTCACTTTATTGTTTAGCTAACAATACTTCAAATTTTTACAAATCCAAAAATTAAGTGGAGAACGGAAGCTCTATAGCTTCTAAATGCCGTATAGTTTATCTCGATCGCATTTGTTTAAACTTCTAGGTAGCCGGTTAAGTAAAATACTGCAGAATGGGGTAAAAGTACTCATCCGTCTTGGGGCAAAGATACGCACAAGTTTAAGATTCGGGGCTTTGCCTTATCGTTTTAGCTAGATGCATAGCTTTCCACAATTACGTTATGGTAAGTTTTATTTTTTATATTGTATAAAATATAATAGCTACTTAACTAATATAAGCTAATTAACTACATTTTCTTTTTTCCATTTAAGTTTTTTTTAAATATAGAACGTAGGTATCTACCTACCTACTTTTAAAAATCAATATTCTTGTTTCATAAAATGATTTTGTTTTAAAATCTTAACCCTTAACTCCTGTTAACGGTCTCACAGACTGCTGCTATATTCATTTTTCATAGCTCAACTTGTAATTTTCAATTTAACTATTGATATTAGTTTAATTTTGATTCGTTTGGAAACTTAATAGTATCGCTAAAGACTTCTAAATGAGAAGAACTTTTATTATAATAGGCCTTTACATAAAGTTTAACGCAAAAACAGTATCTTATGAGTCAGTCAACCTTTTTATTCATTCTACGATCAAGGGGTCTGTAAGATCGCTCACAGTATTTATGCAACAATTTTTGTCACAGTAGTTTGAGGTTAACAGCTATTTGCGATCTCACAGACCCCCTGTTTTTTAAATTTTTTTCTTGGTTTAACTTACAATTTTCAGTTTAACTATAAATAGTAGTGAAATTTACTAATGCTTTTGCATAACTCATTCGTTTTATTGGAAATGGGGCAAAAACCCACAGTAATGGGGCAAAAATTTGCACTGCGTATCTTTACCCCATCACTGCGTACTTTTACCCCAACCGATGGGGCAAAGATACGCAGAGCAATGTTTTTAAAAATTGCAATTTCTCACAGAATTATAATTTGACAGAAGGTCGGTTGAAGGTGGCACTTGCCTAAGGTTCTAATCTAACATTTTAATCACTCATTACATAAGTTTAGACCATTGTGTGTGTTAAAAATGAAAATGTATGGAAAGTGCGTTTCTTTGCCCCCACCTACTCCACCTACTCTAAAATGTCGTCACGAGCTGATACTATTTTGACAAGATCAATACAGAAATGTAAGATGTCCAGTGTAGAGATCGGCATCGGACTGTTACATGGTGTCTGACTTGGGCTTCATTTTTTTTTTCAACAGACTCGTGCCGGGCTGAGATCAGGCTTGCATTTTTTTTTCACATTGTCGAGCCGGGCCAGAACTGAACTTAATTGTTCTCAAGATGTGTAGGGCAAGCGATATGTTTTGTAAAAATATTAATAGCGATAATGAACTTCTGTTAACTTAATCTTCTCAAATTCACTGCTCAACTACGTGAAACTTTTACTCATTTTCTGACTAATTTTTAACTGTAAAGGCAATTGACAAGCCTGACTATGGCAGAGATTTGGAATCGAATGTTTTCCGTTTTTGATAAATAATTTACTTGTCGAGTTATAAGAGATTCTTGTCACGTGGTTGCAGGTTTTTCTCCTTTCCCGTGCTGTCCTTTGGGAAACTGGATTCGAAACGCTAAATTTGACAGTATTTTCTCAAAGATATATTGCCTTTATCAAAAAATGGATAACGTCATTCTGTTACATAGTTTCTGAATATGAACTCCTACCAGTTTTATGCGTTTCCGAAAAAAATGAATTTAGAAATGTGTCAGAGAGTAGCTCCTTTGGATTTGGGAAAAGCTTTAATAAATGACAGAGAAATATTTTCACAAATCTACTTTTTATTATACAGCTTCAAAAATTATGATGTTTTTAACCCTCCTTTTTTCTTTTATTCTAAACTGCAGTAGGGCAGACCGGGGGAATGGCGACACCTTAAGGGAATTTAAGTTTTTTCTCCTCGAAAAAATGTTTATTTTTTAATAGTAAAAATTCTAAAGCTGAATCATGATCTTTAGTATCTGTATAAATTTAACCGTAATCATAACTGTAAAGTAAGCATACATAAAAAAATATTTTTTAAACTTCTGCACAATGGCGGGATTACCCAGGACACTGGGGTAATTCCGCCACCGTACCGGGGTAATGACGCCACTCTTTAATGACCTAGTACATGCATCAAATGGATACTAGGAAACACACAACCTACTGAAAATAGTTAGAAAACAATGTAATTGAGTAGAATAATGGTTAAGCTTACAATTTATTTCATATTGTAAAAGTCACTCTGATGAATCGGCTCCACTACATTAAAATGAGGCCATTTCTCACCCGATGTGCATGGCGGCGGCATTACCCCGAGAGGACAATATGGCGGAAATACCCAAGCAAAGCCGAAAGAAGAACGGAACTTGTTCAACACATTGCATCAAAATGTCGGCGAATACATGTAGATTACGGGTCATATTATCTTAAGTACCTAATGTTACAATAAAAGGTGCTTATCTCTACTCATTTGAAGCTCTAAAATAATAAGTAATTAGATGAAAACTACATTTTTCACTAGAACAGACGAACGACGTACAGCAAAGTCACTCTCACTTTAGGCACTGTTTATATTGTTGGCCGCTATAGTGCAGCCACATTCACTATCTCAAACTGCCGTTAGTTTTTAAACTAGGTGGGGTGGCGGCATAACCCGGGTTGGCGGCATTCCCCCGGTCTCCCCTAATCTTTTAATGAATCCTTATTTGAATGTTGAAACGTTCAAGAATCTAAGTAATCATTAAAGTTGCTACTGTGTATGTTTTGTCTTGCGCAAACATCGTAATTTTAAAATATACTGTAAAATTATCTCATAAATATGTAAGCTGTATTCTTTAAAGGAATCTTAATCATATGTCGGGCCAGATCGGGCCGGGCTTGTTTTCATTGATTTGTGTACGGGCCGGGCCGGGCTCGGACCGAACTTTTGATTTTTACACCGGGTCAGGCCAAGATAGCTTTCGTTCGGGTTGGCCCGTGCAGACCTCTAGTGTATGGGCAAATTTTCACCATTCTTTGCGCTGATGACGGTACGCTGAATGTTGCCGAAACTAACCTGCGATAGAACAGCTCTGGTGCTTAAAACGTTGTTTTATCTGCCTATGTACTGCTGCGCCAAGTATCGCATTAATTTTAATTTTCATAGTACTGCGTAACTGTAGGATGTAAGTAGCACATTTGGTAGAACGACCTGATAGGTTGAATGTGTCACAAAGTTTTATATATGAATTCAAAGTATCTGATGAAATGTTCGGCTGTCCATTCATATGTATATATATATATATATATATATATATATATATATATATATATATATATATATATATATACTTCACCATTTCAAAATGCCAAAACACCATAACTCCAAAAAGAAGGTGTATATCTGCAAAAATTTTTTAACTATAAAATACTTTAAAAAAACAAGAAAGACAGGTAAAAAACAAAAACAGTCTGTTCTTCTTCAGTGGGAGGACAGACAAAAAATTAACTCCACCCCCACTTTTAAAATTTGCAGGTTTCTGAACACACGTCCATCCCGTATTTAATACTGAAAAACTATTGTCATTTCATTACCCAAATTCCATAAAAAACTAAAATAACTCAAATTAAAACAAAAAAGCATAATATTAACAATACAAAAATTATCATACAAAAACAAAAAAGGGTGTGTACAAACATATGTGCTGCTATAGCGCCATTCATGCGGTAATTTTTCATTAATTTTGAAATAAATTATATATATATATATATATATATATATAATTTATTTACTTTGTATTGTATAAATTCGAAAGTGAATCACAAAAGAACTTTAGAAACTGTAATAAAATATGATTATAGCTTTATTTTTATAAAAGTAAAGCTGTTTACTAATAGTACGCGGTTAAATAATTGAAATAGTAGTTTTTATGTAGTATGGCTGAAATAGACTTTTTTTGTTTGTTTTGTTTTGTTTACGCATTTTGGTTTGTACAGCGTTATCAGGATTCCCACCGGCGATTATTTTTTGCTCTGTTTCAGAGACGTAGTACCACTTTTTCTAAACATAATCATTGCCATGTAATGTCAAGAGCAACGGCAATAGAAATATAACGCAAAGAATGTTTTTTAAATAGTGGTACGACTAAAATATAAAAATAGTCACCTGCCTTATTTGTCTACGAATATTCAAATAAACTATTGTGACGATTGTGCTATAGGTGCAAATTTCAAAATATTAAGGAGCCAATGGCTCCTAAACCCAAATAATCCAGTGGCCACATTGTGAAAGAAACCATAAAAGCAATAGCATGGATTTATTTGGGAAACACAAAATTCAGGAATTCAAAGTGGAAAATAATCTACACATGTACAAAATAAACAAACATCAAATGTGTATATTTTATTTAATCACACAATTCTTTTAATTTGTATAGAAATTAAGTAATAACATAAATCTTCAGTACAGTCAGAAGTTAAAGTTGGGTAAGGTAGAAGTTTTAAAAAATATATCTATAAGAACAAGCTAAGCAATCATGGTAGTGGGGAACATTAGAAAAACAATATTTCTTATTTTCATTTTGTCATACAAGAGTACATATAAAAAAATGTGAATATGTGAGATTATTTTGCACTATAAAAATCAAAATACAATTCAAATATTTGTTTTTCAAGAACACACAAAAAAAATCATCTCAAAAGAAACCTTATCACAGACTATTACAGTGGTGATTCTGCTCCGAATTTTTCGAAAATTTAAGCATTCGGTTCCGCAAATTCGGACATAAAGAAATATCATGGAAAAATATCGGGAAATTCGACAAATAGTCGGCGAAAAAAATCAATTTTGCCAATCGTCAACAGAAAAAAGAGCGAATTTCGTCAAAGGATCGCAAAAAACCTCAGAAATTTCGTCAAAGGATGGCAAAAAACCCCGCAGATTTCGTAAACCGTTTCACCAACCTTCGCAGAAATTCGTCAACTTCGTCAAAGGATCACGGAAAAAAAACTAATTTTATTAAAGCATCGCAGGAAAAACGCCAATTTCCTCAAAATATTGCAGAAAAAAGCGAATTTAGTCAACAGATTGCAGAAGAAACGCGAATTTTATCAAAGAATCGCAAAAAACCCAGCAAATTTCGCCAAAGGAATGCGAAAAAAGCGCGAATTTTGTCAAAGCATCGCAAAAAAACCCCGCAAATTTCGAAAAAGGATCGCTATAAAAACCTAAATTTTGTCAAAGGATCGCGGAAAACATGCGACTTTTGTCTGACGATCGCGAAAAAAACGAAATTTGCCAAAAGATGGCGACTTAGACGCCGAAAATTAGTTGCCAAAGCTAAAAATGTAGTAGCTACATGGCGATTGGCGACCGTGAATCTGCACCTATAGATGTGCCTATCAAAAAATAATTAATTTTGACCGTAGATATTATAGTATAAAATCTATTTCTAATCCATTTTGTAAAAAAAAAAAAAAAAAAAAAAAAAAAGATAATTTGATTTCATGCTTGAAAACTTGCTTTTTCTTTTTCTGAAAAATGTAACGCTTCATGCTTGAAGTAAGTGCACTACATTTATTAATAATTTGCATTCTACAACTAAATCTTCAAAAACTGACGACAGTTTGTAAGCTTTGCCATCACAATATCCAGTAGACGGTATGTTATTCAAATAAGTTAATGGCTGCATCAGAATTGCGTTAGATGAAGATAACAGCGAATCCTTTAAAGAAACAGCTGAGCATTTTTTGATTGATTTGCTGTTAGATTAAAAGGGTTAATAATTTATTTCGTACTAAATATATAAAGAAAAGACTGAATTTAGTTTTTAACTTTATTAAAATAAGCCGGATAAAAGAAATTAGAATGTAGTTTCGAACAGATAAAGCGAATAATCAGTGAATCCTTAAAAGAAACAGCTGGGATTTTTCCAGCTGCTTTGCTATTGAAACGAATTAATAACATATTTAGTATCAAATGTAGAAAGAAAAGCCTTGGTCATCTTTTTAATTTTTGTTAGAACAAACTGAATGAATGAGCTCGTGAAAATACTTCATTGGGGGAAATAAAGCTATTATAGTTTAATAGAATATACATAAAGGCTGTTATTAAATCTATATAGGTTACTTTCTGACACATTATTGAATTCATTTTTGTAAGAAAACGTGTCAAATTGCCATGTGCTCTTATTAGGAAACTATGTACACGAACTGTTTTTCCGTTTTTCGGTAAAGGCAGACGATTTTTCAGAAAATGCTGTCAAAGTTAGCGTTTTGAACCAAATTTCCGGACGTGATAGAAAAGGAAATGGGAAAAACTTCCATCCTGAGACAACAGAGTTGCTTTTAATTCAAGATGTACGTAATTTATTTATCAGAAAATCGAAAAAACTGTTCGATAAAAATCCCTTCAATAATTATCACTGCAAGTAACATGCTTTTAAGTTTAAAAATGAGTCAGAAAATATGTCAGAAAGTTTCGCGTTGTCAGCGAGCAATTTTTTTGTTCAGGACCGTCTAAAAAGCAAAAACTTTATAGTAATAACTATCTGGTATTCACGCTTTTTGGAACACATGAGTCAATGAGCGTTTTATAAAGCATTTTAATGTTGAAACAGAAAATGTAATCAAAAGTGCTCCATCACGTCACGTTTTCTAGTTATATAACTTTAAAGATCCCTATTATGTCATTTTTTTCTCACACGGTTTAGAAACGGTCTGCTGTATTAAAAACAATGAGCCATACACTTGGGACCAATAAATAATGAAGTCATCCGCTCGGTACCAATGACTAACTTTTTAACCAATAAGTCATCCCGCGGAACCAGTTTAAAGTCAGTCAACGCCTTTGACAAGTGTGGTAACCGGTATTAAATTCTGCTAATTCAATAAGTGTCCTCTGCTTCTTCCAGTTACTCAAGTTTGTTGATTTTAATTTATATAATTTCATATACCAAGGAATTTGGTCACTTTGCAAATTTTTCACTTTTCCTGCAATTTTTATATCTTTCATAACAAAAAAACAAAAACAAAAACAAAAATGTGATGCTTGAAGGAGAAAAACTGAGTTCACTTTCAGATTCAGCGTCTACAAAAACATATTTGCGATTTCTGCCCTGAAAATTATATTCCAATTTGCAGACCAGTGCAATTAATTCCAAAAAACATTGTAAGGAAAATGCCTATACAACGAGGATTTACATGTATTGAAAAGATTTTACTTTATAGAAAAAAACCAAAAATAATCAAATTAAAATTTAGCGTATTTAAAATAATAAATTTATCTGTTTTTCTAGATCATTAGCAAGCTACTTCTTTAAGATAATAACATGTTTTTGTATATCCATGATACAAGTTAGCTAAATCTTCGCGAGATTTGTGTTTGATTATTTTAAAGAAGTAAATGTAAATATATATTTTTTTATTGCTCCATTTTTTTGTTTATTTTTGTTTGCTTTTGTTACATTTTTGCTTCAAATAACTTAAATTCCATTGTCCATCTATTGCATCAGCGTTTTCTGCATAATTATATCTCTATATCAAATAAATAATTTGTAAATACTCTATCATTGTTCTTGAAGTTTATTTATTTGTTACTACAGTTGCGTAGCAACCCTTTGCGTTATATTTGTATTTATTGGACATTTCGCGTTTTTGCGGATTACATTAAAATCGGTAAATCATAATCTAATAATGTAATTAATGTCATTTATAAATCTTTATTAGACTTTTGAATTGCAGTAAGATTCCTTAAAATTAATCAATTAGAGCTCGAGTTTTTGATCAGTGAAAGATTGGTTGATGGATTGATTATCACGGTTTTTTCTTGTTTTTGCAAAAGCTATTTTAGATATGAGAATGCGACAAATTTCAGATTATAGCCAGAAACATTCTCTATCTGCCTCTGACAAGTTTAATGTTTGTTATGGAACCATTTTTGAACCTATTCAAGACAGACAGACACAAAAAATTTATGTTATTTTTTACCATACGTCTCTAAATAGTCCAACGAACTTAAAAATAGTTACTTTTCTGAAAATCACAGACAATAACTCCAGTTTTATATATTAGTATACATTACCTTTTTTTTTCAACGTTAATGTTACATATTGGTAGTCAACTTTTATTGTTAAATATTAACTTTATTGTTAAATTTTGTTAAATATTAACTTTATTGTTAAATATTGTTCACTAACTTTGTTGTTAAATATTCTTAAATAATCTATAACCAGAGTTTTCTCAAGTTTATTCTTATAAACATATGTATACGTGGGAAAAGAAAATCAACACTGTCTCTCAGCTAATCTCTTCGTCGAATTATTTATCCATATACTCTTCTACTCTCCAACAAACGCTCATGTTGCTAAAAATTTTAAAACTATTGGTAAAGTATAAAAACATTCTTTTTTGAAAACACTGTATTCACTCGTGTATGCTATGCGCACTCGAATGTAGCTTGCAGCGCACCTCTATTTTCTATTAAGAAAAACGAAAAATGTTATGTCAAATGCTCACCATACTATTTTGACGACAAAAAAAATCCAGGATTTTCAAGAAAATTCTGCAAAAATCCTGACTCAAAAAACCGCCAAGAATGTGCGATGAAGATGGTAAAAGTTATGGGTGGTTCTCAGCTGGTGGGACACGAACACGACACGCTGATACGCCAGGTCCTCAAGTGTGCCGTGAAAATTTTCTATGTAATGAGTTTAGTGTCAAATAGTTAAGTTTCCTTCCAAATTTGTTTCAGTGTTTGAATATTCTTAATAAGAAAGGTCAAAGAACTCTGCAATGAAATTATTTTTTAAAATGAATTATAATCTATTGCTTTTTCCTCTATTACAAATTCACAATTCCGACAAAAAATATCATCCGCTGTCAATGTTACATTTACGAGAAATAAGCTTTTCTGCAGCGAATAGTGTTCAAAACAAAAATAAATTGTGACTAGATCCTTAGAAGAAGATTTACTAGAACGCCTATCCTAAAACCCTACATTGTAAAGGATATACGGGGTGTCCATAATTAAACAACCCTACTTTAAATTTGTCTACAGACAAAACTATTATTCATAAAGTCGTGAAATTTTGTGAAAGACATAATAAAAAAAAGGGAATTTCTTTAATAAATTACACATTTAGCATTACGATAGTTTAGAAATTTTATTTGTTAACTTAACCTGATTCTAAATATAGCATTTCACGCCATGTTTTTACCCGACTGCCAAGAAGGGTTATGTGTTTCACGCGTATCTAGGTATGTGGATTACTTTATACCCTCGAAACATCACAACAGGTGGATGGATTTTAATGAATGAGGTCTCTATTGATTCGACTTAACCGTCCGATGATTATAGGCTAAGTTTTGTTTTTATAACTTCAAAATGGCGGTAGAGACGAAAAAATTTTTTTACTCACCCTATTGAGTGGCATATCATTTGATAGGTCTTTCGAAATGAAGACGATATTTCATTGACTATTTTACAGCCAGAATCTCTGTTTAAATATTACACAACCTGGAAGTTGTGTAGATAGGATCTCGAGCTGTACTGCAACTCTAACCTTCATAGACATCTATAGGCCTCATCAAAACAGTGTTTCTAGACAGGAACTAACAATTAAATACAACTTAAAAATCTCCAATACAAGTAAATAAAAAAATAGGTAAGTAATATAAAAAATAGTTTCACATTGATGAAAAATAATTAATTAGTTCGCTTTTTACGCAGTCGGGATTTTTTATTTTTTGAATTTAATTAATCATAATTAGCATTTCCCAGAACACACTGCGGTCAACTGTGGAACATGCTATCTTACGATTCCAGATGGTATCTGAAAATGATGACCATCATGCAGAACATGTTTCGTTATAACAAAATTTGTTAAACTATCGTAAATATATTCTAAATTCGTAATTCGTTAAAAAAAAAAAGCCTCCTAATTTGTTTTTTCGCTCAAACAGATTCCCATACCTTTATTATGTCCTCCACAACATTCTGAACAATAATTTCGTCTGTACACAACTTTAAAATAGGGTCCTTTAATTATGTACCATCCTGTAAATAAAATTTCTAGACAATGCTAAATGTGTAATTTGTTAAAAATAGCGCTCTGGTGGCGAAATTTTGAACTTTTGTTTATTATTATTTTGCTTAAACAAATTCCCATTCCTTTATTCTGTCTTTCATAAAATTTCACAACTTCATGAACAATAGTTTTGTCTGTAGACAACTTTAAAATAGGGTCGTTTAATTATGGACACCCTGTATTTTTAAATATATATATATATATATATATATATATATATATATATATATATATATACATCAATTACAAACAATAACAAAATATGAATTGTAATTTTCCTCCGGGCCTGGATTCGAACAAGGGATGTCTTGGCTGAAGCTGCCAATGCTTTGCCAACTGAGCTATACCGGACGAATCCAGAGGACCTAATTCACCCAGCTAACCTTATTGATCATAACATCTGGTCTGCTATAAGAATCAGCTCAGCAGAATTAGGTCCTGCAGTTTCGTCCGGGATAGCGTAGTTGGCAGAGCATTGGTAGCTTCAGCCAAGACATTCCTGGTTCGAATCCTGTCCCGGACATTTTTCACCCAGTTGGAAAATTACAACTCATGTGAATTATTTACTAATTTAAATAATTGTGTTCAAATTAATCTAATAACAATTTTTTTTTTTATTCATTTATGCTGATGGAGCAGAATGAATGGTGTTATTAAATACATATATTCCTTTCGTAGGTTTTTAATCACCATAAGTTTAGTGTTCCGCGGAAGTTCAACCACAGGTTCGAGATTTTTTTTTTTTTTTTTTTTTTAACCTGGGAGAACTCGCTAGTGAGAATTTGTCTCAAGGTACCCAATTGCTTTTCTTTTACTTTACATTCGCTTAATATAATTTTTTTTTTTTTTTGCTTGGCTTAGTACTTTTACTCACAAATAGGTAAAATATTTGAAATAACATTTTTAAATTTTAATTAAAATGAAAAATGGTTTAAATAAGAGTCTTAAAAAAAGTACGACGGTGAGCGAAAATCTCATGTAGCGAGTTCTCCCGGGTTAAAGGTTGAGAAACATTCAGCTACATACAATTGCTTTCAAACTGCAAGCTTTACATAAAGCAAACGGCAACATATATAGCTACAGCTTAAAAATTTGATATTCGGGAATCTTCCATACCGTTATGTATAGGAAAGAAGTAGGAAAACTTTAAAAAGTTCCATTCCAGAGGTGGTGGTGATTCAATTACGCGGTGAGAATATGTATAGTTTCATCTAGTTTACAAAAATATCCCGTGTATAATATGCATCCACCTTTTTATCGCCAAAATTTTTGAAAAAAATCGGAATTATACACGATTAAATGCATTGCAAAAAAAAAAAAAAAAAAAAAAAAAAAAGACAAAGATTAGTAGGGTGTATTCGAAAAAATATTTTTCCATATTTTTCCAAAAATATTTTACCACATATTTTTTTTTTTTTTTTGAAGAGATGTATAAGAGACCGTGTAATTTCATTTTTCGCTCAATTAATTAGAAATTTAGTTTTAAACAAATATTTTCTCAATATGACCATTTTTTTCATTCCCAGATATCCCGCTTCGGAAAATTCGGTTCAAAGCGCCAACTTTGACAGCATTTTTTACAATATTTTCTGCATTTATCAAAAAATCGAGAAGCACGGCACATTATGTATTTTGTATATAAGAGAATTTCGCAGTTTGATGCATTTGAGAGCAAAAATGAATTTAAAAATGAATCAGAAAATAGGCAGTTTGGATTGGAACACACCCTTAATCTACGAAAATATAATATAGCCATAAAGGAAAATATACAGTAACCTCTTCCTAGTTACCCATTATTCTGAAAAGCGTTCTTTATCTTTAGAAAACTCAGAAAACAATTATATTTTCGACATTTAAAGTAACATTTATCAAAACAAAGTTTATTTTTTTGCCACTGATTTTCGGAAACGTTTCCGAGTAGTGCAATAATAATTTTTCTCAAACTGGAATATCGGTTTTTAGGATGCCATACATTCTCAATTAAACATGTCAGATGTGTAATTGATTTTATACATGCAAGAAAATCCTAAAATTCAAAGTATCAGAACTCGGTAAGTTTTCGTCGCAGAATGGTATTTTGACTGTTTTAATTGTTAAAGCAGGGAAACTGTTGTCCCTAACTGTAACTTATAAGACCAGAGACCGTATAAAAAATTAAACTTCTTAACTGTTTTAAAAGTATCAATTTTGACTTTCATATGTTGAGAAACAACATTTGAAACATTTTTGAAAATGGAATTATACCTATAAAACTAACAGCTTATGAATTAGCTATTGGCTAACGATAACAAGGGTATGAATAGTACAATCGCAGAATGGATGAGATTTCAACCCCGTATAAAAATTAAAGTTTTCTGCATATTCCCAGGAACAGTTTGTGGGTCATTTTCTCTTAAAAGAACAATTTGAGCATTATATATTTTGAAAAATTAATATTTTTCCCCTTTAAAATTAGGTTCTATTGTAATTAAGAGTCACTATTTTAAAAATCAGACAAAGTGCGAGAATTGTATTTTTTGTTTTGCTTAATTTTTCTTTATGTTGAAGTAGATCATATTTCATGAATAAAGTGAAATTTTGAAGCTCTGAAAAAAATTCCTGTATCCTGTAGAAAATATCAAAGTTCAAGAACATGAATCCAGGAAATACATGAGATCTATTTCATGAAAATTGAAATGCCAGTATGTTTGGATTGCTATATCTCTGGAAAGCTACAATATCCCAAAATTCTTTTGTCATAAACTATTAGTATAACACTACATGCTTAGTAAAATTTACTTGGTTTCATGATTTTCAGTGTTACGTTGCCACAAAATGCAATCATAATGACGTTTTTGTCCGTTTTCTGCACTTATTATCTTAGATAAGCAATAGTACCCCAAAATTTTTCTTATGGAATATGAAAGTTTACTATTAGGACAAGCTAAGTAATGTAGAACTTTATCGGGATATCGATTCTGTTAGCAGATATAATCTGTTAAATGTTCAAAAGTTTCAAAATCTGCAACTTTTGAATTAGTCCTATCTCAAAACAGCATCACAGTTGAATAAAACGAAATATATCAGGTAGTAGTTGAACATATGTACAAAAACATGGAATGGAAAAATAAGTGGGTTTTCATGCTATTTTCAGAAGAAAAAAATGACATAATTTACAAAAAGGCAGTGCAATAATCAAGCTTTTCTTCTAGAAGGAGAAAGGGAAAAGGGATGTTCCATTTCCTCATAGGGGAAAAACATAGGAAAGGGAAAGAGAAACGAGATAAATCATTCTCTGATAGGGAAAAAGCCTGATATTGACACTGAATTTTTGTAACATTTGTCATTTTTTTCTGAAAATAGCACGAGACCCCACTTATTTTTCGTTTCCATGTTTTTGCACATATGTTCAACTACTACCTGATATATTTTGTTTTATTCAATTGCGATGCTGTTTTGAGATAAGACTAATTCAAAAGTTACAGTTTTTGAAACTTTTGAATATTTAACAGATTATATCTGCTAACAGCATCGATATCCCGGTAAAGTTCTGTATTACTTAACTCGTCCTGATAGTAAACTTTCATATTCTATAAGAAAAATTTGGGGGTACTATTGCTTAACTAAGAAAATAAGTGCAGGAAACGGACAAAAACGTTAATTTGATTGTATTTTGTGGCAACATAACAATGAAAATTAACAATGCGCCATGGAACCAAGTAAATTTTACTAAACATGTAGTGTTATACTAACAGTTTATGACAAAAGAATTTTGGGATGTTGTTGCTTTCCAGAGATATTGCAATTCAAACATACTGATATTTCAAGTTTCATGAAAAAAGGGATTCATGATCTTGAACTTTGACATTTTCTACAGGAAACAGGAAATTTTTTCAAGGCTTCAAAATTGCACAATATTCATTAAATATGATCTACTTCAATATAAAAAAAATCAAGCCAATTAAAAAATACAACTATCTAAATATCACTTTTTTGTCTGAGTTTCAAAATAATGGCTCTTAAGAACTATCGCTAAGTAGTAAAATACTATCAGCAAAAATTTTTTACAATGGTAATCACACAAAAATAAAATTTGAAATTTCACCTAGGCAGAGCAATGGCAAAGAGAGGCAGGGAAATGACACTTAGACTGAGACATAACAAGGAAAATGACAAGGGAATGACAATAAAAAGAAAAGTGTCCAGTTAAACTGATGGCATTGAGCTCACAGTCTATTCGCACAAACTGTATACTGTACTCTTACTTCAAAGAATAATGCCTTTCGAAAAATAAATTAAGGGGTGGGGATTAGCCCCTCCCCCTCCCCCTGTTTCACATCTTTATACTTAAACAATGAGCCTCCAAATCTCATCATGGAAGCGCCTTATCAGAATAAACTGGTATGCCAAATTCGAAGCAAATCTGATAGAAAAACACATTTATCTAAATGAAGGGGGTATTACCCCCGATCCCCCCCTTTATACTTAACCAATGAACCTCCAAATCTAATCAGGGAAGTGCCTTATCATAATAAAGTGGTATACCAAACTTGAAGCAAATCGGATAAGAAAACCCATTTATCTAAATTAAGGGGATATTACACCCCCCGATCCCCCCTTTATACTTAAAAAATAAACCTCCAAATCTAATCAGTGAAGCGCCTTATCAGAATTAACCGGTATACCAAAATTTAAGTAAATCTGATAATTATGCATGAAAAATTCACTTATTTAAATTAATGGGGGATTAGCCCCCGTACCCTCCTTTATACTTAACCAATGATCCTCAAAACTAATCAGGGAAGCGCCTTATGAGAATGAACCTAGAAAAATTAAGCAAATCGGTTATTTCTATCAAGAGTTATCGCGTTATGTACGTACATACGTACATACAGAACCTGCGGGCACATTAGCTCTCAGGCTTTGATTAGCCTGTGAACTAAAATGTAAAGTTAGCTTCTCTACTATCATAACTATATGCAGTAGCTCCAACTTATATGGGACCGTGGGGCGCGAGCCCACCCAATAATTTGATCTCTCCGCTCAACCAATTTCCATTTATTTATTTATGGGAAAGTAGGGGAATGGCGCTCACTTAAGGGAAAACATGAATAGCTAGTCAAATTTAGACAAAAAAAAAAAAAAAAAAAAAAAAAAAAATCAATATTTTATTAACGAAGTATAACTCTAAAGCATAAGGAACAGTTTGCAATCAATTAATTTTCTTAGAAGTTTTAGGAATTTTTTTTATCGTTTTATTTAAATGACCATCGATTGAGCGGTAATGCCGGACATGGCAGGGTAATTGCGTTCAGAGTTTGAATACAACATTTATGTAAGACAAAAGTCGCATATGTAGTTGTGTGGGCTGTTCACACCACTGCAGACTTTTTGCAAACACTTTACACATATTGTGTTAGACATATAGTAGCCTACTTTTTTTATAGTTAGGTTTTTTGATTTTCATCAATTTTTTGAAATCGTAAAATTCTCCTTGTTTAATGACATATTAAGTAAGGTGAAAACAGGGGAATTTTATCATGTCAAAAAAGTGGTGTTAAACAACAAATTTGAATTTTTAAAAAGTTGCCTACTGGCAACACTTATGGAATTTCACGCGAGCGCCATTACCCGTATCGCTATGTTGGATTTTAATGCATTATAATTAGCGTAACAACGCACTTTAAAAATAAATAAAAGTATGAAAGTACAGCTAAATGCATATATTTTGTAGACATAATGAGTAAATTAATATTTGAAAATAAGAGTGTACACTTACCTTCAAGTTAGATGTTGTAGAATTTTATAATAAAACAACTGCAAACTAATAACGTGAGGACACAAAAATACTTTACTTCCGACGATCACTATATCCTTACTGGGAACTTACAATGAAGTTCGCTAGGTGCCGGTACCAATCGCACGTTTTCAATTCTATTCTGTATAGATATATTGTGTGAGCGGGATTACCCTTCTGAGCGTCATTACCCTACTTTCACAAAATCGCTGAAGTAAAATTTGGTTTTACTGAAATTGTCAAAATAACTTTGTTTGAAAAATAGTAAAGACATCAGTTAGATTTACAAGAGTGCTGAAAGTCCGTATAGCGGATGTATAATAAAAATTTTTTCAAAAGCATATTTCCTGCATATTTTGACATCTGTTTTAATGTCTTGAATCGATAAATCACTTCGGTGACTAAAATGTAGTTTTTCTGGACATCTAGCTCCTTGGACTTTCAATAGTTAGCAATTTTCATGCTATTTACAATAAATATTAATATATTTATAAAGAAGAACATATGAGAATATAATTTAAGGGTCTTGTACCTTTTAAACGCGTCGAAAATTAACGAAAAACTTCAAAGTTTGAATTAGTCTATCTTCAAAATCTTTTTATGTATAAACGTGAAACTTTGGATATTGATTAAACAGATTGTGCTTTGTAATATACTACCAACAGAAATTTATTAACCCTTTACAGAATTTTTGTATTGTTGAAATCAAAATAGCTCTTTTTTTACCCGATAAGTCATTGCGCGCATGACATCTTAAGAAAGTTTGTATGGATTGTCATAAAATTTGGTAAATATACTAAACAAATATGTGTGTTTAAAATGATCTACTTTTAAGTATTTACAATGGATGAAGCTGGCCGACGAACTCGGTCGAGATATTTGTATGTACTATGTACACACCAAGGTACATCCAAATCGGTTCATAAATACGCCTGTTATTACGTGACAAAAATCAAGACATTTCAAAATGTCAGCCACGCTAGAAATTCAAAATTCTATAACTCAGCCATTTCTTAAGATATAGACGAAACAAAAACGCTCCCGAATCTTTTTATCAAGGTCAAACACATAAAAAGAAAATATTTTTTCAATTTTCAATTTTTTGGTACCACATTTCAAATTTAAATTTTTCTTAAAAATTTAAATGGCCGCCATTTTTAAACAAGATGGCGGATGAAGCTGGCCAACGAACCCAGTCGAGACATTGGTATGTACTATGTATAAACGAAGTTACATCCAAATCGGTTCATAAATACGCCTTTTATCGCGTGACAAAACTCAGGACGTTTCAAAATGTCAGCCACGCTAGAAATTCAAAATGCCGCAACTCAGCCATTTTTTAAGATATAGACGAAACAAAAACTCCTCCAGAATCTTTGTATAAAGGTCAAATACATAAGAAAAAAATATTTTCCATTTTCAATTTTTTGGTACCACATTTCAAATTAAAAAAATTTTTAAAAATTTTAAATGGCCGCCATTTTGAAACAAAATGGCGGATGAAACTGGCCAACAGACTCGGTCGAAGCATTGGTATGTACTATATACGCACCGAATTACATCGAAATCAGTTCATAAATACGCCTTTTATCGCGTGACAAAGTTCAGGACGTTTCAAAATGTCAGCCACGCTAGAAATTCAAAATGCTATAACTCAGCCATTTTTTAAGATATAGACGAAACAAAAACTGCTCCAGAATCTTTGTATAAAGGTCAAATACATAAGAAAAAAATATTTTTCCATTTTTAATTTTTTGGTACCACATTTCAAATTTTAAATATTTTAAAAAAATTTAAATGGCCGCCATTTTGAAACAAAACGACGGATGAAGCTGGCCAACGAACTCGGTCGAGACATTGGTATGTACTATGTACACACCGAATTACATCGAAATCGGTTCATAATTACGAGAGTTAGAGTGTGACATAAGTCAGATATATATATATATATAGATATATATCAATTTTGAACGGAGGGTGGTTTCGGAGTCTGGGGGTCATGATCGATGAAAATATACCAAAATTTTTTGAAATCACTTTCCTCCGAACGTCTGCAATAGGTAGCTTTTTGTAATGAAAGCTACCTAAAATATGTGATTAACGTATTCTAGCATTATGTTTTATTTTTATACATATTTAATCATTATTTTTTAAGCGGGAACAGGAATTTCGCTGTCTACAGAAAATTACCCTTATGATAAAACTAATTCATAAATAAACGGTCAAGTGCGAGTGTTACTCGCGCACAGAGGGTTCCGTACAATACTATATGAATTAGTAAGTGTATTATTAAAAAAATGCCGTTGCTAAAAGAATACTAAGACTTTGTAAAAACGATACAACGTATGGTTGGATATAGCTGTATAGTATACAGTGTGCAAAGCAAAGTCCCTTTAACCAGGAAATACTTGCGAACGGAGAGAGCTACAACTAATACAAGTGAGGTAACGGTACAGTAAAGCGATTACGCCCGACCTAATGCAAACGACAGCAGCACCCGTAGTGGCGAAATTTGGAAGATAGCCATTACAAATCAAAAACGAAAACAGGTAGGGCAAATTTTCCAATTAGAAAGTTTTAGAGCATCAATTAATTAGTCCGAAACGACATTTGGTTCACACGGATAAGATAAATCGTCGCCTGCATACCCAAAAATGTCCGAAATCGATGAGCGACGATTCTAATTTGCCTATTCAAATTTCGGAAATGTAGCAGTGGAAAATTGCAGATTGTGACGCTGTACTGTGCTGTAATGTCTGTAAAGATTTAATTTCTAAAAATTTAAATTTTAGAATAACACTTTCAGGGCCAGAAGAATTCTGTTCGTAAACTGATGAAATAATTGACTGACACCAGAATATTCAAACGAATTTCTCAAAAAACAAAACCACGCTAATTTGCACTTTCATTACAAAAGCAAAATTTTATTAATATTCTTGGTGCCATTTGTCAGTTTTGGAATTAAAATTAGGTAGTTAGACCGTCTACCCACCGCCCTTGATGGGGTTAAATCTATGTCGTTGTATTGAAGAGGCTTCCAATAGACGTTTTATGTTGAGAAATTTGCATGCAAAATTACTCTCACGAATACAAACGTGTATCGTGAGCAATGGCGAACTTTTCGAACATACTATACTGAATATTAACTTTTTATCACTGTGAGACAGTTTGTCTTTTTTATGTGTGATGTTAGAAAAATGCATTGAGATAAGTACGTATTTATAGCATAAATTTTGCGCATTTCTTCATACTTCTTCCATTCAAACGTTTACACAAAATGGAGTGCATCGATTTTGGACATTTTTGGGTAAACAGGAGAAGATTTACCTTATCCGTGTAAACCAAATGTCGTATTCTACTAATTAATTGATGCTCTAAAACTTTCTAACTGGAAATTTTGCTCATCTCTTTTCGTTTTCGATTTGCAGTGGCTATCTTCCAAATTTTGCCACTACGGGGCGCTGCTGTCGTTTTCATTAAATCGGGCGTAGTCGCTTTACTATACCGTCACCTCACTTGCATAGCTGTAGCTCTCTCCGTTCACAAGTATTTTCAGGTTAAAGGGACTTTCCTTTGCACCCTGTATACCAGAAAAGTATAAATGGATATACCATGAAAGTTCAAAGATATATGGAACCTAAATAATAACAAATATAGCTATTCTATATATTTGTTATTCCATATAGGTTTTTAGTTAACCTTTAAATATATAGTAGGTGTATTGAGAGCAGTGTTGAATCCAGACCTTTACCTCCGGGGGGGGGGGGGGGATTTTGATCCCTGGGGGGGGGACACTAGTATTCCAACATGACATTTTCTCTGATTTCATTAATATACTAAAACCTGCTAAAGCGGAATCTCCGAGGATCAGAAAAAGTTTCCGTCTTAACAAGTATCCCTCCAGTCGGAATTTTGAAAATCTTCTGTTTCCATAGATCATGCTATATATAAGTTTCTATTTTTTAATTTCAAATTGAAAATTAAAAAAACTTTTAAAAATTCTATTTAATTTAAGATACTCTTGTACTTTATTGTGCCCAAACCATTATTGAAAAGATAAAAAATAAGTGTGGCTTTCTTAGATTACTGTCACTACTCCTAAATATAACTTATATAAGTTATGGTCATTTGTTTTTCATTTAATCTCATTATATCCTACTGTTTAACTTGCCATACAGGATTTGAATATCCCATTTCATAAAAGTTTTGAATCAACATTGCTACAATTTACCTCTGAAATATTTCTATTAATATACAGTTATTCATGAAACAGCACCGAAAAATGGCAATAAATCACAATTAAATAATAAACTTCGTTACAAGAATAACAAAGTTTACATACTTAATAATACAATAACAAATTTTATTATTTGATATTTACTTATTATTTAATAATAATGCTTTCAGACACAGACGCGGACAGTATTAAATGGAATAGGGAGATTTTTCTCCCTTTTTTCGGGGGGGGGGGGGGAGAATATAGTTGGGAAACGCCCTACTATGTTAAAACCTTTTACTGTAGATGAAATTTATATTTTTTTTCTCTTAATTTGTTAATTATTTTGTAACGTCCGCAATATTTTCAAACTTATGAAAGATAAAAGTTATGTAACATTTCAAAATTTAAAATTGAAGCCCCATTTGTATACTTCTATCTGCGTCTATGTTTAAGTATAACTTCTTAATATTAATGAAAACAAATCTTCCGTAACATTCATGTCCACTAAAGAAATAGAGATTTCACTCTTTTTTTAAATACTTTAATTTTATAAAATATTAATAGCAATTTAAACAAATAATACCATATAATGTGTATGTACTAAATAGTAATTATAATATTCTATATGTAAAACCATCAAATCTACCTTGTGTATAAAACTAATCCTTACTTCTTATAAAGCACTGTTTTTGATAAATCGCATAAGTTTAGTATTAAATTTGTAATTGCTCACCTTTAAACTAAGCGAATGCGTCTTGGTTTCGAAGATGCATAATGTGTGATCACTGCATCGATGAATTCATCTGTTGGCTCCTCATCACCTTCGATAGATACTTTAATACACGATTGTAAAGTATCCTGCCCCATGCGATTTCTAAGTTTTGTCATAATTCTATTCATTGTGCTAAATGACCTTTCTACACTCGCTGGTGAAATTGGTACACACAATATACACTCGGCAAGTTTTTTCAAAACTTCGTATCCAATATCAGCTTTTAAAATGAAAGAAGCGACATGTGTACTGGTATCATCTAAATTACTGTGTGCAACGTACTTAAAAGAACGGAGATCTGCCACTGCTGCATCCTCTTCCTGAATTCCAAAAAGATGGCACAGCTCCTTACACTGCTTTTCATTTATTTTTACAAATTCTCCTAAGCTTCGAAAAAATGCACATAGTTCTATTAAGCGCAGTGCTTTATCATTAAATCTTTCTTTAACTTGATGAATCATTTTCTCTATAAAAGTTTTTGCCCTTTTTAAGCAATTTTTTTTCGTGTCATTAAAATTTATGCTCTTAATTTCTGATACATCACTCTTGAGACCTTTAATGTGCAATTCGTTATTATCATTGTCACTATCACAAAAGTTGGCAATTTCTTGCAACTGATCAACTGTCCCAGAAACAAGTTGAGGAAGAAATGAAATGCTAAGAGTTTTCTTTTGAAGAATTTTGCTTAAATTCGATACAGCATTAAGTGTTTCATCCATAACGACTAAACTGATTATAAAACTAATATTAATCATTTCCAAGAGAATACCACCAGCTAAACTTGCTAAATCAGCACCATCCTTGTGTATGTGTTCGCATGCAATCATAATCGATTTAAAGGATAAAAATACAGCATAAACAGTGCGGTAATTGCTAAGCCAGCGTATATCCGTTGCCTCAGGTATGATTTGAACGGGTTCTTCTAAAGCTTTCTGTATTTCGTGCAAAATTTTTCCTATACATAGTTCCCTAGGAGAACTATGAAAAAGTTTATAAATATCTTTAACTGTGTGAAAAAATCGTTTAATCATTATAGTCTTGTTTCTTGAATTAGTGACAGCTAATGATAGAATATGGGATCTGCAATGAATGTAAGGCACTTCGCATTGTTTAGCTTCTGAAATACGAGCACGAACACCAGTTATACTACCACTAAAGTTCGCTGCACCATCAAAAGAACATGAAACCAATTTATCATATGACATATTTCTTTTTTTTAAAGCATCATCTATAGCTAAAAATCTTGATTCAGCATCAGTTCTTTCTAAGTATATTATGCACAAAAATCTTTCTCTTACTTCGCAAACTGGATCATGGACGACGTGCCGCACCATTAGTGATAATTCACTTTGGTTGTTTATGTTCGTCGACTCATCTCCCATTATAGAATAATACTTACCATTAAGTATTTTGTCATCTGCTTTGTCTAAGATTGTGCTTATTGAGCTTAATATTTCAGAAGCAGTTGATTTACTTATGTAAGTCGATGTTTCACTTTGAGACTTAACCCAGTCGCGAAGAGTTTCATTTTCTCTCATTAAAATTCTTTGAACTAAGGGTTCATATTTTGTAGTGTGGGGTATCTCCTCTTTAGCTAAAAAATACACACTCCTAATTAATGAAGATAAAGCTTGTCTATTTTTATCCCTTTCGTCTTCGCTGTATTGGATTATTTGTGTGTGTATAGGAGCATTTTAATTCTGTAATCTTTAATTTTCCATAAAAACAGATTTGCAATGTTTGTCTGATTTTGAGTGTTTTTCAAGTTTTCCTGTACTGCCAGTTGCTTTCCTAAAATTTGTGAAGGGCACTGATATGAATACTCCACTTGTTTTTTGGAATACCTCTACATCATTTTTTAAATGCTTTTCACACAGCTTGCAAAATGCACCACCACGAGTTCGATCAAAATACAGCCATTCATATTTATCTTCCCACTGTTTTTTATATTTGAACTTGCGTCCAACATTTTTATCTTCCGGTTTAGGTTGTCCACTAACAGTACTACACGAAGGTATCGAGGGTGGAACTATCGCATTGCAGGTTTCACTTTCATTCAAAATTAGTTGAGAATTATTATTTTGATTTTCAACAGATGACTGTACTAAAGGTTCTTCACTACGTCTTCTTTTTTTAATTTGGATATAAGAAAATAATTTCGACTGTTTTGACATAATTCAATATCAAAAATAATTTCTATCTAATATTCAATTTCAGCTGTAATTTTTATCTGTAACAATCAAGACAGAAAAGCGCAATAGATTAACCAGACACAGTGTCGTCTAGAACTAGCGTCACCTAATTGCTTATTGGTAGTCTTTGAAAATAAAATTTCCCTAGCATTCTACAATAAAATAAGAAAAATAAAATATTTTATGTTAGCGAACAAGTAAATACCGGATGTAATTTATAAAGTTTGCATAGAAATATTTAGACATTTTCAGTAACTAAATCTTTTTAAAACTATTAAGTATGAAAACATTTCTGTGCCTTTAATTCAGTTGTCCATACCCGCTCAAAATCTTTTATAATAATGTTTTTGACAGCGTAATCAATTTATCATTCGATAAATGAATTTGGTTTTTCCAAGAGAAAATTACATTTAGATAAAGCAGTTATTTGTGTAATACCGGATAAACAAATGGATTATTACTGAAAGGATTAACTTTCAAGATATTTTATGAGTGAACGGAATAATAACAATATATCATATTTTAATTAAGAAACGCACAAATTTAGAATTTCACAATAAGGAAGTAATAATATTTATTTTATGGGCTAGTACTTTGTAACAGAAAAAGTTTTATTTATGATACATGAAATTAATATTATAACCTCAAAAATATAATGAATAATATTTCACTGGATAGGAAAAGCTTATTTAGATAAATTATTAGCGTGATATGATACATTCAATGAATTATTATGTTTATTGTTAAGATTGAATAATGGATATTAAGCGAAAAAATACATTTTATGGTATAATTTAAATACATTTTAGAGAAATTGAGAGTCTAATTAAAAATATCTAAATAATTTAATAATTGATGCAATTAGAATAAGTAAGCCAAAAATATGTGATTTGACATCACACCTGTCAATAATGGAATCTTCTCCTAACCAGAAAACTTTTACGGTCCCAATGAAAGCAATTGTAGTATATTAAAAGCCGCAAATATAAAATTGAAAGAGGTGGGAGAAAAATTCCGTTACAGACACATTTCCGTCTTAGAAAGTATCACGCAGTGCACTATTTTTGTTGGAACCGTATTTTTTTTTGTTTGTTTGTTTAAGAGAGGATTCCGCATTCCGCTATAAACAGGTTCTGTTTCCCAGACTTTACCGCATTTATTTTTTTCGAAAATGTTAATGAAATAAATTTATACCAGTTATTTTATAATTTTACAAAAAAAGAAAAAAAAATTGGAATTAGCATTTAACAACAATTTCTTACAGTTTAATCTCATATATGGCACCAAAATTAAAATTTAAGTTTTACTACCGGTATGCTTTAAATAAATATTATGCAAGTATTATCGGTATGCTAATTAATAATTATGTAATTTGTTTCTTCTTCTTCTTCTTTTTTTTAAAAAATCTTGTAACTGCTATTGTACACAAAAATATGACACGCACCTATTGTGCAAAAAGTTAGCTGAAAGGTTAAATATTAATAAACAGAATAAACATTAATTTCGTAATTTTTTTTTAACTTGTTCGATTTTTCGAATAGCTTGTAAGACTTACTTATACAAAGCTGTTATATGTCGTAAAAACTGAACCTATCTGTAACGGAATAATACCTTAGAAGGAACATTTCCTTGTAATTGACGACAAAAATGCTATGCAAGTATATCTGTTAAGACAGAATTTTTTAACGGTACCTTACAATTCCATCGTAACATGTTTTTCGGGAGGATTCGCAGGAAAATATCACTACTAGGAAAAATAAGGAGAAAGTCAAAAATTTCCTCCGGGGAGGACATCCCCCCCCCCGGGCCACCCCCTGAAATCAACACTGATTGAGAGAGCCACTCAATGGAAACTAGTCGTGAATCCCATAGTATTTATGTGATTAATTCTCATTAAATTAGTCTATTTTTAACAATTTGACGTTCAGTGCTTTTATACTGCTACTGGGCACTGCATTACATAAATATGTCCTTAAAATTTGTTATCTAGGCTTTAAAAGCCAATGGAACATAGAGTATGCCGTCCCTGTGATTATGTACGTCCAGACCGTCCGTGTCTTTAAGGGTTAATATCTCGGTTAATTTCCGTCGATTTCTTCCGAAATTCATGATCAACAATGCTTTTATACTTCTGCTACGATAGGCACCTCCAGCTCTGCTCAACACTTTTGTTGAAAACCGTAAGTCGAAATTTGAGTGTAACGGAAAAATGCGACTTTCTCAAAAACTATGTGACGTAGGGTAATTGCTATAATTTTACTGCAAGGTTTAAATTAATGTCTAATACCTCTAATTTTTTCATAATTTTAGTTTCAATAAATTCGGAATTACATGGGGGGAACACATTTTTGCACTACATTTTCCACCATAACTTTGAAAATATAATACCTAAAATTAAATGAAATATATTTTTGATTTCAGCGTTACGAAAGCTTTCACATGACATCCCACACGATATACAAAGAAAAGATTTTTCTTTTCAAGTAACTTAACTAGCCCCTCTACATTTTCCCTAAATATATTTATGAGTATTTTTTAATCTGTAAATATGTGGGCCAATAATCTTTATTACTTTTACGAATTTGAACTTTCCTCGTTGCATAGTTTACGAGTAAAAGAGCTGTAACAGACAGACAGACACTGGAGTGATCTTATAATTGTTCCGTTTTTACTTTTTAAGTACGGAACCCTAAAGAAAAAATAATAAAAAAATAAAAAAAAAAAACATGTTCCACAATTATTTTTTCCTTGAAGTTTATTTCAAATTTACTGCGAGAAAAGACAATATAAATAAAACATATTTCATTTTTGTTAGTTCTTGTGGATCTCCTTTTTCGTATTGATATTTCATTCTACGCTTGGTTATATTTCAGACGGATTTCCCCCTTCTTTCTTTTTCACATATTTAGTTTTGATGTAAAAAGTTTTTTTGCGCAAATTGTTAAAATTGTCCGCGGCAGCCCGTTAGTGTCGAGTCGATTTTTCGTCCGGGCCAACTGAAGACCGCATTAAACATTAATCTATTCGTTTAATAAATTGAATTCACTTTTGACAGAAATTAAGTAGGCTACCAATTTTATGCTAAAAGAAACAACTTTTTCTTTAATTTAGTAACTTTAATATAAATCAAGTTAACCCTTTCACGGGCGGTGGTATGTTTATGAAACTAATTAATTTTAATTCCCAAATTCCAGAAAGGCACTAGAAATTTGATACAGAAATTTCCAGTTCATTATGTGTCTGAAATAAAGCCTTTTCTAATTCCCAGATAAGATTGTTCGTAAATTCCGGTGCCAATCCTTCATTTCAACATTTTAGCAATGGAAGTGCTTTGTCCCTGAAAGGGTTAATAACAATTTGATAATGTGCAAAAAAATAAAGTACTCATAGGACAAACAAAATATACAAAGAGTCTGTTGTATTTGCATCTTACATAATTTCACTTTTAAAAAAGTAATCTCACTTTTCATTGCAATAGTTGAACAAATAATTATTTCACTCTCCATTTTTACGACACACTCGAAAATTTGGTCTGTTGGGTAACATTTTGATCGGTACTAGGGAAGAACAACAATTTCTGAAACTGTTGCGATTTTGGGTGGCAGACTGTTTCCTTTCGCGTCATCATTGTCACTGTCAATTTTTTGATCTCTCAATAATGAAAGATACATCAAAGTTGTTTTTGAAGAAATAATGTACAAAATTAGTTCCAATTCTGCAATTCGTCATGTGAAATACTTGTCCGTTCTGTCCGGGGAGTACTGTGCATAAAGTGGGTGTCCTTTACATTAATTTAAAATACGAAAAAATTATGTGGAAAACTAATTTTTTTCTTATTAAGGGCCACTTCACCCACGCAAAACTCTCACCCGCTAATGTTAATCCTACGGGAGAAATTTTAGGCAGATTTCGTATGAAATACTACCTATTACATTCTCGCTTATATTGGAATTTTGAAAAAAATTTGTAGATCTACACCGATCATGACCCCTAGAACCCAAAACCACCCTCAGTAAAAAACTTATATATATATATATATATATATATATATAATGTGGGAAAACTGTATTATTGTCATTTCATTCATAATATCACAATTTTTGTTGGTGGTCGGTAATGTTTATTTAATGGTTATGTATATATATATATATATATATATTGTGACGTTTCATCTGAGCTCATGCAAAACCGAGATGACCACGTAACGCAATAAACACTTTTAATTGGGTCCTCCAGATGCCTAAACTATAAATTTCGCATGTCAATGCGTTCACGAAATCCAGATGTAAAGTTGTAAACTGATTTTAATGACGTAAATAAATTCTCGGTGAGAATTTCTGACTGGCGCTTGGAGAACTAAACTTTTTTAATAAGATGAATCAGAGTACCACGTGGTTGCCAATTAAGATGGACTGAAATCTCGAAGAGGGGCCCGTGGAGAGAGATGCGTTTCTGAAGCGAACGAGGACGGTCATTTGGACCAGCGAGGAACGAGCAAGCTTAGACAGAATTTAAAGTTTAAGTTTTTATATGTCCTGTGATTTGTATGCGTGCTATGTTGTGATGTCCTGACGTGAATAAAAAAGTTTAAAAATGAAAGCCAGTTCTTATGAGTTCGATGTCTAAGTCTAATCCTCGAAAGTTTGATTTTTTCACGTTACAATATATATATAGAGAGAGGAAAAGGTCCAAATACCGGCTACCACTTTTGTTTTCAATCTAGATCATACAATTTTTAAAATTAATGAAATAAAAAGTGACAGCAGGGTACCTTGACACGTCTTACACCTGTTTAGAGAAAAAAAATCAGTTTAAAAAGTGTTTTCTGTTTATAAGAAGCAAAATTCCGAAAGTCTTCAAATTTTGAGTTTTTAAAATGGTGTCTAAATACCGGCTACCTAGGTTTTTTTTTCCAAAAGATCACACAAATAGAGCTAATGACAATTATTAAGCAATAAGAATATTATTTTAAAAAAATTGTATTGATTAATAACATTTCTTATGTACAGAAAAAATACGAAATTTTTAATAAATAAGTATTTTTGTCAAATTTCTAAAATTCTTTACGACTATCTCTCACAGTCTTCTTCCCATTATGTTTCTAATTTTGTTTTTTAACGTGTAAAACAACAACAAAAAAAAGCTTGCTGATTGAAATGAGAATTATTTTATCTGAAAAAAATCAAAAGCATAATATCACTCTCTGCGTCAGTATAGTCCCTATCAGTCCACATATCGCATTCTTAACATTGAACCCACCATCCCCTCCCCCATTCTTGTCCACAGAGAAAGCACCCATGCAGAAGACACAAATTTATCATATTCCTCTGTTGGATATTTTCCTTTTTCACTTTTGTAGCCCTGTCACTGCGTAATTTTTTATCAAAGTAGCTTCAAAAATTGGGTATTTAACCCCTTCGCGACGAGCATCTTTTAAGAATTTTTATTCTTTTGTCACCGGTTTTTCCAAACAAAAGTTTTTGTCTAATTTAACCGGGAACATGCTCCGATTAAATAAGGCATAATTTACTATAAAAAATGACTGGTGGGAATAATCAAGGAGGGTTAATTAGACGGAAAAAATGCATCCCCAAGGAAATCTCGGGTTACGCAAATTTTACTTCTTTTACGATGCCCAAGGGAATCTCGGGTTGAGCAGACAGAGGGTTAAAATCAAATTTCTGCCTCTTTCGGCTGATTTACTCCGTCATTTTTTTCTTTCTCTTCACATTTATTACATGCAATTTTGTAGTGTCCAACAGCTCTTTTTTGGAAATTGATCCGGTAACCAGTGTCAGTCCTGAAGAATTACGGCCATGGTTGCTTTTTTCATATTGCGAAATGGGACGGGGACAATTTCCGAACCATTTAAATTAATTTATTAATTATGGAACTATTTAAATTAATTTATTTTCCTCCCCTTCAAGCAGAGCAACCGAGAGAGGTCCAAATACCGGTAGCCGGTATATTTATGTATCACAGATTTTTGATAAAATTAAAAATGATTCAAGGGGCGTAAAAAATAGTGTTTTAGGGAGAAAAAAAATTATAACTTCGTCAATTCTAAAGATATCAAATCCAATTAAATTTATTATAAGTATTGACAATGTTATCTACAATTTTTATACTGACAAGTTTTTGATAGACCAATTCGTACCGCAAAAAATAAAATAAAATAAAATAAAATAAAAACGAAAACAAAAAAGTGGGTTGAAGAAGAAAAAAATCCACAACGTCGTCAATTCACAAGATATAAAACTCGCATAAATTTATAATATATCCTCTTAATATTATATACAATATTTATATTGACAAGTTTTTGATAGGACCCATTCTTACTGCAAAAACAAATTAAAAATACATAGCGGTTGAAGAAAAAATCATCGTATTAAGGGTGTATTTAAATCCAAACTGACTTTCTGACTCATTTTTAAATTCATTTTTGCTCTCACAAGCATCCAGTTGGTAGATTCTGTTATTCAGAAACTATATAATGTACCGCAATAGGTCGATTTTTTTATAGAGGCAGAATATATTTCAAACAATGATGTCAAAGGGGGCATTTTAAACCGAATTTCCCGAAGCGATTGTGTTGGAAACAAAAATTATTGTCTTACTGAGAAAATAATTGTTTATAAATCAAGTTTTAATTAATTGAACGAAAAATAAAAACACAGGTCGCTTATAAATTTCTTCAAAAATCATGTCAGGAAGTTTCATATTTTTTCTTTTAAAAATCAATCTGAAAATGTGCCAGAAAATTTCGAGTTGTTGAGCATGGAAAGTTTTTTTTTTTTTTTTTTTTTTTTTTTTTAATACAGCCTTAACATGATTCTGGTAAAACCAGCTCTTATATAAAAATAAAATAAAAACTCTTCAAAAGAGGCGAGATAAAATTATTAAAGTGCGTTTATCTCAAATCATGATTTAGTTTTTGTTGTTGAAATTATCACTTAACTTCGAAATCCACCTGCACCTGTAAGACAAACCGGAAAGGATTTTTTTTTAATTTTTCATTTTAATTTAATAATTTTTTTTTTAATTTTTCATTTCTATATTTTTTATTTATTTATTTTTTTTTTTTGTGCATTGGATAGTTGAGGTCAATCTTTACAATTGCCGTTTTTTACGTTTAATATTTTTGATAGAAGTTTTTTTATGGGGACACTTTCACTTTCGAAACCAATTCCGAAAGTGAAAGTATCCTCATAAAAAAACCTGCAAACAAAATTAAAAAATTAAAAATTGTTCTTTGTATAGATCGACCTTTGTAAGTCTTCCTTGGTCTTCTGGAGCGATGTGCTAAGTTTGATTGGTCAGTTTCAATTTCAATTCAATGTTAAAATAAAAGTTTTCTTTCTATGACTTTTTATTATTACATAGATTATTGTTAGTACAAAACCTTTTAAATTGTTTTGTCTAATATTTACGAAAAATATTTTAGGCAGTGTTGAATTGATACATTTTTCTTTATTAGGGAATTCATCAGCTCTGGGGGAGGGGGGGGATGTATTTTTGAACCATTACAAGATTACAAAATACAAAATCGGAAAACAAGTTTCACATCGTCCATTCAGCCCACCTCCTGAATTCATCACTGACTTGGTATATTAATATTCCGCTTGAATTCAGAAAGCGCAATAGAGATTTTTAATTACGACAATTAAAATATTTCAAGAAGATCTATATCTTACTATTATTCCACGTTTTTTAATCAAACTATTGTTTTATCATAATTTATAAAAATCATTCGTTCAGGTGGAAAAAAAGAGCACTTTAAACTTATTTACAGATTCAGTGCTGCCATCTGTTGAATACTTTTATAACGTAAAACTTTTTTTTGAACAGCTTGTTTCGTACAGTGCTGTTCCTTTAGTCAGTGGTGTAGGCGTAGGATGCGTACTTGGCTGAACTATGCGCTGTTATTAACCCTTAAATTCGCGATTTGTTATTTTGTTTCGAAAAATTATATATCCAGAGATGCCAAGTCTCCGGCTTTTTGGATACCAGTATTTTAATACAGAAAATGTTGTTTTATTTAATTGGAACATTTGGGAGATTTAAAAGAACACCATTTTCTCTAAGATAATAGTGGTGTGGTAAAAGCCGGAGAATTGGCAAGTCTGTATATCATTCTCTGAAAGGTTTATTACACAGGAAAAATAATGAAAATAATAAGAGGTATATTTTTCATATAATATACGTCAATGTTTTCTTCTGTTGCACATCTCCAATACAATTAAAAATTACTGTCGTGTGGCTGTTTTACGCTAAAATAATAAAAATTAGTAAATATTTTAAGAAGTATGTCTCCAAATGCCTTATTTTATATAATTATTTATTTTATACAACTTAACCTTTACCCTTTAATTCCCATGATTGAAAACTTTCTAGAAATTACGCAGTTCAGAGAATATGATTTTACAGCAGCAAATTTCAATGGTTAATTTCGCTTTATATGAAAACGGAATGTCTGTTATTAATTAGAGAAAATATTGCCAATTTAATTTTCTGGTGTGAATTAGGAACATACGAATAAAAAAATCTATTAAATTCAAAACACTGCTGTTTGCATACATGCAAAGCTGCGCACTAAAGGGTTAAATTTTGACACTCTAAAAGTTCAGTGCCCGGGACAATCACCCCTCTGGTACCTCACCCCTCTATCATTATCTCCTGTATGTATTACACCTAATCCAATGAATTCCCGCAAGTCTGTTCTATTGAGATAAATTACTTTTAGGCTAAAAACTTTTATAGACGCTCGAAGGTTTCATTAATCTCCACATTAATTTAAGAAAAAACTCCATGTCATTGAGACATATTTAACACTTTCCAACATAGTTGAAAAGTGATGACTTCGGTTTGTCTGGCCGTCCTTCCGCACTCTAACTCTCGTGCATATTGTCCAGATTGCCCTGTACTTTTTATATGTTATTGACGTTTACTATAGCACGATCGATTTTGAAAATGAAGTTTGTAGTATTTATAGTTCATTTACAGGGACAATTAAAAGTCTTCCGTTACATTAAGGTCAGTAGGGGGAAAAAACATTTCAAATGCATTTTAATGGTTTTACACCGTTTCAAACATAATGATATTGATATGCATTTATGAAGTGCACTAAAACATGCAATCTGTAGAATATAGGATTCAAAGCACTTATTATTCATTTATAGTGTCAAACAAAAGAATTCAGTTACATAATGATATACGGGGGAAAAAAACTGCAGTGTATTTGCAGCGTATTTTAATTATGTCACACTATTTCAAATATAATGAAATTGATATATTTCACTGAGGTTTATTATAAGATACTTGCTGTAGAATATGATGTGCATCGCATTTATCTTTCATTTAAAGGAACACACAAAAGATTTCAGATACAGTCCTGTATCCGAAGTACTGTCAATTAGCGATTAATTCCTGGAAGTGCGTTATAGTATGCGTTTGTTTAACTAAATTTTTGAATACTACGTGGTGTGTATAAATGCTGTACATCATACACAGGGGCACACAAAAGAATTCGTAAACAGTACTCAGTAATGAGCGTGAATTGTTTAAAGGTGATTTTTAATTGAGTTTTTCAAACTGACATTTTCAACCTGAACTATATTTAGTACACCCAGAGATGCTTGTAGATATAATCATATACAGGGCCAAGGAAAAAACTGGATGCAAGATCGCATAATGGATGATAATCTCTGGAAGTGTGATTTCAGTAGTTTTAAGCTTGTTTTAGATTGAATTTAATTTTAGCTTAATATGTGACGTGTTACATTTTACAGTGTTTAGCATTCAAGAATTTTAATGAAAAACTAGTTAAATATTAACAGTCAGATTAGCATAAAGATTTAATTCCCAAAACTCTCTCTCTATATATATATACACTTTTATCAATTTACAATAATTTATTCTAGACGATTTTGGATTTCGGATAAGTTTTCCGACTGTCATTTTCATGATCGCCAGGTATGGGCAAGGGTGGGCAAATGCCCACTAATAAAAAAGTAGAAAAACACTAAAATTAAAAATGAAGACATAGAATCTTTTATTTTAGTTATTTGTATTCGACATCATAATCACATCAATTCAGAAAGTTTTAAAATGACGAAAGTTGACTGCAGTTTGATCGTGGATAATGCAACCTGCATTTAGACCATTACTTCTTTTTGTATTTATTTAGTTATGTTTTATATAAAGAAAAAGTATTTGATAAATTGTAAAACACACCATCAAAAGTTTTAATATTGTACGACAAAATGAATCTTGCAAAACTAGTTTTGCCACGATTTTGAAGTCCAGAATCCATATCTTTGAATCATCATTTCTTCTTTATACTGTTTATTATTACGTTATTTCTTGATTAAACAGAAAACAAACAAAAAGATAAAACTCAAAAATTCTACAAATGTAATAATTTTTTTTTTAATTCATAAGAATTAATCATATATATATATATATATATATACTTTTTAACTTGGAAAAAAGGTTGTTTTTCATAGCTATAGTTTGTAGACAATATAATTTCCTTTATTTAAAAAAAGAAACACGTAAATCCCTTAAGTTGCTCGAAAGTTGGCGTGGCAAAACCGCTGAAAAACTATGTGTTTCGAGAAGGACTGTTTTCGTGAAGTTTAAAGTTTGTCCTTCGCAGGTGTCGTCATTTCGTGGTCCAACGTTAACAACCCGTATGACCGTAATTTTTTAATACTTTCCAACAAAGTTGAAAAGTGTTTATGCATTCGGTTTGTCTGTCTGTCTGTCCATCTTTCCACGCTGTAACTCCCGTAAATATATTCCGATTTTCATGCAATTGGTAAAGGTTACTTAGGATAAAGCGTGTTTGGTATTGTATATGAAGTATGTACGATTAATAGTTCATTTACAGGGGCACTCAAAAAAAAATTCCATTATATTATGGTATCAGTGGCGTGGCGTCCGGTCATCGCTGGATGCGGCGATGACCAAGCAATATTTTAAAACTCTTAATAAGCTGTTAAAACTCTACGATCCAGTTTTAGCAGAACATTTGGATTCATGTATAAGTAAAGGTAAGATTTAAAGTTTCTTTTTTGAACATTCAACCATTGAATTTTAGAGTTAATAATTTTTCACCACAAACTTAAATAATTGCGATGACCACCGAAAATTTTCACGCCACGCCACTGTATGGTATATGGGGAAAAATCGTTTGCAGAGTATTTTAATGACATTATGCTATTTCAAATGTATTGAAACTGATATAAATCACTGAATTTCACTACGATCACGTTAGAACAGGGCATTCATAGCATTTTTTAGTCATTTACAGGGGCACACAAAAGAAATCGATTACAGTACTGTCTTTGAGTAATAATTGCTGGAGTGTACGTTTCAAAATTCGGTATGAACTTTTAAATGTAACTAATTTTTTGCATGTTACTCGTTATTTATAAATTCATATAGAGGGTTTCACAAAAGTATTCACATACCATTCTCTTTATTAGAGGAAATTACTGAGGGAATTGTCAACTGAAGTATATCTATTTCTTAAGTGAACTAACTTTTGGAATGCGTGTAGTTAATAGACACAAACCTATATACCATATACAGGGCTGCTCAAAGAATTCTGATATTTTTCCGATTGTAGATGGAAACAGTTGAAAGTGGGTTTCTAAATGTGTTATGCGTTTCCATATGGTTGAATTAGACATAATATTTTAACTTATTAAACGGCGCAGTTTTATTACATTATTTTGAATGTGTTTAATAATCTATGCTTGACGCATGATTTTTCTTTCTTGTTTAATTCTTCCATCGTAAAGTGTATGACATTCTTAAATGTTCAAACATTATAAAAAAAATAATTCGAAAAAAAAAATGCCTTTTTAAGTTTCTGCTCTCTTTAAGGGGGCTGGTCACTCAGCTTCGGAATTCTCCTCCGTAATGTTAAGTATATGGACTTTTGAGGCATTCGTATATTTGAAATATCTTCTCGGGAAAATCATAATTTTAACATCTTTCTGTGTACTCTTCTTAAAGGATGTCTCTTTTTTTCTTAGTTTACAAAATATGTCTAAAATCTACGCTGCATTTAATATTTTATGTGTCAAAAGCGGGCGAACTTTGAGTCAGAATATAACACTTCATATAAAATTAACTCTATACTTTAGAACTATTTTGAGAACTAAGAAAAAAAGAGACATCTTTTAGGAAGTGCACACAAAAAATAGAAGTTAAAAATATTAATTTACCGAGGAGATATTTTAAATATACGAATGCATCAAATGCCCATAGACTTTACATTAGAGAGGGGAAATCGGAAGCTGAGTGACCAGCCCCATTAATATGTGATTAAACAAAAAATATATACACACACGATTACATAAACGAATGAATCTCTTCAGAAATCTCTCATCGTCCCTATGGAAAGTAATTATTAAAAAATTCAATCAGCATGAAGAAATCGAATCTGAAATTTACTCTTAACAAATCATGATAAATTGCCAATAAAAAAATATAGATTCGGAACTAAATCGTTACGCTGAAAAAAAAAAAAATGGGTTCTCAAAATTGAGTAAAAAGTACTCAATTTTAAATACGTAACATACTCAAAATAGCTCCGATCCAAATGTACTCAAAATTGAGAACCACGTGTTCTCATTTTTGATTCCATGGATGTGTTCAAATATGAACCGTTATATACACATTTTTGAGTGTTATGTACTCATTTTGATTTCATCATTGATTCCATGGATGTATTCAAATATGAACTTTGAAAGTTCAAGCTCACTGTTAAATATTCAATACGTTTTCTTTTCTTATTTTATGTAGTCGGCTATGTACATACGGTAAATATTAAATTAACGTAAATATTAAACTATGCACAGTATTTTAAAGCAATTTAAAAGTGCTTGAAAACAATACTCTTGTCATAAAAATATGAAGTAAAACAAGATGTCGTCCAAGATGGCCGATTAGTAACACATGCGAAACCAAAATAAAGTAAAAACATGGGCTAAAAGACATCTAATAAAACACTTTCAAAACTAAAATGAATTAAATGGAAAAAAATATTTTTCTTGTCAAGGGGGCTCCACCTCTTTGAACTCCCCTACATATTAAAGTAAAAATGTGCTGAAGTTTATTTCCCACTCAAAATTATTAACAAGAAACATTTAATTGATTATTCATGAAAGAAAAATTGCAAAATTAATATCAAGATACCCAAATCAAATATTTTTATGACAAGAGCATTGTTTTCAAGCACTTTAAAATTATTTTAAAATATTGTACATAATTTAATATTTACATTAACGTAATATTTACAGAAGGTACAGGTGATTACATAAAATAAGAAAAAAAATGTACTGAATGTTTAACAGAAAACACTTGCTTTCAAAGTTGTCGGCGAAATCTTGAAAATTCCATTCTTCTATTTTTTTTTTTTTTTTTTTTTTTTTTTTTTTTTCAGGAACAAATTCATCTCACTCAGCACACAGAACGGACCGACCGCGCATGAATATACGAAGAACTCATAATAACAACGCGATGTAATCTTACACATCATAAAGGAGACATAAGATATAGTTCCTTCCGAAGAATAAAAATGTAATATTATCCTCTGATTTCACTACCCAACAAAAAAAATATTTTTGTCAGTTTCCTGGTTCTAGATAGTCAATTCTTACTAATTTTGGGTTGAAGAAAACGAATATGTAAAAGAAATTTTTTTATTAGCTCTTGTTTTCAAGATACAATACAGCCCACTGGAGAAAGACACTCAACATCCCACACATCGATTTAAAAGGAAAGAAGAGAAAAAATGAAGAAGAAAAAAAATTCCTGTGTAACAAATACAATGCAATAGGCATGTATCATTAAATAATGTTCATTTTTCAGAAAGCAGTGGCTGTTTTTAGCCTATTCTTGCAAACGTTTCCTTTTGAATTGCCCCTTGAATGTCAACGCCGGAGCATCTCTTGTAATAGACCAGCAGTAGTCGGCCAGCATTGACTCATACCAGCGACTCTGATATCTGCGTTCCATTACAGATATATCTTTGTGAAACCTTTCACCGCGCTAATCGCTTACAGCTCCACAGATTTTAGGGAAAAATCAAGATGGGAGTGGAGAAAATGAAGTTTCAGAGACATGTTGCATCCAAGGTCATGGTACTTTTGTAGGAGTTCTTTCACCAACTGTTGGTAGTTCCCGGCTTTTCTGTTGCCTAGAAATCCTCTTACCAGACCTGAAGGCTTCCCAGGCTGCTTTCACTTTCTCTTCCAAATCTTTATCAAAAGCAGGTCCTTCATTATTGTGCGTATTTGAGAGTCCACAAAGATTCCCTCTTTAACTTTTGATTCACTCAGTCTTGGAAATTTCGCTCTAAGGTACTGGAAAGCCTCTCAATCCTTGTTCATGGCTTTCACGAAGTTCTTCATTAATCCCAGCTTAATATGTGCGGGGGCGGTAGCAGAATGTTTTTTGGATCAACTAGAGGCTCATTTTGGACATTTCTCTCCCCGGGATTTAGATTTCTTGAAGGCCATTTGTCTTTTATGTAGTGCGAGTTTTTATCTCGTCTGTCCCACAAACACAGAAAACAGCAGTACTCGGTATAGCCTAATTGCATTCCCAGGAGTAAAGCAATTACTTTAAAGTCGCTACAGATCTGCAGTTTATGATCCTCGTATTTGATTGACTCGAGGAGTAATTTCAAATTCCCGTAAGTTTCCTGCATGTGAACAGAATGTCCAATGGGAATGGAAGGAATAATGTTGCCGTTGTGTAGTAAGACTGCTTTCAAACTAAGCTTGGAAGAGTCTATAAATAACCTCCACTTCCGTGGATCATAAGTTATGTTCATGGAATTCATCAGACCATTAACATCAGTACAAGCAACAACATGTTCTTTCTTCTCAAAGAAATGAAGAAGATTCTTGTGACGATGTCCTGTATTCTGTGATCTTAACTTCTGGTTGAAGTAGATGCCATTGCTTCAGTCTTGATGCCAGAAGCTCTGCTTTCTCCTTTGCCAAGTCAAGATGTCTTATGAGATCATTCAATTCTGTCTAATTTAGTCTGTGAGGCTCATTCAAATCGTCTACCTCGAAATCTGGGTCATGGGAAGTCCCAGATTTAGTGACTTCTACTTCTACAGCATCATCTTCTTCAATCTCATAATTTTGAGGTGGTTCAGGAATTGGCAGATTAGCCGAGTGAGGAACGGGCCGAATGGCTGATGGAACACTGGGATACTGTACCGATTCCTTCTTCTGTAAGGCGAATAGCAGAGAATGTCACTTGAATCGTGCACTGTTATCTTTTTTCGTTCTACTGACGCTGTCACCGGTTCAAAAGACGGTTGGCCCCAGGGAAGGTGTTTCCATCTGCTGGGGAAAAAGAACGTCAAAAAGATTCTACACAGAGAATACAGTTGAGGGGAATTACAGCTATTAGGAGTACCAGCTTCCGAACATTCGATTTCCCATAAAACAGCCATAGTGAGATTTCTGAAGTTGGTTTCTATCTTGAAAACAAGAGCTAATCTCAACTTTTTATGTTGATTTTCTTGTTTAGCGAGACAAAATACTTCGGAAATAACTATATTTGAGCCCGAAACATTTTTGATGTTGGGTAGTGTTTTCAGAGTAGGGGAGATAGGATACATAGGGAGGGTTGATACATTGACAATTTTTCTCAACAAATGGCATTAACAACCATTGTAACAGATGAAAAGGCTTCTTTTATTAGCAGAGGCCATCATTAGCTGGACTTAGCACTGAAGAACTGACAACGTTTTTTTCTTTTTAATTTTGAAGATTTTTTGAATGTCAGTGTAAATTTTTTTAAATGCTGATTTTCTTTCATAATTCTTATTACAGTGAAGATAATATCTTGTAATTATTTTTTATTTGTAAAGCACATTGTTAGGGGGAGTTTTACTAGAAAGCAGATTGGCATTTTGCAACTGCATTTATACAAAGTGATTGAAAATCCAATAAGGCATGATAGGGAGAAATTAGTGCTGGAGAGAATTGATACACTTGTATATTTGAAATTTAGTAAGTTTTTTTTAAACTTTTAAACTAATATAGGACTATAATACTAATTATTGTTTTACAGCAAGAGCTACTGAAATTGGTAAGGAAGAACAAAGAGACTATTCGTAGACATTATGTAGGTTACATAGAAAAGCAATGCGATGATAGATGGTTAGTTCGCTTTGCTCGTCATGCAGAAGGAAAAAAAATTAAATGGCCTTGAAAGGGAAAATGTTTCTATAATTAACGAAGGGCAAATTGAAAAAACATTAAATTTACTCGATTTTACTTATCAAAAAGATAGTGTTATTAGTTTTTCTTTTAACCATTTCAGGAGCGGTGGATGTTTATGAAACCACTTAATTTTAATTCCCAAACGCCACATTGGCTCCAGCATTTTGGTAAAATATTTTCCATTTACTATGAAACTGAAATATATCCCTTTTCTTATTTCTAATTAAATTTGTTGGTAAATTCCGGTGCCATTCATTTATTCAACACTTTAGCATTGAAAATGTTTTGCCCCTGAAAGGGTTAAAGGAATCTTTAATGTGCTAAATTTATGTTACATTGTTTGCAAATCAGCAGTGTTCACTTCATTTTTCCTTGAAGCTAGATCTCTAGGGGTTTTATTTTCATTGTTTATTTTCTAAAAAGTGTGTTAATAGGATTGTTTAAATAATAACAATAGTTTAAATGTTTGTGTGAAAAACATTTCTGAAACAAAAATATGTCAATGTCATTTCGTTTTAAGTTTTACTTAAATATTTCAAGATTTATCATAAAAAATTGTATGACGCATAAATTGAATTGTCTGCAATTTTTTTTTTCAATTTACATAACAATGTATCAAACCTACCTTGCTAGTGTATCAATCCTCCCCAGTAATGGGGAGATTTGATACAGTAGTAACCATTCAAAATAATTGGGATACATTTTTTTAATGACTATTTTTTAAATTCACAATATTTTTAACAAAGGAATAAAAGGTCACTTTATAAGAAAACACGAAAAATTTGTTTAAAAATAGCTTTCTAAGGGTTGTAAAAAATTAATAAAAAAAGTGTATCATACCTCCCCTACCTCCCCTATATTGCATTGTTTTTGTATTAATGAACATCTTTTATGCCTCCATGAATTAAATAAACCATTACGTAGTACAAAATTATCGTTTCGTTTGGGTTTGATAACACGTGATGTTTCAAAATTGAGATAGCATACGTTAATTTTTGATCCGAACATTCTCAATTCGGTATGAGTGCATAATTTTTTTTCAGTGTATAGATGTCAATTTGATCCAGTATACTCGTATTGATGTTTCTTTACTATCTCATTAAAATCCTCGAAAATTAAGCACAGTGCAAGAATAAACAAACTATTTAGTCTACGTTCTGTATGGGCATAAATACAATGTAGTACCAAAAATGCATCCTTACATCAAGTCAAGCTAATAGCCAAGATACTTGATCACATAACATAATCATTTACACTGCTGGCCATTAAAATTGCAACACCATGAAAGATTGAAAATACAAAAAAGATATTTATTGTACGTAAACAGTATGGTATGAAAACAAAATGATCAAATTTGTAAACAGTTTGGGGTTTTACAGGGTAGCGAAAATTAGTAGAAACAGCTGCTCCTTCTGGCAGCTAAAATGGCCCTTACCCGCTTAGGCATGGAGTCGAGCTGGGCTTGGAAGACAGAAACGGGCAACTCATTCCATGCTGCTTCAAGTCTATGCCACACTTCATCAACCGTATTAGCTGGAGAAGGGTGGCGAGCCAGTATCTAAGCAATTCATGACCAGATGTTTTCAATGGGTGACAGTTCTGGAGGCCGTGCAGGCCAGGACAGCAATCGAATACCCTGTGTATTGAAGAAGGTCAGAACACGACGTGAAACATGTGGTTTTGTCTTATCTTGCTGGAAGATGGCGATTGGCAGGCCTCGAAGACGGAGCACAACCACTGGACGTAAGATTTTAAAAATGTACCGATCTGCGTTCAAATTGCCTTCGATCCGAACTAGAGATGTGTATGTCGTGTACCCAATGGCTTCCCAAACCATCACACCAGTTGCAGGTCCCCTATACCGATATCGAATGCAAGCAAGTGACAGGAGTTCTCCTCCGACCCTCCAGACATGTATACGGCCATCAGAATACTGCACGCAGAACCGGAACTCGTCTGAAAACACGACATTGTGCCAGTCCTGTATGTAGCTTTGTCGTTCGGCGCACCAGAGTCGCCGACTCTCTCTATGCTGCATTGGCGTGCTGACAGTCCATACTGCTGCAAACGTCGCGTCGTCGCACCGTACGAGCGGATACTGGGCGCGCTGCAAACATGCCCATTTCCTGACTAATAGTCCGTAATGTGGTTATTCGATTTTGCAGGGCCGACCTCACAATATGTCTGTCCTCTCGGGCGTTAGTCATGAGAGGGCGTCGAGATCCTGCATGCCGTTCAGTATGACCTTCAACAATCCATTGATTCCATATTTGCATGACAGTGGTTGGATTTCGACCAGTGCAACCGGCGATATCACGTAACGATAATCCACATTCTCGACAGGCAACGATCCTGCGTCTATCGAATTTCGACACTTAGTGGTAAGCATTTCTTATTATTATTCGAGGCATAACACGATATTCTGAGCAAACGCCGACCTTACAAAGCGCTTTCCGAATGAGAAATCCACTACGCAACTTTTCTTTTATGCAGTGCTTCAGATGTCGTTTCTCCCGCCTGCCTCGTCTAAATGCGCTGAAATACTAATCATTTGCATATTTCAACCTCTTCTTCCTTTCATGTGATTTTGACGTTCGTCAGATCATTCCTTCCTGGTGTTGCAATTTTAATGGCCAGCAGTGTAGTTACTTGTACTCTCATTCTTGATCACCATTTTTGAAATTGCTATTCTCTTCAATTGTAAGTTTTAAAAAATGCAAAAATAATAACTTAGGTGGATAAACGTAGTGTCATAAATTGGATGAAGAGCGCATAATTCAGTAAATATTTGTTACCTGGTTTTTCTTTACCATTCGTGTAATCGCGGAAAAATTATAGGCGAATAACTACAAATAAAGTATGAAATATTAAATTTCAATTTCAATTTATTTTAAATAAATGCAAATTAATGTATCTTCGCACCCATGCAGAGCGATAATATGTAAAAACCTCCCCTCCTCTCTCTCTTTTTTTTTTTTTTTTTTTTTTTTTTTGAGACCAAAAAAAGTCGCACCAGTTTTGTCACAACATTGTAAAATTATTGTTACAGAATGCTTAAAGTATCAAAATTTAGCTATTCGGTTTTTCTTTAGTATTACTGCTTCAAAAATATACGCTGTGTATATGAATGAATAATTTAAAAAGAAATTTATAAAACACTTCTTTTAAAATTATTTTCATATTTAATAAATGCGAATTAATGTATCGTTCTTACAATGCAGAACAATAAGATGTGATTTTTTTAAGGCTGAAAACAGTTTTGAAGCGAAATACAAAATTATGATCAAAACTTTGCCAATGTTGTTTAAAGACTTTCCAATAAGATTTTCCTTCTCGCCAAAAAGCAATTCTAAAATACAGCGGGGTGGAAAATGCGACTCGTAATGAGTAGATATTTTCCCATATAATTTAAAAAAGCATTTAAATGAGATTCTGATCCTATTCATTTAGTACACAAAACTTTAGGGAAAATGCCTTCTGACTTCCAAAGAAGCCAAATTCTAAGCTTATAACATCTGGATGTCGCTTCAAAGTATCCCTGATAAAATTGAGGACTAAAAATAAAATACGTTGAAAGTGCAAAAAATCGATTTTTTTTTTTTAAATGAAAAAATGTCTTAATTGCCAAAACAAACAGGAGAACCCTTGGAGTGCCAACTCTAGTAAAAATAGTTCAAAAAAAGTAGAAAAATGTCATAGTCCAAGAGCTGTTAAACATTTTAGGGAGGGCATTTGAGGCACCCTGAAAATTTGTGCAACACTTCTTTTGTAATGGCTTTGTAATGGCCACTTTTTGACTACCCCAAAAAAAAAGGTATTTGAGGCACGCTGAGATTGAGACAGAATAATATTTATACATAGAAAAAAATATTTTGAAAACGACAGACACTTTAGTCGACCCAAAAACTGTGCCAGACACGTGTCAAGTGCCATTTTTTGACTACCCAAAAAAGGTATTTGAGGCACGCTGAGATTGAGGCAGAATAATATTTATGCTTAGAAAAAAATATTTTGAAAATGACAGACACTTTAGTCGGTACAAAAACTGTGCCAGACACGTGTCAAGTGCCAAATGATGACACGTGTCTGGCACAGTTTTTGGGCCACGATCCTTCAGCCAGACATTCGATTTTGTATTCAGGCATTACAAAAGAAGTGTTGCACAAATTTTCAGGGTGCCTCAAATACCTACTCAAAAATGTTCAATAGCTCTCCTACTATCACTGGTTGAATGTGCCACACGAAGTGAGGTAAAGAACGCTGAAAGTGCCAGTGATAAGATGTGCGGTTTCATTACACAACATGTTGTTATTGTTTACATCAATGGGATATTTTTAAGCAAGGTGAAAAATATTAAATAAATAAATAAAATAAATGTTTACAAATGATAATATTAGTTATTTATTCACTAAACGAGAAGAAGCTAGGTACCTACATTTTAAAAAGTTGAACTAAGAGCTCAAAAGGAGTGAAGTGGAAAACGCTGCAAGTACCAGAAGTAAGAGTTTTTCCTTTTTTTCGCTCTCTTGAAAAATTTCCTCTTTTGGACTTTCATCGTTTTCCATTTTTAGTCTTCAATTAAACGTTCAAAAACTGTCATATTTAAATTTCATTTTCATATTAAAATTTTATAAAATAATTTTCAAATTCCTATTAAAATTCGTTTTCCATTTTTAGTCCTCAATTAAACGTTCAAAAACTGTCGTATTTAAATTTTTACAGAATCCAACTATTTATGGTACTGCAAAATCGACAGGAAGGTCGAGAGTTCTTTCCAAATAATCCTAAAGTTCGATTGTTCGTACGGGCATAAGCAAAACACTGACGATAAAGGAAATTGGAAACCAGATGAAGACGCTAGCAACAGAATTTAATATAAGAAGAGCAATAAAAATGTCGGGATCCTTAAATATGTAAAACCACGTCGGTGTGTGTGTTTAACATTTGGCCATAAAAAAGTTCGCATTCAGTTTGCAGTGAAACATCTGAAGCAAAAAAGAATTGGTCTAAAATTATTTTCAGCGATTAAAAGAAATTTCATTTCCATGGTCCGGATAGTACACTGTTAAAAATTTGCAGCATTCTGTCCAGTTATTTGACCGTTTTTTCTGAAAACGGTTACACAACCGTAATTTAACACTATTCTAACCATATTATTGGCCATTTTATGGTCAGAATATAGTTAAATTACGGTTATGAAATCGTTTTTTCACAAAACGGTCGAATGACTGGACAGAATGCTGCAAATTTTTAACAGTGTATTAATTGATATTAGCATGACCTTTGAAAGGAAAAGGAAGTATTTTCCACACGTCAATTAGGTGGAGGCTCCCTAATAGTTTGGGCTGCGTTTTCCTCTGGAGGTGAGCTTGGAATTACTTTTCTAGAAGAGCGTCTAAACATAAATACACTGTTAAAAATTTGCAGTATTCTGGCAGGTCATTTGACCGTTTTTTCCGAAAACGGTTACACATCCGTTAATTTAACACTATTCTGACCATATTATTGGCCATTTTATGGTCAGAATATAGTTAAATTATGGTTATAAAACCGTTTTTTTTTTCAAAAAACGGTGTACAACAAACGGTGTTTTTAACAGTGTACCTATAATCACATCTTAGAACGCCATTTGTCAACCAGGGTGAAAAGATTGCTGGCCTTAACTATGTTTTTTAACAAAACAATGCCTCAATTTCCTCTACAAAAGACACAAAGAAGTGGTTTGAAGATAATAAGACTCCCCCATTTGATTATTCGTCCAATAGTTTGGACCTAAATCACATGGAGAACGTTTGGGGTATTATAGTACGCAATATCTACCAAAAAAAAAAAAAAAAAAAATGGTCAAATGTTCCAGTATAACTGGAAAGCAAATTAAAATCTGCCATTTGTGAGGCATGGCGTGTTTTGTCATCTCGACAAGATTGAAACCTTCTAAACACATAGAAAGCACAATTGACATGAAATATTTCTGTAATTAAAAAAAAAAAATATTCCGTTCTTATCATTTTGCTCCTATTGCATATCAAATGGAAACGTAATTTTTGTATATTGTAACAATAATAATTGTTTTACAATGTTTTCTTAGTGCTTATGATTGCCTATTTAGTTCAATAAAATTAATTTATATTGTTTACATGTGGATTAATATAATTATATTTATTATTTAGTCAATTAAATGATCGTACATTTTGCACCTCGGTGTAGCAAAAATGAGAAAACGCTTTATTTTACATTTTATATAAGTTCAGCAGTGTATAGACAGTGAACAAAATAAATTCTACATACAAAAGCTATGTTAGCTAGAAACAATTTCGTTTTATTAAAAATTTTTTAATGGAAATTTTCCAGTTACAAAAAATGAAATGGTTTTAGTAATTTGCATAATAATAGCATATCAATTTTAATAATGTCCAATTTCACGTGCATGTAAATTTCAAGCAATTTGAGAAATATTTTTTTTATCAAATAAAGTTTGCGATAAAATACAATGATTATTTTAATTTAAAGATAAAAATAACATTAAAGTTGGAAAAATTGTCAGATAACTTGAAATTGATTTAAAAAACAAATAATTTATCTATAAATAGTACGAGAAGACAAAATGACTGAAATTAGAAAAAAATATATACAAAAGAAATCGGAACGTTTCCTGATATTTGTATAGTTTTTCCAGATAGATGAATCCCGGTAACTCAGTGGTCTGCGTATCGCACTACCACGCTACGGGTTTGAGGTTTCCCTTCGGATTTGGGCAAGGTTCACTCAACTTTTCATTCCTTCGGTGTCGAAAAAGTGAATGTCAAGCTTGCTTGGGAACGTAACACTGCTGGTTCCGCGTAAGGCCAACCACCTGACCGGTACCTATGGTATATAGCTACAAAGGGACAATGGTCAATAATGAACAGTTTTATATAATATAGATTTTTGATGCTCTTACTAAATGGGTGGGGCTAGTTGAGCTCAAACCAATTGGTAGGTCTCCCTACCTGGCTGAATCTGCTCTTATTGAATCAAAATCTAATGTAGAAAGTTGATTATTATAACCCTCTAACTGCAGGTAATGTGGATATTAGGTTTAGTGTATTATGTACAATATGGACAAGGGAGATGCTTTATTTCTATCCCGCTTGTTTGAGGGCTATCTTGATGGGGAACTCCATATTTATTTATTTTCTTTTCATAAATACATATTTAGAATTTAAATACTAAATAAAATCGGCTCGCGCGTTTTTATACGTGTTATTTTTCTAGGTTTAGAAGGTTAAAGGACAATGGCTGTAACTGACGTCTGGGAAACACTGAAGTTATTTAATCACAACAGTAGATTTTCTTATAATTCTTGAAAACTACAAATTAACCGACACTATTCTCTGTAACAATAAATCTGTGGTTTTCCCTTCGTCATCCCTCCCTTCGTCAGGATGAGAAGAACGCACAGTCTCCATCTTGACTGAATTAAATAACTGCATGAGAAAACATTCTAACAACTATTTATATATTATTCAGACCTATTTCAAATGAAAATCAAATTTCAAATTATTTTTGCTTAAAAGGCGCAAAGACCAACTTAGTGAAAAAGATTCCATGCCGGGAATCGAGCCCGGGTCATCAGTATAGCGCACTGACGTTCTACCGCTAAACCACATGGAACGATACCCAGCCTGGAATTTCTCACTATTACAAGTTGGCAAGGCTACAATCGCAGCACAAGATGGAATATTTTCCGTGAGCCACCAACATGGGGCAAGCATAGACACTTAATTAAATCCAGCATCGAATGAATCTATATTAATATTTGGAAATTTTTCCAGAGAGAGAAACATTCGCCTTGAATACAATATTTCAAATGAAAATCAAATTTCAAATTATTTTTGCTTAAAAGGCGCAAAGACCAACTTAGTGAAAAAGATTCCATGCCGGGAATCGAACCCGGGTCATCAGTATAGCGCACTGACGTTCTACCGCTAAACCACATGGAACGATACCCAGCCTGGAATTTCTCACTATTACAAGTTGGCAAGGCTACAATCGCAGCACAAGATGGAATATTTTCCGTGAGCCACCAACATGGGGCAAGCATAGACACTTAATTAAATCCAGCATCGAATGAATCTATATTAATATTTGGAAATTTTTCCAGAGAGAGAAACATTCGCCTTGAATACAATATTTCAAATGAAAATCAAATTTCAAATTATTTTTGCTTAAAAGGCGCAAAGACCAACTTAGTGAAAAAGATTCCATGCCGGGAATCGAACCCGGGTCATCAGTATAGCGCACTGACGTTCTACCGCTAAACCACATGGAACGATACCCAGCCTGGAATTTCTCACTATTACAAGTTGGCAAGGCTACAAACGCAGCACAAGATGGAATATTTTCCGTGAGCCACCAACATGGGGCAAACACAGACACTTAATTAAATCCAGCATCGAATGAATCTATATTAATATTTGGAAATTTTTCCAGAGAGAGAAACATTCGCCTTGAATACAATATTTCAAATGAAAATCAAATTTCAAATTATTTTTGCTTAAAAGGCGAAAAGACCAACTTAGTGAAAAAACTTATTCAGACCTTTTCTGATTTCTTGAATGATGTAGTTATTAAATATATATATTTCACAACAAGCTATTGTTGCTCCTATCTTTTTTGTTCATTGAAAATTTATCTGGATGTCGAAAATTATTATAAATGTTTAGAATTTGGAAGAAATAATCATATTTCTTGAAATGTCTTTTACTCTTGTTGTGAGTTCAAAGGTACAGTATGCATATGATGATTTAAAAATATTCCTCCATGTTTCTTCAGTCTGATAGATCAAAACCCACCGAAGAAATAAAAGGTGAGTTGTTCTCATGGAAAATTGTACTTGGGATTTTCCTTCATTTTATAACTTTTAGAGAAAGACTTGGTGCTGGCTCCACTGTCTCAGCTAAGCAAGATTTATGCCGAAGCACCAGATGAAATGATACCCGCTGTAAGTCTCCATAGTGAGTGATGAAATTTAGCAGACTCAATATACAAAGAGCCCACTCACAGATGGCACATATCTTGTAATTTACAGAAAACTGAAAAAAAAAATTTCAATTAAAATACAGAAATAAAATTAAGCTATGCTTACTACAACATGTAATAAAAAAATAAACTAATTTTCAAAATCTGTGTAATTTATATGGTACGCAATTTGTGGTTGGAGACAGAGTCCTGCGCGTACCAGATCCGAACACGAAAATGTTGCTTAATGTCTACCCGAAACCCGATCTTACACAAAATATCTCGTTGACCCTAAACAAGAAATCAACGAAAATATATCTTACAATTTAATACAATTATGAAGAAATAGTCTTCAATCATACTTCAAATATCAATTTTATTTTTTATTTAGAAAAATAAAGAAGTGGCAATGCAAAAATCCATTCATAGTGAAATTTCATTTGAAATAATATTCTAGACTTTCTTTTGAAAATTTGAGTTAACCCGAATCCAACCAGTAAGCATCAAAACTCAACCCGAACCCGATCTGAAAACAATGTCAACCCGACCCACAACGAAAACGTCGCTCCAAATCGACCCGATTCGAACCATAGGTCGGGTAAAATGTGGTTACACGACCGGTGCAGTATTCTAAATGGAAGTTCAAGACGCTATTTCAAATAACCTGAAATATTAATATCTTAAAAATCTCTAACAACTCAAACGTGCAATATTTAGGTTGATTCAAATGTCATTTTATTTGTGTAATAGTCGATCATTTTACGTGAATGAGTTGCATATGGAATACATTTTTCTTTCAATTAGACATTTAAATATAGAATTCTCTATTTTTAACCGACTTCAAAAAAAGGGGGAGGTTATGGATTCATTGCGTATGGGGTTTTTATTATGTATGTTCACCGATTACTCCGAAACTACGTGACCGATTCATGTGATTTTTTTATTATTATTTAAAGAGGATACTCTCGAATTGGTCCCATTTAAATTGAATCAAAATTTGCTCCGTGTTTTTTTAAATTAAAAATAAAACAATAAAATCAACATTTTCCCTCATTTTTGTTGTAAATTAGCTCATTGCGAATCGCTGAATTAGCTGGATGCGAAGCGCCCGTCGCTGCACTTCGTATCCAGCAGACAACGGAACTATGAGCCGATGTAGTAACAGAACTACGAAAACTCGTCTGCTTTATATTTTTATGCATGTTTACCGATTACTCTGAAACTACGCGACCGATTCATGTGATTATTACCTTTTTATTTTATTGAAAGATGATACTCTCGAATTGTTCCCATTTCAGTTTCATCAAAATTGGTTCCGTACTTTTTTAGAAAGTAAAAAGGAATAAATAAATAAATTAAAATATTTAAAATATTTCCTTTTCGACGATTTTCACAAAGTGACGCATCGCTATCTGTTTGGCGATTTCCCTCACTCTTTATGCGGCTTTGTTTCTGGGATTGTTGTAGTGAAAACCAAAATGCAATCTCTTAATCATTAAAAACTTTTAGGACCAGTTAAAAAAAAAAAAAAAATCAAAATTGTAAAGCGTTCAAATTCACCCACGATTTCTGCGCTAGAATCGCTTCATTTGAAGAACTATATTTTTAGGTGGAAGGATTTGTACGCTAATACAGAGTTGGACAAAAGTCCCTGCTAAATTTTTGAATTTAATACAAAATAATTGAAATATATAATTTTTTTTGTTAAAAAGTTTATAATTATCTTATTATTCTATCAATTCTTGGGAAGTCAGAAGAGAATCTAGTGACACAGGTAAAAAGAAAGGAATTTTTAAGCTTTTAGCTGTTTTCCCTCTCTGAGCTACTGAAGTCTGCGCGCGCTTCCCTTATCGGTCGGGAATGAATTTAATATGTAACCATTAAATACAAAAATGAAATGTATTTCATATATTTATTTCCTGCTGCACTCACTGTTGTCCATATAAAGCCATTCCATGGGAATAAACACTTAGTTAAAGTTAGTTATCTTGAATAATCGGGTGAAGAGAGAAAAATGAGGTAAAGCGTCTTCGGAGTATGAAGTTCTAAATACTAACATTATATTCAAAATTGAAGATATGAAACAAATTAATTAAAATAAAAATCATTATCAATGCTTAATTTTAGTTATAAGTATATTAAAGCTAAAACTATAAGTTTGATCAAGAGAAAAGTGCTCGCCCCCACTCCCTCTCCAGGGAGGCGATTCGCATACATTGAATTACACTGGCTGTACTCATCAATTTCAAAACTGAAAACAGTAATACACATAAATAAAGGAAGGAGAGAAATCTTGTGGGTTTATTCTACAAAATTTCATTACATGTAGACAGAAAGTGGGACATTTAATTAATGTAAAATTAAAATATATTTTATTTGCTATATTAAAACAAAACTATACTTATAATTTCAATTATAAAATGAAATATAACTGGTTAATAAATTTTAAAAGCACGATTGATACACATTACCAAGTCCATCGCATTTGAAGAAAAAATCTCGACTCATTCGATCAGCATGTCAACATTCTACCATATACACATAGAGTTACAAGAAATGGTTCTGTGTGAAATGAATGGGTGTTCCAATAGAATTATTACATCAAATACTATTAACTCGTGATTTGTGATACAGATTCATATTTCTTAACTATTAAAAAAAATGTGTCACAAGTTTGTGGGATTACACATTGCACTTCCTTAATTATGCTTCGTTCTACTTGTGAATGTTTTGCTGCTTTTTTTTAAAAAAATTAATGAAGTAAATTGAAACGTCTTGTATGGTTAACTAAAAAGTGAGTTTTTTCTACTCCGGGTTGCATTTAAAAAATTGTTTGTCTGGATTAGAGTCCTTCGTCGGGTGCGTTAACCCGATTTTACCCGTCCCACGGTTCGGGTCGGATCATGTCAGGTTGACGCTAATTTTTTTCTTTGACGGTCGGAATGAGTTTGATTGTTTCGGGTTCCTGTCGGTTTCGGGTTGATATTCGACTCTTGCGGGTCGGAACCGGGTTGACTCGATTTTTCGAAAAACAAAGTTATGTAATATTTTTTCAGATGAAAAAACTATATATTTGTATATAAATGAGTACGTGTGTTCATTTTTCAACATAACAGATAAAATTGATAGTAGAGATGTGATTGTAGACTATTTTTCCAGAATTGCTTTAAAATATTGATTCGTTTTCTTCCATTTCCCAGATAGCATGAACATTAGCAGCAAGTTTGATTTTTTCCGACATTATCTTGCCGTGACAAATTTGAATTGAGAAATTCCCAGCAAATTTCCCGCAAGATATATTATCCCCTACTTGCATGAGTAGTTTGTTGGGAAACTGATGACAAGACTTTTTAATTCACGAAAGTGACGAAAGCAATAAATCCCTCTGTTGAGAGAATAGACAATCGGCACATACGCAGAAATTGCAGAAATTTTATTCGGTTGGCACCGCTTTTTCTAAACGCTATACTTTTCAAATGCCAAAAAAGGCTCCTATTGAAAAGTACAAATATTACCTTAACTTGCTTATGGTGATGAAAACGATGCATGCACCTTCTGACGGTGTGTTCGCATTAATAGACCTGATCAGGTCCATGGACCCCTCCGAAGGGGTTACACTTATAGTGTAACAGTTGTAAACAGATAGTGGGGCGTGGAAAGATTACTACTTTGTAGTAAGTTTGCAGTATTTTTTATCACTTGTTTGCCATTAATTTGCAATAAATTTGATACGGCATGAATTTAACTTGCACGACAAGTTAGCTGCAAGTTCATTGTGTGGTGACTTCGGCGTTTGCGTTATCTTGCAGGAGTGTTGTTATGAACTTTCAATCTTGTCATGCTGAGCTTGCTGCAACTTTGCACGTTTTTAAAGCAAGGCTGCTGCATATTTTCTGAAAATTAAAAATTCTATCTGGGTTAAGATTCGGGTTTAAGTATTTTTGCCTCGGGTTGAAGTGTGTCGGGTTTCGGGTTGATGAAATTTTCTTGTTGTTTCGGTTCGGGTTTAGTCTTGACTTGGAAATTTTTGGCTTCGGGTCGTGCATAATCCGACCAGAGCAGCACTTTGGTCTGGACGTGTGCTATTCTATTGGTTGAATTTAGGACCATTCTGTGTATTGCAAAAAGTATATATGAAGCCGCTTTACCTTCTGGTATTTAATGATAGTAAAGAAATAAGAACACACAGAACCAGTGTAAAATGAACTTACCACGCTAGGCATGTCGTATGTCATGTTCTTCATGGATTTAAAATCAAGTGGATCAGGACCAAGTTCCTCCATCATGAAAGCTGGCATAGGATATACAACTAAGTTTCGTTAAGAAAAAAATATCTACCGAAAAATACATTGATTATCATAAATTATGACTTATGATAGAATATTAAAATAGAGATTGACAGATATAAGTTAAAAATTAAAAATCAGAAAACTCCCGTTCATGTTTTGTCGAAAGATCAATTTCTTAATAAAAGAAAATTGTCCAGTTAAACTGATGGCATTGAGCTCACAGGCTATTCACTCTAATTGTATATTATAATCTTATTTCAAAGACTAATGCCCCTCAAAAAATAAATTAAAGGAGGGAATCCCCCCTACCCTGTTTCACATCTTTATACTTAACCACTGAGCCTTCAAATCTCATCAGGGAAGCGCCTTATCAGAATAAACTGGTATACCAAATTTGAAGCAAATTGGATAGAAAAACCCATTTATCTAAATTAAGAGGGGTATTAGGCCCCCGTTCTCCCCTTTATACTTAAACAATGAACCTCCAAATCTAATCAGGGAAGCGCATTATGAGAATTAACTGGTATACCAAATTTGAAGCAAATCATATAATTCTGCATGGAAAACCCATTTATCTGAGTTAAGTGGGGGATTAGCCTCCCGTACCTTCCTTTATACTTAACCAATGAACTCCCAAAACTAATCAGGGAAGCACCTTATCGGAATGAATCTAGAAAACAAATTTGAAGCAAATCGGATATTTCTATCAAGAATTATCGCGTTACGTATGTACATACGTACATACAGAACCTGCGGGCGCATTAGCTCTCAGGCTTTGACTGCCTGTGAACTAAAAACTGCAGTTAGTGCACGTTGTTCTATAGTATAGCACAGGTTAAATTAGTAGTTATAGGTTAAATTAGTAGCAATTAAAAATTGTGTTTTAATATGATGTCAGAGAATTTGTATATAAAACATTATAGATAATTTGATTTTTTGTATTCAACCGTTCGGGACAAGTATCTCATACACGAATTCTATTCGGTTGGCATCGCTTTTTTTTTAGCGGTTACCTTTACTTTATTGATCACGCAAAATGTCTTAATTAAATAAAGCAAATATTACTATTATTTTTTACCGATATCATATACAAGTTCTGTGTGCACGTTTTAAAGATGCATATATGCACCCATGGTCCTAAAGGGGTTAAACTGAAAATACACAGAAGGAAATGTGGCTCCGCGATTTTATGTTTTTAAAATGGCATACTATTAATTAGAAGCTACATTTAGGATAGATGGGGGCACATGTGAACATGAGGCAGATGTGAACATCACAATTTTTCAATAGTTATTATATGTTTATTTATTTGAAAAAAATTACCAAAGAAGGTAGCACCCGTAGACATATGGTGAAAATTTTTTGAAGCTTTTTGACAATTCGTTTGTCTTCAATAGCCAAAATACTGTTTATAGACCACAAAAGTAAAATCTCAGTTCCAACTTGATAAGAGAATAACTTTATTTATTTATTCACTTATTTGAATTTTAATGTTTTAACATATACTATTAGTCCAGGCAATAGGGAATTTTACCTAGCAAAATTAATGGTAGTACTGGAGATCGGTTTTCTTAGATGTTTTTTGGGTCGCTGAATCCGAATTTGTAACTTCCCACCGAAATTTCCCCCGGCAACCTCCCCAAATTTTGGTAAAAAGCCCCCCAAAAAAGGTTTTTATTAAAAAAATCAATTTTTTTATTGTGTTAGAGAAAAAGTATCTAGAAATTCAGAAAGTAGACAAAATTTCCAACACATTAGATATATGACATTATGACTTAGGATGAAGGGGAAGGGGGGATCTGCCTCGGAACATGCGCGCGGTGCTGCGTAAACTAAGTAGTGCAATTCCACTTAACCACTCACACGTTTACATTCGCCCTCCCATCTCCCCTCCGAACTTTCTCTATAAGGTTTACTTTAAGATTTTTGGGTCGCTGAATCCGAATTTTTAACTTACCCCCCAAAGTCCCCCCCCCCCCCAAATAGTTGTTTTTAACTTAAATTTCTTATTGTTTTAGGGGAAAAGCATTACAAAATTCAGAAACTAGACAAAATTTGCAACAAATAGGATATATGACAGTATGAATTAGGATGAACGGGGAGGGTGGGGGCTGCCTCGGAACATGCACCCCGGCGCTACGTGCACTAAATGATGAAGTCCAGGCAATAGGGGATTTTTTCTTGCAAAATTAATGATAGTACTGGAAATCGGCTTTCTAGATGTTTTTTGGGTCGCTGAATCCGAATTTGTAACTTCCCACCAAAATTTCACCCGGCAACCTCCCAAAAAATTGATTTTTTGAAAAAATTTGGTTTTTGAGAAAAGCGCGCGGGGAATGTTCCGAGGCAGGGCCCTCTCTCCCCGTTTATCCTACGTCATGATGTCATATATCCTATTTGTTGCAAATTTTGTCTAGTTTCTGAATTTTGTAATGTTTTTCCCCTAAAACAATAAGAAATTTAAGTTAAAAACAACTATTTGGGGAGGGGTTTCGGGGAGGAAAATTTTGGGGGTAAGTTAAAAATTCGGATTCAGCGACCCAAAAAACTTAAAATAAACCTTATAGAGAAAGTTCGGAGGGAAGATGGGAGGGCTAATGTAAACGTGTGAGTGGTTAAGTGGAATTGCGCAACTTAGTCCACGCAGCACTGTGGCGCATGTTCCGAGGCAGATCCCCCCTTTCCCTTCATCCTAAGTCATAATGTCATATATCTAATTTGTTGCAAATTTTGTCTACTTTCTGAATTTCTAGCTACTTTTCCCCTAAAACAATAAAAAATGGAATTTTTTAATAAAAACCTTTTTTGGGAGGCTTTTTACTAAAGTTTGGGGGCGTTGCCGGGAGAAATTTTGGTGGGAAGTTACAAATTCGGATTCAGCGACCCAAAAAACATCTAGAAAGCCGATTTCCAGTACTACCATTAATTTTGCTAGGTAGAGTCCCTATACGGTCTCTATTGCCTGGACTATCATACAATGCTGATTTTGTGTTGAAACTTCCACAAGCACATCTGTCAGCGAGTACATAAAGAGCAACAAGCTCGTTTACGCACAATTGTAATTTAAATAATTTTAATGTTTTCTAAAATGCAGTAAGTGTTATGTATTATTTTATTAAACGGTTTACAATAATATTTTTTATGCATTGTTCATACAAAAAGTATTACGTTAAACAACTTTGCAATTTTTTCTATTTCATTTGATCCAAACTTGCAATGGTGGCTTACTTCCATCTCAAAAACAGTTATGTATTTGAATAGAGATAGGTATGAGTAATATTTTAAGAAAGTAAAATTTTTAAACGGATAACTACCGTAAAATTATTCCGATTGTATCCCCCCCCCACATCTCTTTCAAAAGCAAAACAAGTTAAATTTAGCCGGAAGGGGGGGGGGGAAGGGGTGGTTATAATCGAGATTTATTTTTTAAATCATTAAAAAACCCTTTTTTATCTATAATTTAAAAGTAAATACGACAAATACAGGAGTGAGAATCTTTCGTATTTCGGCAGATTTCCGATAATTAGTATCTACATGCCCCTCCCTAAAATTTCCCACAAGCAAAAATCTCTAAGCAAAATTTAAAAGTTTTAATTTCCTTTTTAAAATAATTTTTTTTCTTGCAACAATACTTAATGAATCATCTAAGCCTCCTCCCCCCCCCCCCCCCCCAAATCTACTTATTTTAATTTTATAATCTTTTGCTTAAACATATTACCCAGAAACTAGAGAAATATATGTATATTTTTTTCTTTATTTTTTTCTTTGTTTGTTTTGATTTTATTAATCACGACTCTGACTATTAAGAAAATAAGGAAGTCTTTTTGCTTATCTTTAGCTTTTATTAGACAAATAGAGCTTTGAAACTATTCTCAACTCATTAATTTCTTAACCGGAAAATGCAGTTTTGAATGATCCTTTTGCCACAGTTAAGAAATTATTTTCATCCCTGCATGCTTAAAAGTTTCTAATATCCCCTTTCATTTCATGCCACAAAACGTTGGTGATACTTTTTGCATGATAAAGATATATTTTTTTTATCGATATTCTATTTTAAACCTCCTAATACCATTCGGGGTCTTTTTGACCCCATTCTTTTTTATCTTTCATGTTTCGAACCAGAAAAAAATAATAATTTAAACATGACACCTCGTAAGAACGAGCTACGTTTAGGGGAGACCGGGGGAATGGCGACACCTTAAGGGAATTTAAATTTTTTCACCTCCAAAAAATACTTAATTTTTAATAGTAAAAATTCCATAGCTGAATCATTATTTTTAGTATCTGTATAAATTAAACCGTAATCATAACTGTAAAGTAAGCACACATAAAAAAAATTTCTTTCAACCTCTATACAGTGGCGGGATTACCCAGGACACTGGGGTAATTCCGCCACTGTGTCGGGGTAATGACGCCACTCTTTAATGACCTAGTAAATACATAAAATGGATACTAGGAGACGCATAACCTACTGAAAATATTTAGAATGCAATAATTTAGCAAAATAATGAATAATTACAATGTTCTTTAAACTAGATTTATTAATGTGCTAAGCTTACACTTTAACTCAAATTGAAAAAGTCGCTCTTTGCCATGGTGGCAGCATTACCCCGAGAGGACAATATAGCGGAAATCCCCCCAGCAAAGCTAAAAGAAGAACCGAACTTATTCAACAAATTGCATCAAAATGTCGGCGAATGCAGGTAGATTACGGGTAATATTATCTTAAGTACCTAATGTCACAATGAAAGGTACTTAACTCTACTCATTTGAAGCTCCAAAATAAGAAGCAACTAGATGAAAACTACATTTTTCACCAGAACAAACGAACGACATACAACAAAATCACTCTCATTCTAGGCACTGTTTCTATTGCTGGCCGCTATAGTGCAGGCGCATTCACTATCTCAAACTGCCGTTAGTTTTTATACTAGGTTGGGTGGCGGCATAACCCCGAGTGGCGTCATTCCCCCGGTCTCCCCTAATAGAATTAAATTTCTGGTTCAAACAAAACTATCACCGTTCGTCAAAAATTAAAACCGGCTACTATAATGGTTATATTCTGAATAGATAAACTTTGAAATACATAAGAATGAAAATGTTTTGCTGTTGAGAAGGAAAACAGCGGGTTTTAATCAGGGCAGCTGAGTCGGTGGGAAAAATGGCTGACTCCGACTCCGGAAATTTTAACGACTCCGACTCCGGGCTGTTAAACTAGTGTTGCCTGTTGGTTAAAGTTATGAGGGAACGCCAGAAAAAGAAAGCCAAAATTTCACTATTTCGGCATTAATTCTCTCCTTATGGGTTTCGAAAGAAAAAGGGAAAATAATTATATATTCCGTTTTATTAATTTTACAAAAGATTCCGTTAACTGAAATTCATTATACCTATTACTATTTTTAGAAAACAAATTGCGTCCGACACGTCCTGGAATAATTAAGTCCAGTTATGTCTCGGCCCGAGTCTGCTGAAAAAATTAAACTCGGGCTCAAACACAATCTAACTGTCAAATGCCGATCTCTGAGTTGGACATATTATGTTTCTGTATTGGTGTTGTCAAACTAGCATCAGTTCATGCAGCACATTTGTACTTATTCTCACCCCAGTCATGTCCTTTGAAAATTGGTCCTATTTTATCGGCTAGTTTGATTCTTTCAATTTGTTATACTGGACCGATCAACCTGCTTATTTTTTTACCACTCCGGTTGGGCTCATTAACAAAAATTATCTTTATTCTGCTGACCTGGCCCGTTTAAAAAATTGCCTTCATTTTGCGAGCCTTGGGCCCTTGCAGACTACCTCTATACTTCGGTTTTCGCAAACGCAAAAAATCCGAGGTAAAATACTGATATACTAAATGTACAATATCCACTAGAGTTTTCAATTAAAAACGGTTTTCATCTACTGTGTAAACCGGGCGGTATATTAGGCATTTTTAATTTGGGTAGTCTGGTATATTTCAAATGAAAATCAAATTTCAAATTCCAGAATAATTGCTTAAAAGGCGCAAAGGCCAACATAGTGAAAAAGATTCCAAGCCGGGACTCGAACCCGGGCCGTCAGTATAACGCACTGACGTTCTACCGACTAAACCACTTGGAACGATACCTAGCTCGGAAAATTTCTCACTATTATATGTTGGCAAAGCTACAAACGCAGCACAAGATGGAATATTTATCGTGAGTCACCGACCTGGGACGAACACGAAACATAATTAAATCCAGCATCGATAGAAATTATATTAATACATGGAAATTTTTCCAGAGAGAAACATTCGCCTTGCATACAATATTTCAAATGAAAATCAAATTTCAAATTTCAAAGTAATTGCTTAAAAGGCGCAAAGGCCAGCATAGTGAAAAAGATTCCAAGCCGGGACTCGAACCCGGGCCTTCAGTATAGCGCACTGACGTTCTACCGACTAAACCACTTGGAACGATGCCTAGCTCGGAAAATTTCTAACTATTATATGTTGGCAAAGCTACAAACGCAGCACAAGATGGAATATTTATCGTGAGTCACCGACCTGGGACAAACACGAAACATAATTAAATCCAGCATCGATAGAAATTATATTAATACATGGAAATTTTTCCAGAGAGAAACATTCGCCTTGCATACAATATTTCAAATGAAAATCAAATTTCAAATTTCAAAGTAATTGCTTAAAAGGCGCAAAGGCCAGCATAGTGAAAAAGATTCCAAGCCGGGACTCGAACCCGGGCCTTCAGTATAGCGCACTGACGTTCTACCGACTAAACCACTTGGAACGATGCCTAGCTCGGAAAATTTCTAACTATTATATGTTGGCAAAGCTACAAACGCAGCACAAGATGGAATATTTATCGTGAGTCACCGACCTGGGACAAACACGAAACATAATTAAATCCAGCATCGATAGAAATTATATTAATACATGGAAATTTTTCCAGAGAGAAACATTCGCCTTGCATACAATATTTCAAATGAAAATCAAATTTCAAATTTCAAAGTAATTGCTTAAAAGGCGCAAAGGCCAGCATAGTGAAAAAGATTCCAAGCCGGGACTCGAACCCGGGCCTTCAGTATAGCGCACTGACGTTCTACCGACTAAACCACTTGGAACGATGCCTAGCTCGGAAAATTTCTAACTATTATATGTTGGCAAAGCTACAAACGCAGCACAAGATGGAATATTTATCGTGAGTCACCGACCTGGGACAAACACGAAACATAATTAAATCCAGCATCGATAGAAATTATATTAATACATGGAAATTTTTCCAGAGAGAAACATTCGCCTTGCATACAATATTTCAAATGAAAATCAAATTTCAAATTTCAAAGTAATTGCTTAAAAGGCGCAAAGGCCAGCATAGTGAAAAAGATTCCAAGCCGGGACTCGAACCCGGGCCTTCAGTATAGCGCACTGACGTTCTACCGACTAAACCACTTGGAACGATGCCTAGCTCGGAAAATTTCTAACTATTATATGTTGGCAAAGCTACAAACGCAGCACAAGATGGAATATTTATCGTGAGTCACCGACCTGGGACAAACACGAAACATAATTAAATCCAGCATCGATAGAAATTATATTAATACATGGAAATTTTTCCAGAGAGAAACATTCGCCTTGCATACAATATTTCAAATGAAAATCAAATTTCAAAGTAGTTGCTTAAAAGGCGCAAAGGCCAACATAGTGAAAAAGATTCCAAGCCGGGACTCGAACCCGGGCAGTCAGTATAGCGCACTGACGTTCTACCAACTAAACCACTTGGAACGATACCTAGCTCGGAAATTTTCTCACTATTATATGTTGGCAAGGCTACAAACGCAGCACAAGATGGAATATTTATCGTGAGTCACCGACCTGGGACAAACACGAAACATAATTAAATCCAGCATCGATAGAAATTATATTAATACATGGAAATTTTTCCATGGAAATTTTTCCAAAGAATACATGGAAATCTTTCCATCTTGCGTTTGTAGCCTTGCCAACATATAATAGTGAGAAATTTTCCGAGCTAGGTATCGTTCCAAGTGGTTTAGTCGGTAGAACGTCAGTGCGCTATACTGACGGCCCGGGTTCGAGTCCCGGCTTGGAATCTTTTTAAATATGTTGGCCTTTGCGCCTTTTAAGCAATTAATTTGAAATTTGATTTTTATTTGAAATATTGTATGCAAGGCGAATGTTTCTCTCTGAAAAAATTTCCGTGTATTAATATAAGTCTGGTATAGTCCAAATATAGCAATAATAATTCTTTTTATATATTTAAATTTACATATAATTGGATTAATTTCACTTCAAATTGTCAAACAAAAGAGCTGGAGTCAGAGTCAGCTTGTTTTTTAGTGACTTTGACTCTTTTGCTAAAAAATGGGCTTGACTCTGACTCCGCAGCACTGGTTTTAATCTTATACTATAATGCGAGCAAAAATTGTGTGTGTGTGTAAATTTTATCTTAAAAACGGCTCTAACGATTTTGACTAAATTTTGTATTTTACCAATTTCATTCACGAGAAAACCAATGGGCTAGGTCATGTGTTCGAGAAAACTCGATTAGTGGGTCATTTTGGTTCATAATGGGTCAAGGTCAAGCTAATTATATCTAAAAAACGGCTCAATCGATTTTGACTAAGTTTTATATCCAACTGTTTGAGGGCACGAGAAAACTATTGGACTAGGTTACATGTTCAAGAAATTTTGATTAGTGGGTCATTTTTGGGTCACTTCGGGTCAAGCTAATAATATCTAAAAAACGGCTCTAACGATTTTGACTAAATTTTGTAATCTACTGTTTTGGATTACGAGAAGATTAATGGGCTAAGTCACATGTTAGAGAAAATTCGATTAGTGGGTCATTTTTGGGTCAGTGTGGGTCAAGGAAAGTTTATCTAGAAAACAGTTGTAACGATTTCGACGAAATTTTCTATTCTATCGTATTCGGGCACGAGAATACAATTGGGCTAGCTCGCATGTTCAAGAAAATTCGATTAGTGGGTCATTTTGGGTCACAATGGGTCAGTGTCAAGATAATAAAATCTAAAAAAAGGCTCAAAACATTGACAAAATTTTGTATTATATAGTTTCTGGGCATGAGAAGACCATTGGGCTCAGTCACATGTTCCAGAAAATTCGTTTAGCGGGTCATTTTTGGGTCACTGTGGGTCAAGTTAATTGTATCTAAAAAATGGCTCATAACAATACGGCAAAATTTTGTATTATATCGTTTCTGAGCATGAGAAAGCCATTGGGCAAAGTCACATGTTCGAGAAAATTCGATTAATGGGTCATTTTTGGGTCATAATGGATCAGTGTCAAGCTAATTATATCTAAAAAACGGCTCAGTCGATTTTGACTAAATTTTATACCCAACCATTTTTGGGCACGAGAAAAGTATTGGACTAGGTCATATGTTCGAGAAATTTCGATTAATGGGTCATTTTTGGGTCACTTTGGGTCAAACTAATTTTATCTAAAAAACAGGTCTAACAATTTTGACTAAATCTTGTAATCTACTGTTTTGGATTACGAGAAGACCAATGGTTAAGTCACATGTTACAGAAAATTCGATTAGTGAGTCATCTTTGGGTCACTGTAGGGCAAACTAAGTTTATCTAGAAAAAGTTTCTAACGATTTTGACAAAATTTTATATTGTATTGTTTTCGGGCACGAGAATACTATTGTGCTAGGTCGTATGTTCAAGTAAAATTGATTAGTGGGTCATTTTGGGTCACATTGGGTCAGGTGTCAAGCTAATTGAATATAAAAAATGGCTCAAAACATTTTGACAAAATTTTGTAATATACCGCTTTTGGGCATGAGATGACCATTGGGCTAAGTGACCATGTTCAAGAAAAATCGATTAGTGGGTCATTTTGGGTCACTGTGGGTCAAGCTAATACTCTCTAAAAAACAAATCAAACGATTTTGACAAAATTTTGCTTTATACCGCTTCTGAGCATGAGAAGGCCATTGGGCTAAGTCACATTTTCAGAAAATTCGATTTGTGGGCCATTTTGGGGTCACTGTGGGTGCTAATTGTATCTAATAAACGACTTACCCAATTTTGACAAAATTTTGTATTATACCGTTTCTCGGCATGAGAAGACGATTGGGATAAGTCACATGTTCAAGAAAAATTGATTAGTGGTTCATTTTTATGTCCCAATGGGTCAGGATCAAGCTAATTGAATCTAAAAGAAAAAACTCAAAACATTTTGACAAATTTTTGTAATATACTGTGTTCGAGCATGAGATGACCATTGGGCTAAGTCACATGTTCGAAAAAAATCGATTAGTGGGTCATTTTTGTGTCACTGTGGGTCAAGGAAAGTATATCTAGAAAACGGCTCTAACGATTTTGACGAAATTTGGTATTCTATTGTTTTCGGGCTCGAGAATACTATTGGGCTAGGTCGCATGTTCAAGAAAATTTTATTAGTGGGTCATTTTGGTTCACAATGGGTCAGTGTCAAGATAATTGAATCTAAAAAAAGGCTCAATCATTTTGACAAAATTTTATATTATATAGTTTCTGGGCAGGAGAAGACCATTGGGCTAAGTCACATGTTCGAAAAAATTCGTTTAGTGGGTCATTTTTGGGTCACTGAGGGTCAAGATAATTGTATCTAAAAAATGGCTCAAAACATTACGACAAAATTTTGTATTATATCGTTTCTGAGCATGAGAAAGCCATTGGGCAAAGTCACATGTTCGAGAAAATTTGATTAGTGGGTCATTTTTGGGTCATAATGGGTCAGTGTCAAGCTAATTATACCTAAAATACGGCTCAGTCGATTTTGACTAAATTTTATAGCCAACCGTTTTGGGACACGAGAAAAGTATTGGGCTGGGTCACATGTTCGAAAAATTTCGATTAATGGGTCATTTTTGGCCACTTCGGGTCAAACTAATTTTATCTAAAAAACAGCTCTAACGATTTTGACTAAATTTTGTAATCTACTGTTTTGTATCTACGAGAAGACCAATGGGCTAAGTCACACGTTAGAGAAAATTCGATTAGTAGGTAATTTTTTGGTCACTGTGGGTCAAGCTAAGTTTATCTAGAAAACGGCTCTTACGATTTTGACAAAATTTTATATTCTATCGTTTTCGGGCACGAGAATGCTATTGGGCTAAATCGTATGTTCAAGAAAATTTGATTAGTGGGTCATTTTGGGTCACATTGGGTCAGGTGTCAAGCTAATTGAATGTAAAAAAATGGCTCAAAACATTTTGACAAAATTTTGTAATATACTTGTTTCACTATCTACGTTTATTTGCTGAAAGTTGTTTGATAGTGTATGAACTTTACTTTCCACCCTGTAAAAGGTATTTCTCTGTCAAGTTATTTAATTGTTATTTTTATTTTCCCTAGACGTAGAAATTGAGAAATCAAGTAAAATTGATAAATTTCAAAGGATACTTATGAGAAAGAAAATGAAATATATGACAGCGAAAAATAGTTTCACGTATTTTTCTCTTCGGCTAGTGTCTGGAAGATACCACCAGATGACTGTTAATATATACTGAAATAGCACCGCCCACCAATATCATGATGGCTCCAAAACTGTGTTCGTAGAGGACAGTAGTAACCTGTAATAATAAAAAATGATAATAAATCTATTCATTTAAAATGTAAATTATTTTATTTTTAACACTTTTAGATCAAACCAATTTTATTTATTCTAGAAAATGTTATACCAGTATGCGAGAATGTATAATATATATGCTACTTCACGTGTGTCATGTAAAATAATCTTTGAATAAATGCTGTTCAACAGAAAATTATAAGAAAATACATTTTGTTCATTACACAGTAAGACAAATTGCAGAAAATTTTCCATACCTAGCAGAAACGTTTATCAAAATTCAAATGAACCTGGTTGTTACCCCCCCTTTGTCAAAAATTTCCCCTTATCTGCAAAAACTTATCTCGAGGAAGACAAATAAAAAAAACTCCAGTAAACAATAAATTTCGAAGGTTTATAGAAACTATTTTGAAATAAGAGTTTGTTGAATTTGCTGTCCATAGTTACAGAAATGGCGTTTCTGTTAAGTTCGAAAACCTGTTGCTTTCTATGTTCCCTGAGTGATTCTTCTCCAAAAAGCTTCTGGAGAGAATGTAAAAGGTTTCCAGGTTTGTGAATAACTACCAGGTTACAGAAATTTCTGCAACTTTTTTCCTGTATCAAGAAACGTTCTTGCAGTCTTTTACACTGTATGTGCTACGCATCTAAAACATACTGCAAGCAAAACAGTTCGTGTAAGAAAAATACATTATGCAATAGCATTACATGACTCTAGAGAAAAAAATAAATCAATTTATCAATGCATTTAATCATGCTAACATTTTTTTTCTTTTTTCAGAGCGTTGGTTTCTGTACGAGTTTAAAGTCACAATATTCTCTGTTTCCAAGATCGATTTTACATTTCAAATACAGCTTAGAAATGGCTCTTCGCAAGTCGGTCCTCTTTCTACTCTAAAAAAATTATGCATATGAAAATTTTCTTTTGCATATTGTAAATTTACGAGAATATAATCCATTATAAACAAAATCTTACGCACCCATTCAAACTTGTTTGGCACATCTGTATAACCCACAGGGTTGGCTATGGTGACAATGAGGCCTAGACAACTAATGATGATGACAAAGAGACCAATGTTATTGCACACTCTAATGACTCTCAAATTTTTGACATTCCTGTGATGAATTGATTCGAAGAGTAATCCAAAGGTAAGTATTCCTATTAATAAAATTATTTAAACTGTTAAACATAACATGAAAATTCAGAATAAAATGTTGCATAAAGTACAGGATATCCGAAATTAAACTGCCCAAACTCAGAGGGCTGAGTAAGGTTTTGTATGGGTGATGATGATATGAAATTTGGACAATACACAGTTAAAAATATTTCTGTAATACAACCGAGTACTGCTGGTAATCTTTTTTTTTTATCTTCAGTCTTATGTAAATTTATAGAGCTGAAAACCGAGATTCTGTTAAAAGAATCTTGGTTTAATGTCTACAGATTAATGTCTGTTAAAAGCAGAGACCGTAGAGATCCGTAAACTTGCCGTACACTGTAAAACAAAATAAATATATCTATTTTACAGAAAAAACTGTCAGCCAGAACGGCAGTAGAAAACAGTTTATTTTAAGGAGATAATCTGCATTTATTACGAAATTACGGACAAACTCTGTTAAAATAACTGAGAGTTCGCAATAAATGCAGATTATTTCCTTAAAATAAACAGTTTCTTACTCGCGGCGTCCTGGCTGACAGTTTTTGCTGTAAAATCAACAGCTATTTTTGCAGTGTAGCCTCTGTAAATTTACATCTATAAAAAGATCCACGTGTCCATAAATTTACATGAATAAAATACTGAAAATGATTTGTAAATTTACATTGGAAAAAAAACTGATGACGGTTATGGTTTCACCGTTCATACTGTGTGTAAATTATAACATCTTGTATGAGGCTGTTTCTTACCAGAGCGCATTGTAGCGTAAGCGAATAATCTTTAAAAAATAATAAGTGAGAAATTTGTTGATCCCAAAACTTGCCATAAACAGAAAACATATATACTTAAGCTGTAAAATGAAACGTATTGAATGATATCATTTGTGCTTCTGTATGAACTAGTGATGCGTGAACTGAGAACTAGTGTAAATTTACCGATAATCTATGTTCTCTTCTGTGTTATTTGCATAAATTTTTAACTGCACAGGCACTTTAAATTATATGCTCGAGACTTATTTAAAAAAGTAGTATAAAAGTATTCTGTATAACATCTGCTGACGAAATCATCTACTGCTAGGTCGTTTAATAACAGTGTTTTCATCCCATTTTGGTAGAAATACTGTTCTGATAGAGAAGTTCGCTTTTATCGTAATCATTATGAATCAGGATAATTCAAACTACTATAGCGCAGCGAATACCTTTTTACTTTTATTGGTTTCGTCAATTTCATAGGTTTCACAAGATATTACGGTGCTATGTTATCGATGAATTTTTTGTACATTTTTAAACAATGAATCACGATATTATTATGATTCTTAAATCACAGTACACGATGTTAAATATTTCTGTAAAAACACAGAAAATAAACAGAGACCCTCGGTAAATTTACACTGGTACTTGGTTAAAAACCTTTGACAAAGATTCTTGATCATTAATTCACGCGACTTTGTTATAGATTGGGGAGGGGAGGGGGATTAAACAGTAAGTATAATCAAATTCATTCTAATTTCCAGATATTGTATAGCAGTTTTCAATTTATTGCAAGATTTTATAACAATAAATTTGTTGTAACATCTTCCAAAAAATTGCTTACTTATGGTATAATACGCCTGTATAAAACAGTGTCATATAATGTCTTTTAATTTTCGTAAGTAAATTATACGGTCTTCGGTATTCTTATGGTAGTAAATACATAGAGTTTATGGTAAAATTACAGAATAGTATCTCTGTTTTTTTTTAACAGAATCGCGGTTTTCAGTTCCCTGTATATTTACATAAGACTTAACCCTTTGAACTCTGTTGGGTGGATTTCTTCCCACTTACATTTAATCGCCAAATGTCACATTGGCACCGGAATGTTCAACCAAATTTATTTGAAAATAGGTTAATGCATTTTTTTTGTGTATATTATAAGTCGAATCTTTTGTTTAGAAAATACTGGTGCCAATATGGCATTTGGGAATTTTGAAGAAATTCACCCCCATAGCTCAAAGGGTTAAGGTAAATGATTACCAGTAGATTATCCGTTATTTCTCGGGAAATTTTAACAGTGTCCTTGGAGTTCGGAAAGGTTGATTTAAACAACTCTACGCAAAATATTTCTCTAAAATATTATAAATTAAAAATAAAATAAATATAAAAGTTTAGTACTTTTAGTGACTTACCACAAAATGAGCCTACGACCATAAAAACTGCAAAAACTCCATTTGAAGGAGGTTCACCACCTGCTTGACTGACAAACAAAAACATGAATATATGAGAAATATAATCTAGTTAACATTTTTTTTCTCAATTCATAAAAAAAGAGGAAAATATTTAAATACAGTAAAGCCTATATAAAGAACATTCTCGAAAAGATCCATTTAGCGAAAATCCTCAAAATCGTTTATGTATGCTTTTATCTCTGGATAGCGAGCACCTCCGAATAGTGGACAAACTCTACCGGCCAGAGGTGTCCGCTATTTAGAGGTTTTACTGTATTTTTTCATTGAGAGGTCTCAGTCACTTTGCGAAAAAGGACGAAAGTATCAATTTTCCAAGTTTTTGCTTTGATTGATATTATGTCGAAGTTACGTAAAGATGCGATTATTATAAATATGTGAAGAGGATCTTTTATTGCATCCATTTTCCTTTAACTGCATCAGAGTTCCAATCTTTACATTCATTTTTCCCAATTTGATTTTTTTTAACCTTTTGCTACCTTTAAAATGCTTAAACTTAACTTCGACAGATACGTAAGAAATGACATATATATATATGTGTGTGTGTATATATTTTACATAATCGAAAAAACATATACAATACCCAAGTAACACAGTTTGTTGGCCCATCATTGGCAGTTTGTGGAAAACATTGGGAAATGGTAAGGTTGGGAAATGGTAGGTGTAGAGATCCATCCAATATGTAGCGTATCTGAGTCTTTATTGGCAAATGGTTCTTTGGCCAATAGTACGACAAGGAGAGCATATCTTATTGCGAGCCAACGTGGGACAGCAGTTAGCAAACAATTAGCCAACGTTGGCCGAGACATTTTGTGCTATTGGGGAAGAATTAAGGATGGATTTTGCAATATAATAAATACAATTTTATTTTAATGTAAATATGAAGAACTTTTTATTTTTCACTCAATTTTAGCATAGATAAGGACGTTCCATTTTTTGTCATAAATTATTGGGTTTATCGAAAAATAAATCCCTAAAGTTATGAAGATTTTTCCTGTAAATATAAGAAACATTTTTTGTAAAAATATTAAAAATTGAAAAAGTATAAACTTTTAAAAATTTTATAATACAAAAAAAATATATTTAATTTTTCCTTAACCCCCTGGGGACGAGCGACCGGTATTCGTGCCCCATAAGGTGCTCAGAATCAGTGATTATTCTCACCAAAAAAAATTTATTGTAAATTTTGCCTTATTTAATCCGAGCATTTTCCCGATACAATGAGGCAAAAATTTCTGTTTTAAAAAACCGGTGATAAAAGAATAAAAATTCTGTAAAAGACGCTCGTCCCGAAGGGGTTAAAATCTAACCATGGTATCATATTTTTTCTCATGAAAATCATTTTGTTTAAGAATTTCATTTTATGATGTGTAAAGAAGGTACAAAAAAGACATAAGTATTTTTTTTTTTCAAAATGTACCGAATGACAATGTTATTTATGGTACGGTTGAGAAATTATTGAATCTATATTATAACACGTCCTAGAGTATCAGTGACGTCATATTGTCAGTGGCAGTGCCAGACCAGTAAATTTTGCTTTTACTGCAAATTTTTAACGTCTAAACATCGCACAGTTTTATTTTTTATACCGTCGAATAGAAAAAAAAAACGTTATCTTGATTTAGTGATTTTTTTATGGTTTTTAAAAAAAATTTCTAGCATGATTTTTAAAAAAATCTATCTCTATCGCGTGCAATTACAAAACATAAACCAATTTGAACTTAAAACAATGTAAATATTTCAGTATCTGTTTCCGGGTAATATTCCTTAACGAAATTAAAACTTCATCAAACAATAAAAAATAATAACATAAATAAAACAAAAATTTAACAGACATATAATCGAATTACGCGCTTAAACCACTGACATTATCAGAATAAAAATGGCTATTGTAAGCAACGAAATAGTTGGCGATTTCTTAGGCTATTAATTCATGGCATGTGCACTGTAAAAAAAATAATGCCAGTTTTCCGGTAGGAATCGGAAAAATAGTTGCCCTTATCGTACCAGAATAATTTCCAACCCAGCTCGGAATAAAATCCGTAAAATCGGAATAAAATCCGTAAAATACCGTTTTACTGACTATTTCCTTATTTTTACAGATTTTATTCCGAGCTGGGTCGGAAATTATTCTGATACGATAAGGGCAACTATTTTTCCAATTCCTACCGGAAAACTGGTAGTATTTTTTTTTACTGTGTGGCTAATTCGAAAATAAAGCTTTTAAAGGGACAAGATACCTTTAAACTCATTTTTTATGTTTTTTAAATTGCCCTTTAAATACTATTCTAGGACACGCTATATGAATTATGACATGGGATGACAAGAAATTAAAAAACACATTTTTCGGAGAAAAATAAGGACCCTTAATATTTTAAGCGTTATGAAGAATTTTCAAAATGCCCCATCCGCATTCTATATCAATTAAAATTCCGAATTATGTTTTATTACAGTTTGATTTAATTATCATCGACTCAGAGCAACAGTACGACATCTAGTAATAATAAAAAATGAGATGTCTGACTTACTGCTATAAATAACTGTGTTATGCATCTAGTGGAATAACTTCTGAAATGAGTTATGTTTCTGAATGAGTTATGTTTAATACTATATCTCAGATGTGTTTTATAAACTTCCCTACTGTTCCACTAGATGTAGATACAGTTTTTCGTAGCAGTAAGTCAGACATCTCATTTTCGATTACTACTAGATGCCCTAATGTTCCTCTGAGGCGACGCAGAGTGTAAGATTTTTCAAATCTAGAGGGAACAACCTAACTCCACAACAACACCATCAAAAATTGGTTCAAAAATCAAATTTTCTTTTAATCTTTTTAGAATGGCGATTGCAGTAGAATTAATTACCATTGATATTTATGGCTAAAAATATACTTATTTTGTAAATATTACTTTATGATAGTATGGAATCTTTACAACAATGTATATGCTTTGTATTTTACAGTTACGATGGTTATTTAAAAATGTTACATTTAAAAAATATTTTTTTCAGTAAATATAAAAATTATTTGAAAATTTAAATTTTCAAATGATAAATTTCATATGATAAATTTTAAACAGCTGCCAAAAATTTTGAACACGCTAGTACATTGTAACATATTTGTTTGCAATTATGTATTAGGGTGGTCCTTAAAAAATTAAATTTAAAATTTTCTATGGGGCACCCTCCTATTTTGTTCTATGTATAAAATAAAGACCTCCACAAAAATTTCAAAATTTTAAAATATTTTTTATGGGTCGCTACCAAGGTTTGAATTTTTTTTTTAATTAAAAATTGACATATTTTGTAATCTAATAATATATTATTAATACAAATCCATAGTCATTGCCAAATGGAATCTTGGTATGATATTAGGCTGTAAAGACTGTCTTTTGTTTCAAGTTTCAATATATTTACACAACCTATCATCCGAACACAGTCAGGAGTATTTCATGTCTACACTCTATTTCACCTGAGCTTGGCCCCATTGTGAAAGGTAGAGAATCTAACATTCCGCCTTGAAAAATAGTTCTCCGTTATTTTTTAATCTTAAATATCTAAAATGCGTAGGAATTTATAAGATAATGTTTATAAATTATAGATTTTGATTTTTTTATATTAGTAAAATATCATACTAAATGGCCGTATTTGTATCAAAGAGTATCGTATCGAAGAGTATCCTATCATTCGTATCAGAGCACCAAAACTTTAAAAAAAGTTTTCGGAAAGCTTTCCTTTAAAGGTTCACTGGGATTGCAAAATTTTAGAAGACATTTCAGGATCTGAAACTGTAGACAGTTTAACCATTATTGTTTCACGTAAAGGTACTGACCATTTAAATAGCTGTTCCACAATTTCAATCAGGAACAAGTGAGGCAATAGCTCCTGCTGTTAACGAAACATTGGAGTTGTGTAGATTATAAGCAAGTAAAATGTGTGACTTTTGATATAACCTTTGTTGATACCTGTTTATCAAGAGCAGCTTGAGCTGTTCTGGATTAGAATATGAACAAAGAAATGGTTTGGCTTGCATTCATCACATCCTTTAAATTATGCTTGAGGAAGTTGTTATTAAGTCTCTCGGAGTTTCAAGCGGACCGGACATACCATTATTCCAACGATTTAAAATTTCGTGGATGTCTATCGATTATTGCATATTTCAGACTTTCATAACTGGCAATTTAATCAATGAAAAAAATAACACATAATGCGTCCGAAATTACAGAATTTGCTCAAAATCATCTTAGAGATTTTCAACCAATGGACGATTATAAGGAACCGATAGACCTTGCCATCATTTTCTTAGGAGCAGTACCCGAAAGAGGTGTTTACATTAGAGCTCCAGGTGGGGATTGCATTGGGCTCCATGAATGGTGAAGGTGATGTACTTGCTCAAGATTTATTTATTTAGAGATCAGTTTAAACTCTCTAAGTAGAAAAAATCTGGAGTTCGTCAAGTTTTCTCGTTTGTTGTGAAAATCTACATTCACACTGGTATCAGACCCAATGATTTATTGCTCCCGAAGAACTTGAAAAAAAGCGAAAATGTAAATGAAATAATTTCTTTGTGTGCTTTGCAGAAATTCCTAGGACATTTCTGTACTTCACAGAACTAGTTGCTTTTGCATTTTTCGATGACAATGTCTTTTTTGAAAATAAAAGAAAAATGGTGCATGCTTTGAAAAATGAAGAAAATTATGAACCTTTGAAACGTACACGGGCTGATCCTGATGTCATTCTCCAAAATAGCTTGCAAGATTTTCTAACAAACAGCACTCTGGGTTTTTTTTTTTAATTATGGATTTACCTTTAGACTTTTTTGAAACAGATGCAGCTAATAGGAATAAAAATGAATCCTACAAGACATGTAAGGCACTAGCGACTTCAGTCAAACTTGTTAATGATGTAGCCGAAAGTTATATAGCACTCATGGAGGAATACAATAAACTTCATTCAAAAGATAAAGAACAAAAACAGTATTTCAAGGTTATGATGATGGCAAATTTCTTTGTTCATATTCTGCTCCAGAAGAACACAAGCTTTTCTTGATAATCCGGTATTAACAAAGGCTATATCAAAAATCATACATTTTACTTGCTCGGTACTCCCCACGACTCCAATATTACTTTACCAGCAGAAGCTATTGCCTCTTGAACTATCCTAATTGAAGTTTTGGAACAACAAGCAACTGCTCAATACCTTTACCTGAAACAATAATGGGTAATCTGTCTACAGTTTCAGATCCTGAAATGTCTTCTAAAATTTTGCAATCCCAGTGAACAGTCAAAAGAACGCTTGCCGAAAACTCTTTTTTTAAGATTTGGCCTCTGGTTGCTCGTCTTCAGATACGAATATGTCAATTAAGTACGACATTTTACGAATATCAAAAAGTCAAATTCTATAATTTATAAATATTTTCTTATAAATTTTTATGCATTTTAGCTATTTAAGATTAAACAATAACGGAGAACTATTTTTCAAGGCGGAATGTTAGATTCTCTCATAGATATAGGATACTAATAGATGGATAACGGGAAATTAGTTTCGTTCTTCTTTCGGCAGGGAATCATGGGAGTAAAATGCTGGTAACCCAAAATGCTTGGCGAAATTGCGGCGTTCTTTTTCGGCTACTATTAGCTGTAAGCCTTTTAAACGGGATAGTTGCGCTCCGCACGGTATAATTACTTTTTCCTGCATTTTCCTCCCCAAAGGTCAAGATGGGTAGATTAGGAGGAGATTAAAGGAAGATAGTCTGAATAGGTTTGACTGCGGAGTTAGTAAAGCATCCATTTTGATGCAAAATTACATCTTTTTTGTCTCGAATTATACTCTTTATCTAAAATCTTAGAAACTTTTGAAATTTCTCTTAAATTTAAAAATCTATTTTTATCCACTAAAGATTTCACAATCTTCAAACTGCTTACCTAAAGACTTTGCCAAGAACTCTGATAAAAAATTTGCATATTTAAAAATAAAACATAAAATTCAAGTCCGCGGCCTTTGTTTTTCTCTCTTGAGTTTAATAACATTAAATGCTGCATTTAACTGATGAATATTTTTTTAGATAATTTTTATCGACAGAAATAACTGCCTTTTGTAATGCCTGTATTTTATACTTATATTTTGTCCTTTATAGTTCAAAGGACAAAACAACTTTCAAGCTATTAAAAACATGACATATTATTTTTTTCATTCAAAAAATTCCTTATAATAGAAAGGAAAAAATAATTATACAAATATAAGGAATTTCTTGAATGAAAAAACTTGAATAATATATGGAAAACATAGGAAAAATTGATTATTGAAAATGTTATTCTTGAATTGAAACTATTAAAGGTATAATTAAAAGATGAATAAAATATTCAAGCTACTTTTTTTTTCTTGAGTCCAAAGTATGGAGTAACTAGCTCAGTGTTGCCTGGATGTAAGCCAAAGAAATTTTTAGTACTTCTCGAGTTATTATAGTTCATGTATAATAAAGTAGGTTTGTTTAAATTATCTTTACAAGAGCTACATTATTATTAACAACGTCACGACAGTTGTTGCGTATAGTACGGGACATTTAGAATGCGTACAATCTTTAAATTTTCTTTCAATAATTTTGAATATTGAAATCCGCAGAATTTATGCATTTAAGATAAGCGAAGATTTATTTCCATTTCAAGTTATTGATGATAAAAGATTAAAAATTGTTCTTTTATAAGGCTTTAAAACGTGGAATAAAAATAAGACTTCGGCTTAGTGACATATTCTATATTTTTGATTAAATAAGAAGTGAATTGCAATCCTGATTTCTTATAAAAAAATTGTCTGTCGTGATACAAAAAAAGTACATAAGCACGCAGTTTATACGATTGACTGTATAATAAAATCATTCTTTTTTTTTTTTTTTTTTTTTTTGTGAAAACAAAGTTTATTATTGTTTAATCGAATCAGCTGGTAATAAATAATCGTAAGATAATCGTAATCTGGGAGGATTCTGGCATAAAATAATAAAAAAAAAACTTTAAATTATTCAAAACATGATAAGAAAACATGTAAAATATTATAGATAAAAAAAAAAAAGGAAAACAATCCCTAGAACAAGAATAACAATTTCTTTAAGAACACTCTCTTGATTTTTGAACCAAATTCTCTCTCTCTGTCTCTTTTTTTTTTTTTTTTTTTTGGGGGGGGGGGGGGGGGTGTTACTGATGGGTGAAAAAAAAAAGCCAAGCTATTGTTGCATTAACACTTCGCACACCTAGTAGCAGAGATTTTTAAAAAATGGCAAGTTACTCTCCACAAAGAAGAGCAAAAGGTTAAATAAAACTAAAATTTTGTATTGCACTATACTGTTTATTGAAAATATTAGTATAATGAAAATTTCATAAAAAGGGGTTTTAAGATTTGTTTGTTTAAACGATTAAAGAAAAAATGTGAAACTTATATATTTTTTAAGCAATAAAAGTATTTTAAATTATCATTTGGCAATAATTAGTCGTTAGCCCAGTTTATTAAAGAAATATTTATTAAAAATATTGACTTTGATAAAGTAATTAATGTTTTATCTAAATTCGCTGAGTAATGACGGAAAAAATAATAGCTAAAGAATAAGAATTATGAATGCGGAGTATTTTATTATTATTATTATTATAAAGGAAAATAATCTTGCTATTTAAATTTCACACATTTATAAAGGTAAATTGGTAACATATTTTTGCAGATTTACATAGCTTATTTTAAACAAAGGTGTGAAACTTACAATGAAATAAGAAAATGTGTTCCCTTTTTTTTACAGGGTTTAAGACTACAAAAGCTGAAAAAAAGAATTTTTTTGTATTAATACCAGCTATTAATTATTCTCTATTTGCTGGGGGGATGGGAGAGAATTAACATCAACGATTCTAATGAATAACAAATACAGTATAATAATCTAAAAATTTTGAAATTATTTTTATATTTTATTTATTAATTTATTTTTTTATTTGGGAGAAGGGTAAGTCATTTATATATTTAACATTTAACACAACATTTGAAAGAAACAAGAAAAGAGAAAAATATTTTAAATGTTTTAAGTTTTGTGGGTAAGGAAAATTTTACGCGGATACTTATTGTCATTACTAAGAAGCCAATGGTCAAAAAAGAAAAAAAATTTCATGATTTTAAACTCTGTGCAGGGGAGTGGAGGATTAGATGACATTAAAATTTTTAAAGATACCCCTTCCCACCTTAAAAAATGAAAAGTATTCATATATATATATATATATATATATATATATATATATAAAATAAATAAATAAAAAGTGGCTTTTATTTTAAATAGAAAACAAATACTGCTGATGGGAATTAAAATCTCAGTTATATACTGCGTTAACTTTGATGTTGAAAAATATTTATGTATAACTGAAAAACAATGATAGATCTTAAAACTTAATAATCTTATTCATAAATATGTATCGTAAGAAATTCTTAAATTTAAAAATTGTTATTTTAGGGGTTAAAAATCATTGATATTATACATTTTGAAACCTTCACGAAGGCTTAAAATTGAAAAAAAAAAATTTAACTGCATTTTAAGAACGCACAAGCTACGTAAATATTCCACTTATTATTGTTTTATTCGCGTCTTTCCTCTCGCGTGCAGTCATTCTGTATTTATGCTTCCACTTAGGCAACAAAATGGATTCCTGTATGCATCAATAGCAGGCCAGTGCAAAGAAGAAAATATTTCCTTCTCATCTGAGCCCCGACAGACCGTTTGGAGGTGGGGAAAAATTCTATTGTGTAGTTGACCCGTGCCAGATAATGTGAAGCCTTTTAAACACAATCTCGCCAGGTGCCATTTATTTACAATGCAAAATGCATTTATGGAATTGAAATGGAAAATGCATTAATTTGTAAATTTATTTACTATAAATCCATTATGAAAGATTAAAAATTGTTAAAAAGAGTATATAAATCAAATAGAGCTTTTATATATGTTTTATTAAAGGCTTATACATATAAAAATTAAAATTTTATTTTCCTTATATGGTGACTTCGTACAATAATTTATATTTAGTAAAATGTTGTTCTCTGTCAAGGAATGACACTTGAAATATTCCATTCTTCTACGACCAAAACTTAGAGAAATATTATATTTTGAATTTTATGAAATTTCAATGTTTACCTTAACAAAAAGTGCTTTTTCAGTTTTCAGTGCCAGAAAACACTAAAATATATCGCTTTGAAGGAGGGGACAGGGTTGCTAAAAATGTCAAGCCCAGGAGATAGTTGATCCATCTCTAGGTCATGGTAGTTTCCATTTCAGACATTATTAATAAGCAAATTTTAGTATTGGGATATTTTTATTAACATGATGCTATTAGTGGACAACTTTGTAATCTTAGATGTCTCAATCTGCTGAAGCTATTTTAACCCTTTATATATATATATATATATATATATATATATATATTTTTTTTTTTTTTTTTTTTTTTTTTTTTGAGTACATTGAAATTTACAGAATCATCCTGTACATTTCAGTGTAAACATTTGGCATAAACTGAAGTATCATGTATGTGACAACAGCTTTAATCAATTTCAAATTTAGATTAATTAAAAAAGAATATTAATTACAAGATTTAAACCACTTTTATCACATAATTAAGTGCAAAATCTACTTAAAAAATATTTGATTTTATTCATTAACTTTTATTGTACAGTCTGATATGATATAAAGGGTTAAAAAATCTTATGATGAGAAGGATACAATTTACACATACATCTGATTTGAGCAAATGCTGCTTGTGAATGTTATCACTTTATGAAGTCTTGCATATTTTTGGGAGAATAACATTTTCAGTGGATGGCTTCCTCAAAAGAAACTTAATGATAGCTGTTACTGAGTTAGTCGGCCAAACTGTCTTGAAAAGATCGCTTTTTCCTTCAAACGCTGGATTTTAGATTCTGATCCTAATTTTCTTCTTTTGCTGCAGTAGATCTTTATAATGTACAACTTCTGAGATGTAAACAATGAATTTTGAAGTTAAGAAGCATCTGTATTCCAACATTGTAAAAAAGTACTCTCTTTTTGGACTAAATTTGATATAATCGTTTAAAAGTTTGTCGCTTTATAACCAGGGATGTAGTGGAGGATATACGGAGGTATACGCCGTATACCTTCTGGATTTTTTTCAGGAACACCGTATACCCTCTGTTTCTTAAAAAAGCTATTGTATAATACACTCTAAGGTATACTCTCTTTCTTGAGCGTATACCCTCTGTTTTTTTTTATGACTACATCACTGTTTATAACCCTTTATGTACTGAATTATGAATTCATGAAACTTTTATCTTCTAAAGCATTTTTCGTGAATTGTTTAAACTACATTAGAAGATTTACATAATCATTTAATAAATTTTAGAAGGGTTAATTAAATTTGAGTTTATAGGGATTTTGTGCAATATTTATAACCCCACTCAAATCTTTTATTTTAAATATTATTCTTAGTATTTTGTAGAATTAGGAAATGTACAAATACATTGTTCTTACAATGGAAATATTTCAGAATTGAAAAATCCCCCCCCCCCCCTCGCAAAAAAAAAAAAAAAAAACCGCTAAGAAAGCTGAAAAATACAAAAGCAAAAATCATCCTTTTAAAAATATTTTTGTTTCGTGTACCCAATAATGCTTTTGAACAAGATAAAGTAATGTATCTATAACTCAGTCTAAACTATATTGCAACTAATCGATATATTAAATTAATTTTATAACAAGTTATTTTAATGGTACTTATAAGTACTGCCAGTAGATAGGGTTAATTCAAAACTTGACTGAAAAAATTGCTATTAATACTATAAATTTATTTGAAATTGTGTAATAAATTGATTTGGCCATGTTTATATAGTTAATTTAACAATGCATAAAATGATCTATATTATGAAAAAAAATTATAATCTGCACAACTCCTGGTCCCAAGGAATGCAAATAAAGATATTGTACTGCATTTTGATGTGGTTCAGACATATTTGGTCATGTTTACAGGGCGAGTTTAATGATGCATGAAGTGTGACTTATATAACACACAATCTTGTATTTTTAGGTTTCATTATAAAGATCTACTGTATTGTATTCATCTCGCTGTATCTGTGTGAAAGATTGTTTTGTAAAATCATCAACTTCAAAAGTTTTCTGTACTTGTATCATACTTTGTACAAGAATGTTTAGACCATGTTTCATAAAGTAAATTTAACGCATAAAATGATCTGTATTATGAAGATATTTATAATCTGCACAACTTCTGGTCCTAAGGAATGCAATATAAAGATGTTTTACTGTATTTTGATGTGGTTTAGACATATTTTGTCATGTTTACAAGGCAAGTTTAATGATGCCTGAAATGTGACTTACATAACACACAACCTCATATTTTTGGGTTTTGTTGTAAAAATCTCCATTCTGCTGTATCTGTGCGTAAGATTTATTTGCTTTATAAAATCAGCTTGAAAAATTTTTTGTATTTTATTTAATTTTTGTAAATTTTATGCAATAAAATGCTTTTTTTTTTTTTTTTTTTCAAAAAATTGTGCTTCATTTTTTGTTAAATATTAGGCTGTGTTCAATTTTATTTAAATATTTTATTTGATTAGTTTAATTCCTTCAAGACCTGAGTTGCATATGCCTATTTTTGAGAACCTGTAATTTTGAAACTTATTTGCTTTATTTAATTGCAAAGTTTTTTATAAATACTAAAAATTGCTATATTTAAAAAAAAGGAAAATTTTTTTGACAACTAAATAAATCATATGTATGTGATGTTGGTTTTGAAGGGATTAAATAAATTCATTTCTGTTTTGTTTATTTGTAAATCAATTATTAGCAACATTTTCCATCTGGTTAGTAATATCTTTCACTGTTCAAAAATATATTTATTTTGGAATTATTTTTAAATAGAAAATCGCTCCTGCCGATAAAATTTCCTATTGATTACATGTTGCTTATAAATAATTCTATCTAATAAAAGTAATAACATTTTTGAAATTATATTTTTTAACTTAGTGAGTTGAAAGTCTAATTTCACACGGAAATGTATAATCTCAAAATAACCTTCATGTCTACATACACAAAAATTTCAGACATATTAAATCAAATGTACTATAAAAATATGTACATTATTTGTTTTTTATTACTTTAAAATAATCATGGGTATTTTTTTCTTTAGTGAATAAACAATATCTATTGTTCATCATTTGATTTTGGAAAATCTTTATTTTTAGTAACTAAGTAAATGCTGATAAAAACAGCATATCAGTGATGTCAAAGGAATTATTTATACTGAAAAAGTGGCTATTGCTGTTAAAACAGATATATTGAGAATTATACAGACAAAAGAATTTTGGAATATACAACTGTTTTAAGATGTTATAAATGGAGCCCCTATTTCCAACTTCACATTGTAATAAAATGAGAAAAAGTTGAATCTGTAACACATACTTTTCTTCGATTGTATTGTTCCTCAATCCCCTGATTCATTTTGTACCAAATTCATTTTTTGTTTGTTTTAATACAGTGCACACTGGAAAAAAATTAACCTTGTATGTATCGTATCAAAATGCGTCATTTAGCCAAGAAAAGATTTGATTCATTCCAAATAAATAACAAAATTTGGGGAAAAAAAGTAATTGAAATAGACAACTCAAAGTAAAAATGTATCTGTTATTTTTATTTAAACTATAACAGCTACATACTTGATTAACGATACTTGGCAGATGAATTTACCTTCCCAATAAGGTTTGAATTGATTCTGTGTTATTGTGGCGACAATATACAGTGATTGCAATAGGTCAATTTTTAAAGAAATTAACCTGAAAGTCTCATGATACTTTCTAACAACTATTTCATATTAAAAATAAAAGCAGTAGATCAAAAACTTGTTATTTTGGAAGGGACGGAAGCAGGGAGAGGAAAAACGTAGTTTCAGCCTGGTTCATATTTTTGTTTCTCTTGAAAGTAGTTTTACAAAAAATCTCTTAAAAATTGTAGCAGGAAATACAATTCCATGTACTTATGCTTCAATGTTTTCCCTTCTGATTTTTAAGTTTTTAGTAACCTTTTCACTATCTCAATTATTGAATAGCTGTGATTCAGTATTTTAAATAGTCTATCTAAAACTAATTAAAATATTGATCCTGTGATAAAGCCGTCAAAATTCAACTTTATTAATTATTCTTAGAAATATCTTTTAATTATTGATATGACAATTGTTAAATTTATTTGAAAATCACTATTTTGTTTCATTAGTATGTTTTCAATAAAATTATATATATATATATATAAATAATTTTGAAGGCTGTTCATTACTGAAATTTTGGGTGCTCTGATTTACTTCTGTTATTACAAATAAATTTTGAATCACTTTTGGAAATGTGACTTAAACTATTAGTTAAAAAATTATGTGAATTAGAATCCTATAACTTCAATACACAAATTAATAATTAATTTATGAAAGTGACTAATAAATAATGTGTTATATTGTTTAAATGTTCTTCTTAAGAAAATTACATCTTTTGAAAAATTTAGACAAATGTAATTTTTTTAATTTTCAAAAGAGAGTTCCATACTTTTATTTCTTTTCAATTCATAAGCAATCATTTGTTGACTATTTGTGATAACAATATAAACAAAGTGATTGCAATGTCTACTTTTATAGAAATTAACCTTAAAAAAATCTTAAGACTAATATACTTCCTAACAACTATTTCATAGTTAAAAGCAATAGATGAAAGAACAGATGGGGGGGGGGGGGACAAAATTCCAGCCCTATTTCATATTTGTGTTACTAATTCTAGGTAGTTATTTTCTTTTTTTAATTCACTTTTTAAAAATGTAGCAGGTTCCATGTAATGATACTTCGATAGTTTTCCCTGTGAATTTAAATTTTTTAGTAGCTTTTCTAAACCCTGCCATTCACTCAATAATTTGATAACTATAATTCTCTGGAATTCTGTATTTTAAATAACCCATCAAAAATAATTTAAATATTAATTCCTCGATAAAGCAATTAAGAATTAACTTGAATAACTAATTAATCTTATAAAAATCTTATTAGTTATTGATATCCCAATTGTTAAATTTATTTGAAAATAAGTATTTTATTTAATTAGTATAGTTTCATTAAGTATTGGCTCTAAATAAAACTATAAAAGCAATTGTCTATTTTTGAAGGTTGTTCATTACTGAAATTTTGGGTTTCTAATTTACTTTTTTTATTATAAATACATTTTTATTCACCATTGAAAAAAAAATTTATATATTACCCCCATAAATGTACTTTTGATCAATAACTGAGCTACTAAAGCTAAAATATTTAATATGAAATGTAAACTGACTTTAGTTACATAATGTTCAGGGATTAATTTAATATTTAAAAAAAAAAAAAAAAAACTAGAATATAATAATTACAACTATTCATTAAAAATTATTGTGAATTAGAATTCCTGTAACTTTGATACACAAATTAATAATTATTTTCTGACTGTGAATATTAGGTGTTTTTTTCCCCCAAGAACATGCACTTAAATATATATACTATATATATATTAATTTAGAGAAATGTAAAATTTCAGTTAGTTCCATTACTTTTTTTTCTTTTCAATTTATAAGCAACTATTACTTGAAAAAAAAAAAAAGTTATGATATTACCCCCATAAATGTACTTTTGATCAATAACTGAGCTGCTAAAGCTAAAATATTTAATCTGAAATGCAACTTGAACAAAACATTCAGTGTTTCTGTTTAAGCAAGTTGTAAAAAAATAAAAGTATCACTAGAATTTAAAAAAAAAAATGCATCACTTTAACAGAAAAATAAATAGATAAATCAATGAATTTATTAACTAATTTTTAAAAATTCTTCAACATTTTAATATTAGTTTAAAAAATTTTTAATTCCTTCTATGAAACGAAATATAATTTTACAAACATTTAAAATTAATCACTAGCAAACATTAAAATATCTCAATCCTTCTACAATCTGCCGACCGAGTGTGATGCATCTAATGAACTAAAAAAATGCGATTCTTGCGTAAACATAAACATCCAAATAAAGAAAAGCAAATGTTAAGCGAGAAGAAATACAGCCAAATAGCGATAATCACACCAGGCTATATCCCTGCTCGCGCCAAACTAGTCAACGGAGTCAAAATTGGTGGCAACGAGGAGGTAAAAGGTTCTCTGTGTTACGAGATACCGGTTTTCCTTCCAGTTCTATTCCTTATTCCATGGATTCTCTACTTTTCACAATGGGGCCAAGTTCAGGTGAAATAGAGTGTAGAGATGAAATACTCCTGACTGTGTTCGGACAATAGGTTGTGTAAATATATTGAAACTTGAAACAAAAGACAGTCTTTACAGCCTAATATCATACCATGATTCCATTTGGCAATGACTATGGATTAGTATTAATAATATATTATTAGATTATAAAATATGTCAATTTTTAATTAAAAAAAAATTCAAACCTTGGTAGTGACCCCTAAAAAATGTTTTAAAATTTTTAAATTTTTGTGGGGGTCTTTATTTTATACATAGAACAAAATAGGAGGGTGCCCCATAGAAATTTTAAAAGTTAATTTTTTAAGGACCACCCTATTATGTATGCATATGGATATAAAGTAAATCAATTTCAGCTGCAGCTATTTGCAACTCTTCTGTATAAGTAATTTTTTTATTTTTACGGAAGTGTAAATTTCGAAAAGAAAATGGTAAGAGATTTTGCAAAATAATGTTACTGGACATGAATCATTCTCTGTGAATTCTAAAAATTTCCTGATAGATTATGTATTACACAAATATAATCTTCAGCATTGCTCATCAGTTATGTTAGACCAGATTAAGCGGCTGATTCATTCATTTATAATTGTCAGTAATCGAAGATGGAGAAACAGCCATCGCTTAAAGAACGTTTTTTAAAGTAAAATAAAAGATGGTTAGATTCGAATATTAATAATAATATATATTTACACGTCAAAAGTAATAATGATTACCCGAAAAAAGTTGAACGACCAAAGAAAATTTTTTTATTTAAGTGGACCGAAATCAAAAGACGCAAGGTACATTCGCTATTCCCGGAACACAAACGAATTAACACACGTTGCGTGTTTAAAACTGAGACAGTATGGATGAAAGGATGCTGCGGGTAAGTTAAAACTAAAGTTTCCCAATCCGGAGCCGAGAGGCTCCTTGCGATCCTTCAAATGAGATAGCCTAGCTATCTCCAGTCCCCAAAGGCAACAAAAGACGTCCAGTCGCCACGACAATGCCCCGCCAGCCAAAAGCAACCAACAGGTCGGACACCGGCTACAGCCAGGCACGGAGGCACGTTGCACCCAGCAAGAAGAGGCACCAGCCGATCAGCCGAAACCGCCAGAACCCAGCGTCGAAGCAGCAAAAAACAGCCTGAGCTAAACCGCAAAGTCTCGAGAACCCGCCTTCATCAGGGAGGACTTACGGGAAAATGACCCGAATTATCATTACACGCAAGGAAAACCCTGAAAACCTTACGCGGCCGCCCGTTTGTTTTGCGCCAACACTATGGCTACGGACTCCTCTCATAGAGTACTGCGTTCAAATAATTCGAAATCAGTATTCAAGGACTTCGGAACTCGACACGCCGGAGCTGATGTACCCCTGAGACCACCAACGTGATCCAAGGTCCTACTCAAGAGGTCCGTAACAATAGCCACAATCCCCCTCCTGCTGTAATGATCTAGTCAAAGGTCGCTAAGCGTTCGAGTGTGGAAATTTCGAGAGAAATGATTCTCTCTAATTGGTTTCCACAGGGGGTACTCATAGACACAATATCTAATCGTGCTGTGCCTGTCCCACAAAAGCACGCAGGATTGCTTTTAAAGAATCCGGCTTGGTGGTCACCAAAGGCACCATGCCCCGTTAGGACTTGGTTTATGTAGAAATCACTTTGTAGTCTCCGAGTGGAGACTTTCCGGAAGATCGCATATGTAACCTGCCCACCTTCGGATTGATCTCACCTATTCTGCCAATCATTGAGCGCTTGGCCAAGAAATCTCCTCTTCACCTGAAAACAGGAGAGAGGAATCTGCACGTCCAACTTAGGGCGGACCGCAGCCCCCTTAGCCAGTGCATCGACATACTCATTGCAGCCGTAACCAACATGAGCCTTGATCCAATGCATACGGACCTTGATTCCATTACTTTTTACCAAGTCTCTAATCTCGGTTACTGCTTTGTGACGAGGCACCAAGGATTAAAGCGCCTGTAGCGCCGACTTCGAATCTGAAAAGATGTCGAGCTCACCTAGACCCTTCCAAAGGGCGTCCGCGATCGCCTTCCTGATCGCATGGACCTCCGCAGCGAATACGGTCGACACGCCAGTCAGGCGGAACTGACCCTCCCCGACGATGTCGTTCTGAGTAGCTAGAATGTAGGCGCAACCCACCTTTTCGTCCTCTATCTTGGATCCATCCGTGTAGTGTGTGAATGGTATCCTCTAACCAAGGTCTAGAGTCCACGGAATTCTACACTGGTAGTCTCGTCGGGGGAGGGAGGTACTTCCAGATCTCTACCATTTCTGGCCTGAGATCAAGTCTTTCAACGCTCTCGTCCCATCGAGTGAGGGCCTCGAAGTCGCGTTCGATTCTAGCACGGGGGTCGAGAGGGATGCTCCCGACAACACTGTCAACAGTTGTCAGAGTACCAAACAGGCACCGCGTACAGAACAATCCTCTCGGCCACAACCGAGAACGGCCCCTATGCCCATTCAACAGAATGGCTCTTGAGGGATCGTACTCAATCTTTCCCTTCGGCGGTATGACCGTGTACATGCACTTGTCGTAGCTGAATTCCAGACTGCATTCATCCGCCTAGGCGTAGATCTCTGCAAGAACACACCGGACGATGTCCGCAAATCTGTAAGCATCTGTGCTACGTGATAGGATAAAGACATCGTCGGTAAAGACCGGAATAGTCCATGCCCCGTCCATTCTTAGTCGTTTCAGAAGACTATTGATCAACACAAGCCAGAGAAACGGTCCTAGGCGCGACCCCTGTGGCACTCCGACATTAAAGTAATTCTCATTAGCGTTCAAGATAATTGATCTATCCCAGAAGAAATAATCAGTCAAGCCCAAGATGGTCCGAAAGAATCCCGTACTCCGCCAAAAGGCGAAGCAGGTCTGTCCGATGAGCGCTGTTGAAAGCATTCTTGACATTGTGACTCATCAGGCATGTGTACTGACCAATACACTTTGACTCAGAAATGTACCGGACCGCCTTAGGGAGCGCATCTACAGTAGACCTATTCCGGCGAAAGCCGTATTGCCTACACACACTGCCTACACTGCCGTACTGCGAGCACATTATTAGACTCCAGATAGTCCATTAGTCGAGTAGCGCACATCTTATCCAAAACCTTCCCAATCACCGGAAGTAAACAAATGGGGCGACAGGAAGCTGTGTTGCTCTTATTTCTATCTTCCTTTGGAAAGTAGATGGCCACTGCCGGCTTCCAATTCCGCGGAAACTGAGACTCTCTAAGGCATTTATTGTACAAGGAGAGCAACCACTGCGGTTGAAAGCGAAAGACTTCTTTGACGATTTTCAGACTAAATCAGTCATGGCCCGGCGCCTTATCACGCGCCATTGAGTCTAGAGCTAACTCCAGTTCCTCCATGGCGAACAAGTCCGGAGCGTCAGTCTTAAGCTACGTTCTGACTTGTATTTTGCCTCCTTCTCTAGTATTCTTGGAAAATCTTTTATTCTGAAATCAACTGCGGTTTATTCACAAAAGAATGAGGGGAATCAACAATGGGTCAGGAGATAAGGAGCTCGACTCTACTTGAAGGAAAGGTTCTTCTTTTGCCAGATATCAGTCCCTTTCCTGCTAAAGTCGTTAAAAATCAAAGACACCGAAAAGCCACAAAAAACGAAGCCGACACTGAAATCAGTTAGAAGGATAGTGGGTACGCAGCCTTAATGATCACCGTTTACTGAACCTCATAGACCTGTCGGAAGTGGTGCTGTGCCGAGGACCTTTTGGGTCTCATCCGAGGTCGAGGTCACCTCCCCGTCGGGTAGCTTCAGAGTGACTGGAGCTTCAGGCCTCCACCTGCCTCGCATCACTCCGCAAACCTGGCCTATGTTATCAGTCGTGAGCTTTTTTGTAATGAATTTACGAAAAAAGGCCCGGTTTGTCTGAACAATTGCTCTCTTGTATTTGGCCCTTCTCCGTATAAAGACAGCCTCATATCTCCCCCTCTGAGCAGGGTCAAGCGTGCGCTTGTACAACCTTCTCAGTGCACGCACTCTAGACCTCTGGAACTCCAGTTCCGGAGTACACCAACACGTTTCCTTACCTGCGGCAAGGCGACTTTTTCGGTGAGCGGGTAAGTTAAAGAAAATAGCTGAAAGCCCTAAAAGAGCAACGATGTTTTAAAAAATAGTTCAGAAAGCCCGATGCCCGTCATATAAAAAAGGTCTGTAATGAAGAAAATGAAAATTTTATAATGGCTAAATCCACACTCGTCATCTACTTCTTAACCTAAACCCATAAAGTTTAATTTCATCATGAAAACTGATTAGTAAATAACATAATAATTTGAAATTGTCAGAAATTAAATCTTTACAGCTCTTGCACTAACTATAGTAGAATTCAATGTTCAGACATATGACATAGAGCACAAATTTGAAGACACAGTGGTAGACAGCACAATGTGCAGCATTCTATCTTCAAATAAAGGAACTGAAAAATGCAATGTCTATAACGGAAAATCCAAGATGATGAATAACTTATAAATTATTCGATAATATACGAGTAATTCTCACAAGTTTTCTTGGGGCTTATAGGCACTACATGCACAATTAAAATTTATGGAATACCTCTTATATATTGGTTATAGATTTGATGTAAAGAAATAGCAGTTCCGAAAACCTGAATAAAAATGAAGTATCGCAGAAAGAAAAAAAAATATAATTGAAAGATTTAGATCTGAAAGAAAATTATTATAAAAAACTTCAAAACGAAGACTAAGTAATAGTAATGTAGAAAATCGAAAAATAAGATTTTTTAAGGATTCTGCTGCGGCCTCTAGCATAACAAGAGTTGATAAAGCTGTTATTGAACAATTTTATATAACTTTACATTCAAGACATATGTACATAACAAGACATATATACGAGATAAATATATCTGCTTTTAAGCATTACTAATCATGACATTAAAATCTCAATAAAATTATCGCGTGACTGAAATTCACCTTGAAGTTTTAACATTTATATACGGTCATCGAATATACAAGTAATAAAAGAGTAGGAAACAACGAAAAATGACAGTGATTTATTTTATGATAACATTGGTATAGCTATGGCAGTATGTAATTAATTAATTATTAATTTTTAATACAAGAAAACTCTTCTTATTGAAAATAAATATGTGCTACATTTTAAAAAAATCTGCACTGAATACAATACTACGCAAATATCAACGTATGAAAATGACAAAATATCTTTCTATTATGATTAGGATGATGGAATAACAGTAACGTAAATTGTACAATGTAAGGAGTAAAGATATATTTTTTCATAATACAGAACCATTTGATCTCTAGTAAGATCAATTTTATTACTTTAATCTTGATAATTTTCATAAATTGAAATTTTGACCCGCTAGATTCGCAAAATCTTACACTGTGCGACGTTATACAAATAAAACTGTGCATCGAATTTTATATATTTGAATATAAAGGTAAACAATTATATCTATTTTCTAAATTTTATGAAATTTTCAGCATTTTTGCATCCTATTTCTGCACTTAACTACCTTTAACTTTCCAATTATATTTAGTTTCAAAAAACTATGCACAGTTTTATTTGTATATGTAAACTAAACTGGAATAAAAAAATATTGGGGATTTTATTTGATATGGAATGCGCATGGAGCATTTTGAAAAATTCTTCATAACGCTTAAAATAGTCAGGAAAATTCCTTATTTTTCTCCCAAATATTTTTTTTTTAATTTCTTGTGTGATAAATATAAGCCATAGTTCCCATGGTGTGCCTTTGAATAGTATTTAACGTGCAATTAAAAAAAAAATAAATAAAAAAGGAGTTTGAAGGTTCCTTGTCTTCTTAATAAATTTCAAAACTTTATTTGAATTTATAATATATATTTTACGTATAAAAATGCTTTTTGGTCTTGTTAGTGGGCAATCTAAAAAATATATTAAATGTATAAAATCTATTGGAGATTAAAACAAGAACTAAAAATATGCGTACGGCATAGATTATCAAACACTTTCCAACACATGTAACAAAACTTCACTAAGTTGAAAGATTATGTTTAAACAAACAATTTTGAAAGCGCATAAAGCATGTGAAAACCCAATTTTTGCTATTACCATGAATAGTCGGCAAAATATACAATTTGTTTGTGCAGCGCCCTGTATATGATCTATTGATATGTATGTATACTACATAGTACGCTAAAAGTTAGTTCATTTAAACGCATAGCACATTTGATAATTTCCATTCAGCAATTTTCGCCAATAAACGGATGTTGTTTAAAACTTTCGTGAGGCCCTGTATATGATCTACGGACTTTATACACATAAAGTAACATTTAAAAAATAATTAAATTCACAAACGCATACCACAACTGAAAACGCAGTTCCAGAGTTATTGTTCGTAGGCTTCAATAGTTCAAATATTGTTCATTTTCTTCTGCAGCTAAAGTCTTTTGGGTGTCCCTGTAAATGAACGATAAATTCTATGCTCACCATGCTCTATAGTAAGAACCTTGTAGTACACTTCAGTGATAAATATCAATTTCAATATGTTTAAAATAGTGTAATATCATTAAAATACACCGCAAACAATCCCCCCATAGACCGTAATGTAACGGAATTCTTTTGAGCGTCCCTGTAAATGAGCCAAAAATGCTACACACTTCATTTTAAATACCGAACATGCCATAATGATACCAATAACATATATCCATTTCATGGCAATCGGACTATATTTACGTGAGTTAAAGCACGGACAGACAAACCGAATTCATAAACTCTTTTCAACTATATGTTGGAAAGTGTTAAAAATGAAAATGTTTTTGCCTATATATCCTGTAACCCGGGATGCTCGTGTTGTATCCTCTGGTAGCTATAAATATGAATGCTTATATTTCTGTAATTACTTTGAAGGTATTGCAATAAAAAAAATCTAAAATATTCTTGAAATAGACAATTTTATGCAATTATTGTTTTTAATGTTTCTTCTAACATATTACATTTCTACTATTTGTTCCCCATTGCCAATTATGTTCCCCTCGGAATACCCTGTATATTGCCAAATCATTTGAAAGAAGAAAAAATTACTTCATTCCCTTTTCTGCTTTGAACTCATACAGAGATACCTTAAAATTCTAATGAAGAAATCCCTCTTAAAAGATTAAAATGTTATTTATAAATATTTGTTCGAAAAATCGATATATACTGGAACGCGGAAGACATCGGTAAACAGAATTATCGGGAAAAAAAAAATGAATGTGGATGCTTTAAAACCAAGCAAAACTTAAGAAGGCTATTTATACATATTCCTATTTGAATGAAATCATGAAAAGAACGCGTGGGATTTCGTTAAAATCAATAAGCATTAGAATGTCTTCATACTTCTCAGAAACTGTATGGCGAGAGTGGAATGACAGATATTCATAAATGATTCAGGAGAAAAGCTTTCTCCCTATAAATGTTCAGGGAAATCTGAGAATTGTTTACCATATTATGTTTATTTGGGATTAAATTCTCCAATAAATTTCAAGAATGAATTAGGTATTTTCAAAAACTTTGATTTATATATATATATATATATAAATACATTATATTGATTTAAGTGATAAACCAAGCAAATTTAAAATAGTGGCTAGTTTCGAGAGCAATAATTTAATAAATTTTTTCATCTGGTAAAATATCAGAGTAATCCCTGTAAGATAAACACACCACATCATTCGGATGTTTCGTCTGATGAAGGGAACCATAATGTATTTTTATTGAAACTGTGAAACAAAATATATATATAGGAGCTAAATTTTGTCATTTTAGGCTTAATGCCGAGAAAATTGGATGAAATAACGCATCTTCACTATGAATTAAACCTGCAAGCTCCTCTGATGATTCTGTGGGTTATTCATAGTTTCTTATTTTACATACTGGTTTTCTATGTTCATATCTTGTTCATCTTCATAATTTTACCAATTTGTTTTTATCATCAGGTAGTTTAACGCAATATCGTCATATTGCTTTACTTTTCCCCAAGTTGGGTTGATTCAGTGATCCAACACTAAACTTGAGTTTTTAACCCCTTGGCGACGAGCGTCTTTTACAGAATTTTTAATCTTTCATTACCGGTTTTTCAAAACAGAAATTTTTACCAAGCTGAATTGAAAAAATGCCTCGATTAAATAAGACAAAATTTAAATAAAAAATAATTGGCGAGAATAATCAAGGTTTCTGAGCACCTTATGCGTCACGTATACGTGACGCTCGCCCGAAGGCGTAGGCACTTTATTTGTAAACTATTAATAATATTGTAATTAAGTTACCTGATGAATGGTAAAAATGCTGGCATCAAATTTCTTATCACGACTGTAAGATACGGCATGAGTAAACCTCCTCCAATTAAACATACCAGTAGTATAATAAAAATTCCGCACTTTTTCTTTGATAATGTAGCATGGTGATTCCAACAGGCACATGACACCAGACCAACTGAAATGACACAAAAAATAGATACATTACTAGAAGATAAAAATTTAACCCTTCACAGCACCACGTGCCATATCTGGCACATACCTAAAAAAATTATAATTTTCATTATATGCCATGAATTTTGCTAATGTGATCACTATAACTAATGAAAAACAATCCAAAAAATGGAATAACACTTATTTTGTTCATGTAAGCGGGCTGCATTACACAGAAAATTAGAATTTGTTCATCGGAAACAAACAAACAAAAAATCGATCAAGTTATTAAGGTTAAATTTACTTTCATTATTTTTACTGAATACTTAAAAATATTAAAATAAAATTAATCAATTTAAGCTCATTTATTTGCAAAATATAGCAATACAATTTTTTAAAACCCTAATTGTACATTTGGTACACACCGTAAAATATCAAATTTTAAGAGAAAATTTGAAATCTAATTTTTTTTTTACTATTTTTCCCTTTATTAGACCGATATATCGATTTCAAATACTTTTTTTCATAAAAATAGAAAAAATCGTGCAGTGATGGGTTAAATAATATAAGTAATACTAATATGCTCTACACCCAATTTATCAACTTAAAATATGTACAGAGTTTGGTCAAAAGTAAATTTGAGAAGTAAAATTTGGTTAAGTCCAATTGCTTAATTCTTTGAATCTTGCCCAAGTGATTAAAAAGATCGTCCCCTTTATTTTAGCTAAAGCCTTGTGATTTTTTAGCCGAATCCTTGTGAATTTTGTTTTTGCTGTACCTTTGTGATATATAAGGTTAATTTCAAAGTTGTTTCCTTTAAAGTTAACACGAAAACTTTTTATGGTATTATTTATCCATGTTTGTATTCATATGCTCATAAGTATTTTAGGTCAACGAATGTGTTTATTTTATTTATTTATTTATTTTGTGTGGGAGTACATGGACGGAGGGGGATGGGGGGGGGAGGGCGAATGGATGTCAGGTGCAAGACTGAAATTTATTTGAAGTAAATTCCCTATACTGTCACAAAAAAATAAACACTTTCTATGCTTTCTATGAATATAAATATGAATAGTATAACCCACGGTATCTAGAATACAGATCTATAATCTAGATACCGTGATATAACCTCTCAATAGCGGGCATCTCGGGACTGAGGAATTTGCTAGCTATTCGGAGGTGTCCGCTTTTCAGAAGTAAAAGTTTACAAATATGTACATGTTGAGTATTGAAAAAAGTGTTCGCTGTTCGGGAATGATCTTTATGGAGGTTTTATTATAAATACGTACAGTAAAACTTCCATAACCCGAATAGTGGGCACCTCTATTTAGCGAACCATAAAGCAGGGCTGAGTTTCTTACAGAAGCAGGGCACGAGGCTACTTAACTCGCACGAAAACAGCCATTCGCTAATATTAATCCTATGAAGAAACATTTTAAGATAGCTCGCTTGCATTTCAATATTTTCAAATGATTTGTTTTGCACTGGATAGCTGAGGTTGATCTATACAAAGGCAGTAATTTTACTTTTTCGATTTTCTTTGCACGTTTTCTTAATGAGAATACTTTCACTTTCGAAACGGGTTCCGAAAGTAAATGTACCCTACTATTAAAAAAAACTGTAAACAAAATCGAAAAAGTAATAAACAGCCTTTGTTCAGATCGATCTCAGCTAGCGAATGCAAAGAGAAAAGAATCGTTTAAAAATATTGAAATGCAAACGAGATATCTTAAAAATTTCTTCCATGGGATTAACATTAGCGAACGGATGTTTTCGCGTGAGTGAAGTAGCCACTTAAAGCACGGACAAACTCGGATGGGGCCCTGCCGCCCCCCACTTCCTCATTTTGTAAGCCAACATATTTGGTATGCTGTTGGGTGTTCTCTAAATAGAGATGCCGCTATTCGGGAGGGTCCCGGTCCCTTATGGAGGGTTAACAGTTAAACCTCCATAATGGATACTCACGAATAGCACTCACCTCGATTTAGCAAGCTTTATGGTCAAAATTTAGTCAAGTTGGTGCGTATAATAGGATCAATTTTTTTAAGAACGGATGCGTAAAATTCGCGAGGGTAAAAATTCGAAGTATGAGAATTCAGAAGCAAATAAATATACCGGATGATTCAAAAGTCCGGTGCGAAAGTAAATCGCGATAAAAAAAAAAAAAAAAAATCTATGGATTGGAGAGACATGCGGTTTGCAGATAAAGATTCAGCGTGGTACGGGATTTTGTATGGCACCAACAAAAAAATTAGTTCAAAATTTCGATAATAAAATGCGCTATTACAGATAATTCCATGGAATAATTCCATATTGCTTACAGAAAGCAAGGTTTGGATACATAAAAGTGTACATGCAGTATTCCCTAATGTTTTTGTATCCAAATCTTGTGTTGTGTAAGCAATATGGAATTATTCCATGCAGTTGTATGCAATAGCGTCCTCTATTATCGAGATTTTGAACTAATTTTTTGTTGGTGCCATACAAAATCCCGTACCACGCTGAATCTTTATCTGCAAACCGCATGTCTCTCAGACACATAGTTTTTTTTTTTTTTTTTTTTTTTTTTTTTTATCGCGTTTTACTTTTGCACCGGACTTTTGAATCACCCGGTATATTCTAGGCAACTTTTTGGGAGAGTTATGCTATTTTCAATATTAACCTCTTAAAAAATCCTTAAAAATGTTGAAAAAAGCTATAAGTTCTATTTTTGTAATACAGAAAATATGTTATCTAATCTCATAGTCTATTCTCTCTATAAGCATCTTTAACCCTTAAATGCCTGATTTTTCAAAAATCATTGTAATAATGTTTTTCGGTTGTCATTTATTAAATAAATCATGGGAAAAATACTTTAAAAAATCATATTTTGTTTTAAGTATGGTTTACCCGTAAAAAACAGTTTGTTACTAATCGGCAATATTGGTCTTTAATTTAAAAAATAATTTTCCTTGATAAAATCCTATAATATTAAACACCCAAGAATTTTAGAAACTATAATAAGAAATAAATTTTACTTGCTCACTGCAGAACAAAACAGGGTATTTCGCAAGCTTCCAAACAAAACAAAAAGAACAAGTAGCAACAATTGAAAAAATAAATCTATCTTTATTCTTAAACAGCACAAGTGTTGCCATCTACATGTTGAAAATAGATTTAATAATATTTTCAGAATGTATTTTATTGGCAACATTAGGTATTATAGCTTCAATATTATTCTAATAGTATTTTAAAGCCTAAATTGGGTATGTTGCCGAAAAGCAACACCAGGCATTTAAGGGTTAAGGTAATGTCCAAATTCCCTGCTCAACAAACGCGATACTCTCTGACACATTTTCTGACTTATTTTTAAAGGCATAAAATTGGCAGGCCTGACTATTAAAGCGATTTGGAATCGAATAGCTTTTTCCATTTTTTGATAAATAAATTACTTATTGGGTTATAAGCGATTTTTGTCACGTGCCGATAGGTTTTTCTCCTTTCTTGCACCGTCGCGACCTGTAATTTGATTTAAAACGCCATTTTTGACAGTATTTTCTGAAAGCTATTTTGCATTTACCAAAAAAAAAAGTAAATGCTATTCGATTACATAGTTTCTGAATAAGAGCACCTGCCAATTCCCTGCGTTTTCAGAACAAAAATGAATTCAGAAATATGTCAGAAAGTAACTCCTTTGAATTTGAGAATAACCTAAATTCATAGAAATTTTCGAAGCATAACATAACTTTTTTTTGTAATTTGTTTTGCGGAAAATATAAGAAAATATCCAGAAAATACAAAAATAACTTTTCAAGTTTCTATTTCTATAAAAACATTTCTCCTGGCGGGATTTCTGCACATCCGTGTTGCAAGAAATACTGTGGAGTTCCTCGGAGAAAATTGCAATTCTAGACCATTATCAAGCACAAAATCCCAAATCTTCCGTAGATGATGAAGTCATCAACCCCTTAGAAAGACCCCCACGGAAGGCACCCCCCCCCCATTCGGGCATATATCCCTAGTGTAGATAATCGGTTGTCATAAACTGCAACACAACACAACCCTGACCACCAACTGAATTCAACACTTTGCGAAACAATCTGAAAAGGAAAAGAAAAAAAATAACTTTCTCATTTTAGCTCAGTAGGTACTCCCGTCCAAGAAATCCACCTCAAGTAATTTTTTGCTATAAAGCCCGAGTTGGTCGGTTTCGGCCATTTTTGTTTTGTTACATTAGACGCGAGTCGGCTCCGAGTCGAATTTATTACCGTAATAATAATAAATGCTTTTATGTAATTGAATTCTAAGAAATCAACGCAACGTGATGACTAACAGCTTCAGTAGATGGCGCCACTGACAAATAAAATAATACTGGGGAACAATTTTTAACTTAATTTCTGTTGACCTCGATTTTTCAGCTGTTTTTAAGTCAAAAAGGCGTGCTGATTTCAAAACTGCAATTAGTTTTCTTCTATCACGTCAAGTTTTTTCTCTACAGCTTACATTAATGTGACCATTCTACGCTGAATTGGGCGTGATTCATAGGAAGAAAAAAGCTTCAGAACTCTTAGCATCAAGACTACACAGAAAAATTTGCTTGAAAAATGAACTAATGTATCCTACTTTCAATCCAGAGAAAGTTAATTTCTTCAATTCTTTCGAAGTAACGGTGAATTTGTTTTTTGCCATAACGTACATGATTTAATGGAGGAGTTAGGAATTATATCCTATACTGCAACTAAATGGCGACTGTTCATCTATAGCTCAAAGAGGAGATTGAAGTGCATGCTCCTTCACAATGGAAATTTATTTGGAGCACTCCCAAAAGCCATTTAGTTTATTTGCACGAAGAATGTGAGAGCATAAAGAGAGCCATTGATTTATTGTAATATCACATTCACAAATCGATCATCTGTGTTAACCTTAAAATGGTGTGTTTCCTTCTTGGTCAGCAACGTGGATATACTAGGTATCCCGGGTTTTTTTGCATGTGAGACAGCAGAGCTCGTGAGAAACATTGGTTCCAGTCGAATTGGCCTCCAAGATTTGACCTCAAACCTGGTGATCCAAACATTTCAGCATCAGGCACTTGCCAACAGAAAGAGCATAATATTTCCAACTCTGCATATAAAACTAATGAAGCAATCGTGATAGAAAAACTAATGATAGATAAAACTAATGAAGCAATCGATCTAATGAAGCAATTCGTGAAAGTTTTGCCAATTGAAGGAGACTGCTTCAAGTATCTCATTTCGAAATTTCCAAACCTGTCTTTTGAAAAAAAAATAAAGGCAGGTATATTTGACGGTCAACAGATTCGGCAGCTCATTAGAGATGAACATTTCATCGGACAATGACAGAACTGCATTCAAAAACCTTGTCAAAGACTTTCTTGGAAATACGCGAATAAAAAATTACATCGAAATTGTCCAGCAACTTTTAGAGAGCTTCAAAAGGCTTGATTGCAACATGAACATCAAACTTTAGTTGCTGCATAGCCATCTTGATGACTTCCCGGAAAATCTTGATGCAATCAGTGATGAGCAGGATGAACGATTCCACCAAGATTTTAAGCTCATAGAAGAACGATATCAAGGTAGAGGGAATGAACATATGATGGCTGACTATTGTTGGAGCATCAATCGAGATTGCCCACAAATTGAACACTCCAGGAAAAGCTACAAGCGAAGCTTTTTACCTTAATATGTACTTTTTTTGTTTCGTAAAAGGATTTTATTACTTGTATGAACACAAGCCGTTGTATGAATAATATATTTTGGTAATTTTTTCTTTATTTTCCTTTGTATCCCCATTAAGTATGATTTTTGGGGTATCCTGTAGTTTAAAAATTTGACGTGATAGAAAAAAACTGAGGTCATTTTTGGATTTAGATGCAAATAATTAGCCAAAAACAAGTACCATATCTAAGTCAACAAAATGTGTGTTCCCCAGTGTAATCGCTCTCTTTCTGGAATAATAATCGCAAATATGTGATTGTAAATATGGAAAGGAAGACAAATTTGAAAGTATAGCATCGAATGTAGGATGATTATATTGTAACACACTTGACAAGTTTCCTTTATCCAATTATTTTATAATTTATGAAAGATATAAAGATGCAAATTTTCGTTTCGAATTTATTTTAGATCAGAATGTGTTTTTACATTTTGGACATAACTATATTAAACTTAACGAAATAATAGTGGTGAAATGATAAACGTTTCCTTGTAAAGTATCTAATTACTCTGACATAAATTGCTTAGAAAGAAGTTTTAATCTCCTATTAAAGATAAAATAAAGGGATGAAAAATAAAGTGGAAACTAATTGTATTCGTCAAAATATAACGGTTTGATGGTAAATAAAAATGATATTGGCGTATCCTGAGGAGCCGCGACAGGCATCTTTCTCCAGGAGAGAATGTTGAAGTTCCTAGGGGAGGATTCCTACCTTTGAACCATTACACAGCACAAAATCTCAAGTCTTCAGAGGATGCTTCTGGGGTAAATCCCCCCGACGGATCATCCCCTGAATTCATTAGAGGGAAAGGGGGTCCGATGCGGCTGCAGCACTCTCGCAGCACTCCTTCTCGAAATTATTATAAATATGAAATTCAATTGCACTTTTTTTCCAAAAGGCAGGGAAACCTGCTAAGGCGAAATCGAAAAAAAAAGCAGAAATTATTTCTTTTTAGACAGGTTTACATCTTGGAAGGTACATTATTAACAGATACCATGAAAATGTTTGTTTAAGGGGGTCCGGGACACATTTTCAAAAAAAAAAAATATTTATGGAGTTAAAATTTTGAAATTTTTGTGATGGTTAACCATATCATTTGTAAATGAAATCACATGATAAAACTTCTCATAATTTTTTTTTTAATTTAAATTTTGTTAAAAAAGTGGGGTAGTTGAAAATCGTTATAACTCGAAATATTATTTATAGAATTTGAATTTTTTTTCATTTAAATAAACAGAAATATATAAGTTTTAATTTAGATTCAGCATTTAAAAAAATATTAATTTTAAAAAAATTAAAAATATTTAAATTAAAAATTAGAAAAAAATGATGTAACTTTTTTTTTAAATATCATATTTTCAAAATTAATATATATTTTTTAATTTGCTGAATCTAAATTAAAGTAAGGCTATTGAAAAAGACATGTTCCAAGTTTGAACCATTTATCTGTAACGGTTCTTGATTTATAACAATTTAAATATGAGTAATGATGAAAAAACCCATCATGAAAAAAAACGCAATTTCACAAGAAATCGTTTCCTTGACAACCATAGCTTGAAAGGTAGATTTTGAAAACAACCAAAACAAAAAAATTAATATTTCCTGTTCTAATTAAGATAGAAACATGTTTTAAACGTCATTTTAAGCAGAAAATTGCAGAGAAATTTTTAATCCAATAAAAAAAATTGAAATTTTGAAGATTTTTGTGTTTCGGACCCCCTTAAACGAAGTTTTTGTTATACACAGGTTCCAAACGTTTAAACGCTTGTTGTTTTCTCTTCCTTCAACCCTTTTCCAGGAAAAGATATTAACACCAATTCTTCTCCACTAGTCTGTGGTTTATTAATAAAAGGATGGGGAGATTCAAGAATGGAAAAGAGATAAGAAGATTAGATCGACTTGAAGAAAAGTTTTTCCTCCTGCAGAAGGGCGCCGTCCGTTTCATTCTAAAGCTATTAAAGATGAAAAACACAGCGTGACCACAAAGAAAAAGACGCCGATACTGAAAATATTTGAATGATACGTCTATTTTGACTGTAAGTGTATATATAAGTATTCTTAGAATAAGAAAAACATATTAGAAATAATAAAATATTTAGAATATTCGTGATAAACAATAATATATAATTATTTGTGCATTTAAGTAAAAATACAATGTCATAAATAGTAATGTTTCACTTGACTAAATATGTGCTTTCTCGCAAAATAATTAAGTTAATTATGAGAGAAAGTAAAAATGTGGAAATAGTCCCAGTAACAAAGTTGGCAGTTTGAATTTGAGAACAGCCTTTAAAACTTGGTATGATACAGGCTTGTTATTCTGAATGTTACAAAACTGTTATGCGTTATTTCAGTAACACTCCAACATATTGGTGAGAAAACTTGTTCTATAGTTTTGTAACTTTTTGAGTAGAAATAAGCTTTATTTACATTTAAAATACCTCAGAAATCTAATTCAGTCATTCTGAATCTCGGGCATACCAGAAGTTTCCTCTCAGCAAAATTTCATGACTAAAAACTATTCAGAAAATGCTGTCAAAGTTGACACTTTAAGCCGATTTTCGGGACGCGACAATATCCCAAAGGATATCATCAAGGAGCGATCGATTATAATTCCAAATGTGTCCAATTTAGGAGAAAATGGAAAGTATTATTCGATTATTAGATACATAAATAGTAAAGTCTGCAAATGTCATGCATGTAATGCGCTTTTCTGAATGTGTTAAGTAGAGGAGGATTAGAAAGACCATAAATAATCTTAAATTTACTGTTTACTTATATTTTATTTATTATTTATTGACAAAATATATTTTAGCAGATAATTTTCAGTATAATTTTAAATAAATAATAAAACTTGTTTAACGCAGCAAAAAGGGGGATAATTGATGTTAGTCCCCCACTAGAGTTAAGAAAAAAATACAGAAATCGCAGATTATATAAAGCATTAGTTAATAAACCTAACCACTTTCCTGAACCACACCAATCCAAATTAAATTTACAACATCAAAAAACCCGACTGCGTAAAAAGCAAACTAATTAATTATTTCTCATCAATGTGAAACTATTTTTTATATTACTTACCTATTTTTTTATTTACTTGTATTGATGACTTTTAAGTTGTGTTTTTCCTATCTATAAACACTGTTTTGATGAGGCCTATAGATGTCTATGAAAATTAGAGTTGCAGTAAAGTTAGAGATCCTACCTACACAACTTCCAGGCTGTATAATATTTAAACGGAGCTGCTGACTGTAAAACAGGCATTGAAACATCGTCTTCATTTTGAAAGACCTATCCAATGATAGGCCACTCTATAGCGTGCGTAAATTTTTAATCGTTTCTACCGCCATTTTGTATTTTACGGACGCCATTTTGAATTTATAAAAACAAAACCTAGCCTATAACCATCGGGCGGTTAAGAAGAATCGATAGAGACCTCATTCATTAAAATCAATCCAGCCGTTGGGATGTTTCGAGGGTATAAAGAAATCCACATACCCAGATACGCGTAAAACACATAACCCTTCTTGGCACTCGGGTAAAAAGGCTAAAATCACTATTATTTTTATATTTTGCTCGCAATTCGCCCTTTGTTGAATAAAATTCAGTTGAAGAATCATGATGCATTTAAATGGTATTATTGTTATAGACCGGGATGCGGCAACACAGACAATCACCTCACCGAGTTCATGGCTGAAATTCCAGAACTAGTTAAAACTCGATTCGCATATTAAAACGCAATCGGTCTGTCAAGTCATATCTTGGTGGAAAACACCCGAAAACCCGATTTTAGCGATTGGCTCGTAGGTTTACCATTGTGTTTTCCTGCACCCAAAAGTATGAAAACATAGAGGACTGGGAGCAGTAAAACACAATGGTAAACCTACGAGTCAACCGCTAAAATCGGGTTTTCCGGTGTTTTCCACCAAGATAGGATTTAGCAGACCGATTGCGTTTTAATATGCGAATTGAGTTTCAACTAATTCTGGAATTTCAGCCGTGAACTGGATGAGGTGATTGTCTGTGCTGACGCTTCCCAGTCTATTATTTATAAATGGAAGAGACGCTTAGCAATAGGTGCCAATTTTAAGGAAAACTCCTCACACATTTCTATGGAAGTAGGAAGGGAGTATGAACAAAGAATATATAAGGGATGCTCTTTTTGAAAAAATGCAGTGTTCGTATTATCTGAAATAAGTCATAGGCTATAATTAATAGGGCCCGACCAGCAAATTTCTGTGCCCGGGGCACTTTTAATTTTTCGTACCCCCTTAGATTGGTTGATTTACTGATACTATTTTTTTTTTTTACATATTATACATTTATTTGAAAAGTGTCAACTCAAAAAATTAAGTTTTTTAGAAAACTGAAAAACGGGTCCAGGAATAAATTAAAATATGTTTTCCATTATTTACTGAAATACGATTTTAACCATAGATTGAGATATGTTAATATCTCAAATACTGGGAATTCAAGCACTTGAATACATCATCTGGTGGAGAAACGATATAAGCTCTCCTTTTAGGAAAATCCCCTGCAAACACATTGCATTACATATATTTTTAACTTGTTCATAACAATACTTTTTTTGCGCAATTTCAGATTTCAAGTGATATGAGCCTGAAATGAGAAAAACTTAGGAAAATGTATTCCCAAAGCAACCATTAGATTCTTTATGCTTAATTTTTCAGAAATAAAAACGTTGGCACAATTATGATTTCTTTTAATGGAAATTTAGATAAAATTATGAAAAATTTTGTGCCCCTCAGAAATTTCGTGCCCAGAGCACAAGACCCGGGTGCCCCTGCGATAGTCTGGGCCTGATAAGGAATTCTCATTTCCTGTCCCTGTCGCATTGGTTGGTTGGTTGTGTTTATGACGGCCAATTATCAACACGAGGGATATAGGCCCCCTGTCGCATTGGATTCTTGAGTGCTGTACTGTGGGGAGGCCTTTAATTGCATCTCTTCACTTGCCCTTTTACAGAAATGAAACTGGACCATTGAATTACTTGAAAAATACAAAGCATAAGAGCTATGTAGATCTCACAAACATGTTATTGTGCTATGTTATTACTCGTTTCGCTTGTTTTTTTTTTGTTGTTTTTTTTGTTTTTGTTTTTGTTTTTGTTTTTTTTTGTTTTTGTTTTTGTGTGTGTGTGTGTGTGTTTGACTATTGCTGCTAATATTAAGTCATTTTCTCAGTGAGAAATTTTAAAGAGAATTGGGCTTTAGGAATTTTCTGTTTCTAAACCACCTTATAAACATTCATTAAATACAGCTATGTTTTGAAAGTATGTAATTGTATTTATATTTGGAAACATATATACACCTAATTCTGTTTGTACACGACCACGGATCCTTAAATGCAGTATTTTTTAATAGAAATATTCGCCATATTTAATCGTAGATGACTGGGAATAAATAAGGCAAAGATTACTATTAATAATAACAGTATTTCATGTCCGCCAATCATTAAACTTATAGTAATGTAAAATCAGAATTAGGAAAAGCATCATACGCATGCTTTTAGAAGTCAATTACTTTTGCCGAATTGTTAAATCTTGATTTTATACATCACAGTATTCATAATCATTCATATATCATCTAAAGTTGACTTGAAAGGCAAAGAGCATTATAAAATGTTAAGCACCCATGATTTTACTATGAACAAATCAGCACAAAATAAAGTATTTAAAAGATATTAAATAGCAAATAGTCATCATTATATCAGGTGCGTATGGAAATGGTCATTACGGGCCGACTAAACAATAAAATCGCCTGAGAGTCGACTTTTCGGCCATTTTTTCTCAAAATTATTTTTTCGAATAAAACTACATAAAATTTACATTTTTGGCAATATTGTGATAAAACAAAACTTTTTGATAGATGAATTATATTCAAACAACTCATATATTCCAGCAATCTTCAGTTGAAATTCGGCTAATTGCATCAACACTGTAAACATACCGGCAATTAATTGATTCAATGATTCGTCCACTTGGTGAAATTATAACTTCTACGTATTTAAATTGAAAAGCCCTTATTTATATCACAAATACCACACGTCATACGCTATTCAATAACGAATCACAATTCAGAAAGTATCTTGGCATGAGTTCTAAGTGTTCTGAAAGTTTTGGGTGCGCTGTGGATCCTGAAAACTCGGACTCATGTTCAAGTTCAGTGTCTATAAAGAAGCCTAAGCTATCCTGCATAAACTGATTACATTTAACATAGCATCTTCGGATGTCGTAATTTCAACCAGGGAACGACTAACCCTACATTGTGTTCTGGGGCAAAGCTTCAATGGAGCCCCTGTGACATTATTCCAGCTGCACTTCATACACATTTTAAGAAAAAATACCTGATTTTTGTCTTTGGAGCAGCACTCAGAAGAGGGTGCCCGGGACTATTTTAATTGATTCCCATTTACCCTTTGGCATAATCAGGCCGTGCTTGTAACATTCTTTTTTTAAACGTTTATTGTTCTTATTCTTGTAAGTTGCATCGTCTTACAAGTCTTGTAATCTTTGCCAACATGCCCCACAAACGGAATGTCAACTTACCCTCATCAGACCAGTTGAGACAAGATGGCTGCTCATCTCTTTCACACAAGTCTTACAAAAAAAATTCTGGTACATGAATACAATCGTTACTGACCCTCGTATGTAACAGTATCATTGAAAACATCTCATCATAATTTAAAGTTTCACAAAATAACAAAAACTTGCAAATAAAAAAAGGCGTCGCCCTCCCTCTCTGGGATGGTCCATCATACAGAAACTACAGCAGCTGATAAACATATAGTAGTGGGTTTCTAGATACCGATAGCACAGCAGAGAGTTGACGCCACTGAGTTACAAACTAGAAGTTGTATGCTCCTTATGCCAATTAGCCTAGTCTCCCCCACATACTTTTCCAGGATACTTTGATCAAAGAAATTCAAAGATAGTATCGAAAGTGGGTATTGCCATTTGAAAACGCAAAATTGATACAATTTTTAATATGTAGATGGCATCCAAATTCTCATGCATGTGTTACATGTAATGACATTATTACCAATCGATGGATCCAGTGCCATTTTTATATAAAGATTTGTAGCAGAGTTAATAGGATAAGGGTATCCTTTTCCCCCCCTCGATTTTACATATGTCTGAAGTCTGTGTGCGTAAAGCAAATCTCATGTAAAAATCATCCAGAAAATTAACCTTAATTTTAACTGAATATCAAATTTGGATTGAAGGTATTTAGGACCGAACAAAGAATAAAACAAATTTTTTGGATATGTTACCATCAAATTAGTTTCATAATAATTTGACTTCTGGGTGATTATAAAAAATACTTTGCCAATGCAGGAGCCATTAGCAATCCCACCTTTCAAGAAACGGGATGCAATTTTGTATGTAGTTATTTAATGAGATGCGCTCAAAAATGAGATAAAGAACAAAATTGAACTCTCACGGTTACTGTTACAGTGGCAAAATTTTGAAATTTTGAAGTAGCAACACCAAATTTTTTTCATCGCCAAATGATCTTCACGGTAGGAAAAACATAAATAGCATTAAAAACTAACTTTAGCACTGAAAATGGCGACATAAACGCAAAGAAAAGAAGTGAGAAGAACAAACACACAGGCGTCAAAAACAAACAATTTTATTTGGATTAGTAAATTTGGAAGTGTTTACGTCCACGAATGATGACACGTTGCATTCGGAAGACTATAGGCAACAATATATCACGACATGAAGACAATTCCGAATCTCATGTTTAATGGAGTTTATCATGTCAGACTCACTTAGCGGATTTGACGTATATACCTAGAAATACCTTAAAAGACAAAAATCACTTGAGATGCACTCTAGTGGCTCTGTTTAGCACGGAAACGTGAAACGGCGCACAGCGGTCCCAAATCGCGATTATGTGGCCAAAAATCAGAAAATCGAAGTTTTGTATTTCGAAATGAAATAATTTCCACAGTATTTAGAAATATCTGAAGATTTATATTCTTTAATATTTTGGTTTTATAAGCTCACATGAATTCGCACTGCTTATGTGAAGTTAGGAGTTTTGAGCGTTTTCTGCTGTTGCGTGAATTTCAGGCAAATTCGCTGCATTCACACCCTAACTATGATCTTTTCAGATAGCTTGAATTTTTTTTCTTTTCACTTATCTGAAACACCATTAAATTGCATATTTAATTTGATTTTTCGATTGCAAAAATCTCAAAAATAAAAAAAAGAGGAATTTTTAAATAAATACATAGTTTTAAGGAATATTTGTACATAAAAAGTGAAATATAAAAAAAGTCCTTCCGAGTTCCTCGGACTTTTATAGTACAAAATATAAAATAAACCTTCTAAAATCATTTCCCAAGATATTTATTGCGACTTTTTGCGATTTTGTGAGAACCAGTAGCTTGAAGTTGGACCTTGGATATTGCCAGTATTAGTCCAAAATCAGTAATCGGGTTTAAAGTCAATCTAATTTTCGCACTGACACAAAATTATCAGAGTTTATATAATGCAACATTCTAATTAACATAACACTGTCAATTTCATTTTTTTAATTCGCGGGGGGGGGGGGGAGGTCTTAAGAGTTGGAAATTTTTTTTATTTATATAATTTTTTTATTATTTGTTTTTACAATTTTTCATTTGCTTTTTTCGTTTCTGTCAAAAATAATATTAAAACTTGACCTTATTTTAAAAAGTACATGTTTAAAGTTCAGTTTATATATATATGTATAGTTATATATATATTTATACATATATATACTAAATTCTACCAACTTGCATGTATGGGGAATTCAATCAACTGGAATCATTCAAAACATCATTCAATGTTTTAAATTTCCTGATTATTTGAAAAGTATTTTTTACATACTTGCCAATAAATTTTATTAAATATATTTTTTAATTTTCACGTATCGTCATATAAATCTATTGTAAAAATTGTTTATTAACGGTATTTTTTTTTTAGTTTATTATATGAATGTTAATTTAATTATATTAATTTATATGCACATTTAAATTTTAATGAATACTTTAATGTAAACAATTATTTATTTGGATTTTCATATGGAATTATATGTACAGTCCACCCTTTGTGCTTTTACTATTCTAGAGAAATGTGTTGACCTGAAATTCGATATGGGTGTAGAAGTATAACCCCACATTGAGTGGTCAATGGGCTTTACTCATTTCACACCCCCGCTATCCCTATCTCTGATTTTCATTCTCTGATGTTCCTCCTCTTCCTGTAGAAGTTGAGAGCTTCCTACACATTCTCTGAAGAAAACCAAAGATTGTCAGTAATTTCTTTGAGAAAACATTAAGAAACATCAAGAAACGGAAACTTCAAATAATATTAGAAAATTAGATAATTATTTATTTAATATTACCAAAATTAAATAACAAAGGCAGATTCTTCATTTTTTATTGAAATTTCAAAAAGGTATTATTCTCTGTGTAATAGAAAGAAGCAAAAGAAAGGGGAAGGGGGGCACAAATTTTGAAAGTATTCTAATTAGTGACTTGAATGATTTTATTATTAATTCTAGTAAATAGATGTCGAAAACTTAAAAAGTAGTAAAATATTTTTAGATTTTCCTTGCTATAGGGGCAAATGGAAAAAAGGGGAGATTTCACGTGTATGTGTGTGTGGGAGGGGGGGGGGGCAAAATTTAGCTGATTGGTTATTTATGTATTTTATTGATTGCTTATACTCTTTATTGTTACTTTGCAATAACATTAAAAAGAGAAAAAAATAAGAATTTAACCTGTATATTTTCAGGGAGGGAGGGAGAGGGGGGGGGGGGGGTTAAAATTTCAGGGAACACTGAATTAGATGATTTGTCTTTAAAAAAGTGAAAATATTCGCCATAAGGAAAAGAGGAAAATTCTCATTCCTGTAAAAGTAATCCTGTAAAAAAAGAAAATTTAAATTTAATAAAAACTTGCCCCCCTCAATCTCCTCCCCCGAGCCCCGATTACATTTAGTTTAAATTCCCAACGTAATATCATTTAGAATGTTATAAAATTAAAAATGAATCATATACAACCACTAGGAAAGTCAGAAATGATTTTTGGTCACTTAATCGCGATTTGGGACCACTGTGCGGCGGTAGATGACAATGCCACCAATTTATTCTTTAGGCACACCCGAAGCGCGAAACGGTCTTCTTTGCGTTTGTTTTATGTCGCCATTTCTACAGCTAAAATTAGTTTTTTAACACTAAATCTGTTTATGGTTTTTCACCGTGAAGATAATTTTAAGATGGAAAAAAACTGGATCTTGCCATTTGAAATTTTTGAAATAGTGTCACTGTAACCATAACTGTGAGAATTCAATTGTTCTTTACCTCATTCTCAAATCCATTCCATAAAATAACTGCATCCCAAATGGCACTCTGCTTACATTAACGGTATAGCCACAGGGGGCTCATTACATCGTTAAAGATTTTTGTTATTATACTTATCCTGTATAAAAATAAAAAAGAAATGAAAAGAGAAAACAGTGGCCTTGTCTCACACAAAGCAGAAAGTTGTAATGGAAACTTTACGGTAAATAAAATTCCAAAAGCGGATTTTTTTTCCCTCTGAAAATATTTTACGCACACTTTAAGATATTTCGTTTATTCTCTTCTCGAATTTTTCCCTTGAACATTTATAGTAATATTTTTCAGATTACGGGGGAAAAAAACATTCAAAAGATTTTATTTTCAATTTTCTTGACATAACGGCATAAAGAAAAATTTTGGTTTAAATTTGACTTCGGATTTTTTTCCTCTTCTTCAAATTACATGAAACATAGGGAATATATTAACACTATTTCTACCGGTGCCAAATGAAACCTTTTAAAGGATTTCGATTTATAGTTTTTCATTTGTAATTTTTAGATTAAAACAAATTCAAATAATTTTTAAAACATTGAAGATTTTTTTATGCTTATTACATTCAAAAACAACAAACAAAATAAATATAAATCAAAACTTTAAAAGGGTGTCAATTGACACCAGTAGAAATAGTGTTAAGAATATACTAATTAATACTCGTTAATTAACTACACTAGTAAAAATAATCCTTTAATACATAGTTACAACAGATTCGTTTCATTAATTTAATAAACATTTTTTTTTCCACAATAAAGTAGTTGTTCTTGTATTTGTTTGGCATAGATATCCTATTTTGATTCACCTATATAACCTATTAAAACTATCAGAAATTAGAAATCACCCGTCCGAGCGGTCGACCCATCGGGTTTACACCCAGATATTTAACCAACCAACCGTTATAAAATAGAAAATAAAACAGTGACCACTTTGAACTGAAAAATTGCCAATTTTTTTTTTATTTGGTTAACTAAAACTATTCGCCGCACAGTGTTGCCAGTGGGCTGCTTTTTTAAAAAATTCAGATTTCTTGATTGGCACCACTTTTTTGAAATGGTAAAATTCGCCTTGTTTTCGCCTTAATTAATATGTCATTAAATAAGGCGAATTTTACTATTTCAAAAAAGAGGTGCAAGTCAAGAAATCTGAATTAAAAAAAAGTAGCCCACTGGCAACACTGTCGCCACATGTTTTGGTTAATTTGACGAAGTACAGGAACAGGATTATTTTCAGTTGGATACGAATACGATCATCGTTTTACTTTCTGTCTTATGGTATCCGATCAAACGGTTTTTTATTTATTTTATTGACGCAATACTTTCTTGTTGCTTTTTTGGTTTTAATTCGATTCTATTTTCTTTTATTAGGTCTACCGGAAAGTTCTGTCTTATAATGTTATGTCACGCCTAGTTTTTTAAAATTCAGATTTCTTCATTGGCACCACTTTTTTGAAATGGTAAAATTCCCATTGTTTTCACCTTAATTAAAGCCTACCTGAAAAATCTGTCCGTTTTTAGAATAAAACAAAATAATAATAAGGTTTTCATACCTTGAATAAACTTTATTGAATAATGCAATTTCCATTATTATTTCTGTACCTTGGAACAAAAATGGCCAACGTCAATTTTTCTCAAATGGCAGGAAACCCAATTTAAGTTTGAGGAATTTTAAGAATCTTGCTACGATTTCTGTACTATTATTTTTCAAAGTTGTGCCTTTCAATTCAGTAATGTTTTTCTCACTACAATCTAATGTTACATTGATTATTATTATTTTTTTTTTTTTTTTTTACATTTTAAATTAGCCCTTTTTACATTAACAGTAAGTGACATTGGCCTCGACAAAATATTTTGTTTTCAATTATCTAATATTGGGAGGACTTTAGCCCTTTCAACAATTACTTTATATCGCATCCTGAATTCATTCGTGTATTTAACTCAAATTTCTCAATTTTGGACATTGGACCTTTTTGTTCCAAGGTACAGATTTATGACTTCTTGCCAGCGTGATGGCAATTTGTATATGCCATTTTTAAAAAATACCTTATTGAACCAGTGCTTGTCTGCAGGACAAAAAATTTTGTAACGACAGACACAAGTGATAATCTGAGGGTGCTAGGTCCAGGGAGTATGGTGGATGCGGGTGAATTTCCCAGCCTAGCTCTGCGAGTTTCTGACGAGTCCCCAAAGCAGTATGTGGCCTGGAATTATCATGATACAGTATAATGTCCTTCCTATTGAACATCACCGGACCCTTTTTCTTGGAGTGCTGTTTTTAAATTATCCAATTGCTGACAATACCTCTCCGAATTTAGGTTTTTAGTTCGGTTTCAACAGCTCAAAATGTATCGGTCCTCGAATGTCCTACCATACATACAACTTTCTCTTACTCAAGCTCAACTTCGGTTTGGAGGTGGAGGGGACAAGTTTTCTGGTTTTCACAATATGCCCTTTTCATTACGGTGTTTTCATAGGTAATCCACTTTTCATCCCCAGTTATCATCCGATCCAAGAAGGGTTTGATTTTGCTCCGTGCAAGCAGAGATGTGCATATGATGACTATCATTCAAATTCTTCTCAATTAACTCATGTGTCACTCATCTCGAATATTGCCACACCAATCCTAGTTTCTGAAATGGTTTGTTGAGCTGAATCAAGCCTTTCCGCAATCTCCGATGTTGTCAGAAAAGGATTTTGATCTAACGTGATCTTGACAGTATCGTCGTCGATCAAAGATGGTCGCCCAGAGCGTGACTTATCAGAAAGGTCGAACCACCTATTTGAAAATTTTCGAACCATCTTCTGCATGATCTACCAGAATCTGTACCTTCACCAAATACTTTCAATAAATTTCTACACGCTTCTGTATAGCATTTCTTCCTTGTTGGAATTCGTACAAAATACAGTGGCGTAAATGAACTTTATCAGCAGCCATGGGTAAAGGATCGCAGCTCACTTAATATAATAATTAAGGTGAAAACAATGGGAATTTTACCATTTCAAAACAGTGATGCCAATAAAAAAATCTAAATTTTTAAAAAGTTGGCGTGACATAACTTTTTCAGACAGAACTTTCCGGTAGACCTAATACTTTCTTAATCGGGGAGCCTGGAGAACTATTTCAAATTTTGCTTGGAGGGGGCAAAATTCCCTTGTTGGATATAGTACATCCAGATTTTCTATGAATTTTTCTAATATATTTTCAAAGCAATATTTTTAATGTTATTTACATGACATTCTTGATATGTTGGTAAAAACAAGCGAAAACCTTCAATTAATTATAAGAAATTCAAGAAACAGATGCAAATTTAAAAAAATCAGAAATTCAGATGGCGAAATTTCCTACTTTGCCCTCCCTAAATAACGCCCCTACAGAGAGCATAAGCTAGGGTATGACATACCCTAGGTGCATTTTTCCTTTTCACCAATTCTTCCAAATAATTATCAGCGCCTTATTTAATCGCAGACAATTGTTACACATTGTGCGACAAAATAAGTCGAAGATTACTTTTCGTAAAATAGTGGTGACAAATGTTAAAACCGTTCGCACCCAGGTTATGTCATACCTTGAGCGTATCATACCATGCCCGGGTTAAATAACATCAATCATGCAGAAAAAGTAGAGTGCATTTAAACAACTATTGTTCATAAAAATTAAAGATAATCATTCATAAAAAAAAGTTCATAAAGGTAGTCAGAAGTTTTGGCTACAGTGCAATGTTGCCAGTCAGCTATTTATTTTTTAATTCAGAATGCTTGATTGCCCCCACTTTTTTTAATAGTTATATTTGCCTTCATTTCACCTTATTTAATCTGTCATTAAATAAGTCCAATATTACTATTTCAAAAACCTGAAACTAAGCAAACTGAATTTTAAAAAAAAAAGTAGCGTACTGCTACAATAATAAAAAAAATCTAGTGTTAGCATCTGAAAAATAATGAAAACAGTCATTAAATATGCCCGTAATTTAATCAAACATATTACCTAAGAGTGAAAAGTTCTTTCGAAATTAACGAAATCACATGATATAATTTTTTTCTACTTGGCAATCAGGCTTTGAGGAATGGGACATTGCAATGCCAGTTCTTTCTGTCAAATTTCCTCATCATATCTTGTTAGGTTACTTCGTTAAATGCTTTTAACGTCCCTATGACTTATAGCCCCAAGCTATTCTACAAAAACGTGCCGATTTGAACTTTTCAAGTTATGGTCCCGTGTCAGAAATGCATTGTTATATCTCTTGTTTTGGTAAATAAAAGCAAATACTGTGCAATAAATACCCATTATTTTGTTTTTTAGCAAGCTGACAGCAAACAGTTATTTATGTGTTTTTAAATAACTATTGTCCCCAAAGTGAATAGAAGAGACATTTACGAACTATTTCGAAGAACTTAAAGCCCGAAACTTCAGTATTCAAATCATAGCTAAGAAGAAAAAACCCAAATATTAAATGGTTTGTTTGGATTACGCTTCAAGGATAATGGGTAAGACATATTGCTGTTTCATAACAGTCTTCAAGTTAATTTTTTCACATATATGAGCGAATCTGATGTTGCTAAAGTAATTTCTAAAAATCTCGCGGTAAACATGAATTAGTTTAGACTGTACCGCTTTATTAACTCGATCCCCTTTATGGCTTATGCATTCATCTTATTTCAAAGTAATTGTCATGTAACAGTTAGGGCTGCAGCTGTGGCAAGTAAACATGTTGCGTGCATTCACACATATGCATGGATGTTTTAGTTTTTTTAACTCGAGGGTCCGCCAGTGGGCTTTACTCTTTCACGTTATATTACTTAACAAATAGGGTTTCTGTATACAGGGTGTCCGGTCTCAACGGTGTCCAATGGCTAATTCCTAGACCGTTAGTCATACACATATAGTTCCAATTACAAAAATGTTTTAAATCAGGTAAAAATATATTTTAAAAGCGATTTGGGTCAATAAAAACATTTCTTAAAAAATTACGAAATTAAAATTTTTATACGGTTCCCCGGTCCTATAAGTTATATTTAGTAAAATTTTCCTTTTACACTGACAAGTAATACAAAAAAAGTTCCGTTAATCTACGATTAAAATTGACCGAGTAATAGCTGTTTAAAGTTGGAGCATATTTTTAGCTGCAAATTGGGGGTCATTCACAAATTTAGTCGAAATATAATTTCGTCAGATATATTAAAAATGGTTGAGGGTAAAATTAACATTGCAATATGAATTTGATATCTTTAATCATTCTGACATATTAATTCAAAATATACAATTTGTAATAAACATTTAAGAAGAAAGAAAAAACAGAATTTTTGTTAAATAAAATGATGCTAAATTAACAGCCTCAATTCCTTACAAAATGATACGTATTTTAAAATACTATTAGATTGCACTAGTCTACAAAAGTTGGGTTATGTCATGTTTTTTGGCTTTTGATAATTGATTCTTATGTATTCTGTACCGCTGAATCCAAAATTGACCTTCATTTTTGACCATCACATCAGGATTTTCCGCAAATTGCAAATTTCGCAGTTAAAAAGTTCAAAGTTAAAATAGAATCTCCTCCCCCATCTCATCGGACTACTCAGCTGTTTAGCTGTAAGAATCCCAGGATAAGCAAAAATATCGAATAAATTATTGAATAAAATAAAATAAAATAAAAAATGTTTTACATATGTTTTATAGTATGAAATTTTCGCTATATTTTAACTTACACATTTAAGATTTGCAAAAAAATTCTAACGTGATGGTTAAAAATGAAGCTCGTTTTCAGATTCAGTGCTAAAAAGTACGTAACAATCAATTATCAAAAGTTAAAAAACACAATCATCTCCTCTACTTTATAGTATCCGATTTTTATTATTCTTTAAATTTGACAATCTATGATTTGCGAAATATCCTGACCTGATGGATAAAAATTAAGGTAATTTTCGATTCAGTTCTAAAGTTAAAAGTTAAAAGTTAAAAACCCAATAATCGCAGTCTTGTATTATCTAATCTAAAACTTTTTCTTAAACTTCTTGGCGGTAATCTATCCGAAATTTTTTGTGTTATCTTGTAAAATAAGTATAAATGGTAACCACTGAAAAACATAATAATGTTAGATTGTTATCGGATTTGCGCCAGTATGTAAAATGTAATCTCGATCGGATATTTGAAAGTGAGTTAAAGTTCTAGTACAAATTTTGAACTGGAAAAACATACGTAAGATCATTGAAGTAACATAAAAACTTATAAAAATAACATAATTTTTGTTAAAAGAAATCATAAAAGAAACAGTCTCAAATCCTGACAAAATAAAACATATGTTATTTCTGCCAATCTGAAACTTAATAAATGTTAACTTAATCGTAATACTTGTACGATTTTTTTTCAAAGCGCAGATACACGTGAAATAAGATCTTCGAATACTTTAAACACTTGGTATGTGATCCCTCGAAGCCAAGCCGAACTCATTTGTTTTCAGAGCAGAAAAGTGGCATAAGTCATGCATTTTTAAAGTTTCATAACCAGCTCAATTTTAGTGTTATATGAATGGGACTTTTTTTTTGTCTTACTTGTCAGTGTAATAGGAAAAAATTACTAAATATAACTTATAGGACCGGGGACCGTATAAATATTTAAATTTCGTTATTTTTTAAGAAATGTTCTTATTGATCCAAATCGCTTTTAAAATATTTCTTTACCTGATTTTAAACATTTTTGTAATTGGAACTATATGTCTATGACTAACGGTTTAGGAATTAGCTATTGGAGAGAGTTGAGACCGGACACCCTGTATATTGGGTCGATCGGAAAGTCGTGTCGTGTTGGGAAAATCAATTCGTACCGGAAAATTCTATCATTTAATTATTAGACATTGATTCCGATATCTAACGTCTAACAATTACCGGGCAGAATTTTCCGGTACGAATTGTTTTTCCCAACACGACACGACTTTTCGATCCACCCAATATTTTTTTATATTACAAGTGGATGAATAGTCATAATATGTAGCGAATATGTTATGTGCTGTTTATACACAAGGGGGGGGGGGGGAAAGTGTACAAGTGATCCGTAAATATATATATAATTTAGAAAAATTAACGTTTTAAAATATGTAGGTATTTTCTGAACTACATGGAATGAAGCCATTTTAAAGACTTAAAATGTAAAGATTAACCGATTTGCATCATGAGCGCATATATCCGTGCGTTTCAGGAATTTTCTTTTTTATTCAGAAATTGAGAATCCATACCGAAATTCTAAAAGAAGAAATTTTTCTTTATGTAATCATGAAACATCTGTCATTAAAAAAAAAGGAAAATTTACTATTCAGAATTTTTGGTATAAATTCGAAATTTCTGACTAGAAAAGAAATCCCTGAAATGCACGCATATATGCGCTATGATACAAAAGAATTAAGCAGAATAAATTAGCTTTCATGTAATGTATAACAGATTGAAAAACTTACAAGGGAAGATTCCCTACCTGGAAATTAAAAAAAATATGAAATTTTGGGAATATATGACTTATAGAGGTAATTAACAATTGTTTTTTGTTCTCCAAGTTCAATTTCAGAGGGTAAATTTTCCCTGAAATATTTTTTGACCTTATGGTCTTTCAATAATAAATAATGGTAAGATTTTGAGAAATACTGTTAAATTAAAAATTGCTTATTTTTATAATATCAATCGCTAATAATATTAAAACAATTTTTAGACAAAAATTTAAAAATATATAAAATATGCATTTGGTAGATTAACCTGCATATCTTATTTTATTGTTAGTGCAAAAATGTGATCTGTATTGTATTATTTAATTATAGTTCTAATAAAAGAATGGATATTTACTGTGAGTTATTAAATGAAATCAGAAATACAAATATTAGTTGATATGATCACCCTATTTTTTTTTAATTATTTATTTACCGTATATACTCGTGCATAAGTCGACCCCTAATTTCGTGAAAAAAATATCTTCCATACCAATATTTTCTCGTAGTCATCTTCGCCTCATTTGATATCAGCAAATTCTGCATTTATATAAGACGAAGATAACTTTTATTTAATACTGGTATTCAGTCTGTTATTCCTCTCGAATTTGAGGTCGACTTATACACGAGTATATACGGTATTTTATTTTTATTTTTTGCTTTCTGTATCCATTTTAAATTATATAAAAAACATCTATTGCTATCTAAGTAACATAGAACAAACTACTAGTATCTATAATAATAATAATCTATAGTAATACAGTGAAGCACCGTTTATAAGTTTTTCAAGGGACCAAGAAAAAAAAAAAACGTATAAACGAAATTCCCAAAAGTACGAACATTCCCGTAATTACCAACAATAAAAAAAATCAGTGATAAATTAAAATACATGAAATACAAGAAGTATGTAATACTAAACTTCCTATTCCAGATATAATTTACAACTTACTACTATACATATTCATTCACCATGTATAAAATATTTTGTTATACGGAATTTTGGAAATTGTTGTACGGGTTTTTTGGAATGCACAGAAAAAAGTTCATTGTTCACAGTTAAAAGTGACATCTTAACATTATCATTCAAATCACTGCTAATGAGGTATTGTTGCATGGTGTTAAAACCCGCCAAAGCTTGTTGAAAACTTGGCAGTGCCTTTTCAGTGCAGTTATCCTCTTCTTCACTGCTAGTTTCCTCAATCGGGAGTTGGGAATCTGAGGTTTAAATCTGTCTTCTTGAATTGTTGAAAAAAACGTATAAATGAAATCTACGATTTAAGGAAAAACGTATAAATGAAATTATTTAACGTTAATATCCATTGCATTAAAAAAACGTATAAATGATAAAAACGTATAAGCGAGAAACGTATAAGCGGTGCTCCACCGTATATTAAAAGTAATATATAATAGAATTCTTAATACTTTTGTCAGCCTGCGAAGTTTTTTTTTTCGTCAATCTTGGACCCAAAAACTTTTTTACTTGTCAATATGAAGTTTGTTACACGTCAGTAGTGAAGTTTCGAAGTTTACTCCTTAATCGACAGCGGAAATGCGAAGTTCCCCTGGTTGAGAATTGTGACTGCACGAAGTTTCAAAATTGACTATAGTAATTTGATAAATGTAGTAAAATTTAGCGGTTTTCCTTACAACAAAATAAGAATTGCCGGTTTGTTTTCAAAACGTACATTATAATTATTTTAAATTTTTGTTCAATTTTTTTAATGTATTAAAAATTTGTATTTTGTTAATTCTCGACAGAATTAATCAAAAGAAGCAATTTTTATCATAAATATTTTCTTCTATCTCTGATCATTAACGAATAATAACATAAGGTCCAAAAATATTGTGTGTTAAAATTTAGTCTCTTAACACTAGAATGGCCAAAACTGTCATTTTGAAAAATTCGAAAGAAAAATATTCCAATTCGAAACAGAAGTTTCTCGATAAAATACGTTAAATATAAAACACAGAAATAATGTAAATAAATAAGTTAAATAGTTTTAAATAAAAATTTTGGTGCGAAATATTTTTATGAAACTTGAGTAAAACTTCAGGCCGTTTTAGCGCTAAAGTGAATTTGGGCAACTACAAATAATTGCGTATTACATGCATACATGTCCCTATATATCTCCAAAGTTTCATAAATATTTAAATTTGTATGTTGGGAGAGTACCCTTGTTATACTGTATGTAATTTCAACTGACTTCTCAATGTCAGTTTCGGGCTTATCTTAGGTCATGAACTATGGTAACACTGAATTTGGCTGATTGTCCGCTCTCCTTTTTCCCATGGCAACAAAGGGATGAAGTGGGGAGAAAGGTGTCCTTGAGAAGCCAATAGTCGCAGCCGGTAAAATAATGCAACATAGTAGCTTAGAAGAGAAATTGAATAGAGAACGAATCCCTTTGTTCTATCCGCCGAACCTTGAAGCACACATTTCTGAGATTTTATCGCCAAAGGGGTGTCGTTTCTTGGCGGTGATCCCTTTGTTGGCAAATTTATGTTTCTGCAGTCAAACTCCGGGTGCACGCAGATGACATACTCTCGGTGGGAGCGATAATTCCAATGACAGTTTTTGGAGGGAAAACCGGTTTGGCGCGAAATCCTCCCACCATCACGTGATGGTGGGGAGCATGATATGTGCTTCAAAAAAAGGTTACCATTTCTGCGTCCAGTTATATTAGAAGTCTATGCTTAGTAGCCACTGGTAGTTGGAATTCCTGATTAATTGAATCAGCCGCTTTTACGAATTAAACCAAAGGATTGAAAATAATACGGCAGAAAAAACGTCTTTTTTGTTGTACTTTACAAAGAGCCGTTTTTTAGAATCAAAAGTGGCACAAAAAGGATTCGTTGCAGCGGCAGTTATTAAATACTCTTCCATTAAGAAAACAATATGCCAAAAGGAGATGCAATAAAACATTAATTGAGAACTAAACGCAAGTCAAGATGCTATTACTTGCAACGGATGTAGTCACATAATCGATTGTGGAATGTCGGAAGAGAGAAACAAAATTTTGTAAAAGCAGGAAGCAAGTTTAAATTTTAAATATTAATATTTAAAAAAATTCTTCATAATGTTATTAAAAACTTCAGCCAACTCAGATGCTTGGTGCACAATTATAAATTTCAATACAATAAAAACTTCGTACTTATTGAGTTTCTGCGAGTGAAATAATGAAGAAAAATTTAGTTATTCATAAAAAGTAATCGGCTTTTCAGGAATGAATTATTTTAAAACAAACAAATACTGTAGTAGTTCTAAATGAATTGCTTGCTGCATATCTTTTTAATCGGCTGAAGAATTTCAGAATATGAAAGCATTCTGGGGGAGAATAAATTTAGATTTATACTTTAAAATCTTTATCAATAGTTGCTGATATTTACACTAAATTTCAAACAGTAAGTTTTGTCGAAAGACTACGGCTATTCTTTCAACTGTTCCAATTCCTTTAGCACGCTCACACCGGCGCATATATTCATGTTTTTCTTTGTGAGACGGCACCCGAATTCATGTTTCGCTTCATCTGGCGGCGCGGTACTGTCGCTTATTCAGATACTGTATGTAATGAACCACCCCTCTAATATTTATTGAATTGAACTCGAATATAACAAGCAGAGTTGATTGTGAATGTCTGAAAGTTCATAAGGAGTAAGCAAATTAGTTAGAGACATGATTTTAGTGACTACACTTAAGACAGCACAACCTCCACGTATTATACACATTTAGACTAACGTTGATAATGAAAAGGACGATCTACCGCAAGAAAGAGCTCAATTATGAGGACTTACATTATATTGGCAGGGCTGCCACAGGCGACTATTATTCTATTCTATTCGCACCACTATTTAAAAAATAAATTAATTTTGTAGTGTATTTCGCTTGCAAATGTTGTCAAAATGTGTGTCAAAGATTTTTGTTTTGAGAAAGTGGTGCGCCGTAGAATTAAAAAATAGTTCCCTGTATTGGTCTAAAAGGGACGTGTATGTGAACGCGCGCATAAAAAATGCCATGGAACGTGATTGTTTTTAATTGATATTTATTTCTCTACATTTTGCCGACAATACCACAGCTAGACCTGAAGATCGGTTGAACAAAATTCGAAATATTGTTGGAGCAATTGTTGATACTTTTGAAGATCCTGTTAAAACAGGCAAAAACATTGTAATCGACGAAAGTATGGTTCCATGGAGAGGACGCCTCGGTTTTCGCCAATATATTCTAGGCAAGCGGCATAAATATGAAAAAAAAAGACAAAGATGCAAAGAATAATACAAATGTTTATCTAAAAGAAAAGGCAGACAGTATACCTCGAAGAAAACTTAAAAAGTAACCTCGTATTGTAACCGTTGTAAGGGTCAGCCAGCACTCTATTTAGAATACTTTAAAAAATTGCATCGAAATAAATAAATAATTACAACACATTGCCGAAGGGCAATTTTTATCAAATCTTAATTTTAAAACAGTAGAAGCTCCTCTCTGTTCTGAAAGTCTTTTGTAAATAAGTGTTCTAGATAGGTTTCTCAAGTTTATGCATCTTTCAATGTACGCGTTTAATATAAAATATCTTGCAATGTAAAGAAATATGGATAACATGATATAAATACAATTTTCTGCAAGGTAGAAATCACTCCCTTAGTCAATGATATTTTTTGAATGAAAACGAGAATTCTCGTTTCCCGTCGTGAATTTGTTAAGTTTATAATATTGAATTGTTTTTAATACTGAATTTTCGAATATTCAAGTGTGACCCATCTGTAGTGCACGCCTTCTATGGAACAGTTTAGTGTGACCCACCGGTGATACACGCCGCCTGATGCGACAGTCAAGCGTGACCCACCGGTGATGCACGCCACCCGATGGGACAGTCGAGCGTGACCCACCGATGATGCACACCGGCATGAACGTGTTAAAAAATATGAAAGGCAGATAATGTTTTTGTCGAGTGTGCTATAATGCTCATAGTGTTCTGCTTATTTATTACTTAAATGGGCAGTTCTCTATGCATAATATATCATTGGATGTACTATTTCAAATAATATATATTTTTTTTCAATAATTGACAATTTTTTTTTTTTATTGAACTTACTTTTATTGAATTCATATGTACGTAGTAAGTCCATTTTACATTATTTTAATAAGCATAACAAGATTGTGAAAATTGAAATTATATATTTATCTCAAGTTATGCAATAGTCAATAACTACAATTAAATTAATATGCACAGAGAAAATTTTTCAATTAACTATACGATCTCTTATTTAATGTGGTAATTTAATTAGTTTGTACAATGCTGTTTTACGAAAACTTTTATAAACAATAGTTTCATTTAAAATCAGTGAAACTTTGATTTAAACATTCACAAAATTCGCAATTAACAAAAATTATAAATACAATTATATCATTCTGGTTTTCCCGTTAACATTACGATCCTCAGACGTAAAGTGGTAAATACCAGATGTTTAATCAAGGTAAAAATACAAATTAAAAACAACTTATTACTAAGTGAAATGATAAGTGTAATTCATTGAGTTCTGTTCAATAACATCTGTTTTTTATGTAAATAAATAATGATAAAAAAAAAAAAGAGTAACAGCGACACATTCACCTAAATCAAAGACGAAACTTGAATTTTCGGTGAATTAAAGTGATTTTACAGAAAAAAATAAGACTGAAATATGCTTCTTACCTTGAGTCTTAACATTCATAGAAATCCAATAACAAAACGAATCCAACACAACTACTCCCGCCAAACAGCAACTGTTAAATGAACTTATTATAACAACCTCATTCTCTCCAGCTGACTTTCCTTTGGTCTAGATTTTTTTTACTCTTGGTCACGGGAAGTATTTGTTCTTTAATCCGATATTATCTTTTAGGACATTCCTTTCGTTATTAAATACGCACTAGAATATGGATCTTATTGACCAAATTAAATTTTGCGAATTAGTTTTAAAAATGAGCATTTTAAAAATCATCGCTCAAGGAAGAGCATTATTATCTCCTATATAATGTATATAAATATAGTCATCCTAGAGGTCTGTAACGAGCCCGGCTCGGCGAAATGATATCGAATTTTTAAACGGGCCGAGCCGATAAACAAGATAAATGGCCGGGCCAGCAAAAAAATTGAACGGGCCAGCCGGGCCGAGCCGATAAAAAAAACTTAGCGGGCCTACCGGCTCGATATAAAAGTTTAAACGAAGTCATAAAATATGAGCTATTTTCAATGAATATGACTTTCGCGAGAATAAGTATAAATGTGCATCACGAGCCGATGCTAGTTTGACAACATCAATACATAAATGTAACATGTCCAGCGTAGAGATTGACATCGGACATTTACATGGTGTCTGACCCGGGCTCAATTTTTTTCAGCAGACTCGTGCCGAGCCGAGATCAGACTTGCATTTTTTTCTACATAGTCGACCTTGGACGGAATTGGACTTAATTGTTCTCTCGGGCCGGGCTCGGGCCGAATTTTTAATTTTTACACCGGACCTAAAAATTAATCCCGGGCCCGGCCCTTGCAGACCTCTAAGTCGTCCATGTAGTACAGAACTATGTGCCCAGGTGGGTTCATAATCATATTGGGTCCCATTTTTGCCTCACATTAACCCATAAAGATGCGCTTCTTGTGGGCAGATGCAAAGGGAATATCCCCCCCATCTTCTCTCATAAAACTTTTGATTACAAAGTTTTAAAAAATTTAAATGCAATAAAAAGGTACAGTCGTTGAAAGAAAAAGAAACACCCCTACTAAATCTGCAACAAATTATTGTAGAAGCAAGTTTTTGGTATCAAATGATTGGAAATAAAATCTACTTTTAAATCATGTATATAAAATTTTCTTATGGACCATCTACATATCAAAACGAACCCAAACATTATTTTTTCATTATAAATACCCAAGTTCGTCACTATAAATAAATTCTACACCATTCAATTAGACTAAAAATATTTTTTTATGAAATTCGTACGGTTAGTTTCAGAGAAATAATTTATTTAGCATTATTATAAGGCATTAAGGGGAACCAATTCTAAGTGGTGTTCTGGTAGATTTTTATTTGAAAAAAGAAAATCATACAAATTCAAGGGTGTACGCTGCCGAAGATAATAATCTCCTTCCCCCTTCCCGCATTAGGGTCGTTTGGAAAGATTTTCATTTAAATATATAAAATTATTCAACATTGATTTTAGGTACATTTAATGTTATTATTACGCGACCGGACAACACCGGTCGTGTCAGCTAGTTGGTTGAATGAAATGATTTTTTTCTTTCTTTTTTTTGAGTTGTATCACTTTTTTTCCAGGTGAGCAATATTATATGTATCAGCAGTATAGGATCATTACATGTTTCAATTACATAAGATCAGAATTAAAGTTTTAATCACACGAACACGATATAAATAATCATATTAATAGGTCTCCACTGTTGCATTTTTTGAATACCGCTATTTCCCATCAATGATCGTGATAGGTTTTTTCAACATTTACAACTGAAATATACCACGAAGATTATTGTTTGAAAATAGCGGTATTTTAAAAAGAGATCAGTGAGACCTTTGTATTAGCAATCATGTAGCTTGCATAAAAAGACTATGCTTATTTTTGCATAAATATTATAAAACATGTTAAAGAATAAATAGAGATCATATCTTTATTATACAGCTTTTATCATAATAGCTATGCTTAAATTAGCTGGAAAATGAGACATAACAATGGGGAATCATTGAAATTTGCATATACCGTCGCAATTTAGGTTTTGAATCACGTTTTATATCGAATGGTAAAAATTTGCAAATAAGAATTTACTTATTATTCAAAACCGTTTCCCCATATTTCGTAAAACAAACAAGCTAATCTTAATAATAGTTTTTTTCTTTTCTTTTTCTTTTTCTTTTTTCTTTTTTTTTAATTATTCTTTTCTAAACCAAATTCTTTTTCAAAATCTTTAAAATGCTTTTCATTCTTATCATGCATGTATTTTTAAGAACAATGTGATATACGAGGAAAGTAATTATATCTCTTTGATTGCCGATGCAAATCTGACTGGGAAAAATTACTTTTACCAGTCATTGAACATTATTTGCGCAAAATTATGATTCAAAACTATACAATTTAAGATTGATATAGGTAGTACACAAAAATTATATGCTGGCATCAGAAAGCTTATCTAAATATATGTTTTTCTTTGAAGTTGAATGCAGAAACTAAAAGACACATGTTATACCATACTACTGATTGGTTACCATTTAGGTGAGTGTAGCAAAGCAGTGAGATTTAAAATAACTGAGAAGAGCACAATCCCTATGACCGACGACTACCTGTAAAAATGTAATTAATATACTATAAATACTACTTTCTCTACATTTCTCTCACTACGAACAAGACCGTAAGGCAATGGCCAATCATCAGGGCTTGATTCCTTTTTAAAAAAAATTATCAGGATGATTTTAAATATGCCATTAACATTCAGTCAATACTGTCAAGTTTCAAAAATTAAAACTTTACACTAGAATCCCTTTATTGATTGATGCCAACCTTCTGGGTTTCTTTTGTTTTTTTGAAAAAACAAGAAAACATACATGGTACCATAAAATTTTGTAAAAAATTTAGTAATGTCATTTGTTTCACTGTAGTAATTATTTGATTTAATTCCTGAAAAGCATTTCAAGTTCAGAATGTATTTATTTGTCTTTTAAAAAAAACCAACAAGTAGGCAGCATGTTTTATCGTTTGTTTCCATCAGTAAAATTGTAAAAATGAATAGAATTTCAGGGAGGTCTTCATACGGAAAATTCATACGGAGTTTTGGGAATTGGACTTTTAAAAGTCGGAATGCTGACGCAGTACTCAAAGTTTACTTCATCAATCATATTGGCGTTAACACAGATGGCACACTGAAAATAGAAGCGTCTTAAATTTAGACACATATGTGACTGAAAAAGAATTTTAGACACTTAAGTGTCTTAATCTGAAAATTCAGACATTATAGATGTCTTAATTTAAGATACATAAGTGTCTTACTATGACCATGGTGCAAATGAACTGAGAATAATGTCTAAAATATCCGCAAACGTCTTATTTTAAGACACTTCATTGCTTTAAACGTGTCTTAATTTAAGACGTTTTGATTCTTCCGACGCAATAACCACCAGGGGGCACTCGCACTCACAGTTGCGCTTGCGCTTTAGATGTCTTCCTTCGAAGTGGTATACGTTGTAATTCAAACGAAGTTTGTTTTTATGTACGCGTGTATTTTAATTCGTTTTTTGCGAAATATGAAGTACTGTGATTTTAATTCGTATTAACTTGGATTATTTATTTATTGAATACATACATCTGACGTGTGTGCTCGACATCAAATGTCTCTTAGAAGCTGTCGTCGATATAAGGGCGGGATAGACACAGAACAGAAGTAGACGACGGTTGAAGATTACACCCGGAAATTCTACAAAGCGTGTGCAATGGGCTTAGTATTAACTCGTATTAATTTATATCAATAATATTGTGTTATTCATCTTCGTCCTGTCGAAAAAAAAAAAAAAAGACTGGCAAAAAAAAAAAAAAAAGACTGGCAAAAAAAAAAAGAAACTTTTGTCTGGCAGGTCCTGTTTTGAGGATGAAACATCTCATTCTTTAAATATGGCTAGTCGGATGTATTATGGGATTACCTTTTAAACTGGTGCAAGTCTTTCTCCCTCACTGTGGTTGTGGTAGTTTTTAAAATTTCAAATCCAGGAATTTTTCTTACCTCTTGCAAACAGCGATTTAAGTAAGTGTTATAATTTCTTTACTAAAATTAGTGTCTTTTATGATTTTATTTATTGTACTAAACAAAATCTTACATGAAATTTAATTAGTTTTGAATCTTTTTGCAAAAAATGATAATAATAATAATAATTCTAGAAGTATATATTTTTTAATTTATGACGTTGTCTTTTATTACAAATTATGTATTATTTATTCTCATCTTTTTTCTCAAATTTAAAGTAATAACATCACTAAAAAACAGACATATTTAAAAGTTAAGTTCATTCCCTTGTTTTGTTTTGTTTTCAATATGGCAGTTCTTAGTTTCAATGACTAATGCTTATCTCATACTAAACGACCACAAGGAAATAGAAAAAAAAAACTTTGAAAGAGCTCCTAAAGCTTTCTTACTTCCTAGCTAGGGATTACAATCCCGGATTGAGATCCCGGGATCCCGCTTCAATTTTAATCCCGATTTTCGGGATTGCCTTTTTTTTTTTCAATTGAACAATATTTAGCTGAAACTAAAAAATAAATTTATAGACGTTCGCTTTTGGAAAAAAAATCAATTGATTTTTATGAAATTTATATATAATTGAAAAAGAATATTTATCTCAAATATTTCTTAGATATATTTCTAAAGCTATTAAATCTTTTACCGAGTAGATTAAATGTGCAAAGCTTTTGATTTGGAAACATATATGTAACCCCGTCAGGAAAAAGGAAATCATTTGTTTATTTTGATTTTGCTGCGTGTAGAAAATATATTTCACTTCGAAGGTCATTTTCCAATTAGACTTTACTGATAAGCATCGCAAGTGTGTATCATATTGATTATATGGTAACTTCTTTTTTTGCGGCTTTATTTTGCTTTAAAGATATCTAATGAAAAGTGTTTAATAGGAATGATAACAATAAGCCAATGTGGCAATATAAATGTTTAAAAAATCCAATTTTTAAATGATAAGGATTTTCATTTTTTTTCGGTGAGGGGGGGTGGCGGTATTTTGTATGAAATTTTCGTAAAGCTGATACCTTAAATCTTGCACTGATTATAATTAAAGTTTTGAACTTTTAGAGTAGGACCAGATTAAAATCACAAAATATAAATAAACAAAATACCGAAGTAATTTTTTTCTCAATATTAACCCTTTGCACTCGAGGGCTCCGGAGCGGAGCCATTTAAAATTTGTCTTCAAACTCGAGGTCTCCGCTACGGAGACAATGCAAATAATTTTGTGATACCATGTAATCTTGGCTTTTCTAGACAGGTATCACAAAATTATTTGCATTGTCTCCGTAGAGGAGCCCTCGAGTTTGAAGACAAATTTTAAATGGCTCCGCTCCGGAGCCCTCGAGTGAAAAGGGATAAAGTAGAATATTTATTTATTTATTCATAGTTGTGATTATCATCTGATATATATGTAAAATTGCCTATGTGGCAATATAAATTTTTAAAAAATCTATTTTTAAATTATATGAAGAAGAGTAGGACAAGATTATAAGAAATATATATATTTATCCATGTACTTTAAAAGCCATCAATAGCCCTTGCCGTTGAATTTGTCCGATAATCGGAGATGTCTGCTTTTGTGAGGTAAAAATATACAAATATGTATGCCATGCGGATTAAAAAAGTATTCGCTAAATAGATGCTTCAGCTATTCGGGAATGTCCATTAACCTCCACAACGGATACTCCCGAGTACCGGACATCTCAATTTAGATAACAATAATGCAGGGTTGCATTTTTTTCAAAAGAACCTCTTAATTAAAGAATGGGCATACTGGGCCGTGCCCGCCCCCCTACGATTTTAGTGCCCACAAATTTGATGTGAAATTTTTGTAAAGTTTATGTTTTAAATCTGTTTCGAAATTGTACTGATTATAATCAATATTTTGAACTTTTAAAGTAAAATAAGATTAAAAATAAAACAAATTTAAAAAATCTAATATTTAGATAAATATTTTTTGTTTTAATCTTGTTCTACTCCTGAAGTTCAAAATATTGATTATAATCAGTAAAATGTCGTAAAAGATTTAAATTATCAGCTTAACAAAAATTGCATATCAAAATTGAGAGCACCAAAAAAAATCAGGCTGTAGGGGGGGGGGGGGGAGGGGCAGGGGGCAGGACCCCAGCCAAATATTTTTATAGGATTCAACGTGGTCAAACATGGCTACGTATGATGCTTGAAAAAAAAATGGATGCTATTAAGACGTTTGAAGTGTCTGAAATTCAGACACAAAAAATGTCTGAAAAATTCAGACATTTTAAAATGTCTGAAAATTGAACACACCGTTTCAGACACTTAAGTGTCTGAATTTCAGACATTTTAATTTAGAGTGCATTAATCCGTAAAATTTAAATTTCTTCAAAGCTGAACTAGTTTTTCATTTATATTTAGAAAGCCAGATGTCAGATGACATTCTTTTTGTTTTTATAGAAAATTCGTAAATATTGTTCCAAACGTATCAAACTGTAAATAATTTTTATATACATTTCTAATTGGTATTAGAAAATTTCAAAGGAAAGTATAGATGATATTTAAGTTTTTGATTTTTTTAAGCATTAATTTTTTGCTTTATTCTAAAAAAATGGATGTTTCCCTCTAATATTATAAGAGACATTTTTAATAAATTATATTTAACTAAATATATTACTCACGTTTATGCATTGCGTTTTTTTCCCATTGTTTAAGATGTTTGATTGAAAAATTAATATTGAAAAATCCACAGCTTCCAGCGGGCTTTTGTCCAATGAAATGATAATGCTTCCGTCATATAGATTGTAAACCTTTTTATTGTAAATCAAAACAATATATGCAATATTGAAGTCATAGTATAGTTTGCACCAACGGATTGTTACATAGAAATAATTTGAGCATTTTTAATGCTTTATTATTATCGAAGACTTATCTATAACAATTCATAAAAAATGTAAATTTCATGATTATAAATTATGTTATCGTAATTAATACAGACGGTGCAGAAAAATGTGAAAAAGAAATAGGGTTATGCTATTTACAGTGTTGTGGAAAAGTTACAAATATACTTCAGATAAAGAACTCGTCTTTACGGCACTAAATACGGTCTTTCCGTTTTTAGTCCCAGAAAACGCTGAAAATTCATAAAATTCAAGTTATCATAATTCGGGTAAGTTTTGTTCGTAAGGAATTTTTTTTTCTGTCGTACTTGTACAGAGAAATATTTCCTAAATATAACTTACAAGACCCAGAGACCGTATAAAACATTAAATTTCGTAACTTTCATAAAAATAACTGTTTTGACGTAATTGGTTTTTCTGAAACACTTTTGAAATTGGGAATAACTCTGAACCTCTAAAACTAATAGTTTAGGGATTAGTTATTCAACAATGTTAAGAGGGGATATCACACTATATATAAATTACTGCACATCTCTCTTTTAAAATATTGAAAAATTTAACTAAAATATTTATTCTTCTCCGGCCAAAAACAAACAAATAAAAAAGAGAAGAATTAAAGAAATAGGAATAAAAAAGGTACATTTGTATAAAAATGAAAAAAAGAAGCCAGTTATCTGGATTGAGAGTCGGAAAATATTAAATTGAAAAATAATTTGTTTTCGTGATTTGTCGCTTAAATTAGATGCACGTAAAAGTGCAATTTAAGAGCCGCGAGAAATTGAGAAACTTGAGACTTAAGTCACTTCTGTGCTGAAACTCTGAAAATAAGCCGAAACAATAAGCAAATTAGGTAAATAATAAGGATATTTCGATTTTAATAAGAGAAAAACAAATGCACATAAAATTTATAGTGCGAGCAGATTCAACATATGTTTTGTAGTTATTACTGCAAGTCAGTTAGTTTTTTGTATTTTGATTTAGTCTAAAAAATTAAAACAATAAACTAGCATGTTAAATAATAAGGAAGCTATTTCGATTTCAACTAAAAAAGACAGATCAAATGCATGCGAGGCGAGGAAAATGAGCACATTTTTTTTTTTTTTTTTTTTTTTTTTTTTTTTTTTTTTTCCACAAATAAAGTATTTCTGTGTATTTCAACTTATACTGAAATACATAAAAAGAAACATTTATATGTGCACGAAAAACAAACAAGTTAAACTGGATTGCGAGATAGAATATCGGAAAATAGTAAATTGAGAAATATATATATTTTTTCCGTGATTGATCACTCAAATTATATGCACGTAAAAATGCAATTTAAGAAAATCTTTAAGAAAATGAGAAACTTTAGACATAAGTTACTTCTGTGCATTTTGGTGTACTTTAAATAAATCAAAACAATAGTCAAATTAGTTAAATAATAAGGAAGGTGTTTCGATTTCAATAGAGAAAAACAAATACATATAAAATTTATAATGCGAGGAAATTCAACATATATTTTTTATTTGTTATTGCAAGTAAGTTATTTTTTATATTTTGATTTAATCTAAAAACATTAAAGCAATAAACTAACATGTTACATAATAAGGAAGGTATTTCGATTTCAGCTAATAGAGTGATAAATGCATGTGAATTATATATTGCTCGGAAAGCCAGCACATAATTTGTTGCTTTTGTACAAATAAACGGTTTCTGTGTATTTCAATTTACTCTGAAATAAATAAAAACAAACAATAAGCCTGTTAAGTAATATAGAAACTACTTTGAATTCATCCTCTTATATAATGAGAAAAAATCACCAACATATGTTTTATAATATTTACATTCTAGCTTAGTAATTCCATAAATATCTTAAAACCTTCACCCGTCAAAATTTTCAATTAAGTAGACATTCTTTAATGACGCAGTTGCTTTCTTTGCATTAATCAGTCGATGAATTTTCCCTAAGTTATTGCATTTGTAAATAAAACAGATTACATCCCCGTCACTGAATGCATTATTTAACGTGATATACAGAAAATGATACTACTTACTTACGGATTCCCCACTTAACATTGTAAATCCTTAACACTTGAATGCAAAAGTGACATGGGCTCCCACAAGGTATACGAAGACGAGTTGGTCAAGGTTTAGATACATTAATGCAACTATAATGAAGCAGGGGAACTCGTTTTCTGTTTTGACCTTTAGGGACGTATATCCACTTATGCCGGGAATACATTTTTCCCTCTAGAATCTATGCCAAATCAGACTGGGAGCATAGACCGTGAAATTATTGAGTAAAAGTGAAGACATGTGATACTTTCTTTCCTGGAGTTTTATCAGGAAGTTTAGATCTTCTTGAAGAATGGGAAACAGAAAAACCATCCATGACCTAACTGAAGCAAAATATTGTATTGTGCATTGTGTCTTCTTGCTAATTTTTGTTATGTTTCTATTATTGTTTTCGTTCGGGCAGCGATACAAATTTTTCAGAAGTTCCAAAGAAACATGTAAAAATATCATGACGCTAAAAAAACGACGAAATAAGTTGTTGATGTGATATTTTAAAATAAATACTACTTATATATGAGAAAAAAAAAATCATTTCAAAAGGTCAAAAAACGACGTGGAAGTCACCAAGGCTGTGTATAGACCAAATACTGCCCCAGGTAGCACAAAGATATCAGCCAATATCAAAATGAAATATTGGCCGATACCAAATAATATTGGCCAACGTAAAATGACCCATCCCCTAAAAGATATTCCAAGAATATTATTTTTTGATATTTGAATATTGGTCAATATATTCCAACAACTCAGAATATTTTCTGTCATTGCTGAATAGCATCATTTGACGTTTTGCGATATATTTTTATAATATTCCCGAATAACTTTTAAAGGAGTAAATGACAACTTTTAACCCTTTAAGGGGAAAGTTACTTCTACTCGTAAAATTCTAAAATGATTGACTAACACTAGAAAATACAAACATATTTATTGAAAAATGAAGTAAAAGCTTTTGTTCATATACTTAATAAAAAGAAATTTTTCATTCCAAATATCTGGTGCCAATGTGGCATTTAGGTATAAAAATTAAATGGTCCAAAAATGAGCCGCTGCCCTCGAAAGCGTTAAAAGTATCACATAATGTCTTCTTCGCACCCCCAAGCAACTGCGATTTGCAAATGTGGTGAACGTAAACACCTCACTGCACTGCACTGGGAGAAGTTTATGATCAAGGGAATTCTAGTCTTATCTTATTATGTAATAAGATGGGAAACCCTGGTACTTTTAAAGTAAGAAAGGTGGTAGCAAGGGAAAAATATGTTTATAAGAAGGTTTTAGTTAAATGTGTTAGAAAAGTAGATTTTTCTGTTAGAGACGAAAAAATGTCTGACAAAATTATCATTTACCGTAATTTTCCTCGAATCCGCCGCGGCTTAGTTTAGTCTTTTTCAAACCGGAAATTTTATTGAGAAAAAGAAGTCTAAGTGCTAAGCAGAAGCAAGTCACATTTCATTTAAAATGAATTCTGGTAGGAAATCGAAATATCTGAGGTGCGGCGGGTACGCGCGAAATTACGGTAAAACATAAAATCCCCCCCCCCCCCCCATTTTAAAAGATATTCCAAGAATATTATTTTTTGATATTTGAATGTTGGCTAATATTTTCCAACATCTCAGAATATTTTCTGTCATTTCTGAATAGCATCATTTGACCTTTTGCGATATATTTTTATAATATTCCTGTATTCCTGAATAACATTTTAAAGAAGTAAATGACAACTTTTAACCCTTTAAGAGGCAAAGTACTTCTACTCGTAAAATTCTAAAATGACTGACTAACACCAGAAATACAAACATATTTGTATAAAATTGAAGTAAAAGCTTTTCTTCTTTTTTCTCATTCTCTCATACTCTTTCATTCACAATCGACTTTTTTTTTTTTACTTTCTTTTAACAAAAATTTATTTAAATATCACTTCTTATTATTAACTTTGTTAGAAATTTTAAAAGGAATTATTTTGTAGCTGTAAGAAATTTAGAGCAAGTAAGAAATTTTAAAACTTGCTGTCTTAAAAATTATGTATTCCACTTGCACAAAACTGTAAAGAAAGGTTTTAACAATCCCATTATTGTGAATTTTGCCTTGTAAGAAATTAAATATATATTTTTTTATTAACTTTAACTCATAAATATGTGTACATTTCTTTAAAAAGATAAACTAGCCTCCATTAACACATTCGCTGACAAGCTACGAGTATACTCGTAGCTTTAATATTCGTGGCTTTAATTTATTAATTACTTTGTCACCATTATTTTAGAATTAAAAAAATTGCCTTATTTATTGGCAGAAATTTCGCTCTATTAGTGAAAAGAAATTTACCTTTCTGAATTTGTGGTGGCAAACGACTTTCAAGAAGAAATTTGAATATTCTTACTTTATAGGCTTGGCAGTGAACGTGTAAAAAAATTAAACTGATTTCTTTTTTTGTGTAAAAACATTTTTATTACGTATAAAAAGCACCTTTAGTTTTTAATAAAACTAAAATTGTTATATTTTGACTTCTTTATACACTATACATAACTTTCTTAAATACTAATAATTCTAGAGTAATAATTGCAGATTTCCTTATAAAATTTTTATTTGGCACTATCAATAGATTTTAATATGAAATGCCTCTTCAGACATTTTTTTAGTTCAATCTCTTTAAATTTCTATGTAAATGAAAGAGAAATTTATATAGGAATCACTATAGATTTTGAGGTAAAATTTTACAAATACTTTTTTCTATAAAAATAACTATAGCTTCCTACAGAACATTTTTATGTAATGTACAATTCATGGCAGACGGCCTCCATAAAATACTCTTCGACGAAAACTATAGCAAAGGGTGGTCCTTCAGAACTTACTTCCATTTCACTATAGTCAAGATTACAAACTTCGTCAGATATGCTGATTGTTGAGAGATATCTTGAAATATCTGAAAAATGATATTGTTCATTGCGCAACAACATAATTCGTGTTTTTTTTTTTAGGATTATTTAACAGACGTTCTCTTCTTGACCGGGAGTATGTATGGTGACATTTGATTATCAAAGAATTATGTTGACGTTGATTTGTCCACAGACTTTCTGAGGTTTTGTCCTGCTCCTGCAGAGAGACGAAGAACGTATGCGTACAAGTTACCTTGCAACATCATTCTATATTCTATCGCAGAATTTTCAATGGAGGCTTACATTTGTGTGAAGGAGAGTTTTCTTTTTTAATTCAATAGTCATTTCGTAAAGATTAATCAAAACTTAGAAAAAACAGTTTCATACATCTGGCAGTTAGTGAAATATCATCTGACTAAAGCAGAGGTCCACGGACTCCTTAGGCATTCGTAGAGAAATTTCATCGGGTCATGGGTTTGAATGAGAAAAAAAAATAGTTCATAATATCTATTTTATGTGAAAATTAAATTCTATTTATTTATTTATTTTTATTTATTTTTATTTATTTATTTTATTTATTTATTTATTTATTTATTTATTTATTTTTTGTAAAGCCTGGCATAAATGAAAGTACTATTAACTGTATTTGTTTCAATAACAGAAATGTCACATAGTATTCTAATGTCTTAGAGTTTTTGCATATCTAAAAAATAGCACCTACCAGATAGTCCAAATAGTCTTAGGTGTACAGTCGTGGAAAAAAAAAAGTAAACACCCCCTACTAACTCCTCAACAAATTATCGTAGAAGAAAGTTACTGGCACCGAACGATTGGAAATAAAGTCTACTTTTAAATGATGTATATAAAATTGGCTTAGAGGGCCCGCTACATATTAAAACGAACCATAATTTTGTTTTCTTTAATAGCAGTACACAATTCTGACAGCCTAAATGAATTCTACACCCTTCAATTAGTCTAAAAACAAATTTTTATGCAATCCGTACGATAAGTTTCCGAGAAATTTATTATTTTAAAACGAGCGTATTTTAGGGGCTGTATCCAAATTGATGCTCGGTACTCGATTGCTGATGAAGAGGATTTCTTGATCGAGGCAACTTAAGCGCTACTCAAGTAATCATTGAAGACTGCTAGATTACAGGATAGCAGAAGAAATTTCAAAATATCTAGTCACTTCTATCATAGACGGCCCCTTAAACCATCATTTTGCCGTTTTCAAGCATAATTTAAAAACTACTTGGAAGAAAAATGTGAAATTTTGGATTTCCATAAATCAGTATTTAATAAATCTAAATCCATCAAAAAAATTGTAGGTTGCAATTCATAATTTTTTTAATATTAATTTCATAATTCATATCATAAAATTATAAAAATTGCAAATTCAGCGCATTTATGTTTGGGTATATTAATATTATTGCTACACAAAAAATTAGCACATTAGGAGTATAATTTCAGGAGATATAAATAAAAATATGAAAATATAATTTAACATTAGAAGCACTAAATTTTGAATGTTTATAATTCAAAGACTTGTCATTCAAATGACTTGAAATTTGGTGTCTAGGCGTAGTTTGAACCGAAGATTTGAAATATCTTGTTAAAATTGGGTATTGACATTTAAAAAAATGAATTTTGGGTTCGTTTTAATATGTAGATTGCCCCCTAAAGAAATTTTATATCCATCGTTTTAAAGTAGACTTTATTTCCAGTCGTTCGGTACCAGTAACTTTCTTCATGATAATTTGTTGAGGAGTTAGTAGGGGTGTTTTCTTTTTTTTCCACGACTGTACCAGTGATATTTGTTGGGAACTCCAGTAGCACAGGGCTCCCACTCAGACTGTTTTTTTAACATCATTTTTATTTTTAAAAAATCTTTATAAATTTCGTAAAAACTTACCGGGAAAACGTTTTTCTTGCAATTGTTGTAGAAACCTACCGCGAATTTCTTTCTAAAAATTACTGGTTGTCAAAAAACGGACCAGTGGGACTGGAAGCCCTTGTAGTACAAACTTGTTGGGTCAATGTTGATTAATTGTGGGGTAAGAAATCATTGCCATTAACGAATTAGCCACTTGCCAACAAATGACCAATAGTAAACATTAGCTACTCAGGTATTCATACAGTTTGATGTTGCCGGACAAAATTATTTTGGGTTGGCTGAATAACACTCGAATTTAGAGGGGCCTATGTTGACATATTTTTGGCATATTAACCGTACAATTTCCAAAAGTTCCACAAACTGTCAACGATCGGCTAATTATCTGTGCCAATTGGGAATGGATATACGGAAGCTTAAATTTCGATTTCACTGTCTTTTATAAGAAAATCTAATTTAAAAGGATAAGAATTTCTTAAAATCACTCAAATCGAAATAAATTTTATTAATTCTGGTAGAGGGTGTTCATTTAATGGGCAAACGTGTTCATGAATTTAAAAAGTTTAACAACGTCTAATTTAAAAAGCGCTCCTAATTATATGATTATCCTCGCATGTGGATATAGGCAACCAAATAAGAATTTTTAAAATGGAATCGTTATCGATGCGCAACATTTTACAGTTTACTGCAAACACCTACATCCTCATGCAATTAATTGTATTTTATAGCTACAAATTGTCAAAAAAAGCACTTGATCATGTGATGTCATCTATAATTCATTTTTTTTTTAAATACAAGCTGTCCCAAAATATGACCCCATGTTACTCTTTACAGAAACATTTCGGTGCGGTGGGGCACACAAGAAGGTGATCCGGGAGACAACCAATTCTTTATAGAAATTTCCGTCTTATATAATCGACGGAATTTTACGATTATATAAGGCTAAATTTTCTATAAAAAAAAATAGCTGTAGCCTGGAACACCTCCCCCCCCACACACACACTACCCCTTCCCTTTGTGTTCGCCCCTGTGTGGGTGTATGAAAAAATCGCCTCACACGCACTTATTACATTATTTTCGAAGGCACAGTTTTTGAAAATGTACAAGGTGGCCATAATTAAACTGACAGTACTCAAGAGGGCTCTGTAGAGCGATCTAATTGAGAGAATGGCGCCGAATTTTGTAATATTGACCGTAAAAATATAATCTTTGTGGAAAGATTAAACAAAACGGGGGACAAAGGATTCCGCGAAAAAATCATTAGTTCCAAAAGTCACCGCTAGGGGAATATCTGGCGTTGTGTAATAGGAAATTTTTAAAAATGCAGGATCAATACTGAAATAAAATTACCTTTTATTTAGCACATTTAATGATTTAATTCGATCTCAATATGGCAGCACTTTTAAAAAAGCTAAAACTTTAAATAAACACTTATAAAGACGCTTTATCTGCAATTTCATTTACTGAGTTCCACAGAAAGCAGCAGCAAATGTTCTTTATTCAAATTTCACGTTACATCCTTTGTCACAGTGCCATCTTGTAGGGCTTTTAAAGGCAATGTGTTACTTTTAAAAATCATATGATTGAAAGTTGTGTGCAATAACGTCTCCTTCTTTAGCAACGCCCCCTAGATATTTAAGAAAGCCTTGACACGCGCTACGAAAACGTCACAGAAAGCAGGCAAAACAAAGAAAAAAAATCCAAACAACTTGCATGTTTCGATTTCATTGGTTAGTGGAATTATTAATTCTTATTTTCTAATAATAATTAATAATTCCATGAGCCAGAGAAAACGAAGCATGGGAGTTATTCAATGGCGTTTTCGTGACGCGTTTCACGGCCTCTGCCTAAGGCATATCACACATTGAAGAGACAAGCGACAGAAAAGCATAAGTCAAGAGATATTTCACCCTGATAACAAAGAAGAAACCGGTTTGAACGCTACAACTTGTCACCTGTCTTACGTTTTTGTCAGCTTGTCTGCTCAGTGTGTTATCTGCCTTATCTAGGGAGTCTGATCTGTCTTTAGTCGAGCGTCCGTTATTTGTCAAATTCTTTTACCTCAACCAGTGCAACGCATCAGCCGCAGCCGCTCTTTGTGCTTTTAGAATGCTCAAAAAAAATGCGTAAAGGTAACGGTCCTTTCTCAGTAAATGGTTTAACAGTACTGGTTGCGAAGTTTGAGAAAACAGATTCTCTGAAGGCTCACTCAGGCGGAAGACGAAAACCCATGCCACAGGATACAATCAAAGAAATTGCGACGGCGATTGTCGACACAGCACAAGACTGCCACTTCGAGCGCTCGTGGGATAGCTCGGAATCTGGATGTGCCTTATAGTACGGTATGGAAAGTGCTACGATAGATTATCCATTTCTATCCGTACAAGATCAGTCGTGTACAAGAGTTATGTCCTATCAACCATGATAAGCGATTATTCTGCTCTCACCTTTCTTGCCAGAATGGAGGTGGATGATGCTTGGCCGTGGAAAATCTTATGGGGAGAGGAGACCCACTTTTATCTGAATGGAATTTTAAATAACCAGAACTGCCGAAATTGGTAATATAAATCACCAAATGCATTCAATGAAATTCCCTTAAATTCACCAAAGGTAACTGTTTGACGTGGTTTCAAATCGGAAATGATGATAGGTCCATTCTTCTATGAGAACATTACCGCAACAGGACCGGTAAGCTGTTCTGTTACTGGAGAGAAATATCGCCAATCGTTAAACAAATTTGTCATTTCGGCACTTCAGCAAAGACAATGCCTGGATAAAATCATTTTCATGCAAGATGGAGTTCTTTCACACATCGCTTTTGCGGGTACAGCAGCTGCTACGACAGAAATTCACAACACAAAGAGTCATTAGCCGCTGTTTTCCAACTGCATGGCCACCTCGGTCCCCTGATCTTACCGCATGCGACTTCTAGCTATGGGGTTACCTAAAATCCAAGGTCTATTACGGAGTTGTCCAAGACCTGGCTATGTTGAAGGATAATATAACACGGAGTGTACGCTGTGTACTGCGTGAGTGTACGTTCGTGCATGCTGTGCACAGAATGCAATATGTGGTCCACAAAAACGACGGCCACATTCAACCTGATTTGAATGCGTTAAATAAAAAGTAATTTTATTTCAGTATTAATTCCTGCATTTTTAAAAATATTCCCTCGTCTTGTTTAATCTTCCCACAAAATTTGGCGCCATTCTCTCAATTAGATCGTGCTACCTAACAGACTGGGTGGTCAGTTTAATTATGGCCGCCTTGTGACTTCACTCTGCGTGTAATAGCGGAATGCCTAAAAAATTCAAGTGGAAGCTATAGGTGCAGTTCACGGTCGACAGTCGCCACGTGGCGACTAATTTTTTCCTTTGGCGACTAACTTTCAGCGTCTAAGTCACCATGCTTGTTATAGGGATGCCCCCTTTTCGCCGAATGATTTTCTGTATTTTCCCCTTATCAATCGCGCGATTATGTCTTCTCCATAACAACCCATTATTTACCGCTTTTCTTTTTTTTCTTACTGTCCGTAATTAAAAAATATGATTAAACATGAGCGCCACATTTCCGCGGAATCGTAAATTTATTGTTTTCTTCTAAAAAAATGCGATGTTTGCGGGATCAGGGGTAAAATGACGTTTGATGTGCGCCTCGAATTAATTCAACAGCAGTGGCTTGCGACGCAGAAAAATTTGAGCCGAAAAAAGAACATGTTTGAGATCCACTCATTAAATTTGTAGCTGTGGGATTATTCAGATATGTTCTTACAGGTAGACACTGGATACCTACATGCGATTCTTCTACGAATTAGCAGAATTCCTCGAATTATTATTTATTTATTTAGCAGATTTCTGCAAAATCAATTTGTCAATCGGTCATGAAATGAAATCTGGCATTTCCTCGATCATTCATGAACTTCATAAAAAACGCCATGGAAAAATCCAACAAATTTCGTCGATCGCTAGCCAAATAAAACCATGACTTTCATCAATCCTTCACGAAATAAAACTGCAAATTTCGCCAATCTGTCGTGAAATAAACCGTGATTTTCGTCAATCGGTCGATAAAAAAAAAACACGATTTTTGTCAATCGGTCGATAGAAAAAAAACGCAAATTTTGTCAATCGGAAATATTTTGTCAAAGGAAAAAAAAAGGGGGGGGGCAATCCGTCATTCTGCCCGAAAAAAGATGTAAATATCAATAATCGAAAGAATTTAATTTCGTCAACCGGTCTGAGAAGAAAACGGGAATATCGCCCTTCTTTTTTTTTTTTTTTTTTTTTTTTTTCGCGATCATTTGACGAAATTTATGGGAGGGTTTTTTTTACGATTCTTTGAGAAAATTCGCGTTTTTCTGCAATCTTTTGACTAATTTCTCGTTGTTTTTGCGATCCTTTGACAAAACTAGCGTTTTTTCCGCGGTCTTTTCATGAAATTAGTGGGGGGTTTTTTTTTTTCGTGATCATTTGACGAAATTTGTGGGTTTTTTCTGGGAATTCTATGATGAAAATCGCATTTTTTCCACGATCCTCTGGTGAAATTCTGGTTTTTCGCCATTCTTCGACAAAATTTGCGGGGTTTTTTTTCGATCCTTTCACGAAATTCGCGTTTTTTTCTCCATATTTTGGCGAAATTGACTATTTTTCTGCGAATGATTAACGAAATTGATTTTTTCGGTGACCATTTGTCGAAATACGCGATATTTTTTTATGTTCGAATTTTCGGAACCGAATGCCTTAAATTTTCGGAAAATTCGGAACAGAATCACCCCTGTAATAATCTGTGATAAGATTTTTTTAAAGATAATTTTTCTTGTGTGTTCTTCAAAAACAAGTGTTTAAATTGTATTTTGATTTTTATTGTGCAAAATAATAATACTCACATATTCTCAATATTTTTTATATGTAGGGGAGAGTAGCCATATTTGGACCGCCGCTTTAATTGGACCGTTGCCATTCTGCCGTTAATTACAGGAAGAGACTCCATCTACCACTGAAATCCTACTCATCGGAATGACGTCACTCATGATTAGAAGAAGCAGGCGCCTACCACGTGCTGTTTTCCGACAATTTAAAAAACCTAAAGTTAGCTGTTTTGATCTAATTTTTTCCTACTAAACGTAAGTCAATATTTTAAAACTAAGTTAAGTTGTTATGTTTTCATATACATATATGAATTCATCTGTTTATTGCGCATATTTTTCACGCGGATTTGTTTGATTTCGTTTTTGTTCTTAGTCTTGAAATTAACTGTTTTAAAAAATGGCGCAGTTGCCGTAGTTGGGCCAATTTAAGTTGCTTAAATTGGACCAGATATGCGATCATAAATTTGAAAAGTAAGTAATGAATTTCGAGGACGGCACGCTTGGTACACTATTTTTCTTATATTCTATAATGGATTACTATCTCCATGCATTTTTGTTTTGTATATCTGGATTAATTTTTTTTATACAGTTTAGGCCTATATAAACATAAAAATATTTTTACATGTCTGTGCAATAAATTTTGTTTGCAATGTCTTTTATCTTGTATGTAATTGTATTTATTTTCTTTGAATTCTTTATTCCTACGGCATATTTTATTTACAGAGTTAAATTCAAACATTTTCCTTCTGCAGGATATTTGTGATGGAAGACTTTTTACAGTTCTGGAGGGTGGAATTATACTTTTTTGCCATTAAAACGCATAAAATCTCAAACCTTGATGAAAATGTTGAAAAAAACATAGACAAATTGTCTGGAAGAAAAACACCCGTGGCAGCAAAAGCTGTTAAAGATATAGGAAACAAAAAGCAGACAGTAAGTTTTGAAGAAATTTACCTGCAACAAGGCTGTAGCTACAAATCCTCCCCAAAAGCAAAAAAATCCTTAGAAATGTTATCTTCCTTGTTAAATTCAGTTAAATCAAAGTACAGAGGGAGCGAAAAAACAGTTGTGTTAACATCATCGCCATATAAACTAAACCTTGAAATAAAAAAAATAAAAAAAAGACAAAAAGGAAGCTTTCACAGCACAAAAGCAATTGGAACATCGAGTTTTAAAAAATAGGCGTAATGCAATTAGCAAGAAAATTATGGAAGAGAAGAACTACAAACATAATGTAAAGAAAACTTCCTATGCAAAAAAGTCTGATAATTCAGAATCTAAAAAGAAAAATCTAGCCAGTGATGATTGGTTTTGCCTAATTTGTAAGAAAAATAAAATAGCAGAAATGATTCAGTGTTCAGATTGCCATAAACGGTTCCATGTTGTGTGCGATGGAAAACAAAAACAATAAACAAAATTCATGTATAAGCTTTGCATCACTCCTTACATGATATTCAAGTAACTGACAATTAGTTCCGTAATTTCTGTTCTTAATTACTCATAACTATGATTTATATTTTGAATATATTTTGATTTAAAACAATTACTCTTATTTTCAGATATTTGATTTCATTATATTTCATTGCTGTTACATTGTTTGATTGTTTCATCAATCGCAAACTTTGCTTTTAATAAAATTAGTTATATTCCCTAGTCATTAAAACAACCTGATATTATTTGGTCCAATTTAGGAGACTGAGGGTCCAACTTAGGCGACCAGTTGCTGAATTTGGACCACTTTTGACAGATTTTTCTAATTAAAATAAAATTTAAGATTTTCAAAAAGAAATTGATCTAAATATTTATTTAGTTAGAATATTAATAGATTGACCCTGTGTAATGATCTTTTGCAGATATTCCAAAAATTAAGTGAGTTACACCTGAAAATAAGTGAAGTGGTCCAAATTAGACTACTCTCCCCTACTCTTGCAGGACAAAATGAAAATAAGAAATATTGTTTTCTTAATGTTCTCCACTACTGTGATTGCTTAGCTTATGCATATATTTTTTTTTAACCTGTATCTACCCAACTTTATATTCTGAACGGTACATAGTTAAGAAAACCGTTTTAAAAGTGTGCGATTCTTGCACCGAAAATGGAAAGAAGAAGGAGTTGAAGTTTCTACATCGAGAACGTTAAGACGTCTCCATAAATTTAAGTTTGAATCTCGTGTACCGAAAACAAAGCCTCTCATGACTGCAAAACAAAAGCGTATAAGATTGAATTGGTGGAAATTAAGACGTTTATAGAGCGAAGAAGATTGGAAAAACATATTAGTTAGTGATGAAATTATGTTGTATTGATTCAAAACATACTTTCATCACTAAATAACATATTTTTCCAATCTTCTGCGCTCCATAAACGTCTTGATTTACACCAATTGAATCTTATACGTTTTTGTTTTGCAGTCATGAGAGATTTTGTTTTCGGTATACGAGATTCAAACTTAAATTTATGGAGACGTCTTAATGTTCTCGATGTAGAAACTTCAACTCCTTCTTCTTTCCATTTTCGGTGCAAGAATTGCACACTTTTAAAACGGTTTTTCTTAACTATACGCTTCAGTTTCCTGTCAGCTTTAGCAGATGCGTTTGGTTTTCGGCGATTATTCTGAAATTTTCCGTTTTTTGAATATTGTGTTAGTACTTTACTAACGCTTGATTGCGAACAATGTAAATAATTCCCTATATAACATTGATTTTTACCGTGCCGATAGAAATCAACCATACGAAGTTTAATAGATTCAGGAATATCACCCACATGACCCATTTTAAGACGAAAAAGCAAACAAACTGTAAAAAGAACACCGATTTAAAATAAAATCGTCTGAATTTAATCAATGATGCCACCAGTTATGAATTGGTGATAATTAAAGGAGAATTAATGCGAAATATTCTAATATTTTGAACCACTTGAATAAATATTCTAATATTTTGACTTTTCAAAACAATTTTTTTTAAATTAATCTTTTCAGAAATTATATTAATTTTAAGATAATAAATAAGTTTAATCAACAATAAGTTCTTAATAAAAATATCGTTTGCATAGTTGCATTAAAATATGTTAAATTACCAAATGATATTTCCAATTTGTGAAAAAAAAGTAATTATTCTAAAATTTTGAATATGAGCTGTAATGTAGATCAATATGGTTTTATTATAAAATAAAAGACTTAAATAAGCGTGAGCATCATCTGTACAGTGACATAAGAAGATGCAAGGATGATCAATTTGGAAATACAGAGCAGTTGCCAGATGCAAAAACATAAAATGCCGATATTTTTGTTTACCGATATTTATTTGTCGGTATGTTTATCTCCATGTCTATTTCTACTATAACTTTAGTGAAAATCTTCAAATTGTTGTATTGAAAATTGAATATGTTCCGGAATTGATCTACACTATATATAGAACGTTTCGAAATGCAAAACATTGCTAAAGTGATCGGTCTTTTTCACAGCTTCGTAAAAGAATTGAAATACATTATTGTTAATAGGCAATGGGCAATCTAATAACGTTATAGTCTTCAAACGTAATGAAGTTTAGTATGTACATCCGAAAAAATTTATTTTGAACTTTTATATGTATATTTTTTTTTATAAAAGCAATTTTGCTTCTGTATCTATTTGTCCGTCGTTCTCTTATTAGTCTATTCGTTCGGAATCTACTTTTTGCAAAAGTGCTGAGATCGGTTCAAAGTCAAAATAAAATTCTCACATAGACTGCAGCAGATTCTCAATTAGAAAATTGTCACAATATCGTTTGTAGCTATTTAATAGGCAAAGTGACCAAAGGAGGTGTTTTGATAGGACTCATCCCTACCTCCGCCGCCCCCCCCCCCCCCCTCATTATGATACAGTGAATTTTCTTTTCCTTTTTGTAAGTTGTTTTGACATTTTTAATATAATTCAAGATCAGCATTTACTACCACTCTGATTCAATTTTGTTAGACGATTGTTTAAATATCTTATTCCGGTCCTTTATACAAGATCGGAAAGATAGCTCTATTTAGCAAATTTTAATGTATTTCAGTTACAAAATTTGGATTTTTTCTTTCTAATATACAGCGCTCATAACACCATTTTATGTGTTTTACTTTTTGATACACATATAAAAAACTACGATGGTGTTATGAGCGCTTCATATCAGAGGGATAGATACAAAACTTTAAAAATTAAAATCTTTTAAACTTTACTTTTTTACAAAACTTCTTAAATTTATCAACTTTTTAATACTCAATATGTTTATTAAATAAAAAATCTAACTTTCTACACGTGAATATCATCCATGAAAATTGGGGATGCTTGGTTTCCATATTTATAAAGCTCCATAAAACTAACCTCTTTTTTTTTAAAAAAACTTTACTTTACTTTACTGATCCTAGATTTTTCAATTTTAACGAGCATCTTAAAAAGTGATTACTATTACAATTTACGTAATTGTGAATGTAATTACAATTTATGTAATACGAATTAAATAAAAAATAACCCACTGGGATGTATATGTCCCAACTCGTAATCAAAGGGTTAACCTCTTTGCGACGACAGGCACGTTTGCGTGTCATATAGGGTGCGCAGAATCCTTAAATTTGAATACCACTACTTCTGAACGGTAACGCTTGTCTAATCTATTCACAGAATTTCAGGTAGCAAGGTAATATTAAACAAGGTAATATTACTATTCAGAAATAATGGTGACCAAAAAGTAATAGAAGTATATGGGACTCTCATCTCGAAGTGATTAAATCACTAATTGTAATCATTGTGCATTTTGAATACTCCCCCTATTCCCTGAATGTTTCATCTGAAGATTTTTTTTAAATAATCGATGATAGTGATGAGTGATCAATCATAAAAGAAAAAAAATTCAGCATGAAAAAGTTGCTATCATCATTTGTCATAAGCTTTATCATTTCCTTTTCATTTGCATAAAAGAAAAGGAAACTGTTGATACTCGTTTAAGGACGTTAAAATACTAACTTTCTTCTAAAAGTGAAAAATAATATATGATCCAGCCTTCAACGCAGCTTAAATATTCAATGACATTGTCTTTTATAATGAAACAATGTATTTAATTTAACATTCAGAAAGCATTTGTAAAGTGTGTCATACCTTGTAAATTCAACAATAGTTGAAAGGAAAGATTTTCGAAGCAGAGTGAGTCCTTTTTTAACAGATTTCTCATAATTTTCATTTAATCATTCTTCGGTAAAATGTTGTTTAATTTAACTCAAGTTAAATACGTTTTGAACCAGAAATTTACTTGATATATCTTTATTTAATTTCAAAAATCATGGAGTATGCAGGAAAACATCATAGAAATGAAATTATGCTGAATTCCACATTTTCGTATAATTTATAGGGTCCTATTTATGATTAAATTTAAAATTTACAAATTGGAAAATCTGGTAACTTTTTTGTATAAATTTATAAATCACGAACCTAGGAGAAATTTCCGATTTGTGTCGAAAGTGTGTGATGGGATTTTCTAAGTAGGGAAGTCCGGGGATTGTGGCACAAAAATCAAATTTTTTAATTTTCAAAAATTTCGCTACTCTCTTATTAAAATTTTATTATTCTAGTCGACATTTTTATATTTAGCGCACATTTTTAGTTTTGTAGATTGCCGAAATTTTTACTAGAAATTTGCTTTCTACTGTTTCGAAAATTTTAGAAATTTTGTGACAACTTAGCCTGTTATGGATTGGTTGTCATAATATGTAGAGTTGGTTATCGCATAGAATATCTATGAAGTTTCGACTGAGAAATTTCAATATCAAATTTGATATAAAAAATATAGCAAATGTACTATTTTATACACTCTTTTATTCAACTCAACATGGTTTTTGTATGTAAAGATGTAATTTTGCGATCGATGTTTAACCCACTTCCTGGTATGCTAGAACTGCACAAATTATAGTAATTAAATATATATTATTTTTATTATAATATATTAAATATAGTGTATTAAAATATATTTTTTATATTAATTAAACATATTGTGTACAAAGGTGTGTTTTCGATGACAAAATTTCATTTTAATATTTTTATAACTTTATTATGAATTATACGTTAATTTTAAGGCATTTTTCAATCAGACCTCCACAGCTTTCAATTAGCCCACGATAAATCACCAAATATTTTCTATAGTTCGTACAAATGTATGGGAGTTGAAAAAATAATGGATTTAATGGTGCGCCAATAAACGCTCGCCAAAATATGGCAAATCATTGTGAAACTGCAACAATGAAACATTTTAAAGGCTAAAAACTAGATAATAAATTATAAATAAAAAATGGAGAATGTAATATTTCTTAAAAATTAATTAACTAATATTAAAAATATTAATTAATTTTTATTAAAAATTAATTAATTAATTAATAGTTAATAGTTCAATATTAATTAATTTACAATTATACATTGAAAAATCAATATAGAAATCCTAAAAGATAGTTTAAATGTTTCCTTTTTTTCCTGTTGCCCTTTCTTAAAAAAGAAACAGAGCAAAAATTGTATATTTTTTAATAAATTCACTTGCTAGCGCTTTCTACTAAACATGAAAAAAAATCAGTAAATTTTTCGTAATCGAGTTCGGCTTTCACACCAAATTAATATATTGTAACGGAAATTTTTGGGGAAAAACTTAAAATGCACTGAAAAAATTAAGCGTGATTTTCAAGATTTTTTAAAAAATCAATTTTTACTTTTATGCATACTAGTGGTATGCAGTCGTACAAGAATATTGACAAAATAAAGTTAACATTTCCATGTCCATTTTTTTTGGGGGGGGGGGGTGGGGGGGGATTAGTGTTAGGTAGGGAAAAAAATAGAAGTTAGCTATGAAAAAAATTAAGGTTTACAGAAATCTTCCATTTATTTTATGTACTATAAATATAACAATAAACAATGGCAGAATCTTTGAAAAAAAATCTCGTATTGAAATACAATTGAACAGAAATAAAACGTCCCAGTATTTTTCATCGTTAATTATTGCTTCGGTCAAGTAGGCACTATTTTTAAATTCAAAGATTTAAACACATATTTGAAATAAAGGTCTCATTAACTGTGAAAAAAGCTTTAAGCGAACTGCTTTTTTTTTTTTTTTTTTTTTAATAAATGCTTAAAATAAATGATGTAAGCATAGTAAATGTAAAGACATGTACTATCCAACTTCATTAATTTTAACACAATTTATTCTAATTGGTAAATAAATCATATAAGTTGCAAATTTCCAACTGAGTGAAAAAGTCTCCAGGCCAGGATTTCTCTCACTCAGTTGGAACATTACAGCTCATATGATTTATTTATCAATTAGATAATTGTGTTAAAATTAATCAAGTGAATTACGTATCCAGCATTTACTTATAGAGCTCCATTTTCTGCGATTTATTCTGTTGAAATATTTCTGATAATAGACCAGATGCCTTGATCGAAAGATTATCTGAGTGAATTCTGCCCGCAAGATTTGCCCAGGAGAGCTCAGTTGGCAGAGCATTGGCAACTTAAGCCAAAAAGGCCCCATGTTCAAATCTTAGTCTCGACACTTTTTCACTCAGTTGTGGAATTATAACTCACCTGCACTAGCATTAATACATGCAGATAAACAAAAACAAATTAATAATTACGGTAAAGACATGTCCTTATATTTGGGCGGCAGACCCGAAATGGTTAATAAAACCACTGAAATCAACTTAAAATTTTCACCAGCTGAGAAGGCAGAATTTATTAGATATTTAATTTTGAGGCATGTCTAGTTTCTTTGCTTTTCCTACTTTAAAGGTCAATTTTCTTAGCCCCTTTGGACTTATATCAAAATACGTGTTCGATGTTTACAGTAAATAATTTACAAGCTCATTTTCTGATCCAGCTGAAAACACTTGTCGATGTTTTACATACCCAATATGTATTCATTGAACGTCATCAACATTGTCATTTATGGCCGCTTCTTCAATACAATGCGCATATCTAGGTAACGTACAATCAAGATGCTAAAATCATGGGCCATCTTGCCGAAATATGACTATTTTTTTATCCTCCTTACTGCACTCAGCGCAAGATCAGCAGTAGTATTTTATTCTTACCCGACTGAAAAGAAGGGTTATGTGTTTCACGCGTATCTGTGTATGTGGATTTTTAATACCCTCGAAACATCCCAACGGCTGGATGGATTTTAATGAATGAGGTCTCTATCAGTTCGTCTTAACGGCCCGATGGTTATAGGCTAGGTTTTGTTTTTATAAATTCAAAATGGCGGCTGTAAAATACAAAATGGTGGTAGAGACGAAAAAAATTTACGCACCCTATTGAGTGACACATCATTGGATAGGTCTTTCAAAATGAAGACGATGTTTCATTGACTATTTTACAGTCAGAAGCTCCGTTAAAATATTATACAACCTGGAAGTTGTGTAGGTAGTATCTCTAGCTTTACTGCAACTCTAATGGTGTTATTACACGAGGAGTCGGAGACGCTTGGAATCCCAGGCGTCTAGCGACAACAGCCGCCTCACGGGTCACGGCCCGTCTTTTCCAAGCATTTCATTGGCTGTTCCGGAAAAGGCTTTTCTATCATCAGATTTCCAAGCATTTGATTGGCTGTTACTGGCGACTCGCCTCGTTTCGGGCGTCAAGGACGCTCCGACAGAAAAAAGACGCTCCCTCTCCAAGCGACTCCCCTGCAGCCATAGGATAACATGGAGACGCCTAGAATCTGAAGCGACTTTGACCCCTGGTGTAATAACACCATAACCATCATAGACATCTATAGGCCTCCTCAAAACAGTGTTTATAGATAGGAAATAACAATTAAACACAACTTAAAAGTCATCAATACAAGTAAATAAAAAAAAAAAATAGGTAAGTAATATAAACACGCAATATAAAAAGAATATTTTAAGTTAATTCCTACTTAGGTCAATAAGAGGATTTTTTTTCTCCTATTCTTCTTTCCTCTTGCGTGGCGCTTAAAATGCCTTGATCAAGAAGAGGGCTTTCTCGATTATTGAAAATTAATTTAATTTATTTGAAAAAACTGGATTAACATCAAGTGTCATCCACTACAAGTCTTAAAAAAATTATTTGGGCTTGATTGGATGAATAATAAGTATTTTATTAACGATTGAAAATTTGAACAAGATATATATAGCGAGCGTGTGAGCTAATAGTAGGAATTGAAAAAAAAATAGTTTCACATTGATGAGAAATAATTAATTAGTTCGCTTTTTACGCAGTCGGGTTTTTTGATTTTTTAAATTTAATTGTTTATTATTTTTTTTTTCTTCACCATTTTTAAGAATTAATTTAATTCCAGAATTTAACTTTAAGGTGGCTTCTCCGACTGGGGTTGGTTATCACGTTATGGAACAACTTGCTCCTTTCATATTGTGACAACTGACAACCTACCTCGTTTAAAAGTAGGCGGATTTTTTTTTCTGCCGTTAGAGCATTATCTAAAACTTTTCATTTATAATAGCAGGTCAAAATGCAAGCTAATAATGCACTATTAAGACAGGTTCTCAAAAAAATATTTTTTCCCGTTTAACAACGCGAAACTTTCTGACCCATTTTCTGACTCATTTTTAAGCTTAAAAAGTATGAAACTTACAATGTATAATTATTGAAGTGATTTGTTATCGAACAGTTTTAAATTTTCCGACAAATGAATTAATTATATCTTGATTTATAAGTGATTGTTGTCACAAGACGGCAGTTTGTTTCTTTCAGAATCTTTCATAAAACGCTGCCAAACTAGACGTATTGAGCCGAATTTCCGGAGTAAAGGAAAAAACAGCCGTCCATAAACAAAATAAAAACAGGCAACTTTTTGACACATTTTTAATTAATTTTTGTTCACAAACGCACGAAATTGGCAGATTTTTTTTTCTTTTAGAAATTATGTAATCAAACAGTTCTTTTCATTTTTTTTCTTTTTTTTTCGGTAAAAGCAGATCTTTTAGAAAACGCTGTTAAAGTGGGCGTTTTGAACCAAATTTCCGGGCGCGAGAGCGCTTGAAAGGAAAAAACGCTGCCTTCTTCAGACAACAAACCAGTTATAAATCATTTATCGGAAAATTAAAAAAAAAAAATGTTCCGTTAAAAATCCCTTTAATAATCATAACTGCAGCTATCATTCTTTTATTTTCAAAAATGAGTCAGACAATGTGTCAGAAAGTTTGGCATTGTTGAGAAAGGGAAAACGTTTTTTTAAGACTGAAAGACACTATAAATTAACTATAGACACTAGAGAAGCTACACTGAGAAAAGCGACAATACTAGCAATAAAATCATGTAGTATATATAATTTAATTATACATCCATGATAAATTCTTATTCGAAAGCTGATTTCGACTGCCTCGGGGTATCGAGTGCAGCGCTATCATACAATTAACAGAGAACGAAAATAGTGAGTTTTTATTTTAAATCCACATCATCTATAATATTGTAATGTTTGTTTAGATTTTTAAGCTTCATTGCAATGACATCTGTTAGTGGAAATAAAACTAAAAATGGAAAATTGACTTCCTTAAAAAAAATAAAAATAATAATAACGTGTGACACGCTTTTAATTACAATTTATTGCTCGCTAATGACTAGCTTTTCACGTCTGAAAAATCATTATAAATAACGAATTATACCTTTAAAACAGTGATACTTTGCTTTTATATGAAGGGGATGTTAAATTTTTGAGAATGTGATTAGGATCTAGTTTATATAAATAGGAATAAAAATGATTCCATATTTTTCCCCCACCCTTCAACAGTTGAATTTTTTTACATAATTACAGTCGTTTTCATTATATATAACGTTAGCAATTGACTATATAATTAAACGTACTTTATTAGAAACAAAATATTTTTTAGCACCTCAATAAGTATAAATCTGAAAATACTATCCATGCAGAAATAAAAAAAATTGTGATTTTGTTAAAATTTTTCAATTCCTACTATTAGTTCACACTGTCCCTATGTTTATTTATTTATTTATTTATATATATATATATCTTGTTCAAATTTTCAATCGTTAATAAAATACTTATTATTGATCCTATCAAGTTGAAATAAATTTTTTTAAACTTGTACTGGATGACAATTGATGTTAATACAGTTTTTTCAAATATTAATTCATTAATTAAATTTTAATTAATTTTAGTTTTAGATGGGAGACAAAATGGCCGCCATTGGTTATTGACGCATTTAATGCATCTTCATATCTATAAGGGGGGGTTACCATAGGGGGGACCCTGTTCTGTCGCCAACTTGGCGATATCTCTAATATTTCGCCAAATTCCCATAGACTTCCATTGTAAACCTACTTGCTTATAGAAAATCAACAAATTGAGATATTTTAATGCAAAAAAAACTAATATTAGTTTAAGGGATTATATTAAATTTTTCTTTGATGACCTAAGTAGGAATTGACTCTAAAAACAAAATTTTTATATTACTTGTTAACTGTTAAATGATTATGGAATCCTTTATATTCCTTCATGTATTTATTATATATATTAATTTTTAGAGATTTTCAATCTCATTTTTCAAGAATCTAATATCGCCTTCTTCCTTTAAATTAAAAATCTAGTTTTTTTTTTTTTAGGTGCGTCCGTAATCATATAAATACGTAGCACCTATAGTCGTCGTTCGGTCCGTCCGTCTGTCTGTCTGTCCGCATATAACAGAGCAAAAACTACCCAACCGAATGATCTGAAATTTTAAATATATCATTGTTGCAAAATTTTGTCGAGTCATTTCAAATTTTATGAAAATCGGACGTATAGTTTAATTAGAGGGACAGTCAGAAGTTTTTCGTTACATGACGGCCAATGGGAAAAAACGACTTCTAGTGCATTTTAATGATGTTACAGCCTTTCGAACAGAATAAAATTTATATGAACTTATGAAGTGCACTAAAATATACATTCAGCACAATATGCGGTGCAAAAAAAATAATTTAAAACTAGTTATAGCACAAACGCACCTCATTTGACGTGCAAATTGCAACTTGTTAAATAACATATTTAGGGTTTTTTTGTTTTTCGAGATAGTATGAGTTAAAAAATTGCACTGTTGAATGGTAATAAATAAATAAGAAATCATTTTCATCCCTTCATGCATAAAATTTATATTTTTCAGATTTCCCAAGAATCTAAGTAATCTTCATATACATGCTAAGTATCTTTTTTTAAATAAAATGCAGGGTCTTATTAAAGCACGGACAAGTCGGGCCATGGTCCTGGGACCCCTGACTTTGGAGCCCCAAAGTTGGTTTCTCTTTTTTGATTTTTGATTTTTTGTAATATGATGAAATATTTCCGATCATATCATGGCTGTGTGATGCAAGGTTTTATGCAAAGCATCAATAGTTTGTCCCATCTTAATCATTTATCAATATACAAATATATATATATATATATATACAGGGTGTATCTAAACTCTTGGGCAAAACTTTAAGGGGTGATAGTAGACATCAAGACAAACAATATTAAATAGGAAACTAAGGGTCCCAAACGTCTTCCGAAGGAGATAGGCGCCATTAAAGTTTAGGAACCAAAATTTCAAATGATTATAAGAAATGGAAATATTGGTCGATTCGTTTGCGGTTTTCACTAAAACTATTCTTTATGTTAGTATTTTCTTGAAAGTAAATTTTAAAGATACAGTTCAAAAAATGCCGATAGAGGGCGCTTTAGACTTTGGAGTAACGAAAAACTATTTTTTACCGTTATTTTTTGTATCTCATTATATACTTTCAAAAGCTTAGACTTAAACTTAAATTTCGAGCTCAAAATCTGAATCGTTGGGAGTGGTTAAGTAGCGCAAACTGAGCTGTGTTCAGGAGGGGGGTTCAAATTTCAACTCATGAACACAGTTCAGTTTGCGCTACTTAACCACTCCCACCGATTCAGATTTTGAGCTCAAAATTTAAGTCTAAGCTTTTGAAAGCATGCAATGAGATACAAAAAATAACGGTAAAAAATAGCTGTTGGTTACTCCAAAGTCTAAAGCGCCCTCTATCGGCATTTTTTGAACTGTATCTTTAAAATTTATTTTCAAGAAAATACTGACATAAAGAATAGTTTTAGTGAAAACCGCAAACGAATCGACCTATTTTTCTGTTTTTTATAATCATTTGAAATTTTAACTACTAAACACAGTTCAGTGTGCGCTACTTAACCATTCCCAACGATTCAAATTTTGAGCTCAAAATTTAAGTTTAAGTCTAACCTTTTGAAAGCATGTAATGAAATATAAAAAATTACGGGGAAAAATAGTTGATGATTACTCCAAAGTCTAAAGCGCCCTCTATCGGCATTTTTTGAACTGTATCTTTAAAATTTATTTTCAAGAAAATACTGACATAAGGATAGGTTTTAGTGAAAACCGCAAACAAATCGACCAATTTTTCCGTTTTTTTATAATCATTTGAAATTTTGGTCCCTAAACTTTAAAGGCGCCTATCTCCTTCGGAAGACGTTTGGGACCCTTAGTTTCCTATTTAATATTGTTTGTCTTGATGTGTATTATCACCCCTTAAAGTTTTGCCCAAGAGTTTAGATACACCGTTTATATATATATAACTATTAATTAAACATAACCTACCACCATCAAAAACCGTAATATTATGAATTAAAGCTGTAAGTATAAAAAAAAGGGCCAAATAATTTATTATAAGAATTATTATGGAAGAAAAAAGAAGAAAGTGGACACCGACAAATAATGGAAAAGCTTATGTATTGAATTACGTTTTCAAGGGCACAGAATTCAATGATATAAGCAATATGGTAGTTTTCTGTGAGAAAAAAAGCTAAAGCTAAAAATTATTTTTCTCTGTGCCCGAACAACCATTATAATCAAGTGAATAGATTAAAAATGAAAACAGAATAGAAACAAATAATATGAAATGGAAAAATCAATAAAACCTGTTTAAATATTTATAGGATATAATATAGAAATAATACACAACATACCGATTAATATTTCAGTAGTTTTCAATATATCCACACGCACATGGCTACCATAATATCGTAAAGATTAAGGTGAATAAAACAGTTAAGAAATCACAGTAATTGATACCAAAGGATGCAGTTAATACATTTTGAAATACCATGATAAATACAATTAATATAATATAAAATAAAATAAATAGAAAGTAATTACATTATTTAAAATAACCAAAATGCGCTATTAAATTACTTAATTACTATTTAACAATATCGTCAAAATTTAGCTAAAAAAACCACCTGGTGTAGGAAATTATAACTGAAAAGGAGCTGCAAAAGACAAAATTTATAACTTATCGTCAAAAGACAAATTTTGGTGCTGCCATCTAGTAGTATTTTTATTATTCAAATGTCACAAGATGAACAATTGAAAGCCTTTGAAAGTAAAAAATTTATCAACAGCAAAACCAAACAAATCCTTATATAAAAATAATTATAATCCTAATATAAACCACACTATATATTTAAAAAAAAACTATTGTTAATAAAATTTAAAAAAAAGCATTCAAAATATTCTATTATCTTACTCATTTAAACTACACTAAGAATTTAAATAATTCTATAACATTGATAATATATAGCATATAGCTATATACTATAAAATAAAATAAATTCAATAATAATTAATATAAATATATATTAAAAATAATATAAAAATCGTTAATAATAACTATTATATATAAGATAATTATAAAATGAACTGGAAATAAAAAACATATGGAAGTATAAAGAAGATTATCAGGTACTTAAATTCCCATTACCTAAAAATCTGAAATATAGTGTGTGGATTATTTTCATACAGCCATAAAAATCCAAAAAGTATGAATGTGGGACATTCAATCACATTAAACCGATAATAAATTTTATAACACAAAGTGAAAATAGATCAATATTAAAAAGAATAGAGGAATAATAATAAAAATAATTACCCAATTTTAATACATACAGTATAACTTTATTTATATTAAATATACTTATATGTATATTAATCACTATAAAAAATGGCATACTATTAGTAATTAATATGATATTGTCCTAAGTAAATTAAAATTTAATAACAAATGATTGTAAATAAGATAAAACTTTAATTAAACTAAATATAATATTAATGAAAGTCACCAATTACAAATAAAATATCAAATCAACATCCTTATAAAATACGTATTAAAAATATAGTAATAATACAAAAGCCCCCCTTTTTTTAATTAACCATTGCGTATTATCCAGACACCACCACCCTCCTCCGTACTCTAACATCTACCCACCCATCCAACCTATAATAATTTTTTATATTATTTTACAATTTTTAATTTTTTATAGATATTTTTTATTTTATATATTTTTTTGTAATTTTGTTTACGCATGTGTTAATAATTTTTAAAAGATCATGTAAGTAAAGTACTAATTGTATATTAATGAATATATGAATTTTTTTGGAAAACCATGATTTAATGCATCATAAATTAGTTTTTTTAATATTATTGTTAATTAGAGGAGAAGAACATAAACATTTTATTCTATATAAATGATTAAGTATTATATTTCGAAATACAGAATGATGTAGACAAGATTTAAAATTTGTACATGTATTAACTTTGAATTTAAATTCTTTACGTTTGTCATATAAATCTGTGATTGTTTTGTTGTCTTTTATTGTAATTTTAAGATCTAAGAAATTAATTGTATTGTTAGATAAAAGGTTTTCCGTTAATTCCAAATTAGTGGGATAATCTACTGGAAATTGAGTAATTACAGATTGATCAGTTTCAATTAAAATTATGTCATCAATATAACGATATAAATGTAGATTATTATTAGTAAAAGTACGTTCATAATGATATAAGTATAAGTCTGATAGTAAACTGGATGTACAACCGCCTTGTGGTATACCGACATGCTGTAAATATAAAGTGTTATCTTGCAATATATAATTATTATAGATAATGAAGTTTGTTAAAGATTTAAAATATGCAAGATCTATATTAGATGGTAATTCTAGTTGTTTATAATACTTTTTAAATAATGCATTTATAATTTTATGTAAATCTAATAGGTCTATATTATTAAAAAGATCTTTGAAGTCATATGTCGTTATATTATATACACAATGAAGATTTTTTTTAAATATTGACAAGTTGATAGCTATTTTTTATACAATGTGTATTATGATTGTTTGTAGTAAGTACATATAATTGATTAAGAATTTTTAAGAGAAGTTTATTGGCTTTATTATTATATGTATTGCAACCAATAGTTACAGTCCTAAATTTAATTGGAGTTTTATGAAATTTGGGAATAAGAACTAAATATGGATAATTAAAGTTAGTAGATAAAATATTTAATAGTTTATAATAACTTCGAATTTTACTATTATTTACAATTACATTTTCATTAGTTTTTTGAAATGACTTATTAGGAAAAATACAATTTGTAAGAAGTTGGTGATAATAAGATTTACATATAATAGCATAATTATTAGGAGATTTGTCTACATATGTAATAACGTAGTTTTTTTGTAATTTAGTAATTTGTTGGAAAAAATACTTTGTATTAATAGAAACCAAATCAGCAATATTATTTCTTAAAGCCATAGTTAATTTTTCAATTATTAATATTTTCCATTGATGAAAATATCCAATAGGTTTATTATAAGAGATTGAAATTTTATAAATAAAAATATCAATGTTATATGTAAACTGTTCGATAATAGATTTAACTTTAAATTTAGATGGAAGTCTATATTTAGTACCATAACCCATTAGTTGTTTCAATTTAAAATCATTAACAATATCAAGATTTCCAGTGATTATATGTCCATGATCATTGTTTATGTATTTTTTTAGAGTGGGGTCATTGCATTTACACGGAAAATTACTTGCAGCAGATGTATTTTTTGAAAATGTATTGTAGTTAAAAATCTTTCTACTAATTGTATTCGGATATTTAAAGATTTTTGATATATGAAGATTATTAATGGGAAAATAACAATTTTTATCATTAATTATAGAATTAATATTAATTTTATTAAATATGTGATTTGAAAAAGTAATTATCATTTGAGTATTCATGTTTTGAAATTTATGTTTTTTTTTGTAAATTAATATTTAAAAGATTAACCCTAGTCATAATGAGGTCAAAATAAATATCAGAGAAATGTTTAGAGAAAGATTTACTTAGAAATACATTTAAATGTTGTACAATCTGTTTCTTTTTAATAGCAAAGATGTTTTTTCGAATTAACAACCAGTTATAATTCTCTAAATATTTACTTTGATGATCATTTATTTGTTTAGTGATAGATTTATTGAAAACTACAACTGATGATGAACCCTTTCCACGTTTGTTTCGTGTTGTTTTACAATTTAAATTATGATTAAGAGTAGGATAAATTGGAAAATAATCAATATTGTTATTTATAGATGTGAAGACTTTGACGGGTCTGTTAAATACTTCACTGTTAAGTCCATAAGGATAAATTGTGTTGTAATATTTCATATATGATGATTCCATATAAAGACGTTCTGATTTATTTTTTAGAATTTGAAGGATTTCAATTGTCGTATTTTTAAATTGATGTTTATTAAAATGTTGAATTTCAGCTGTAGATTGTATATTTTTTGCTTTGTTATTATTAGAGTCTGAACGATGATGATTGATACGTTTATGAATTGGACCTGATGTTTCACCAATATATTTCATGTTACATAAGTTGCACTTTATACAATATATAACATTAAATGCTTTACAAAAACTTGAATAATTAGGATCTGAGACAATTTGTGTCTGAGAAGCGTATGGACATGTCTTGCACCGAGCATCATAACACTTACGAAAAAGCAAAGGACGAAGGGGGAGAGTATAAATGGTCGCTGGATGACGATCCAGGAACAACCCAATTATTGTTCCTGTACCGGGCACTACACTGCATAGATGCTAAGTGTATCTTGCCAGGATCGAGATGTTCACTAAGAACTGCCATGTAAAAATTATGTTTGGAAAATGCAATAATTGCCAAAAAAAAAAAATTAATAATATAAAAATTAATAATTTAATTAAATTAGTCTTGATTAAATAACAAATCTTGAGTATGAAAGAAATATATACAATATTTACAATAATAGAAGCAGAACTCAAAAACGATCTACAAAATTTCCATAACCAAATAATGATAACCCTAATTTCGTAGACTAAAAAAAGCGAGAAGCCAAAAGAATTTTTGATAACAAATAAGTCAAAAATAACCGCATCTAACATCCAAAACCTAGATCAACTATAACCTTGCAAAGACAACCAAAACGCTTTCCCAATTAACTTCTCAGATCAAAGTATTATGAATTTAAACTGCTAAAGCATATTAACATTAAATCTATGAATAGAAATAATTATTGCTACCATATTGATGTATATATATAAAATGATTATATCTACAGAATAAATTATGTAAAGCTATAGCAAAAATAAATAGAGAATATATAGGACAATATCATACACTAACAACAAGAAAATACATATAAAATTATAACTAGAAAATTAAATAACATTAAATAAATCTTTGCAATGATAGGAATGAAAAAAATTAATGGAATCCTAAAATAGGTATCAGATAACTACATGGTAGAAATCATATTGATAATACACATAGATTGTGCGCTATTGCAGCAATGATCTAAGCGTATAATATTTAAAAGATTACTAAATCATTTAGCGACCTAGGAATATATATAAATATATATAAGATACCAAAAGGAAAAAATACTTCAAAATGAATTGTTGACATTCAAAATGAAAAGATATATTTAAAAACATCATAAAAAGCTTACATTCATAATTACTTGCGCAAATGCATCATAATAATTTGAATGCTAATATATAACCATTAATTAAACATAACCTACCACCATCAAAAACCGTAATATCATGAATATATATATATATATATATATATATATATATATATATATATATAATAAATATGAAATCACAAATATATGAACAAATTGGTAAAATTCTAAAGATGATCAAGATATGAACATAGGAAACCAGTATGTAAAATAAGAAACTATGAATAACCCACAGAAACATCAGAGGAGCGTAAAAGGACAAAATTTAGCTTTTAATAGTGCATTATAAAACAAAATAAATCATAAAAAACCAAGAGATCTAAAGAAAGATACACCTCACACAAGATATTAAAAATTGAAAAATGATTAGAGAATAGTACCTCAATTATAGATAAAAATCCAAAACTTAAGAAAGTTGAACCACAATATTGTAACATGCGGAGATGCAATCAGATTTAAGACTATTAAATCATGTGGCCAGCAGTTAGTCACTGAAAACCAAAACATTGCTGCCATCTGGTGTGAAAAAGAAAAACTATATTGTAACTAGATTTTTTTTAAAAAATGTTTAGTGCTGCCATCTATACCCATAAAAAAGTGAAATCAATTGAAGAAATCAAGAAATGACTTAAATTAACATTTATTTAAGGTAGAATCCTACGCAGTATATCCTGCGTAGTTCCGACATTTAGAAAAAAAAATATTTTCAGAAAGTTTCAGAAAAAACACTTCGATATCAAATGAATCTTTAATTCTTTTTTTTTTTTTTTTTTTTTAATCAAAAAATATTTTTAATGGTATTTTTCAATATTAAATTACATAAATAATCATTAAACAATTTAAAAAGTTTGGGAGTGAGACATGGACAAGTATAACGTTCGTAACTACTGTTTAAATTTTAAATCCTGATGATGGCTAAGCCGAAATTACTCGATTTTAACATCTTTTTAATTGATTGATGAATCATTTATGAAATTTTATATTACATTATTAAGATGAATTTTAGCATCCTCAACTAGTTTAGTTTAGGCGTATTTTTCAATTTTTGAACATAAGAGAATTTTGTAAAGCAAGTGATTGTTTGAAGAATTACATTAAAATTCTTCGGACTAATTATCGCAAGGGCAAACAAAGCAGGCCCTATAAAGCCAAATATGAGGTACTTTTCCTTAAAATGAGTACAAAGTTGTTTGGCTAAAAACATGTTATAATGGCCGCCGGTTGGATATTTGCTCAGGATCCCATATATGATTAGTCGGGCCCTGCCTACAGCCATTAATTTTTTTTCATTTAAAAAAGCGATATTTCAACTTTTATAAATTTATCTCCAAATAAAAGATACATATACAGACATAAGCACACATTTTGTCAATAATTTGTTTTCACTTGAAAATTACTTGAAAATGAAAGAAATAAAATTTTTTGCCTAGACAAAATTCCATGAATGCTGATAGTCCAGGCAATAGGGGATTTTACCTGGCAAAATTAATGGTAGTTCTGGAAATTGGCTTACTTTATGTTTTTTGGGTCGCTGAATCCGAATTTGTAACTTCTCACCAAAATTTCCCCCGGCAACCCTCCTCCCCAAATTTTGGTAAAATGCTCCCCCCCCCCCCAAAAAAAAAAAGGTTTTTAGTAAAAAAATCATCTGGAAAAAGTATCTGGAAATTCAGAAAGTAGACAAAATTTGCAACAAATGAGATATATGACATTATGACGTAGGAGGAAGGGGAAGGGGGGGGGGGTCTGCCTATGGCGAAATTCAGAAAGTAGACAAAATTTGCAACAAATAGGATATATGACATTATGACGTAGGATGAAGGGGAAGGTGGGGGGGGGGGGTCTGCCTATGGCGAAATTCTGAAAGTAGACAAAATTTGCAACAAATAGGATATATGACATTATGACGTAGGATAAACAGAGAGAGAGGAGGCTGCCTCGGAACATTCCCCGCGCGCTGTTCTCAAAAACCAAATTTTTTTTAAAAAATCAATTTTTTGGAAGTTTGCCGGGGGAAATTTTGGTGAGAAGTTACAAATTTGGATTCAGCGACCCAAAAAACATATAGTAAGTCTTTTTCCAGAACTGCCATGAATTTTGCTAGGTAGATCCCCTATACGGTCTCTATTACCTGGACTATGAAAGATAATGAAAAACAAAAGGATTTAAAACAACCATTTAATTACGTTTTTAGTGATAATTGGGTCAGTTACGATATCAAAATTTAATTTTGGAAAAGTAATCGAAATCATTATTTAATCAAAAACACAAAAATCATTATTATACATTGCACACATATTACCACAATCATTTACGTTTTCTTTGAAATTTACAGCGCAAAATGTACTAGATCGAAATCAACCTTTTTCTAATTCTGCTGGAAAGAAGAAATTTCTAAATCCACTCTCTACATTTACAAAATTCCTAATAGCTGTGTCGTATAGTAACTGTTTAACTTATATTTGAAATGTATTTAACCCTTTCGAGTCCGAATTTTTTCAATTTTGAGAGAAAAATTAGTTTTACTTTAATAATGTTAATACTATCTACCCAAATATATTTACTGAAGTTCGAGTTTGTCATGTTTGAAATCTGACAAATGTAGTTATTTTGCATACTTTTTAATTCCTTTTCATATGACAATAGGCTAAGAAAGATTTTTGAGACGTTTGTAAAATATCGAATTACAACCAAATTTAACAAATATTACAGCTGTCTAATATTTTTTGCGTTTTATCACACGTGATTCCTTCAGAAAAGTAACCTATATTTTTAATTAAAAGAGTGAAATATAGGTTTAAAATAAAAGAACTGTCAACGATGCAATGAGAACTAAGCAAACTATTATTATTATTACTAAATGCCAAAACAAATGAGGCCCCACCAGTGACTGAGAGGTTCTGCTCTCGAAGCTGGTAGACGGGAAGTGCTGTGTTCGAACCCAATCGCACACGTCAGCCTAACCGTTTCGGAGTTTTCGTGGTTTTCTTCGTAACCTTGGAGTTTCATGCGTAAATACGGGTTAGATTTCCTTAGAAAGACCCCCACGAAGGGCACTACCCCTCGGGCCTATATCCCAAGAGTAGATAATCGGCCGTCAAAAATCAACGAACCAAAACAAATGAGATCATAGTAAGAAATGTATAGACATATACTGTCCTTACTACATGTAGATAGTAACAAAAGTAAATGTTAAGGCAAAATAGTACTGACAAGGGAACCACTTTTGGTGCTGCATGAACCTAGCATTGAGACCTGGTGCATTTTAAAGCCCTATATTATGGGGTTTGAGAATCGATAAAAAAATTTTGTTAAAATAATATTTCTTGATTTTACAGCAGCATAACTTTCTGAAAATGCAATTTTCCAGACCACTTATTGGACTATTAACATTGAAGTTTTTTTAAAGAAAAGCATTAAAAAATAAAAATTAGTTAATAATAAGTATAAAATATTGAAAAAGTTTAAAAATTCTTTCAAATAACCACGAATTTGATTTTGAAAAATTGCAACGTTACATTCACATTTTTGGCGGGGAAAAGGTTGGTGCTTTTTTTTTCAAACGTAGGTGAGGAGAGGAACTTCACTGGAAATTGTAATGTCCGACCTCATTAGCCACAGTACTTTTTCTAAAGTGTGTAAAAATATTAATTTACTTTAAGATTACTTTTACCAAAGGACCATTTAATACAGCAACATTTCAGTTTAAACATTCGAAACTTTATTCCATTTGATTTCAAAAGAAAATACTTTGCTTATTTTGTATGTCATTAAAAAATAGTTTTCTATGATCTTGAAAGCTTTTATCGGATTATATTTACTATTTATATGTTTATCGTCTGCATAGGAAAAACGAAAAAACCAAATTTTTGTTTCTTATGCTATCAATTATTATCAAACAAATCGATATCTGATATAATTCTAGTAATATGTACTGTACATTTACTCTTTGGATAAAGCGGGCGGAAAAATTGTAGCGCCCTATTTGGCAACTTAACTTACTTTTGACGTGAAATAAACAAATAAAATTGTAATAATAGAAAATTAAAAGTATAAAAAAGTATATAAAATATGATTTTAACAGAAAAATTTTATCGGTTCTCTAACTTTTATGTATAGGGTTACGAAATGCACCAGGTCTCGATGCTAGGTGCGAGCAGCACCAAAAGTGGTTCCCTTGTCAGTGAAAAGACATGTCCTATTAATGGTACCCTAGACCCGAACGGGTTAAGTAAATCGCTTTTCATATGAAAAATATGAAAAATATTCGAACTGTTAAAACGCGAGAAAATACTCAACTGCTTATTTTTATTTATTAATTTATTTTATTTTATTTTTCCTATTGAAATTCAAAATTTTATTTTTAAAAAGACAACGCACAATAAAAATATGAAATTCTTCAGCAGTATATCTTACAGGAGAAAAACAGTCTGTATAACTGGAGAAAAACGAACAAACTGATATGCAAATTTCATAAAATTAATTGAATAATTTCTCCTTACCTATTTCTGATCTCCATATATGTTTAAATCCGAACTGTATGAGAGGGACTGCTTCCTGCATGCTATTAAAAAGATTTGAGCTTCAGTCATTGGGTTTGAATAACTTTTACCCAGCCTCAAAATAAAAATATAATAATAAAATATTGCTTTTCAGTATTTGACGTCACGACAACTGCTTGGTATGTTTTTAAAAGTATAATTAGCAAGGGTTGAAAGAAAGGGGAAGTCGATTTTCCTTATAACGTCGTATTCTATTTATTTTCAGAGAGACCAACGTTATATTTAAGGAAAAGAAAAATATATATACTTACGGAAAAGGAATTCCCGCAACCGACATATATTTTATGAGATATTTTATTGCTTTACACAATGATTGCTTCTTGTGGCTGGACAGTTTTTATGAAAGTTTCTGACATTTTCCGTTTACTGATGTCAAGAGCACACATTAAATCATTCTTTTTTAATGTTTTAAAAGTAGGAAAACAATTTGCTGTGAATAATAATTATATATTTTTAATTTTTGTTTTTGTAGAAACACTTCAAAGAAGTTCATAATTTTATTGGGAAGGATGGGGGACTTTGGGAGAGACACTTTCTGATTAATAATTTTTGCACAATTGACCGAAAAAAGAGAGAACATTCCATATAATTTAAACACCGAATTGTCCCAGAAACAAATGTAAATAGCCATTCGACTGTAAATTAAGTCTGCTTTCAGTTTATGTATATATACACTATATGGCCATTAATGACCGGAAACTTTCAATTGTAGACATTTTGTCGAATATTTAGAAATATGCTTGTCGATTCTTCTGGAATTTCAGGATTAAAAAGAACAGGTATGACTTCATATTTATCAATGTCAATTTGACAAGAGGGACAATTAGGGGGCCAACAAAAAATCAAAGAAAAACATTAATACTTGGGATTACCCTGTAAAATAAAATACATGAAATGATCTATCGCTACAGAATATAAATAAACAGATATTGTGCAATATGTGTATTCATTTGTGTAAAAATAGCGCGTATATTAATAGAGATATAGCGATTTTTTTGTAAATAAAAAAAATTCTTGCATGTTTTTTGCTTATAACATACAAGGTTTTCAACCAAATTTAACGCCAGTTTAAGAAAAATTGACAAAATATAGTAGACGCAATATAGTATAGCTGGAATATAAATATATTAAATATTTTAGGAAATATGAGTAGTTGTATGAAATAATTTTTATCTGTACATGCGCGAACGATAACAAGGATCTTTTTACATAATTTAACAATCAACTCTATGCAGCAACTTATTAAAAAAAATCCAGTCAAATATCGTAAAAATTCAGAAAGATATCGACGTTAAAGTGAGCTAATTTTTAGTTGCTCGCTAAAACTAGCTGAATGATAAGGGATTGTCCACAAGTTGTCAATTTTAATTTAATTTTTTTTTTCATTTTTTATTAATGTGCTTTAGTTCTTCTTGGATAACCACCAGAACGAGCCAATACCATGATAAAATGAAGTATCAAAATCGAATCATGTTTTCCAAATCTACTCGTTGATAGTCACTAAATACTAACTTCCTCTGAAAGTCAGTTAATAAAAAATTACAATTTGTGGAAAATCCCTTATCATTCAGCTGCTTTTAGAGAACAACTAAAAATTTGCTCACTCTAACGCCGATATCTTTCTGAATTTTACGCTATTTGACTGGATTTTTTTAATAAGTAGCTCCATAGAGTTGACTATTAAATTATGTAAAATGATCCCTGTTGTCATTCGCGCATGCGCAGATAAAAATTATTTCATACAACTGCTCATATTTCCTAAAATATTTAATATATTTATATTCCAATTGCACTATATTGTTTCTACTATATTTTGTCAATATTTCTGAAACCGGCGTTAAATTTGGTTGAAAACCCAGCATGTTATAAGCAAAAAACATACAAGATTATTTTAGTTTTTTAAAATAAATCGCTATATCTCTATTAATATACGTGCTATTCTTACTCAAATGAATACACATATTGCACAATGTCTGTTTATTTATATTCTGTAGCGATAGATCATTTCGTGTATTTTATTTTACAGGGTGATCCCAAGTATTACATTTTTTCTTTGATTTTTTGTTGGCCTCCTAATTGACCCCCTTTTCAAATCGACATTGCTAAATATGAGGTCATACTTGTTCTTTTTAATCCTGAAATTTCAGAAGAATCTGTCAAGTATATTTCTAAATATTCGACAAACTGTCTAAAATTGAAAGTTGCCGGTCATTAATGGCCATATAGCGTATATGGCGCATTCTCACAATCTTTTGTCCCTGAATAATAATTTTTATTTTAGTACATATTCTTGGGGGTTTTTTTTTCTTATCTTGGGGGAACATCCCATTGCATGACTGTATAACAATATCAACGAGAAAATTAAGTTTTGGATTATGTTGGGGGTCCAGATATACCAGGAAATTCCTGTACCGTCCCGTGTCCCTGATGCTGATTTTTAAGTTTAGAGCTGTCTGTATAAAATTGTTTCAATAAAAGTTAATCGATGTAATTTTTTTTTTACGAAACTGGGACTTTGTTTTGTATAAACACGTAGCAAAAAATTATCCTGCACATATTTTTACGGTTGTTATTATTTTTTTCACTCTGTCCCTGGGTTTTAGATTTCTTACCGTCCCTCTTGCTAAAATTATGCAGAAAATCACTTCAGTTTCAGCCACAGAATTTTTTTAAACTTTTTTCTCATGCAGAAGTATTCTAGAGAAAGAATGGCTAAAATTCTTTGACAGAAAATTTACTGCTGAATTTAAATCAGCATTTAAATATCAATTTCAAGCATCGTGTTTTTATTTGTAGTCTTAACCGTCCCCAAGATTTATTCCTGCACTTTTCGAGGTAAATTAATTTTTTTTTTTCATTTAATTCGATGTAAATAACTGTTTCTAAAAATCAATGAACATCACTTAGTCTTAACATTATTTGCCTAAAAATAGGTGATAATTTTCCTTACCGTCCCATCCTTACCGTTCCGTTTTTTCCTTGCCGTCCCTTTTTTTCCTATACCGTCCTGTTTTTTTCCGTGCCGTCCCTTCTTTAACACCCCTTTAAGACAATTTTATACCAAAATTTTGTACTAAAAATTACTACATTGTTATTTCTTCTTTGAATGTTTGGTGGGTACTATACCTATTCATTATAAGTAAAAATTTAGAAGAAGATAAAAAGTTATAGTGGTAAAATGGTAAAGAAAATTAAACTCGCAAGTTTAACTTAAACCTCAGTTAATAAAACAAATTTCGCTGCCGACAATTTTTTCTTTATTTTGAATCTTTAAGGCATTCGTCTATAAGTTTAAAATGTTATTTTAGCAAGTTTAATTTCACCAGATTTTTATTCCTGAAAATCAAAAGATTGTGAGAATGTATACAGGGTGTATCTGAAATGCTTCAACAAACTTAGAGGGATGATAGTACTCTTGAAGACGAATAAAAAATGCAATGGAACATGGGGTCGCAAATGACGTTTAAAGGATGAAAATCGAGAAAATGTGTTTGGAAATGGACAAACTGAGACAAGAAAGAAACACTACAGAAAAATTATTTATTGCACAGAATAGGTACAACACGGCTCGCGATATCCAGAGAAAACAAATATTTTACAACAATTGTTCACATTGTCGACCGCGGACATTAGTATACAGAGTACATCTACGGAGGAACGACTGGCGGACACGCTCAAAGGGTCTAGGCGGATAAGCATAGCGAAATGACCCCCATGGCCGATATTTGAAATAACATGTGTCGTAATAAATCTCATCATGAGAACACAATATAAGGTGTTTTTAGTCCCTGACCTTGAACTGTCCTTGAGATAATCGGCAAAGTATGCGCCGGTGCTACTATTTTTCAAATACGTTTTTCTCAAAAAGTACAAAAGTTAAAAAAATGAAACCAATGCCGTTTATTGAAGAATATATTAGTTCACATCATACATTTTTTTTTTACATTTTTACACAAATTTTAACATAGAAAAATAAACAAAAATATTTAAAAAAAATTATTAATGCAGTAATTTTATATTCACACCAACCAAAAAATTACAGAATAATGCTCAAAGCATGTACATTTAAGAAAAAAAATTTCGTTAAAATTGAAGATGCGCTTTTTGAGTTATAACAAAAATAATGCTAGCTAAAATATTCGTAACTTTCCTTGTTTGTATTTGCAGAAATACGCTAATATCAGTGCATTGGTCGATTCGTGACCTTTCCACTCGGGCAGGATGTGCAGTGAGCCAAAATAAGAGAATGCTTCCATACATACCACTTCCCTATAGGTTTGTTTCGTGTTTGTAAATATTCTGTTATTTTGGCGTACTGCGCATCCTTCTCGCGTAATAATATCAAGAACTTTCAAACAAAATGGTAAGATTTGCCTATCATGACTTCCACATGGAAGAACGCTATGGAGCTGTACACTGTTACATATATATCGTATCACTTTAGGAGTGAGTGTGAATGGGGGGGGGGGGTGGGGGGGTCTGGCACTTGACATCGGAAGATACCTGTAGTGGAGGTAGGGAGTTGTCATTTTATATCGTTATCATTTTTAATTAAACTAAAATTTACTTTTTTGGTATCTTTTTCTTTACATTTGTTATCTTAATTTATCTTAATCTGTATTTTTAATTTTTTTCTTCATTTTATGAAAATACAAGGTTATCATTAAAACCACTGAATAATTATAAAACATTTCATTCCAAAATAATAGAATAACCCAACGTTCACCATTAATATTCTCCTGCCATATGTGTATGTAATTCGTTGTTAGAGAAACAAGATTCGAAATGATACTTGTTACTTTAGCTAGTAAAAGATGGGGAAGAATGTTGTCCACCTGTTTTGTTTACAAGAAGTTCTGTTTAGCCCCGTACAAAAGCGAAGTGCAGGAAAAAAACTTAAATAATAAGTTTTTTTTTTTTTTTTTTTTTTTTTTTTTTTTTTTTTTAAATATTATTTGACATAAAGTTATTTCTTATATAACAGTGATATTTTATGAATTTTTTCTCTTCATTTAAATCAGTAAAATATGCGAATAAAAAATGTACAACCACATTTGTATATCATTGCAAACGTATAAAAAGAAAAAAAGGAAAAAAATTGTAAAAATAAAAAGAATTTTTAGACACTGATAACAGTATTAATAGGGGGAGGGGGATTGGAGGAATGATAACGTATGATATCGGAAGGTTAGGAGGGGGTCCGAAATTGCCAAAAAATTTATAGCCTTATATATTTACAGCCCTATTCAACTTCAGCTGAACAATCGACTAGACCATCGACTTGATATTATTACGCGAGAAGGATGCACAACACTCCAAAATAACAGAATGTTTACATACACGAAACAAACCTATAGAGAAATGGTATGTAAAGAAACATTCTCTTATTTTGGCGTACTGGCGCATCCTGCCCGAGTGGAAATGCCACGATTTGACCAATGCATTGATAGTAGCGTATTTCTGCAAATGCAAAGAGGGAAAGTTAGAAATATTTTAGCAAGTGGATATTTTAACAACTGGATATTTTAGCAAGAGGAATATTTTAGCATTATCTTTTTATAACTCAAAAAGCGCATCTTCGATTTTAACCAAATTTTTTTCTTAAAAGTACATATTTTGAGCATTATTCTGTAATTTTTTTGGTTGGCAAAAATATAAAATTACTACATTAATATTTTTTTTAAATATTTTTGTTTATTTTTCTATTTTAAAAGTTGTGGAAAAATGTGGAAAAAAAAATATAATGCCAGCTAATATATTCTTCAATAAGTGGCGTTGTTTTCATTTTTTAACTATTGTACTTTTTCAGAAAAACGTATTTGAAAAATAGTAGCGTCGGCGCATATTTCAACGATTATCTCAAGGACAATTCAAGGTGAGGGCTAAAAACACTCTTTATTGTATTCTCATAGTGAGACTTATTTCCACACATGTTATTTCAAACATCGGCCGTTGGGGCCATTTCGCTATGCTTATCCGGCTAGACCCTTTGCATACGTTGATTCCTGCTCACAGATTTGCTTGGCTTTCTTCCAAGTTTTTGTTATCTCTTTCTGACCGAATATGCACAAAGTGAAAGGAAAATCAGCTTCGTGCTACTAGCCAGTTCTGCAGAAAATCAGCATGCGAGATTTCGATATTTTTATTAGTTTTGAGATTTTCACCCTTTAAACGTCATTTGCGACCCCATGTTCAATTGCATTTTTTGTTCGTCTTGATGAGTACTATCATCCTTCTAAGTTTGTTGAAGCATTTCAGACACACCCTGTATATATATATATATATATATATATAATCTTCTATGAATGAAATCACAAGCTCCTCTGAAGTTTCTGTGGGTTATTCATAGTTTCTTATTTTACATACTGGTTTCCTATGTTCATTTCTAATTCATCTTTAGAACTTTACCAATGTATTCATATATTTGTGATTTCAAATTTATTATCTATACACACACACACACACACACATATATATATATATATATGTGGAAATAAATATATATATATATGGAAATAAATTTTTGAAACAAATACGAATTATTATTATTATTATTTATTTAGTTTATTATTATTGTTATTTTTTTACAGAAATCGATTTCTAGAAGATGCAAATATTTAAATCCAAAATTACAGCTCGTTGCTCCAAGTAGTTTTACCCCCATTGTACTTGCCGCATTTTAATCAGTTTTGCAACGATTACAAATGAATTTAACATTAGGAGCCTACATAATTCCTAAACTGCTTGGCCAAATCACTTCCCACTTGGTATTCTCAGGTAATATCTACCAGAAAAGCCAGATATGATGTCAAAATTAGGTGTTCCCATGGAACACTGCCGAGTTTGGTAGAATTTCATTATGAACACGACCCCTATGCTTTTGTTTTTCCTAAACATAAGTTGAAAGAAAACATAATTTCCAGTTGAAGGGTTACTTGCGTTTGTTTCTTGGAAAATTTGGTGATTAAACCCTTTATCTACTGACGATACTTATAAGTGCCACTCAAGTAACTTGTTCCAAATATTCATTTAATACATCGATTAGTAATAATACAGTTTAGAATGAGTTATAGATGCATTATTTTATCTTGTTCGAAAAGCATTATTGGTTACACAAAAAAAAAAAAAAAAAAAAAAAAAAAAATTAAAAGGATGATTTATTTTGCTTTCGCATCTTTTCAGCTTTCTTGGCGTTGGGAGAAAGGGGGGGGGGGTGTTTCACTTCGGAAATATTTCTATATTTCTATTGTAAGAACATGATATTTGTACATTTCCTAATTCTACAAAATACTAAGAAAAGTATTTAAAATAAAAGATTTGAGTGGGGTTATAAATAGTGCACAAAATCCCTATAAATTCAAATTTAATTTATCCTTCTAAATCCTTCAATCCTTCTAAAATCCTTCAAAATTTTATTAAATGATTATGTAAATCTTTTAATGTAGTTTCAAAAATTCACGAAAAATGCTTTAGAAGATAAAATTTTCATGAATTCATAATTCAGTACATAAAGGGTTAAAATGTATGTGGTGTACTCTCACTCTCTCTCTCTCCTTTTTTTTTTTTTTTTTTTTTTTTTTGACTGTACATTTTATAATTTGCTCAATTTTTTACACAAATATTGTTTGATCCTTTGTTTTAGTAAAATAATAATAATAATAATAATAATAATAAAAAGAAATGACTCAAACAAGTGGCTTAGAAAAAGTTTAAATAAAAGAAATGTACACCTCTTCACTTGTCACAACCTACTAGTGCGCAAGATGGGAACACACTTTTCATATGTTATTTACACTGTTGAGATACATTATTCAGTAAAGAAGTAATTTACCTAGGGATATGTGATCATGCAACTCAACAGTTATTTATAACTAAACCAGAATCTTTGAAGAAGAAATTATTTATTAAAAATATTTTTAAATACATTGGTAATTATCGAAATTGAGTTGTTTATTCTAAATAATTGTTACTTGTTGTTATATTATTTATTTATAATTTCATAATTTTGCTTTTTAGGTACTAAAAATACATATTTTCTCATCTTGAGAATATTTCACTGTGTATTACTTGCCCCATTCATTTGTGTGCCAACTTGACCGCTTCTTGTCTTCTATTTTTGCCATTTTTGTTTTTAAACTTGGAATATTTTGATATTCTTAGCACTTAATGGCATGATAAATGTGTATTTAATTAAAACACGTGATAAATGTGTATTTCCTTATTTTCTTTTTTTTTTTTTTTTTAATCTTTACTCTTTATACTAAAAGATACTTATAAATCAATAAAGTAAATATCTGCATCGTTGTCAAAACAAATAAAAACGAAAAATCATATGCATCAGGCATAGTTTATCAAACACTTTCCATTCCAATACTAACAGAAAATTATTAAGAAATTTCATTTTTCATAGAATGAAATGAGATATCTAAATAAGTAATTTAAAAAACACATAACTCAGTAAAAATTCATTTTCAGCAATTGCTGCCCATATCCAGTAATATGTGTGAATTGTTTCGTGCACCCCTGTTACCCCGGTTAAATTTTAAGGAAGATAATTTTTTTTTTTTTAATGGATGGATTTTTTTTTTCATTTTTGTTATAACTTAACGTTATAAAATAATCATAATAAGTAATTAAAGATAGATTAAAACAACTCAACTCGTGTCATTTTTGTGTGCTTTCTTTTGGTCTTTGATCAGATATTTTATAGGCTTTGTAGAGCTTCGTTTACTAAATTCTGCTGTATGACCTACAGAGATTCCTATACAAACTCTTATGGAAAGGATTCTGATAGCATATTTCAAAGGAAAGATTTTAATACTGCTTCTTATAGACGACATTGTTTTAAATAGCAGGGGGAAAATCTAAGTCCATAGCTTTGGAAAATTTAGTCGATGAGGATTTAAGAAGTGGTCATTCTTCAGCTAAATCTATGTTAGTTAGCCGTGAAAAAGGTCACACAATTACATCAATCCTAGGAGTCATTTAATAAGATAATACGTTTTTTGTTTAAAGAAGCTTTCCTAAATTGAAAATTGGAGATTCCTTTGCAGCTTTAAAGCCCAGTTTCATAAAACAATAGAAAATTATCCACCAGAATATCTGCTTTTGTCGTTCTCGCGGAAACATTCAAAGCAATTCATAATGCAGTGACCTGGTGTATTTCCTGCATTAAACATTCCTGTGAGGACTTTGTCTGCTGAGATACATCATAATTAGAATGTACGGATTAAGAATGTTTAATTTTCGAAGATAAAATAGAATTGTTTGAAACGGAAGTCCATAATACAGAGCTTCTTATAAGTTATTGTAAATAGCAAAACATTGATAAACGTTTTGAAAAAGTAGCAGTTGAAGAAACCATTTCTGATTGTTGACGAGATTTCCGAAAGCAACTAAATCAATTTCTGTGGCACACATTCATTAAAACTTGTACACATGATTATTTTGATAATGCACAAAAAAATAACCATTTCTCAAAGAACCGTTATGCCAGTGGATTTTCTGAAAACTGTACATTTTTATGCCAAGACGAAATTTTGGTCCGAAATATGCATTACTGGTCAAATCCACAAGCGACTGTATTTTCAGCCATTATTTAGTATGATCACAATAAAGTAAAATCTTATGCTATTATTTCCGGCAATGTAACTCATAATCAATTTTCTGTAAATGCTCTCGTATGTAAAACTCCAACATAGCATCTTTACGGAAATTGTATTTTCCTAAAGTATATCTGTTTTGCTTTTTTATATGATGGTTGTGCTTTCCAAATTAAACAAAAATATAACTATGCAAATATGCCTGCAATGGATCAGACTTCTTTCGCAATTAATTTAATAGGACATATTTGTTTTTCAAATACTCCTGGTATAGATGATGTAGATTTATTTTGTGCTGTTGTATAATGATATATATGTGGAATGAAGTGCGTTCTAAAAAAGCAATTCTAAGGAATACTGCTTATATTGTCAAAATTGTTCATGGAAAAACAAAAGTAAGCATACTCCATATATCAGATGAAGAAATAGAACAATAATGTTTTATTACTTTGAGAGAAAATACCAACAGAGAAGGACATTCAAATTCAACAAATACAATTTGTTAAAACCATGAAAAATGACAATATCTACAACAAACCATGCACTAACATGATTCCTACAAAACATTTTTGTTTCATTAAGTCAATAATGATATAGGAGAAGTTGGAAGTGATATTATTGATAATGAAGACAATGATTTATTCTGTTCAGTAGTAGAAACTGAGAGGTGTCTATGTGGTTATAGTAAGTGATTCTAAAATATAATAATTTAAAGATCTATCGTTTTACTATTGAAGTAGTAAATGAAAATTATCATAGCTATGAAAAGCAAAAGGAATTCTCAAGTTTGAGTCTGATGACCACAATATTTAGCAAAAAGGAATCAAATTGTGGCTGACATTAATGCTTCCATATTGATAAACTCTCGAGGATTTTACAAACTCTAATTAATTTTAGATTTTTTTTTTTTTAGATTCTTTTATGTTATTTTAAAATTGAACCAACATTAAAAGTTGTTTTCTATGGAAAAATATTTTTTTAACTTATTTTAATTATTTTGTTTAGTATTTAAACTAAATTTTTGCTATAATTGCATTATGGACAAAATGTCACAAGAGTAACACTTAGCATTTTGAAAAATCAAATGCAACTAATTTATGTTTTATCAGATGAGTTCACTGATTAATCCCTTTTAAAAAGATATAATTATTCTGCTACATTCTGTAAATTTTATTTCTATAATCTCATATAATTCACAGAATTTCTGCATCAAACACAATTTTTGAAAATTGTATTTTTTTGTGGTCACAAGAGTAACAAAACTTTCATCATCTAGGCAAGTAAAATGCCTTTTGTTACAAATTGCATATGGTTCATGAGAGTACGGCACATGTATTTTTAAGTGGTTGCATCAAACTTATCCTACATATATTTCGTAATAAAACAATTGGAAATGTTTATGGAAATTTGTTCTGACGGTCACAAGAGTAACAATGGACGTTTCACTTTCCAACAATTATCGAACACAAGGGGATATACTCGGGTTTCACGGGTTACAGAATATAGGTAAAAACCATTTTTTAATTGATAACTGTCATATATTTTTTACGAATACGCTCTAATAATAATAAAAATCATATTTATATTTAAAATATTAATTATGAGTTCAAATAAAGATTTGGATTTTATTAAAAGCGATATTTTGTATTGGCCTCTCATCAGGAGTTAACAACAGAAGAAATCGCCAAAGATCACTATTTACAATCAACCTTTTTGATTCTGATCATTTCAGTGGCTTAAATCTATAGTTTGATCACATGTCTTAAATTTAAGTTTTATTTATATTTTATCTTTTTATTTATTGATTAATGAATGTTTTAATTTCAATATGAAATATAAGCTGAAAAACAAATGCCGAGCTATTTATATTAATTAAGGTGCAAACGGATTTATCTTTGGTAATCGCCTGCAAGCGATAGAGATCGATTAGAAAAAAAAATCGTGCTTGAAAATTATTTTAAAATCAATAAAAATTGAATAAATGGCAATACATTTTTCTAACAAATTTCCTTTAAAAGTACATTTTTTCCCTATACGACCACGGTGTAAAAGTTTAAAATGTACGATATGTAGAAGCTTAAAAAATGAAAGTAGTGAAAATTGAAAAAGTGAAATTTAATCGTCAGTCGTGGCCATTCGCAAAATGACGTCAGCGTTACGCTTGGACACATTTGTCTACTATAATATAGGTAGTTCTGTAACCAAATTCTATTGTACGTCCATGAAAATGAAAGATAAATGCAAAGAACTCCATACTCAGTAGAAAACATTTTGCAGTTCAACCTCGGTGATCATTTTTAATCCAATTAAAACATAAAGGTGGGTGGGAAGGCAGAAGAATCAAATTAGTATGTATATTGTTAACAAATTTGGAAAGAGCCGATTTACTAGAGGGTACATTGAATTTTTAAAAATGTTTATAGCAGAAAGGCTGAAGTCTCTTTTGACAACAATAGGTTTGAATGTTACCCGACTGCCAAGAAGGGTTACGTGTTTCACGCGTATCTGGGTATGTGGATATCTTTATACCCTCGAAACATCCCAACGGCTGGATGGATTTTAATGAATGAGGTCTCTATCAATTCGTCTTAATCGTCTGATGGTTATAGGATAGGTTTTGTTTTTATAAATTCTAAATGGCGGCCGTAAAATAAAAAATGGCGGTAGAGACAAAAAATAATTTTCACGCACCCTATTGAGTGGCATATCATTGGATAGGTCTTTCAAAATGAAGACGATGTTTCATTGACTATTTTACAGTCAGAAGCTCCGTTTAAATATTACACAACTTGGAAGTTGTGTAGGTAGGATCTCTAGCTTTACTGCAACTCTAAACTTCATAGACATTAATAGGCCTCATCAAAACAGCGTTTATAGATAGGAACTAACAATTAAACACAACTTAAAAGTCATCAATACAAGTAAATTTAAAAAATAGGTAAGTACTATAAAAAATAGTTTCACATTAATGAGAAATAATTAATTAGTTCGCTTTTCAAACGCAGTCGGGTTTTTTGATTTTTTTAATTTAATTTTTACTTGTTTGAAATAATTAAGTTCACTATTAAGAGAAGAAGAGTCGAAGCAAAGAGGGAGCGGTACACATAAGTGTAAAAAAGCACCATTTTTTAAATTAAACAACCTCGAAACATCCCAACGGCTGGATGGATTTTAATGAATGAGGTCTCTATCGACTCGAGAGAATCTGGGGGAAGGAGTACAGACAGGGAAAAGTTTTGTAAAAACGCTGATTTGGTAAACGAATCTCATCTATTAAGGGGTCTCGGGACTCTTAAAGCTTCAAAATTTTCGAAATTTCATTTATTTTTTTTTCTTCAGATGTTAAACTCCTATATTTTCTGAACATTTTGATATATTTGTTTTCTTGAAATTCCCATTAGAACAGAAGTTATGGTTTATAGAATTTCACCCGTTCAATAGCTGAAGTGGCATTTTCGAAATTTTGAAGTCATCTTTCTCCAAATGACGCTTTTGGGCATAACGCGCAGGACATCTCAAAAAACTCTGAATATTTTTTCGTTAAATTTTCAAAACTTATGTTTCATGGTAGTCTGTATATACTGAACCTAAAATTTCCTTTTTATTGTAAAAAAAAAAAAAAAAAAAAAAAAAAAAAAAAAAAAAAAATAGATTATTATACTGTTGAAATTTTCAAAATTTTGTATTAGCTAAATACAACTTTGTATTAAAAATATAAAAAAGCTTTAAATGCATAATAATGTAGGTTCAGGGTAATTATTACAATCGGTATCTTAATTAGGCACAAAAAAATTTATCCTAGTTGCAAATATTATTTTGTAATCTTGCGCGTAAGCTGTTATACCAATTATTTGCTCGACAAATGTCTGACAGTTTGGAGCCCCCTATAAATACTAATTCTACAGTTTGCAATTCTTTAAATATATAAAACTTATATACTTATAACATGAAAGATATATAATATATATAAGATATATAAAGATGACAGATATATAATCATACTTATATCTTTCATACCAATAAATATTGTGTTTCAAAATCATATACATTGTAAGATATTAATTGTTGAAAATGGTCTTTTTTTTTTTCATTTTTTTCCAATTTTAAGAGTCCTGAGACCCCTTAACTAAAACATCGAAGAAAGGAATTTTATCAGAATTTTCTAACTCGAAAGCAAACCGCATATGTGATTCGATAGAATTGTCAGTTTGATAAATAGTGGAAATATCAAAAGGATTTTCAACTAAGACAAAAGTATCGTCAACATACCCCATCCAATATTTAAATTTTTACAGATTCAAAAAATTTTCTTCAAAATAATGCATACAAATATCGCACGAAACAGTAGATAAAAAGTAGCACACACTTAAACTTATTGTTTGCAAAATTTGTTATTAAATTCTAGTTTTGATTATAAACAAAGTTTAGTTAAATTAATAAATTGATTTCGATATCAGAATAATGAAATTGGCGTAACCTAGTTTCCAAACAAGTAAGAACACCTTAAATTGAAACATTAGTAAAAGATTTTACATTGAGTGATAACATAAAGCAGTTGACCTGGTTAACATTTTTCAATTTACTTACAAAATCATTGGAATATTTTATGAAATGTGTAAATGAGAAAAACAATAAAAGATAAAAAAAAAATTAGCAAGAAAGTAGGTAAGTAGTACTAATGTCAGAGACAATATGTCTTACACTGTTAAAACTCAAACATTTTTCTTTTATTGCGTGCAGAATTTTAGCCACGTGTAACGCCCCTTTCTTAAAACTTCACAAAGCGTAGTAGGAAAATTATACTGCAATTAAAATTTGAATATATTTAATACTTGATGAGATATGAAAATTTGTAGGAAATAATTTTTGGCTACGCATACGTGAACGATAGCAAAAACCTTTACAGTAGAGAGCCAATTATCCGAACAAGTCGGGACCGACCCTAGTTCGGATAAGCAAAAGTTCGGATAAATGGACAGACAATTTAAGGGATTTTTCTGACTATACTAAAACCTTCACACATTATCTAAGCTTAGGACTGGCTGCACCAGTTAGTGTCAGCATGTTTAAAAATTGTTTTTTTCTTTTTGTCTTTAAAAGAAAAATGTGTTGTTGTTTACAGTTTTATCATTAATTTTGTTTTCTCTTTTTTATCATTTTTGAAATTACAGAGATTATAATTTAAGGAAAAAAGCTTTTGATTGTTGCTTGGTTCAACGAAGACATTCTTTACAATGCTGCCACATCTCTACTTCTTCGTAAATACCGTTAGTTGAATATCAGCGTTCTTCTGCCGTTCGAGCCATTTCATAGCTGTTTCCAAACATTCAAAGGCCTCGTTATGCGATGGACCTGGGTTATTTTCAGAGCATTCGTTTCCGTTTTCTTCAATTTCTTTTTCATAATGAATCTCATCCACAATATCATCATCATTTAAAATCTGATATCCAGGATCATGTATACTTCACTATTTAACCACTCGTTAATTTAATTTTGTTCATAGCTTAGGATTCTTTCCATCTCCTTTATTGATTTTACATTCCTTATTTTCTGAACCACTATCAGTGTTTTCTTTATTTAAAATTTTATTCCAAGCCAATGGATAATTGGGACTTCGGTTAAAAAAGTTTTTGGGAGAAATAGGCTGTTCGGATAACTGAAAGTTTACTTTAGAAAAATCTTTTGAGAGAAATAGGCTGTTCGGATAATTGGAAGTTTGGTTAATTAGAGTTCGGATAATCGGCGCTTTACTGTATTTAGTAACTAACTATATAGGGTAAATTATACAGAGTTAGCATAAATTAATGACTGGATTTTAAAAATTTATATTTTCCAAGCTATTACACATATTATAGTAAGTGATATATGAAAATAAAGAAAACATTCCAAGTTTTTTTCTTCTTGCAGTCGCTCAACGCTGGATTGGCCGTGCAAGTGCCGATGATTTACCTTTATTCACATTGCCACCAATTTCCCCGGATCTTACGCCATGTGATTTCTTTTTGTGGGGTTACATCAAAGATCTAGTTTATGAACCACCATAGCCGAAAATACCCAAAGAACTGAAAGAACGCATCAGTGCTGCATTAAGAACCGTCAGCAGCTTAAACTTCAAGATATGCGAAACGAACTTGATTATATATTAAATGTTTGTCGTGTCGTGTTACAAAAGTTTCACGCGTCGAACATTTGTAACTGAAAAAAAAAAAAAAAAATTTTTTTGCACTTTTTCTTTATTTTCATACACTATAGGGCCAATGATGATTGGTCACTTGCGATTTTAGACGTTTTGTTAAATATCTAGAAAAATACATGAGGAATTATACTGAAACTCCATGTGTATAAACAGAATAGTGTAGGTCATATTTCCGCGAAGATTTTTTTCCCGAAACCCGATAGAGGACCGTCAACAAATTGAAAATGAATGAATATCTTTTGGATAACCCTGTAAAACCTAATGTAGCAAAAGCGTTCAAACGCTAGAACATGATTAAAATGCTTATTGTAATATACTACGTTCATTTTTATGAGGATAGCATGTATACTCGTAGAGAAATTAAGATTTTTATAAAAACAGTCACAAATTTCGCCAAGTGTTTTGCTTATAATTTGCAGAGTTCTTAATATTAAAAAAATGTTCTTTTCAGAAAATATGACAAACAACATTGTACATAATACCTGTAATCAGAATTAAAAAATAATAAAAATTGGATGAAAAATGAGAAGGTTTACTAAAAAACGCTTCACTGCGCATGCGCGAATGCAATCAAAATATAGTGTGCATAATGTATTAGCTAAGCGCAGAACAACTTTTGTGAAAGTCTCAAAAACATAGCTTGAAAATTCCGGAAATTATCGTCGATAGAATAGGCTCGAAATCCGTTGTTTCGAAAAGGAAGCAAAAAGATGAGGTGTTTTATCCAAATATGTACATGCAATATTGTGTTCGGTATCTTGGCACTAATCAACAGATATTTGGATACAGCTCCTTATCTTTTTGCTTCCTTTTGGGAAAACGGATTTCGAGCTTATTCTATCGACGACAATTTTCAGAATTTTATAGTAGTATATTACATATTATGTGTAATACATTTGAAAATATAATTTTTTTTAATCCGATAATTCTTTTATGATAAAGCGAGAGGCATACCGTTAAAATTCAGAAAGGTACCGGCGATGCAGTGAGCTGATTGCCAAACTGTTGTAAATCCGTTATCATCCAGCTACTTTGTGAAAACAACCGAAATTCAGCTCACTATATTGCCAATATATTTTTGAATTTCTCTGATATTCGAATGGACTTTTTATATAATTAGCCCCATATAGTTGGTTACAACTTACGTGAAAAAAAAAATTAAGGCTGTTCTGAAATCCAAAAGGGCAACTTTATGACATTTTTAATTTATTTTTGTTCCGAAAAGCATGATACTAGTAGGTGTTTTTGTTCAGAAACTATATAATCGAACTGTTTTTCCTTTTTTTTTTAACGCAATAGATCTTTCAGAGAATAGTGTCAAATTGGACGTTTTGAACCGAATTTCCGCGCAAAAGAAGAATAACCGCTCAAGAAAGGGTGAAAAACGTGTTTTTCACGTGATCAAATTTGCTTATAACTCAATTGGTAATTTATTTATCAAAAAAGGGAAAACACAGTTCTATTCCAAATCGCTTCCCTAGTCAGGCCTTCCAATTTTATATCTTTCCGTTAAAAAATTATTTTGAAAATGTGTCAAAACATTTTGCGCTTATTGAGCAGAACAGTTGAGAACAGCCTTAAGAATCGTTCACACATACGCTGTTAAAAAATTATTTCATATCTTATCAAATATTCGATGCCCATAATAATGCCCATAATTCAGAATAATGTTTCTACGGCACTTTGTCAAATTTTCGGAAAGTGGCCTGAAATGTCGCCAAAAGCTCTTCCTATAAACAAAAACACTTGAATTTTTCACAGACTCGTTTATATCTTCACGTATATTCTTGCTATTCTTATACGAATGAATACAAACATTTTACAGGGCCCACACAGTCATTTGCTGCAGTATTACATCCATGTATCAGACCATTTCGAACATTTTCTGTTACAAGGTGGTCGCAAATGTCATTTATTTTTTTAATTCAATTTATTGTTGACCTCCTAATTGGTCTCTTGACTAAATCTTCAATCAAAAATATGAGGTAAAATGTGTTTTTTACATCCCCAAAGGTCAAGCAGTATTCGTCAAATACATTTTTATAGATATTCGACAAAACGCCTCAAATCATAAGTGTCCTGTTGTTATCGTTAATTTATAAACACGAGTCTGATAATTATATATTTATATTTATTTAACCAATTATTTTCATCTTATAACTAAACTAAAAATGTACATACCTCTAATCAGCGAAGCAATATACACATCAGAGAAACATCGAGTAGCGCATTTCCGAAAGAAATAAATTTTCAATGCGAGCAGAGAGTTTTTAAATTGTGGCAACCCCATCTGGGATACCGTGTTGTAACAGAGACATACACAGATTTTAGTTTTAAAAGACTTGGTGGCAATCGACCAACCAAAAGTGCTAAAAAATTGTATTCCCTAAATTGTGAACGATGTTAAACGATAAATTTCGATCGCAGCAACACCTGGTAGTTCAAACGTAAACATTGTATAATGGTTCAATTGAGAAAGGGTTTTGGCCAGTGAAGAGTTAGTGTATGTCTCTCCAGTCGGCATTATTGTCATTCAACATCGTTCAACATTTATGTGATTCAATTTGTTACCACTTTTTAAAGCGTTACTGAAATAGCCGTTTGCCAAGCTATATCTTCTAGACGCTATAGCACAGGTTGATGTCGACATAATGTTCTCACTCAAAAAAACTAATTCCTTTTATAGGATATGGTAGCTAGTCCTCTACAAAATGGTCCAAAATTGGTACCCCCAGAGACGAAAATACCCGTGAGGCAAAAGTTCGTTAAAACTTTAAAAACTCATAAAAAAGGAAGAAATTATGAAAAAGGAGTGCGGTTTGCAAGAAAGGGCTCACAAGGTAATCGGATTTTTTTTAGCAGCAAAAAAAAAAAAAAAAAGTTTAAAAAATGACATATAGAGGGCGCTGACGACCCGAAACACAATGAACAGGACAACAATACACTCTATTCATTTGTTCTCCCTAAAGCAAATGTTAACATGACCTCCATAACATTCTACAACACAACTGTTGTCCTGTTCATTGTGTTTCGGGTCATCAGCGCTCTCTATACATGTGATTTTTTAACTAATTTTTTTTCTAAAAAAAATCTGACTACCTTGTGAGCCCTTTCTTGCAAATTGCACTCCTTTATCATAATTTCTTCCTTTTTTATGAGTTTTTAAAGTTTTAACAAACTTTCGGCTCACTCGGTACTTCACGAATGATCTCAAACGAGGATAAGTACAAAGTTTGTAGGTGTAAGGATGCCCCATTATTTGGTGTTGGATGCAAATAAAAAGAAATATACGCCAAGCAAATTGTTTGTGAACTCATGGTTCTGTGTTAAAATGAAATGAATATTTTGTTTACCCATTTTTTGGAATATTGCAACTTCAAATTAGGAACAAAACAACAATACTCTACCTTTTTTTCAGTGTGTAAAAGAAACGCATTTCACAAAGATTACATAATATATCACTTTATTATGGCAAAACCTGAAATGTACATTGGTATATATATTGAAAATTAAGTACAAAATTGATGCATATATAAACACAGCTAAAAAAGAGGGAACCTTTTTCTTTGGAGATGTGGAAAACTGTTTTTAAAAAATAATGACCATCAGGGAAAAATTAGGGTAAAAATTAAACACATCTTCACTCAACAATAATAAGCTTTTTGAATGAAATTATTTCGGATTATTGTATATTATTTCAAAATAAATATAATATTATTCTATTTCCTTAACTATGAAATATATTCATACTTCATAATTGATTTCTAACGTTAAAAAAACTTTACTTTATAGCAACAACGGAGGTAACATCAAAATAAAGGTGCAGAATTTAGTTATCGAAAAAGTACTCTGAAATGTTTGAATTTGACGGAAAATAAACTTTTTCTCAGGCGCCCTGCACCCGTATAGTAAAACTAATATAAATACTGTTAATTACGTTCATTTCGTAGAGTGATCAAGTGAGACAAATACTCAATCAATTTTCCATGTAAGTTGCAAGAATGTTAAACATTAATGTGTTTATATTCATACAATAAACGTTTTTTCTCTTAGGTCGATGTGTTATTTACATATACCATATTATCGACTCCATTATTGTTCCATTTATCGACTACATACAAATGGCATGGATGTACAATTTATCTTGCACTGTTAATACTTGAAAGGACTTATTTCTAAATTTTCAGCTCACTAAAGGTCTGAAGCAATTATAATGAGTTCAGTGCAGCTAACTTTATATTTCGGATTTCTGATTTCTGTATTTATTTTTAATTAAGATTAAATTTACAGATTGTATAACATCAATGACTGATTAGTTTTGTTTAAATAAATGTTAAACTATATCCATAAGTACGCTTGATTTCCTATAATATACCTAAAATATTCATTTGCGTAATTTATTTTTCCTCTATCATGTCTTCTGGGTATTTCACCCACTGTATGCAAAATTTACGTGACAGGCCTATCTTAAAAGTATCAAATTAATAGTTATCTAGAAAGTTGTAGTTAAGAAAACTTCTAATATTAAATCAATTAATGTTTCTCTAATTATTGTATTATGAATTTGAACTGCAAAACACCAATTTAAAAATAGAACAGTTATATTTCAATATAAACAGCACTCTGAAATTCAGCTTTGTGACTACGCTTAAATGATGAATGCTAATTTGATTTTCATTTCAATTATTCAAAAGAAAACTACTTAGATTGTTAAAAGTTTCTTTCTCCTTCATAGTTATTTTGTTAGATCGACTGTCTAAACTGTATAAAAACCGTGTAACTAAGTTATTTTAAATATATCAAATTAATACTTCTTTACAATAGGCTTTTAATACAACATTTTTAGTTGATATTTCAGAAATAAAGCAGCAGAAATTACGATTCAGTAAGTTCTTACTAATAAATGCGTCATAAAATGTTTTAATTTATAATGCGTCATAAAATGTTTTAATTTATAATGCGTCATAAAATGTTTTAATTTTTTTGGAACTTTTCACCCTGGCCTCATATGTTTTGAGTAATAGTCTGTGATTTCAATTATTTACATCAAGCAGCTAAAATGGTCTCATAGTCTGTAATAAATGTAAAATACCCGCTATTTGTCCTATGATTGTCTTTGATCTTCTCTTTTTTCTTTGGATTCTTCCGGAACATCCGTACCGACGGTTTCTTCTTTGTTTATTTCTGTTGTTTCTTCAATCCTCTTGTCTGGAATGTGTCTTATTTTGTCCTCTTCATCTTTTAATGTTATAGTCATAGTAAAACAAAAATCCTTTGCTTCTTCCCGAAGAGTCATAAAAAACACGACGAAAGTGACGAGTAGTGACCATTCACAAACAGAACTGACTAAATATGACATATTGTACTGAAAAGAAAAAATAAATGTCCGTTATAAATCAGTTAATCAAGTTAAAGAAACAATTTTCGGAACAAAATGCTTTGTAATTAATATGAACAAAAATAAAACTTTGTATCAAGCATGAATAAATACAATTACTATAATTTATATAATTGGTCTATACATTTAAATTGAATAATTTTAGTTATTATTTGAAAAAATACTAAACAGTATGTTTCATCTATATATATTTAATAATACGTTTTATAATTGGAGAGCTGAGTAGAAGATGTTATGTAACAAAAATTAGAATTCGAGAAAATTAAAGTGGACGTTTTTTGTTGTAATTTAGTTATTTATTTGATTCCTTCTTAGTAGCATATGTTTGAATGTTAATAGGTGATACTAAACACTCCTAGAAAATAATATTAACATTTAATTATTAAATATTAGAAATTATTTTCTCCATTTAAATTATTAAATATAAAAATGTTAAATATTAAAAGATACTGATATTCAATACTAAGTAAAATTTTAGTATTTTAGTATTATCATATGATATAATACCTCATTTTCGGAACAAATAATTAATATGAACAAAAATAAAACTTTCTATCAGACATGAATAAATACAATTACTATAATTTATATAATTGATCTATACATTTAAACTGAATAATTTTAATTCTTATTTGAAAAAATACTAAACAGTATGTTTCATCTATACATATTTAATAATGCGTTTTATAAGTGAAGACCTGACGCTCAGGACCCGATTAACCTCTGAAGCCATGGGAAGCACAGTGTCATCACGGGGCCCCCTTTCATTCTAGAATTTCCTAAATTTGACATATCCGGAAACTCACCAATGCTACAAATATTATTCGAAAGAGTGCGTCAGTTGAGTTCTCATATATGTCACTAAACAACTTTTTTTTTATGTTCCTCTATAGTCTATATATAAACATAGAAAGTGGCTACAGTCAAGAAAAATATGGAAAAATGATTTTGCATAGTATTAGCATAAATATTCTACTTGGATAAAAAGGTTAAAATTCAGCATAGTGCAAAACATAAAACATCAATATTTTGAAATACTTCTTTAAGTTTTGGCAGCGTTTAAATTATTATTTTTTAATGCTGTGCATGCAAGCCAAATTCAATATGTAAAATAAACATACAACTAACATATTGGACAAACTGAAGAACTGTGATCACGTGGTTGAAACTGATCTATTACATGCAAAAATAATTTGTTATGAAAGATATTTTTATGAAACACTTTTTTTTTTAAATATCTATGTATATAAATGAATTAATAATTTGAAAAGAAATTAAATAGAATTTTGGAATGGAATTAATTCAATAAAAAAATTAGGGCCCCTTGTTTTCTAAATTTCGGGCCCCTTCACAATTTTCTAAGGGAAGCACGTGCTTCTCGTGCCTATTCGGTAATCAGGGCCTGGAGACCTCATAACGCTGTCATCCATAAAATAAAATAATTTTTGAGAAAATGTATCATAACATGTTCTTCCACTAAGCTCTTCAATTTTACAAAAAAATTTTAAAACTTCTGCCAAAATTTCGTAATCCATATAAGCAAAAATAAAATGGTGCACCTTTGTCATGAATAAAGACCATTACAAAATTTTGTATAATAATATACATCTAAATTTAGTAATTAAATGTATATTGAAATCAACTAATATGAAATAGCAAATAAAAATACTCAATTCTTTTTTAACCCATACTGGACCGCTGTCCTATAAATAGGACAGCTAATAAAACATTTTTTAAAATAAAATTGGTAAGAATTTTTTGGATGCATTTTGTTATGACGTCTTTAAAATACATAAAAGTATAACATATAAACAAATAACCAATTAAAATTTAATTGAAAAAAATCTATTTAAAAAAATTATTTAAGAATTGTGATCTTATAATCTAGAATTTTACCGTTATTATTATCTTTTTATTGGAGAAATCATAGAGTATTTTTGTACAACATAAACAGTTTTTTAAAGTGAAATAAAATATTTACTCATAAAATTAGTTTATGTATGCATTTTATATATCCTTACTATGTGTCCTACTAATATGTCCTGTTTATAGGACAACCATCAGTTACTTAAAAAAGTAAAAACTTTTTTTCAAAATTTTGCTAGTATCTACTTAATTAAACCATATTAATAATGTAATTGAAGTTTTAAAAATTTTCAAAAATATTTAATCGCTGTGGTCCAATATGGGTTAAATAAAAAGAAATGCTTACACCCCGTTTGGATTATAATTGTATCCATGATGAAATAAAGCAGACAGTTATTTTCTTCGTTCTTTATATTTTTTGTGTAACTGTAGTAAAATTTCAACATTAATGAATCACAAGTCAAAATGTTCTATTTGAAGATAAATTAGGATAGTTGTGAAATGAGCCAAAACTGTTTAAAGTTAGCACCATTATTTTACTTTATTGCCGTAACTATGATATTTAATACTACCAAATCGAAAAACACAATCAAATTAATGATAAATTAGCATAGTTATAAAACACGAAAGAAAGCTTCAAGATAGAATCATTAGTTCGCTATTTCATAACAAGGGATGGTACCAAAGGATAATGTTACTTCTTATAATAAAGGATCTTAAAAGATACTCAAATTGGGTCCGAGGTATACTCTGTAATAAAAGACGAAGGTTTTAATACAGGGTATCGATAAATTATTGTCGGGATATCCTTACCTCATAATTTTTAATTTAAGAACATGACGAAAAATATTATTACATATGCGTAAAGTTGCAACTCAAAACATTATTAATCAAATGACGATTATAATAAAATAATAATTAATATTAAAGTTTTATCAAATTTACCGCAAATTACATTTCACGTTTTATCAAATTAAGGGTGTTCTCAAATCGAAAAGGGCAACTTTCTGACATAAGTTTTAATTTATTTTTGTTTGAAAATGCAGGAAACTAGCTGGTGTTGTTGTTCAGAAACTGTGTAATTGAGCTGTTTTTTTTTAATTTTTTTGCAATTGCAATAGATCTTTCAGAAAATAATGTCAAAGTAGGCGTTTTGAATGGAATTTCCGCGCGAAGGGAGAAAGAGTACTCAACAGCGGGCGAAAAACGGGTTTGTCACGTGATCGAATTCGCTTATAACTCAATAGGTAACTGATTGATCAAAAAATGGAAAAAACAGTTCCATTCCAAATTGCTTTCATGGCCAGGCTTTCCAATTTTATATCTTTCCGTTAAAAAATGAATTTGTAAATATGTCAAAACGTTTTTCGCTTGTTGAGCAGAGCAGTTAAGAACAGCCTTAAATCAAATTTCCACATTGGTTTGTCTTGTGCACTCGCCATTTTGAAATCTCACGTCTAAGGAAGGTCTCCTTACTGGGCATACTCAGAATATTTAAAAAAAAAAAAAAAAAAAAAAAAAATACGAATTAAACTACTTATGTATGTAATAAAGGATCAGTCAAATTTAGCGGCGGAATTACAGTATAAAGTCTGTAAAAAATAAAATATTTTCAAGTATTTGGCGCGAAAAGACGAAAGCATCACGCGATTTGGCGAGCAGCACTTTTCATCGCCAAAAGCAAACGATTTTAATGCATCTGAAAATTGCTTGTTAATGGATTTTTAGAATGCGTGTAAATAACATTTAATGAATTTAAACTTAAGCAATGAGAGACTTTAATACATTTTTTTTTTCTTTTCTTTTGTATTATAATAAAGTTATGTTGCTTGTTACTGCAGTTTTTTAATTTTATCACTGTAAAAATAATCTCATATACTATAAGATATTTTCATATTGAGAAACATATTTTCATATATTTAAGCGTATTTCAAAATAAAGGTCAGGTGAAGAATGCTGTAGTTATAAATTTCAATAACGGAGAAGTTTTTGTTTCCATAGCAACAAAATCGAATCAACAATGCTCAATTGGACTTAATTTCAAGATTGAAACAATTTTAATTAATCAAAATTTAGTTTTAATTCATAAAATTTCATAGTTAGCTTCGTTATAAATACATACATGACAAAACTATAGTAAAACAAACTAAAACTGACAAAGCTAAAGTTATTTATATTAACTTTATTTAAACAAGTTCAATATGAAACATTTTTACCTTAACATTAGAAAGACGGTGAGCGGTCATTTTGATCGCTACCGAATGGATCTGGTTCAGTTCGAACCAGAAACTTCTTAATATATAAAAATAAAATAAAATAAGTTTAAAAGGTACAAAGAAAAAAAAAAGGTAAAATAAATAAGTTAAACAATTTCAAATAAAAATTCTGGTCTAAAATATTTTTTATAAAACTTGAATAAAATACCCAGTCTTTCTAGTGTTAAAGAGTATTTGATATAAAAAAGTATTTTTTGACATTTTATTCCATCGCCAACCGGTGATAAATCGCCAAATAACGAAATTTTTATTATTCTTTTACGGACACTCTATCAAGTTTCCGCCGAATTTTTTTTTTATAAACATATCTATCTTTATGAGAATAACATTCTATATTTTTTTCAGATTTTTCGGAATATGCCCGTATGGAGATTTTCCTTGTCAGTCTCAGCCTTTCACAATGCAACACCGCTAGTGTTGCCGCATAAATTGGAGGAGAATAATTAACTTTTTTATGTCATTAAAAAGAAACTTTTTGAGTTGTACTTTACGAATATGCAATAATATTTTTCGTCATGCTCTTAAATCAAATGTTATGAGGTAAGTAAAGCTTAACAATAACGTATGAACGGCCTGTATAACCCCTACCGAGTTACGCGCGATTCCAAAAAGCTTTCCTTTATCTTTAGAAGCTTCTGAAACCAATAGATTTCCAGGTTTTAAACACGCATTTCTGAAACAAAAGTTTCTTTTGCTGCCCGTAATTTTCGGATACGGTTCCAAGTAGTTTTTATTCTGTATTAATCAGTTTTCTCAACCTGGAAAATCGATTTTTCAGATACTATCAATTCTCAAGTAAACATGTTCAGGTTCATAACAGAATTTATGCATGCAAGATTAACAAAATAATTTTAATTTCAATGTTAATCTTAATGCTATTAATTTTAATGTTAATTTTAATGCTGCTAATTTATCATGTTTGTTGAACATTGATAGCATTAAAAAAAAAAAAAAAGTTCCAAGTTGAGAAAACTGATTAACACTTATAAAAACTATTGAAAACAGGGACAAAAGAAACTTTTGCTTCAGAAATGCTTCTTTAACCTTTTATGTACTGAATTATGAATTCATGAAAATTTTATCTTCTAAAGCATTTTGCGTAAATTTTTGAAACTACATTAGAAGATTTACATAATCATTTAATAAATTTTAGAAGGATTGGGGGATTTAGAAGGATTAATTAAATTTGAATTTATAGGGATTTTATGCAATATTTATAACCCCACTCAAATCTTTTATTTTAAATATTTTTCTTAGTATTTTGTAGAATTGGAAATGTACAAATATAATGTTCTTACAATAGAAATATAGAAATATTTCCGAATTACCCCCCCCCCTTTCCCCAGCGCCAAGAAAGCTAAAAAGATGCAAAGGCAATATAAATCATCCTTTTAAAATTATTGTTGTTTTATGTAACCCAACTGTAAAAAAAAATCTGTGAAGTTACTAAAGTTTTTCTAGGAAACTGGGATTCCTAGAACTTTTCATGTAACGGCAACAACAAAATTTCATGTAACAGACACACTTTTGCGCCGAAAATCAAAAAATCTGTAAGGTTACTAAGAATTTTTTTGGAAACTGGGATTCCGAGAACTTTTCATGTAACTGCAGCCAGGGTTACAAATAAAAGTTTAGTAATATTACTGAAATTTTAGCAGATTCATTTGTAAAGTTACAGATTTTTGTAGCTTTACAAAAACTAGTTTTGTAGATTTGCAGCTTTTTTCGTACAGTTACAGGTGAAAGTTTAGTAAGCATGTAACTTTACATCTGTAGAACTACAGATTTTTTTTTACAGTGCATAATGCTTTTGGAACAAGATAAAGTAATGTATCTATAACTCATTCTAAACTGTATTACAACTAATCGATGTATTAAAGGAATTTTATAGCAAGTTATTTTAATGTTACTTATAAGTACCGTCAGTAAATAAAGGGTTAAATATCGAGCTCATTTAGTTTTTGAAAAATAGGGCAGAAAGGCACAGGGGGCCCGGGAATTCAACTTTAAAATTTTAAATTATGACACCTAAGTGTCACATTATATTAGCATTCTGCAGTAAATTTTACCTTATGATATCAAACGGGAAGACATTTGATCAAGTAGTTTAAGAATTGCGCAGGGTTAGCTTTCGGAACTCCTTATGTTAAATTTATTTTTAACCGTTGCAAACAGATAGCAATACGGGTAAATTTTTAAGCGTAACTCTAAAACTACTTGGAGGAATGAGCTGTTGTTTTGCACATTTGAAGGTTAGAAATCAATTTCTGTTTAAAAAGAAAAAAAATCATAGGATAATTCGAATAGGAATTTTCGAAAAAATTATGGATGAGAAGCTACGACTTTTGTAAAATAAATCGATTTCTAGAAGCTTCAACAATAGCATTTATTTTTTTTTGGCAGGCTTCTTTCATTTTTATATTACTGTATCTAAATATGTTTTATATTAATTTTATAAATAAATTAATTAAAAAATCTGCTAAATAAATTAATTAAATAAAAAAATTAGCAAACTTTATATCTCGATAACTGCCAGACGAGGGCAAATGATTTACGCGTCAAAAAACATTTTTCACTATGCTCTTTCGATTGCTGCTTACTTAGATTTTTACTTTCTTCTATCTTCAATAGAAGAAAGTATTCTAATCAAAAATTTTTCGACTTCCGGTTTTCGATGGATTTACACGTTTTAGGGGTCAGGGATCCCAAAAAACATATTTATAGAAAATGTCTGTCTGTCCGTGTATCCGTGTGTCCGTATGTCGCCATTGTACCATCAAAAAGTGTATAAAGTTATGCATAGAATTGAACCAATTTTTGTCAAGTTTTTGGCTATGGCAAGCAGGTCCTCCTTTAATTTGAAAAAAAAAATCGCCATAAGGGGCCGCTTCAATAGCGATTTTTGTGCCATTTTGAATATTGTACCATCGAAAAGTGTATGAAGTTATGCATAGAATTGAACCAAATTTTTTGTGTACATTTTTGGCTATGACAAAAAGGTCCTCCCTGAATTTGGAAATATTCCGCCTAAAGGGGCACTATCACAGCAATTTTTGTGTAATTTTCTTGAATTTTCGTAGTTCTATTGTACACCGGCGGCTCATGAAGCGACGGGAACTTCCCATCCTGATAAGCCGACTATTCGCGAACAGCTAATATACAACAGAATAATGGAAAACGATGGAATTTAATAAATATCATGATCGAGATTAATTCGTTTTTACTCTGATTAATTGAATGAAGCAGAAATTTAATTTGAAAGTGAAAGTTGGTACAGTATTGAACTAATAAAAATGAAATATTGATATCTGTAACAACATTTTGAAATATTAAAATATATGAGATAGAAGAAAGTTTTTGGGTTGGCACATCCAACTAGTTTTCAACAACAAGGCGTGATTCCCTGGTGAGAATTATAATTGCACAAATATCTAAACACACTTACGTGTACATTGCTTGCATCAACTAAGCAGTCCGGTATTCTGTTTTCATCAACGAGTTCGTCTGCAAATGCATCTCGTACAGTATATCCTTCTGGAGATACTGTTAAGGATTTTCAAAATCATTAGTTATTACATGATGTAAAATGAGCTCATGGATAGCAAAAGAAGCTCAAGGCAAAGTAAAAATAAGTATAAAATATACTTTTTCAAACCCGTTGTATTTTACGTATGTTTCTAGTGTGATCTTCCCTCGAGAGCCAAACATAATTTATATTAATATAACAGTGACAGGCAGGAAACGCCTCTTTTTCAGTTGAGACAGAAAGGAAACGCCTCTTCTTGAGTTTTTGATAAAAGCAAAATCAACGCCATTTTGTTGCGCTCTTTTTATCGGCAGAAATGGATCGTTTCAGGATGACCGATTGCTTCTTCGAAAAAGCACGCAATTTCTCCTTCGTTTTTACTAGTATGTTCTCTTTTGTATAAATTTAATTCATTTCTTGATATATCTCCAACATAAAATAATATAATTTAACTGTAGCTTTCAATTTATTTTTGTGTAAAATAATAATAGTAATCAGATAATGCATGAGAGGCAAGTGAATTAGAAATGACAATAAATTACTCGTATAAGTAAAAAATTATTTTTAAGACAAACTTTTATTATAATGTACTAAAAAGGAAAAGAAAATGTTACAATAAATTAATTAAAATAAATGCTTTAAAAAAAAAAGAAATAAATTAAATTGCGAGTAATATTTATTATTAGTTTGTCAAAAAAGGGGGGGGGGTATACAATTTTAAATGCAATTTCCTGACAAGTAAAAACAATCAAGGTTTCCTGGGGATCGAACCACATCCCTGCGCAGAACTGAAAGATAGCTCATTTACTAACATGCCACGGTTCACTCGAAGATAATCAGCTTATGTCTGAAACATTCAATGATGCTAAGAGCCTACTTCAGTCAAATGAAAAGACCCGTTCGCTAATGCTACTCCTATGGAAGACATTTACAAAGATATCTCGTTTTAATTTAAATAGTTTTAAATGATTTTTTACTTGCATTCAATAGTTGAGATCGATCTGTACGAAGACCGTTGTTAACTTTCTTGATTTTCTTTACAGGTATTTTTAATGAGAACACTTTCATTTTGGAAACCGGTTTCGAAAGTAAAAGCATCCTTATAAAAAAAATCTGCAATCAAAATCGAAAAAGTAAAAAAACGGCCTGCATGCAGATCGATATCAGTTATCCCATACAAAAAAAAAAAAAAAAAAAAAAAAAAAAAAAATCATTTAAAAATATTGAAATGCGACCGAGATATCTTTATAAATTTCTTCCATGGGATTAGCATTAGCGAACGCGTCTTTTCGTTTGACTGAAGTAGGCTCTTAAATACCTAATCCGCCAGTCAATTTGTACGAAAATGAGGCGACAATACAGCTCTTGTCACAGTGGTTTCTAACATATTTGCCCAATGGGACCTCAATCGGAAGTACCGTTTGAGAGCTCTCCTGTTCGCACACACACACACAAATCATGATTGCAACTTTCCTGTCACTATTTTACAGTGTCTCGAATTACATAGTGTGGAAATCAACAAGCGAAACCGTATCCAAAAAATTACATTTTCATCAGAGAGCGCTATGATCGAGGCTCTTGCTACGAATGAATAGAAATCCAGCGTGTATTTACCCGACTGCCAAGAAGGGTTATGTGTTTCACGCGTATCTGGGTATGTGAATTTTATACCCTCGAACCATCCCAACGGCTGGATGGATTTTAATAAATGAGGTCTCTATCGATTCGTCTTAACCGTCCGATGGTTATAGCCTAGGTTTTGTTTTTATAAATTCAAAATGGCGGCCGTAAAATACGAAATGGCGGTACAGACGAAAAAATTTTTTCACGCACCCTATCGAGTGGCATATCATTGGATAGGTCTTTCAAAATGAAGACGATGTTTCATTGACTATTTTACAGTCAGAAGCTCCATTTAAATATTACACAACCTGGAAGTTGTGTAGGTAGTTGGAAGTAGTAGGAAGTTGTGTAGGTAGGATCTCTAGCTTTACTGCAACTCTAACCATCATAGACATCTATAGGCCTCATCAAAACAGTGTTTATAGATAGGAACTAACAATTAAACACAACTTAAAAGTCATCAATGCAAGTAAATAAATAAAAATAATAGGTAAGTAATATAAAAAATAGTTTCACATTGATGAGAAATAATTAATTAGTTCGCTTTTCATGCAGTCGGGTTTTTTGATTTTTTAAATTTAACTGATTAGATATTTATGATGCAAGTTAAAGTACGGGAAACTTGTTCTTGAAAGATTAATTTTGCGAAAAACACACTTAAAAAGATTTATGTTGTAATACGAGATTCGTTGGGAATGAACGAATATTCAGGCATATATTCGGTCATTAAGAGGGTATTTCAGTCACCTGAAAAGACCCGCTCACTATGCTAGTCCTATGGAAGAAATTTTTAAATACATCTCGTTTGCAGTTCAGTATTTATAAACAATTATTTCTGCAGTGGCTAGCTGAGATCGATCTGTATACAAAGGAAGTTTTTTTACTTTTTCGATTTTGTTTACAGATATTTTTAATTAGGACACTTTCATTTTCGAAACCGGTTTCGAAAGTGAAAGCATCCTCTTGAAAAAAATCTGCAAATAAAATATAAAAAATAAAAAAGATCAGATGTAGAGATCAATCTTAGCTATCCAATGCAAAAAAAAGAAAAATATATTTAAAAATATTAAACTGCAAACGAGATGTCTTTAAAAAATATCTTCCATAGGATTAGCATTAGAGAGCGAGTCTTTCCAGGTGACTGAAATAGCCCCTTAAGTGTGAAGCGTCTAGTTTAAAAGCGTTTCTTTTCTTTAGAAATTCTGAATTCACACCAGAAATTTTTGAATATGTGGAATATCTATCATTTTATAAACTAAAAATAACTATTAAAACTTTCTGGCGCGAATTCAGAATTTCTAAATAAAAAACTCTTTTCAAATAGGGCGTTTCATATTTAATGACTTAATATTTGAAATACATTTGGCACTACATATTTCTAGACGTTGTAACTAACGCTTAGTGTTTACACTTTCAAACAATAAATTCTATGGCACACTGCAAATAGAGGTGTCTTAAATTCAGACACATATGTGACTGAAAAAGCAATTCAGACACTTAAGTGTCTGAATAAGAAATTTCAGACATTATACATGTCTGAATTTCAGACACTTAAGTGTCTTACTATGATGGTGGTATAAATGAATTGAAAAAAATGTCTGAATATTGGTGATATGTCTGAAATTAAGACATTTAGAAATTCAGACACTTAAATGTCTGAATTTTATGTAATTGTATTTTATACGTGATGACTATGGTACAATTGTATCACTATATATACTAGCTATACTGGAGATTTTTTTAAATTAGATTTTTAAGACAATTTTAAATTCATAACTGTTCTTGCAGTTTCAAGCAATAAAACATTATTATTAAACTAAAAAAACACAAAAACAAAAATGAAAAGAATAAACATCAGATTTATGATTACTTTTTTTTTTTTTATTGTTGCATGAAATATTGATGAATTAAGGGTTGCTTATCCCTCGATGTGCTTCCTACAATTATTTTTTCAATATTATACAATGAATTGTAATCAATATTCGTTGTTTCAGAAATGGATGTTAGATCATTTCTGATAATTTCAATGCAATGCAATGTTTCGGTTTTAATCAGATGAAAAACGCCGTGTAACCACAAGAAAGCGCCGACCGACCAGAACAAAGATCACGAGTAGACTGATACGTCTATCTAAAGCTTAAGTGGGTCATTCATTGTGCGTGGGTTTATTTATTCAGACAAAGGATTTAAAGTTTCTCATTTATCTCAATGGGTATTTTAGACATTTTTGTGAAACGTTTGGTTAAGACATTTTCTACCGCTTAATTTCTGTGCTTATAAGATGGATTATGAAATATGGACAATTTTCCTAAACCGTCGGGATATCCGGAGTTGAAAATTATTCAACGACATAAAATCCGGAGTTTATTTACATTAAAATCATATACAGAAAATCGGACTTTGAAAACCTGACGTGATAAGCGGAGTGACGTGAAAACCGGGTGTCGGGATAACGAGGTCCGACTGTATTTGTATCACAATTGTACAAGTCTGCTTACCTAGTCTCGAAACTGAATTATTTTTTGTGCATTAAGTTAAGTAATTAATAAAGTACAAATTCGTACTTTTCACAAAGTACCAATTTTCTCAAAAATTGTTTGCACTCATTGGCCTACATGGGGGACGGTAAAAATAGACTGCCTCCCCGCCTAAATATTTGAAAATATTAAAGATATATATCTCGGAATGCTAAAATACATGGCCGCAGGCAAAAAAGAAAAAAAAAATGTACGGAAGGGCCATATTTTGAAACAGATATGCTATGTCCCATAGACTAGTCCGCATTTTTTAAAAAACGGATTTTGAACCTAAAATAGGTTTTTTTTTTTTTTTGTCAGAGTGCATCGTGCAAGACAATATTGAAACATATCAAGTTAAAAAGGAAAATAAAAATTTGCAGTTAAAAAAATATTATATATTCAAAAATAAGTTTCTAACAATATTTTTAAAAATAAGGAACCGAAATTCTTTTTTTTATTATTATTGTCAGGAGACTGTGTTCTCCCGAGCTCCTCATTTAAGATAAATTAAAAATACACGAACGTTAAAAAAAAAACACACAATTTAAAAAGTTTTCTACAAGAGAGTCCTCCCCTGACGAAAAGTCTTTACATCAGTTTTCTGCTAGCACTTAATTAATCTATAGTCACTTGGAAGAATAAATTCTTTTTTCAATTAGATCTAAATAAAAATTAATTAATTACCAAAATCTAGAAAGGGGCAATGGTCCCTAATGCCCCTCATCTTCAGGCGATTCTGCTTAAAGTGGGTACCAAATAGGCATCCCCCCTCCCCCTTTAATACTGGCGTAACATGGATTTTGTTGGGGTAACAATTATCTAAAGCACCTAAAAAATATTCTTCCTGGCAATCATTCTCTCTGCTGTTTTCCGAATATGCCACGTCACTGCCTTTTAATGAAAATCTTGCGTGCGCACATGATTGTATATTATTTTACAATTTGATAAGGAAAAATACGGAATGAAACAGTCCAAAATTTTGCTGGAATTATAAATTAATAATTCTTCTTTTATTGAAAGTTAAGATTTAAATCTGAAAATTCAATACAAAACTGATTCTAAAACGCATCATGAAAGTATTATAACGTGCCAGCCAATCAGAGAGCTCGTTTGTTTACTACTGTTTTGGCGGGCAACGGACATTTTTTTTTTAACGGCGCGAAGCTGAATTAAGTAGTCCAGCAGTAAAGTAAATTTGCTTGGTGTATAAAAGTTTCTGTTTTATTTATCTACAAGATGCTTCATTGCCCGCTGATAACAACTTTTAATGGTTTGAAATCTCTTCACTTGTGAATCATCGTTCGTCCTGTAAATCGTTGTCGCTGTGTCATTAAATTGCGTTATAAATTTAGAAGAAATGCTGACAAGGTGACAAGTATTACTTTCTTTTGGAAAAAGACATGAATCTATAGCTTGCCTTTTTTGAATGCCAGACGAAACTTTATTACAATTTGTAAAGGCAAATATGCTGCTTATTCCGAATAGTATTAATTCGTCTTATTTGAATTATTTTTGTGCGATTGTGAAAACATTTTTTTCATGCGGAATACAGAAAGTTCAATATGAAAGGATAAAATAATACATAAATCTAATGATTAAAAATGATTAAACAATAGCATTTAATCATTATACTATTGTGAAAGTACTTTCGTCAAACTACCTTTTAGATATTAAATTTTTTGGATATTACCAGCCAAGGTAAGTGATAGGTGATTTGTGTAGAATGATAATTCGCAATTTAGAGGACTTTTTTTCGGACACTATCGAACGTTCTTTGCATGTTTAATATTATTTATTTAATATTTAAATTATTTTTATCACATTAATTTGAATTTTTCATATTTGTGCCTTTTTCATCCAATAAATATTTTTTTGTGTGAAAAGATTTGTTTGTTCATTTGTGATGATTTTGATGATTGAATATAATTTTCAGTACTAATGAATATATTTAAAAAAATCTAATGATATTGCGTAAGATTTTTCTTTGCAATTTCAGTTTACTTTATATTATTGATATAATTGCACTTATGATTTTTCATTTTAAGTGACAAGAATATCATTTAACTCTTTCACAGAATATATATTATGGAAATGTTTTTATATATATATATATATATTAAAAAATTTAAATATATGAAAAATGTTATCAATATGTTTTTGCTTCATACAGTGGATATAAATAGATGAAAAAAAAAAATCACGAAAGCATAAGAATAGAAATTTTCATGAATTTCAGAATAGTTTATAAGTTTCAGTTTTCCAATATGAAATAAATCTCCCCTATAGTATTCAACTGAATGACTATACTATTTTTTATTTATTTATTTTTAATAATCTTTATGAAAACTTGTTTAAAAATAAAAAGCTACTTATGTATTTACTGTGTTACATAACATATTAGCCCGGGAGGATTAACGCCGGGCCTGACAGACCCATAGTACGTATGGTTTTTACAATTGTCACCACTTTTTTTTTCTTTTTAAATAATCTTCAACTTATTTTATCGCAGAATTTGTAACAATTGTCTGCGACTAAATAAGGTGACGAATGTTATTTGTATTTATTGGTGACAAAGTAAAAACCATTCTTACTCTTGGTATGCGCGCGTTCCCCGGGGTTGAATTTTAAAACGAAGCCATATTTATAAGATACTTTAAGCAAATGATAAAATCTGTATAATTAATGCAATATGTGCTAAAATTATATTTAAAAAATCAAGTTGAATATCATACGGAAAAATGAAAAAAATATGAGAAAAAAAATTGTATGGGTATAAGTAAGACCCATTTTCTGCCCATGACAGGGGAAGATACTTTTTTAATGATTTAGTACTGTGTGATAGGTGAATTATAATTTCGCTGATATTTAACATTTTGTGAAAGAACGTGCTTTGAAGATCATTCTTATGATTATGTTTGCTCCGTGTACGTATATATTTTTTCACATTATTCCATTTTTTTTTTTAATTCATGGTTAAATAAATTATTTTTATTACGATGTTTATAGTGGGAAAATATTTTTGAAAGTTTCTTTTCACCTCAAAGATTTTTTTTTAATATGAATGTAAAAAAAAGTACTTTTCGGTTAGCCGGGCGCCACTGTTATATAGGGTAGATGTGCCAGTAATGGACACCCTTAAGGAATGTCTTTAAAAATTATTTTTTTATTAATAGTTATAATTATTATATTCCAGTTTTTTCAATATTATATTAATCTATCAACAATATTTAATCATTCTTATAACCTCATTTCCCCATATGAATAGAAATTTAATTTTAATTAACAGAAATATATCAAAAGCCCAGTAATGGACACCCTCTGGCCCAGTAGTGGACACCCTCTGTTCCAGTAATGGACACCCCATAAAAAGTGATAAATATAATTGTTTTTATGACTGTATTTAGAACGAGAATTTAATGAATACATACTAATGAAACATAATAGTTATTTTAAATAAATTTAACAATTAGGATACCAGTAATTAATAAAATATTTGTGATAATCATTTACTGTTTGCATCAATTATTGTAATTATCAGAAGATCGATGTTTTAATTAATTTAGATGGATAATTTAAAATACTAAATATCAGACAATTACAGCTATCAAATTATTGAAACAGTGGTGGATTTAAAAGGTAATAATAATAATAAAAAAAAAGTTTTGGAATATTAATGTTTAGTTTTGTGCCACTATTTTTAATAATCTTCCAGAGATTACTTGATATATCATTTATAATAATTAATATTACAAATATGAAAGAAATGATATTGTGAGTTGAATATTTTAAATACTAAATAAAATAATTCCAAAATAAAACTGTAGAACTGATGTTTGAGGCCACGGATCTGCAGATTTACTAGTTTCATGAATATTACCTATAACTTTCATTAATAGTATTGCATTTTTTTTTTTTTTTTTTTTAACAAGGAAACATTTAAGACAGAAAATGGATTTTTAATAGCATCTGTAACTTAATTGTTTTTATTTAAACGGAGAGGGATTAAGCCCTATGAGCCCCTCCCTGACTGTGCTCTTAAACTGTATTTTTCTGCTTCCTGGCTGGTTTGATTGCCAGATTATAAAATATGTGAGGTATATATATATATATGTACTACATAAAAAAAGAATAAATAAATAAATAAAATAAAATATTGAAATTTTATTAATCACATAAAATAACTTAAAAGCAGTTATTTATAAAAGTTTTGGTGTTATTACATTTTGGTAAGTATAATTTAAAAATTAAATTTGATTATTTAGGTTTGTAGTTAAGTCAAAATATTTTATGCACTATAAACATTACTGAAATTGCATTTTTAGCAATGTCTACATGGGGTGTCCATTACTGGAAAATGACTAATTGACCATCCCAGTAATGGACACCCCCTCTTAAAACCTTAAAAATAAATGAAATTTAGTAAATGGCCGTTAGTATATACTATTCTAAGTTTCCTATTGCTACTCAAACAAAAACATTCAAATTTTGCAAGAAAATAAATAATATATAAATTAATTAAACGAAGCCAACTCTGATCCTCTTCATTAAGATTTTCACAGAAAAACAGTGAAACTTTGAAACATTATTTTCTGCTTCTTGATTGGTTTGATTAAAAGTGTAAACAATAACCCAGTTTTATAAAACATGCAAGGGGGTATTATAAAAAAAATAATTAAAGCTAAATATTTATTAGTTATTTTTTTATGAACCAAAAACATCAAGGGGTGTCCATTACTGGCACATCTACCCTATACATATATGTATATACATATATATATATGTATATATATATATATTTATATATATATACATATATATATATACATACATATTGCATTTATATATGTGTGTGTATGTATATATATAACACTGGCGCCCGGCTAACCGAAAAGTACCAAAAAAAAAAATCATGAAAATTAATAATAAAAATAAACTAATTCAAAAGATAATGAAATAGGATTTTAAGTCTATTTTTTATGTTTGTGTTTGATAATGTAGCATCTCGACGCATGTTATCTTTGTTGCATTTAAATTTTGTCTTTATATGATATATATATATATATATATATATAAATGCACATTGTGATGCTACAAATTAAATAGAGTAACTTATCATGTACTAATTAATTGGTTGGTTTGCATGCATGGATATTTAGATTCACGTGATTTAAAGTAATTTGCAGAATATTATTGATTAATGTCAACCGCTGGACCTAGAATTTATTTAGATCATCATTGCTACACTGTCACAAAAACTTTTTATTTATTTAGAATGCGCATATAAATGAATATGTAGCAAAACCTCTGAATAGCGGACGATTCGGGAGCACGTAATTAATCCACTATTTGCTGGTATCGCTATATAGAGTAAAATTAACTGGTTCTATGATTTTTTCTTCATTGTTTTTCTTTTTACTCTAGACTGTTTAAAAATTCTTGTACAATATATACGTAGACTGCTTAGCAAATTTTAACATACAGTAAATTCTGTCTAAGGTGGAATCGATCGGGACCGAGAAAATTTTCCGCAGTAGACAATATTCCGCCTTAGACAAATTTTACTCTATGTCTATGGATTCGCAGGGACCTGAAAATCTTTCCGAGTTAGACAGATTTCCGTCTTACACAGAGTCCGCCTTACAGAGAGTTTACTGTATTTAAACATTTTTCCAAAATTCTTTCTTTTTCTTTTCTCGCTTAAAGAGAAAAAAGGAGTTCATAACACCAGCCTGTTTTTTTTTTTTTTTTTAGATGTTAATATTTGTATGACAAATTTAAAACATTCTGAGAAAGAAAAAACTTTATTATTAATACTATTATTATTATTATTATTGAATTATTTTATTTAAACGTTAAAATATTTCAAAGCACACTTCAAGGAAAGAAACTTGTACTTTCTACTAAGAAAATAAACAAAATAGTACAAGATAGTACTTTATATCAATTTTAATTTGGTTTCTTTCTCAATGTAGTTAGCAATATGCCAATCATGTGGATAAGAAATGGCTTTTGCGACTGCCATTGCTTGTGTGATTGCAAACACTCCAAACACCGTTGGGGAGCAGAAATGGAGGATTTCTGTTTCCAGTTATATTTACTATGTTATTTATCGTTTAAAAAGTGTCAAAGAGACATACTGTCCATGTTTCAGCATTTCTTGATGATGATAAATAGTAAAATAATAAAAACGAAGGGAGATTTAAAAAAAAAAAAAGTAAGAGTTTCATACTCAAAATTTTTTTTTTATGTTGGGATCTCATATACAACAAATTTTATGAAATCTAGTGTTAGATTTTATTTAACACAAAAATTAAAAATGCTTGAACTAAGTCACTGGGAATATCTAATTTAAACGGAAAAAAATTGTACAACGAAGCAGGGATGGGATTCTTTCTGAAGGAGTGAATCATTCTTCATAAATGGGAATAATTTGTTACCATAAAGCAGAGATGATTGCAGCATGGACAAACTGGGCTGTTTCTATGGGCCTTTAGCTTTACGGGCCCCCAAATTTGGTATGAAATTCCCACAAAGCTGATATTTTAAATTTGTTTTGATCTTATACTTATTTTAATAAATATTTTGTACTTTTAGAACATGACTAGTTTAAAGAAAAGGTTATATTTATTCAAATATGTATTTGATGGTCTCGAATAGGCTTAATTTTTTTTCTAACAGTATATGAAGGCCGTGGGGGTGGGGGGCGAATGAATACTAGGTCTCTGGACTAAAATTGATTTGAAGTTATCACTAAAAGTAATAAATATTTTTAGGTAGCTTTCTTTACAAAAAAGCTACCTATTGCAGCCGTTCGGAGGAAAGCGATTTCAAAAAATTTTGGTATATTTTCATCGATCATGACCCCCAGACCCCGAAACCACCCTCTGTTCAAAATTGATATATATATATATATATATATATATATATATCTATATATATATATATATATATATATATCTGACCTATGTCACACTGTAACTCCCGTAATTATGAACCGATTTCGATGTAATTCGGTGTGTATATAGTACATACCAATGTCTCGACCGAGTTCGTTGGCCAGCTTCATCCGCCGTTTTGTTTCAAAATGGCGGCCATTTAAAAATTTTAAAAAAATTTAAAACTTGAAATGTGGTACCAAAAAATTAAAAATGGAAAAATATTTTTTTCTTATGTATTTGACCTTTATACAAAGATTCCGGAGCAGTTTTTGTTTCGTCTATATCTTAAAAAATGGCTGAGTTATAGCATTTTGAATTTCTAGCGTGGCTGACATTTTGAAACGTCCTGAATTTTGTCACGCGATAAAAGGCGTATTTATGAACCGATTTGGATGTAATTCGGTGTGTACATAGTACATACCAATCTCTCGACCGAGTTCGTTGGCCAGCTTCATCCGCCATTTTGTTTCAAAATGGCGGCCATTTAAAAATTTTTAAAAAATGTAAAACTTGAAATGTGGTACCAAAAAATTGAAAATGGAAAAATATTTTTTTCTTATGTATTTGACCTTTATACAAAGATTTCGGAGCAGTTTTTGTTTCGTCTATATCCTAAAAAATGGCTGAGTTATAGCATTTTGAATTTCTAGCGTGGCTGACATTTTGAAACGTCCTGAATTTTGTCACGCGATAAAAGGCGTATTTATGAACCGATTTGGATGTAACTTCGTTTATACATAGTACATACCAATGTCTCGACCGGGTTCGTTGGCCAGCTTCACCCGCCATCTTGTTTAAAAATGGCGGCCATTTAAATTTTTAAGAAAAATTTAAATTTGAAATGTGGTACCAAAAATTCAAAATTGAAAAAATATTTTCTTCTTATGTGTTTGACCTTGATAAAAAGATTCGGGAGCAGTTTTTGTTTCGTCTATATCTTAAGAAATGGCTGAGTTATAGCATTTTGAATTTCTAGCGTGGCTGACATTTTGAAACGTCCTGATTTTTCTCACGTAATAACAGGCGTATTTATGAACCGACTTGGATGTACCTTGGTGTGTACATAGTACATACAAATATCTCGACCGAGTTCGTTGGCCAGCTTCATCCGCCATCTTGTTTCAAAATGGCGGCCATTTAAAAAAATTAAAAAATAAAAAAAATTTAAATGAGATACCAAAAAATTGGAAAATGAAAAAGATTTTTTTTGTATGTGTTTGACCTTAATACAAAGATTCTGGAACAGTTTTTCTTTCGTCTATATCTAAAAAAAAATGGCTGAGTAATAGCATTTTGATTTTCTCTTGTGGCTGACATTTTAAAACGACCTGATTTTTGTCACGCGATAACAGGCGTATTTATGAACCTATTTGGATGTAACTTGGTCTGTACATAGTACATACCAATGTCTCGACCGAGTTCGTTGGCCAGCTTCATTCGCCATCTTGTTTCAAAAGGGTTGCCATTTTAAAAAAATTAAATTTAAAATTCAAAATGAGGTATTAAAAAATTGGAAAATGAAAAAGATTTTTTTTTATGTGTTTGGTCTTGATACAAAGATTCCGGAGCAGTTTTTGTTTCTGAAAATTTGTTCTTTTGTTGATATCTTAAAAAATGGTTGATTTATAGCTCTTTGAATTTCTAGCATGGCTAACATTTTGAAACGATCTTGTATTTGTCACGCGATAACACGCGTATTCGCCTATTTCGATGTAAGAAGGCATGTGGATAGTATACATCAACACCTCGACCAAGTTCGCTGGCCAGATTCATCAGCCATCTTGTTTCATAATGGCGGCCATTAAATTAAAAAATATATATATATTTAAAGTGAGGTGCAAAAAAATTAGAAATTGAAAAAGGTTTCTTTCTTATGTATTTGATCTTGATATAAGGATTCAGGAGCATTTTTTGTTTGTCTTTACCTTAAAAAATGGCTCAGCTATAGCAGTTTCAATTTCTATTGTGGGTGATATTTTGAAAAATCTGATTTTTTGCATGCGACAGCACTCCTATATATTAACCGATTCCGATGTGAGTGAGCATGTGCACAGCAATTACTAAGGTCTCGACCAAGTTCACTGCTTAGCCTCATCCACCATGTTGTCTTAAAATGACAGGCACTTTAAGAAATTGCCGAATTTGGCAGCCAAATATAAGTTACTTTAAAGAAAAGCAGCTTGGATAAAGCTGACTAATTTCGCGAAATTCTCATTCATTATATTGATAAAAATTAGTATTGAATCTCCTATATTCGGTTTCCACTAAATTGAGCTTCGTGTGTTTGCATGATATAAGTTGGCTTTTTTAAAATAAGGATTATGAAAGCTACCTCTTCCTCCCGGCACTGGCCGGAAGGACTTTTGATACCTTAGGACATATATGATATCACATAAATACATATTTAGGTGAATATATAAATATATTATCCTATTCTAAAACTACAAAATACTGATTACAATCATCATAAGGTCAAACTGATTTAAAATATCAGCTTTATGAAAACTTCGTACCCAATTTGGGCTACCCTAAAATCAGAGGATAGCGAAGAATCTCAGTTTTCCCATGCTGTAATCAGCTCTACTTTATGGTAATAAATCAGGGTTGCAAAAAAACCGGCTAAAATTTAAAAAAAAAAAAACAGGCTGGTGGCTTTTATTGGTTTTAACCGTCTTTTTTTGGCCAAAATTGGTCTTTTTTGGCCATAATTGGCTTTTATAGAATGAAGCATTGTAATTATAAACTACACATTTTAAAGTGTTTTTAATTAGTTTTAATGCCATTTAATTGATTTAGAGTTTAATAAGTAATCCAATTTCTCAGTTATGAGGACATTAATACGGGAATAAAACTTAGATAATTTTGCTAGTGATTTGTTGTCAGAATTGCAAATATGTCAGCTAAATTTTAAAAGGGCAATACCAACTGCCAGTTTTTTCATTTTTCTGCTTTATAAAATTAAAGAGGACAGTGGTTACTTAGTTACATGTCTTATTACTTAAATAATTTTAAGAGCCAAGTACAATATACAAGTCTTATTTTATTTCTAGTAAACATTTAAAATTATATATAGTCATATTAATAAAAACACCATTTCTCTCTATTAAAAACATTATGAATAGAATATGCATGAATATGTTTAGCAACAAACTTTTCAAAATTTTATTTAGAGATTTTTTTTCTTGTTTAAATGCTCTATTTTTTACGCACTTATGTACCACTCTCCTCAAATATTACATCCTTTCTAATGTCTCTTTTAACATATTATAACTTAATCTCTCCATATGGACACATAAGAATATTTCCATTTTGATGTGCTACATTTTGTCTTTAATTAAATATAATCTTTAAAATGTCTAGTATATGTGGAACTATGTAACATAGAATTTCAAAACACCAGTTTGGAGCCTAACTTATATTCTTTTCAGTGTTTGTGTATATATATATATATATTCTTCAGACATAATGCCTTCACAGTTGCCTTCTAGAAGTTATTTATTTGACAAAATTTGACTTATTTAACAAAATTTAATAGAATCGCATTACTTCTTTTAGTAGAAAATATTTATAAGTGTACTAAAAATTAATTGATCCAAATTTAAAACAAATTAACTGTAAACCAACTTCAAAAAATAAAAAACGGCTTTTTTCAATAAAAGCCAGCTTTTTTTAAGTGGTTAAAACCAAAAAAAGCCGGAAAGCCGGCCGGCTTTTTTTGGCCTGGCTAAAAGACGGCAACTCTGTAATAAATTATTCCCATTTATAAAAAAATGATTCAATGTGGTCAAATATGGTTGCGTATATGGCTTAGAAAGAAAAGTGGTCAAAGATGGCTTCATATTGGCGAAAAAAACGGCTCAAAGATGGCCGCAATTAAGACATTTGAAATGTCTGAAATTCAGACGCAAGAAGTGTCTAAAAATTTTAAGACATTTTAAAACGTCTGAAAATCGAACACTCCTGTTTCAGACACTTAAGTGTTTGAAATTCAGACGCAAGAAGTGTCTTAAAATTTTCAGACATTTTAAAACGTCTGAAAATTGAACACTACGTTTCAGACACTTAAGTGTCTGAATTTCAGACATTTCAGTTTACAGTGCAACGCCACTTAAGAAAATGTAATTTTTTTTTATACATTCTAAAGCAATACAGGTTAACGTTATTTCCACACTACATATTTCTAGACACTTTTACTATGTAATTGGAAACTAAACATTAAAATTGCTCCGAAAGATTCTGTCTGGGAACTGAAGGGTAAGAATGATACATTTTAACAATATTTTTCATTTTAAGCTTTATCGTGTAATTTCTGACAGAATTATGTTTCATCATAGAATTGAAAACAAAATCCGAAAAAAAAAATTAAAGTTAACGCTCGATTACTATCCTCAAAAGACTGCGGGATCACATGACGAAATTTTCTTATTTATACAGCTATATTTTTGGGGAAGGTAGTAATTGACTAGAAAGGCATGTTCTTTTATCTTTAATCACAAAAACTAAAAACATTATGACAAATTAACGTCTCTAAAGACACCTTTCATTCAGAAAAAAAAGTCACTGTATATAATACAGATACAAGGATAGTATTAGAGTGTTAAAATACACGTTTCTTTCCTTCACATTGTCTTGAGCTTCATAAACACGCGCACACACCTCCACGTCACGTGAAGCACATATCATGTTTAACGAAGTAAAATATCACGTTTTTCGTAACAGTATAAATCAAAACAGAGGAAGATGAAATAGAAGAGAATAAATTCTCGTGTAAATCCCAATTATCTCCTATTTATTTGAACCTTTTTTTCTTCGAAACGTTCTAGTTCATTTAATAAAAAAATTAAATAGATCTGGAAAACAAAGAAAGATTTCTTCTGGTTTAAATGAGAATATATATATATATATAATAAAGATTAAATCACAAATACATGAAACAAATGGTAAAATTATAAAGATGAACAAGATATGAACATAAGAAACCAGTATGTAAAATAAGAAACTATAATATATATATACAGGGTGTCCGGTCTCAACGGTGTCCAATGGCTAATTCCTAAACCGTAAGTCGTAGACATATAGTTCCAATTACAAAAAATGTTTTAAATCAGGTAAAGAAATATTTTAACAGCGATTTGGGTCAATAAAAAGATTTCTTAAAAAATTACGAAATTTAAATTTTTATACGGTCCCCCGGTCCTATAATTTATATTTAGTAAAATTTTCGTTTTACACTGACAAGTAATGCAAAAAAAGTCCCATTCATATAACCCTAAAATTGAGCGAGTTATGAAACTTTAAAAATGCATGACTTATGCCACTTTTCTGCTCTGAAAACAGATGAGTTCGGCTTGCCTTTGAGGGGTCACATGCCAAATGCTTAAAGTACTCGAAGATTTTATTTCATGTGTATCTCCGCTTTGAAAAAAATCGTACAAGTATTACGATTAAGTTAACATTTATTAAGTTTCAGATTGCCTAAAATAACATGTTTTATTTTGTCAGGCTTTAAGACTGTTTCTTTTATGATTTTTAACAAAAATTGTGTTATTTTTTATAAGTTTTTAAGTTACTTCAACGATCATACATATGTTTTTCCAGCTCAAAATTTGTACTTTAACTTTAACTAACTTTCAAATATCCGATCGAGATTACATTTTACATACTGGCGCAAATCCGATAACAATCTAATATTATTATGATTTTCAGTGGTTACAATTTATACTTATTTTACAGAATAACACAAAAATCTTCGGATAGATTACCGCCAAGAAGTTTAAGAAAAAGTTTTAGATTAGATAATACAAGATTGCGATTGTTGGGTTTTTTAACTTTTTTGTATTTTTTATCACTAAATCCGAAAATTACCTTAACTTTTAACCATGATGTAAGGATATTTCGTAAATCATAAATTGTCAAAGTTAAAGAATAACAAAAATCGGATACTATAAAGTAGAGGAGATGGCTGTGTTTTTTAACTTTTGATAATTTATTTTTACGCACTTTTTAGCACTGAATCTGAAAATGACCTTCATATTTAACCATCACCTTAGACTATTTTTGCAAATCGTAGATGTGTAAGTTAAAATATAGCGAAAATCTCATACTATAAAACATATGTAAAACTTTTTTAATTTTATTTTATTCAATAATTTATTCAATGTTTTTGCTTATCCTGGGATTCTTGCAGCTAAACAGCTGAGTGGTTCGGTGAGATGGGGGAGGAGGTTCAATTTTAACTTTGAAATTTGCAATTTGCGAAAAATCCTGATGTGATGGTTAAAAAAGAAGATCAATTTCGGATTCAGCGGTACAGAATACATAAGAATCAATTATCAAAAGCTATAAAACATGACATAATACAACTTTTGCATGCTAGTTTATTCTAATAATATTTTAAAATACGTATCATTTTGTAAAGAATTGAGGCTGTTAATTTAGCATCATTTTATTTAACAAAAATTCTATTTTTTCTTTCTTCTTAAATGTTTATTACAAATTGTATATTTTGCGTTAATATGTCAGAATGATTAAAGATTTCAAATTTATTTTGCAATGTTAATTTTACTCTCAACCATTTTTTTAATATATCTGACGAAATTATAATTTCGACTAAATTTGTAAATGACCCCCAATTTGCAGCAAAAAATATGCTCCAACTTTGAACAGCTATTACTCGGCCAATTTTAATCGTAGAATAACGGGACTTGTTTTGTATTACTTGTCAGTGTAAAATGAAAATTTTACTAAATATAACTTACAGGAACGGGGGAATTTAGTAATTTTTTAAGAAATGTTTTTATTGGCCCAAATCGCTTTTAAAATATTTTTTTACCTGATTTAAAACATTTTTGTAATTGGAACTATATGTCTACGACTAACGGTTTAGGAATTAGCCATTGGACACCGTTGAGACCGGACACCCTGTATATATACATATATTACAAAAATAAGGACATATATTATTATAAAAATTTTAAAAACCAGTTCTTAATTTTTTTTTTTTTTTTTTTTTTTTTTTAGCCTTTTTAATAGCCTACGCTATTAACACGAAGACACTCGCAAGCTAATGTTAAATCAATTAAATCAATGGAAGCGTTCTTTTCGAATATCTCGTTCGCATTTCAATTTTTTATTTATTTATTTATTTATTTTTGCATATCTTACCGTGTAAATTTTTACACTTTCGATTTTGGTTATAGTTTTAGAACCGGTTTCGACAATGAAAATGCCCTCAGGAAAAAACATTACAACTAAAATCGTAAACGTAAAAAGGTACCCGGTTAGACATTGACCACAGACATAATATGCAAATAAATAAATAAATATAAATATTGAAATGCGAACGAGAAATTTGAGAAAAGAACACTCCCATTGGTTTAACATTAGCTTGCGAGTGTCTTCGCGTTATTAGCGTTCTACTTCGCTATTCACTTATGCGAAGACACTTGCAAACCAATGTTAATCCTATGGGAGAGTTTTTTTTATATCTCGTTTGTGTTTAATATTTTTAAATGTATATGTATATATATAGCATAGGATAGCTGAGGTCTATCTCTACGAAGAAGGTTTTTTTTTTACTTTTGATACTTTCCCTTTCGGAACCAGTTTCGAAAGTGAAAGTGTCCTGATTAAAAAAAAAAAAACTACAATTAAAATCGAAAAAGTAAAAAAGGACCTTTGTACACAGTCCTCAGCTATTCAATGCAAAATAATAATAATAATAATAATAATAATAATAGTTTTTTTTATATGGAAATACAAATGATATATTTTAAAAGAACTCTCCCATAGGATTAACATTACCGTGCGAAGGTTTTTGCGCAAGTGAAATAGTACCTTTGGGTTCTGACTTTTAAGTTTACTCTTAAGTTTTGATACAAATGAACTATGGAAGAATCAGCTTGAAAGGATACGTAACGCTGAACACATCGTTATGAGGCAGATGAGAAAAACTCTAATTCCCAGCAACTGTTTCTGCTCCGGATGTAGCAACGCCAAGATGTATGTAATCAGAATGGCATAAAAAATTCCACCGATGAATAAAGACATTGCTCCAATCAGATGGGGGATGATGGTCACTGCCAGCTAAAAAAAGAAAGAAAAGTCATTTTTAAATATGGATATAAAATCGTTCAAAAACATTTCATTCTATCTTCTTTATCTTGAAAGATTACATGGTTATCTTATTCAAACTATTTGTAACTGGACTCGTAATAAATAAAATGTAAGTTCTATAAAAGTTAAATCAGAGAATAAAATTTCTATGCACCGGCCTCATTTAATAATCTATAAATATCTGCTTATTTTGCAGAAAAAAACTGGGATGCTGGGATGCCCAAGGCTGTTCACAACTGCTCTGCTCAACAAGCGCAAAACATTTTGACACATTTAGAAATTCATTATTTAACGGAAAGGTATAAAATTAAAAGGCCTGATTAGGGAAGTTAATTGGAATCCAACTGTGTTTTTCAATTTTTAATAAATAAATTGCCTTTTGGGTTATAAGCGATTTTTATCAAGTGACAAAGACGTTTTTGCACCCTTCCTTGAGTGGATATTCTTCTTTCGCGCGGACACTATTTTCTGAAAGATCTATTGCGTTTGCAAAAAACGAAAAACAAAGTTCTATTACATGGTTTCTGAGCAACAATACTTGCTAGTTTCATGCATTTCCGGACAAAAATAAATTAAAACTTATGTCATAAAGTTGTACTTTTGGATTTGAGAACAGCCTTAAGAAACATAAAGTTCGTGTGACATCAGAATTTTGTTTTTTAAAACAAATGGTCTTGTATGGGTGTCGTACTTGACAGTTTTTTGTAAAATAACAGATTTTTTTTTTAATTCATTGAAGACCATGGGTAATGAATAATTTAAAAAAAAAGACAGCAAACGTAAACATGTATTATTTATCTTTGTACAATTTTTCGCTGGACGTTTAGTGGATTTTACCATCGAGTACTGTCGTACTACAGTATAACAAAAGCTCATAATCATACATCAGGCATAGATTATGAAACATTTGTCAACTAACTGCAAATTGCTAAGAAACTTTTTTTTATGCAATTAAATGAGATACCTAAATGAACAATTAAAAAGAAATACATAACACAACAAAATTCATTTTCAGCAATTGTCGTCCATAGCCTGTAATGTGTTCCGATTCTTTCACTTAACCCTGTTTAGGGAGCTATAGATTTTATACACACCACGAAATACACTTAAAAATTATAGTTAAGGCTGTTCTCAACTGCTCTGCTCGACAAGCGCAAAACGTTTTGACACATTTACAAATTCATTTCTTAACGGAAAGATATAAAAGTGGAAGGCCTGTCTATGGAAGCGATTTGGAATCGAATTGTGTTTTCCATTTTTTGATAAATAAATTACCTATTGAGTTATAAGTGATTCTGATCACGTGACAAAGACGCTTTTCGCCCTTTCTTGAGTGGTTATTCTTCTTTCGCGCGGAAATTCGGTTCAAAACGTCCATTTCGACACTATTTTCTGAAAGATCTATTGCGTTTGCAAAAAAAAAAAACGAAAAAGAACAGTTCGATTTCATAGTTTCTGAACAATAATACCTGCTAGTTTCCTGCATTTCCGGACAAAAATAAATTAAAACTTATGTCATAAAGTTGTCCTTTTGGATTTGAGAACAGCCTTAAGTTTAAAAATGCATGCCACAACTGAGAACGCACTTCCAGCAATTATTGATCATTCGTCCGTCCTGTAACCAAAAATTATGAGTGTCTCTGTAAAGGAACGATAAATACTATGCACTCCATAATCTATAGAAAACAAGTTGTAGCGCACCTCAGTGATCCATATCAATTTCATCGTGTTCTAAGAATCGTAACATCATTAAAATGCATCGCAAACGATCCCTCCTATCGATTATAATTTAATAGAATGATTTCGCGCGTCCCAGTAAAGGAACTATAAATGCTACCTATTCTATACTTCACAGAAAGAATGCTGTAGTTTAACTTCAGTAATACATATCAATTTCATTATGTCGGAAATATCGTCACAACATTAAAATGCACAGCAAACGTTTTCCCCTATAAACTATAATGTAACGGAATTCTTTTGTGTATCCCTGTAAACGAAGTATAAATTCTACAACCTTCATTTTCAACAGCGAACATTCTATAGTAAACCTCGATAACATATAAAAATTACATGGCAATCACAGTATACTTACGGGAGTTAGAGCATTACCAGACGTCAGACAAACCGAAGTCATAAACACTTTTCAACTATGTTGGAAAGTTTTAAAAGGCACAGTAACAATTAAGTCCCGGATGTTGATGATGTTTGCAATATTTTTATTGGATTTATTTATTATATTATTATTTTTTTTTTCATTTGCATTTATTTTATCCTTTTTGAGTTTTGGGGTATTTTTGTGTCTTTTTTTTTCATTTTTTTACCATTTTTGTCTTTTTATGTCCAATAAAGCCCTAAGGTTTTTTAACTATTCCATTCTCAAACTACAAAATTAAAAAGTGAGATTTCCAGTATGCCAAACTAAGCTCTTATTAATTTTTCATTTTTTTTCTAAACTTTATTCGATACTTGTCATTTAATAACATAACAATATATTTTTTTTATTATTTGGAAAACAGAAAGAGATTCCATATTCTAGATTCCTCGCCTCTAAATCACTAACTCATAAATAATAAAATTTAACAATTTTGAAAAAAAAAATCAATGCGACTTCAAGTGATTCTTTCTTAATAAACTACTTGCTCTCAATTGTGCAAAAACTCGCAAAAGTGCAAAAACTCGCATAGGCAATGTGAGTACATTGCCTATATATTTTTTATTTACTTATTGAACGCCAGTTGACATATTGTAACGAGAATGATTTGGCACAAGATAATATTTTTTGTGAAATCACATTCAATTTAATCTGCGGTATTGCCATTCGAGTGTCTTTATAAATAAAAGAGAGTTGGCATAGGCACATGGCGCGTGCTCAGATTAGAAATTTTTGTCCGGATTGTTGCAACCCATGTATACGTTCCAGAACGTGAAAACGCTCGCCTGAACAAGCTCTATTTAAGGGCAGTACAGGGCAACAAACATTATATTCGTGATAATGGCAGGATCGCCAAGATTTTTGCCCCAAATCCTCTCGACCAATCAAATTTTATTTCTCTTATATCGCAGCTTCTTTATTTATAAAGGCACTCCAATTCTTCACTTCTCAAGATTTTGTTAAAATTCTTTCAACTAATCAAATTTTATTTCTCGTATGTTCCCTCTCTCATATTTATAAAGGTAGTCTATTGCTCATCGCACTGATCACGCAGTAGACAATCATATATTAAAATATTTGACGTGTATCGGTAACAACATTGCACGCAATACGCTGACTGCATTTATCGTAAAACCTTCCCTACATTGTTAAAAATATCGTGAAAAATTACCTCTGTTTTTAAAGACTATCTATTTTCTGACCAATGGGAACGCTCCACAGGCGTTTATGTACCGTTCTTATTTGTCAGAAAATAGATAGTCTTTACAATCAGAGGTAATTTTTCACGATATTTTTAACAGTGTGGTGTACTAAAATTGTAGTCTAGAAGTTACATCAAATCCGTTCAGTGGATGTTGAGAAAAAGTGAGGACATACTCGTACATATACACATAACGACCAAAACAAAAACTTCTTTTTCTGAAGTCTCTTAAAAATATTCTCATACTCCACATCTGAAAAGTGAAGATTTTTATAAGGAAACATTTTATGAGTTCCCTTCCAGAACAGGTTTTGTATCTTCACACTTTAAGCCATTTATTAATATTACAAACTTAGCAGAACTAATAAATGTTACAGTATCAAGAAAAGTGCATTTTTGTGCCATTTCTATTGCCATCTTGACAGTTAGATTCTTGAAAATATAAATATTAAACAGGGCCCACAGTGGCTGAGTGGTCAAGGCATCACACTGCTAATCGCTTGCGAGTGTAGGTGTGTGCGGGTTCGAATTCCGCTGGCTCCGTTGCACACTCTTTGTGGAGCTCCCGGCTGTATTTCTCTGTGTTGTAAATTTCCTCGTGTGTATTATCTCGTCCCTGTATTGTATATATTGACGATGACTTATAAGCGGGCGCTTGACGCCAAGCACACTGGTCAGATGTATGTTAATAAAATGTCAAATGTCATTAAACAAAACAAACCTAAATCAAAAATAAGAGTGAATATATCTTTATAAAATAAGATCAAAGGAAGTACTTTACCCATTGATCACTACTTCTGTGGAAATCCATTGGATAGGATGCGACTAAAATCATTCCTAATATTCCCGCGTGGCCAGGGATCAGTGACACTTTATTGAGTAAAGATGCTGTATGGCGAACCCAGGGATCTTCCAGTCGCTTTTTCTGAATTCGAATACCCATGTATAATAAATTCAATCCAATGAAAGCTAAAATCATAAAGAAGGCATCAAATTAAAATTATGAAAACGATAAATAATTTCAAAGTTATGTTGTATGATAAAAATAGCAAATAAAGCCTTTGTGCAACAATATTAAAAAGCAGAAAACCAACGTTTAAAAATGCACAAAACATACATGAAAAGCAGCAAACAGCTGTTTCGAATCTACTAACGAGATTCTTCTTCAGTGCAGGATAGGAAAAAAGGAACAGCGTGCTAGAAAAAGCAAGGCTGAGCAAGGCTTTCTAGCACGCTGTTCTTTTTTCCCTATTCTGCACTGAAGAAGAATCTCACTAGTAGATTCGAAACAGCTGTTTGCTGCTTTTCATGTATTTTTGTGCATTTTTAAACATAGTTTTTTCTGCTTTTTATTTATGTTATATGAATTAGTTCGTTTTGTATCATTCACGAGTTGACAGCGTCAACTGCAAATTATGGAGCTTCAACGGTTAAAGTTTTTTAGCTTCTAAAGGTTATACAGGGTGTCCGAATCAAATGTCCCTTATTTAAAACTTCCATTTAAAAAAACAAAAACATTTCTGACGTAGGATGGCGCTATTTAAAGAATGCTGAAAAGCAATCCATAATCGCAGTGCAAAGAATGTTCAGAACAGTGTACAAAAGAAATCGATACTAATAGCATTTAGAAGTGGATCAAAACGTTCCTTGAAACCGAAAGTGTACTGAAAGGAAGCGGAGGTATTCGACGTGCAGTTTGGACTACGATTGGATATCCTCTAGACAACTAAAGGAACACACGGGGAATTGCACTAATTTTTTATTTAAAATTTTGTGTGTTCTGTTATCTTTTACATTTTTCTCATGATTTCTAACTTTTTGTTAAGTGTATCAATCTCTCAAAACCAGGGACATTTGATTCAGACACTCTGTACTTTGGCTATCTAATTAACCGTTGTCATGTTTCACAAGCTTAATATACAAATTATAAATAGCATTCTTTTTCATGACAACGTGTTACTGCATATAAGAAGGAACGTAAAACAGCACCTACTTTAGGATCTTAAAAGGTGAATTTTCACATACCTATCATAATCGGACACTTTTACTTTTAGACGTTTTGTTGAATATCTAGTGAAATACTCGACAAATTCTTCTGGAACATCAGGAATAAAAAGAACATGTTTGACTTCATATATTGCTGTGAGGGTTTGACCACGAGTGCGATTAGTGGACCAACAACAAATTGAATAAAAATAAATATCTAGGATCATGATGCTTAGCAAAATACAATGTTTTGGAATGATCTGCAGCTATAGCACATAACTATGTGAATGTGAATATTGTGCAACAGTTGTGTTCATATGTGTAAGAATTGCACGTATATTCTTAAAATATAAAGAAAAAGTTTTAAAAAAAAGTTAAGAAATCTCCGCAAGTTTTTTGGTTATAGAATATTCAGCATATGCATATACAAATATTATAGCATATGACACCAAATTTAACATCAATTTAGGACACTTGACAAAGTACCCTAGAAACAATAAATACTACAATTAGAATATAAATATATTAAATATTTGATGAAATATGAGAATTTGTATGAAATAATTTTTAAGTGTTAATGCGTGAAATATTTTTTTTTTCTAATTTAATAGTCAACTATGGGCAACTCATATAAAAAGGCTAGTGGAATATCGTGAAAATTCAGAAAGGTATCACCGATATACTGAGCTGCATTTCAGTTGCTTTTTAAAGGCTGCTGAATGATAAAGGATTTTTCTCAAATTGTCGTTTTTAATTTTTTCAATTTCCATTTTTTATTGATTCTTTAGTTCTTGGAAAACTACCAGAACAAGCTTATTCCAACGAAAAAAGAATTATCAAAATCGAAGCATCCGTTCTAAATCTACTCGTTGACATTCATTAAATACTAACTCCTTTGTTGGAAGTCAGTTAATAAAAAATGACAATTTGTGGAAAATCTTTATGATTCAGCTATTTATCGAAAGCAACTGAAATTCAGCTCACCAGTATTGCTGATATCTTCCTGAAGTTTCACGATATTCGATTGGGCTTTTTATATGAGTTGCCCCACACAGTTGACTACTAAATTATCGAAAAGAAAAAAATCATACATTTTTGTGCATGTGTAGTTAAAAATTATTTCATACAAATGGTTCTATTTCACCTAATAATTCCCCCCCCCCCCCCCCCTGAGGGGCAAGTGATTGTGTTCCTGTAATGTTGAACTCACACCGGAATCTTTGAAAAATTCTATTTCAAAATAAGTAAAAGCAATTTTACGGCTTTTTTCCCCCACCAAAGTTAGAAAAGTAAAATTTAATAAAATTTTTCTGGTGTAAAACTTCATTAATCGTAGGTGGTATATAATATATACCGGTGCCCCTCAAGGGGTTAATATACCGAGTGTGTCATAAGTTCGGTGCGAAAGTAAAGCGCGATAAAAAAAAAGAAAAAAAAAAGATCTATGGGTCGGAGAGACATGCGGTTTGCAGACAATTATTCAGTGTATTACAGGATTTTGTATGACACCAACAAAAAATTAGTTCAAAATCTCGACAATAGAGGACGCTAATACAGATAATTCCATGGAATAATTCCATATTGCTCACACAATGCAAGATTTGGATATAAAAACATTAGAGAATACTGCATTTATACATTTTTGTATCAAAATCTTGTGTTGTGTCAGCAATATGGGATTATTCCATGGAATTATCTACAGTAGCATCCTCTATTGTCGAGATTTTGAATTTTTTTTTTATTATTTATTTTTTTTATTATTATTATTTTTTTTTTTTTTCGCGTTTTACTTTCGCACCGAACTTTTGAAACACCGAGCATTTAAATTATAATTATACTATATTTTTTCTACCGTACTTTTTCAGGTCTTCTGAAAATGGCGTTAAATGTGGTTGAAAACTCTGCAAGCTATAAATAAAAAACATACAGAAATTACGTGAATTTTTTAAAGAAACCTTTATAGCTCTACCTATATACATGCTAGCCTTACACAAATGAACATACAAGATCCAGATAATCATTTTCTAAAGCTACAGATCATTTCAAGCATTTTATTTTTCAGTGCGATCGCAAATATTATTACTTTTTATTCAATTTGTTGTTGGTTCCCTAATTGCCCTCGTGATCAAATCTTCGCTGAAAAAGATGAGATCAAACATATTCTTTATATTCCCGAAGTTCCAGAAGAATTCTTCAAGTTTCCTCTAGATATTCAACTAACCGTCTGAAATCAAAAGTATCTGATGACTTTTGGTCATATAGTGTATTAGGGCTTCAATCCAATAGTCACATACTGACGCGCGCTGACGCACAATTACTTAGAGGCTAAAGCACATAATGGATTAATATATTTTTCTAAAAACAGGATAAATTCTCAGATATTTCTCACCTTTAGAAAATTGAGCACTTTTTAATCAAAATACCTCAAAAATGTTTTAGTTACATTTTACGCAGACGTGCTTTCTCTGTCAAAACCTCTTTAATTCGAAATTATTTATCACACCTTGCGAAACTTGACATAGACAGGTTCAATTGTGTAATAAAATCCCCACTTTTTATGCATAAATGAATAATTATAATAAATAAATAAATAATCAGCTAAGCTAGTTTCTTTTTATTGAACTAGGATAGCAAAAACTGTTTACGTAACGGGAAAATTACTTATGCAGTGTTCCCAAAATACATTTAAGTTCGTCCTTTATCTAAAAACTCTAAAAGTTATAGAAATCCCTACAACATTGATTGCACAGTTATTAATATTTCTTTCAAGCAAAATACATCGGTACAATCTAACTGTCTGAAATACTTTTTAAAATGTATTTCATTTTATAAGAGTTCAAACAAGATGGCAACCCTCTCATGATATCTTGGCCGAAAAAGTTACGGGAAATTCCTTCTGGCGATCTTTAACAATAAGCATTAAAAGTAGCAAACATTATTCCTATTACCTTTATCATCTATGAAATTCATAAGTTAAATTTTCTATCTAATTCTCTAAATATTTATACTTGCAAAAAATTATTGTCGCAATAACTATTTCATTTAATTATTGAAAATGTATTTTTACAATCCATTCATTTTCAAATAATTTTCACGATTATTAATTTTATAAAAGTGTTAGTCCAATATTTACTCGTCAGATGGCAGCACTAAAAATATTTACCGCGGGAAGCAGGAGAAGGATAGAAATGAAGTAAATTACCTTTTACATCATATTTAATTTTTATACTTTATTTTACTTTTCTATACTTTAAATCATGTTATGGCTATTTTTTAAATCGCAAGCTGTAAAGAAAAAATTTTCTCTAATTTGTTATTTTTGCTTTCGAATGGTCCAAAATTCATGCTAGAGCCATGGGTTCGCGCAGGGCCTTACTAAACCAGGGCATGCGGGGCAGCTTCCCCGGGCCTCCAAATTTGAGGGGGTCCCCAAGGCTAGTTTTCGTTAAAGAGGAGCCAAATGATAAAAAATAGCCAAAAGCGACCAGATTCTATTTCATTTTGTGACATTTAATTTCTTCTTTACTGATTTCATAAAGATTTTTTTTAAATACATAAATTTAATTAAAATATTACTGTAATATCACACATCTGTTGTCTGTTGCTTTCAGATTAGAAGAATTTGTGATAATATCAAATTTTATACCAAAGTACTTTAGGACATCAAGAGGAATGCAGTAACAACATAACAAGAATTGAAATTTGTTGCAGTTATTATTAAATGCATGCCACTACTTGTTTTTTCATATAGTGGAATCGCCCAAATGCATGTTGATTGAATACAAAGATTAAGTTAAATGGAAAAGTATTAACACAAATAGCCAATAATGCCTGAAAGAACTGTATTTACATTTTAACAGCTCACATTTGTCCTTCTATTCCTATAACCGAAAAAAAGGTGTATTCTATAATTTCTTAACGTTATCTTTCTTGTGCTATTCGGTATATAGATGTGAATAGTACTTCTACTTGGTATGAAATTTAAGTATGCATACAATAGGTATGAAGTTTAGTTTTAGTCACTTCAACATAATTCACGAAAATTTTCAAAAGATAGAAGGGCCCCCCGAATAATGTTTGCCTCAGGACCCCTCACTGTCTAAGTCGGGCCCTGTGTCCAAGACCCCCACCCCCTTCCCATAAGTTGAAAAGGGTACATTTATGTACTTTCATTTTTTTAAAGGCATTTTAATTTAAAAACTATAAAATTCCCCGTCTCCGAAAAAAAATTTTGGGCTACGATGTTGTTCAGACTGCATGTATTCGAAATTCAGTTTGTCATTCGTTTGTAATGTATGTTTCGATTTAACAGAATGCAATATCCTAAAATATATCAATATATTAAGATTTATCGTTGAAAATTTAGGTTTTATAATATTACAGTGTACCAACTCTGGTTCTGACGGATATACCAATATCCAGTGTTGCAGTCGTAAAAAAAAAAAAAAAACAGAAGGTATGCGCTATAGGCAGAGGGTATACGCTAAAGCTTTATTTGAGAAACAGGGGGTATACGGAGCTTCTTTAAAAAATACAGAAGGTATACGGCGTATACCTGCGTATGCCCTCCACTACACCTCTGCCAATATCAGTCTTTATGCAGTGTTTCTACAATTGCAGTATAGTGTAGCTTCATGAAAACTTTGGAATATTTCAGCCAGAGTGGTACAAATTTATAATTGGTATTATCTGCAACATAATTACAAGTTAATTGTTTGTAATTAATTATAGTTACAATTACATGGCGTAAAAAATTCTTACAGCACTGTAGCCGAAGCCGCCCGAAATCCCATTATTTGGCAAAAATTCTGGATTTGAACGTGTGTGAATATAATCAATTTCATACTATTAAATTGCAATAACATTGCAGATAACTGAAATTACAAATATGCCCAACTCTGGTTTCAGCCCACTTTTACCCAAATAATTAACGGTAACTTCTAGGATGTCGCCGTTCAAAGCTGAAACAAAGCTGGCCTCCCACTAGGTCCCTTTTTTGAATACCGCTTTTTTTTTTTTTCAAAGAAAAATATTCTTTTGAGAGTTTTCTTACAAATTTTGAAGAAATTTACCCGGAAGGTAATTTTTGTTGCAAATGTTGTAAAAACCTATCAGAAAAAAAATTTCTTCAGATATACTTGTATTAAAAAAACAGACCAGCGGGAGCCCTCTCATGTGCGGGGTGCCCCAACACTAAGCGACAATTCGCCAATTCTACCGATTCAATGGCAAGGGCTAAAAAGTTATCAAAATTTTTCACAACATGTACCAAATTGAATTGCTACGGAGCTACTGCCTAGTTCACAAATTCTTTTAATTAGCTCTTGTAAAATTCTTAATTTTATACTTATGTGGTAACTCGCTTGTCTATTAGGACTACTAACAAGGAAGGACTCCTTACTGGGCATACTCAGAATATTTTGAAAAAAAAATACTAATTAAACTACTTATGTATGTAATAAAGGATCAGTCAAATTTAGCAACGGAATTACAATACAAAGTCTGTAAAAAAAAATAAAGTACTTTCTAATATTTGGCGTGAAAAGACGACAGCGTCACGCGATTTGGCGAGCAGCACTTTTCCTTGCCAAAAGCAAACGATTTTAATGTAACTGGAAATTGTTTGTTAATAGATTTTTTAGAATGCGTGTAAATGGTTTTTAATGAATTTAAACTTAAACAAAGAGAGAGTTTAATATGTTGATACACACACACACACACACACACACACACACATATATATATATATTGTATTACATATACATATATTGCTTGTTGCTGCAGTTATTTTAATTTATTACTGCAAAAATATTTATATACATATAAAAAAGAATCATATTGAAAAAATTATTTTCATACATTTAAGCGTATTCAAAAATAAAAGCCAGATGAAGAATGCTGCAGTTATACATTTCGTTATCTAAGAAGTCGTTTCCATAGCAACAAAATTGAATCGAAAATGCTCAATTTGACTTAATTTTGAGCTTGAAACAATTTTAATTAATTTAAATTTTGAATTTTCTTTTAAATCGTAATTTTTGATAGTTAAATTTCAATATAAATACATATAAATATCGATATGACAAAATTACAGTTAAAACAAAGTGAAACTGACAAAACTAAAGTTATTTAAATTAAATTTTCTTAAACAAGTTCAACACGAAACATTTTTTCCTTAGGTGTATTTGACATAAACAAAAGTATTTTTTGAAATTGTATTCCATCGCCAACCGATAAAAAATCGCCAAATAACGAAATTTTCATTATTTTTTACGGACGCTCTATCGAGGTTCCGCCGAAATTTTTATAAGCATATATATATATATCCTCATGATAATAACATTCTGTACTTTTTTTCAGATTTTTCGGAGTATACCCGTATGGAGACCTTCCTTGTAAGAGAGACTGTCTATATGTTCCTTTAGTTAAAAGTACTTCACAAATACTTTAGAATTTTAATCTTGTTCTAAGATTTAGTTTCAAAATTAATATTAGGATTTGTTAAATATTTGGTCTGGTATACAAATTCATTTTTAGGTAGTTATAAGAAACAAATTTTTAGCTTTATCAAAATACTATAAAACTTAACTGAGCTTGTAAGTGATTGTGTTACACATTGCAATATGCTTAAAAACATTTAGGAAACAGTACACCAACTTACCTAAAAGCGACGATAAGACTATAAATAAGTTAAATATTCCGCTTTGGGGTGGACTGCCAGATGCTTGACTATTAAAGATAAATAAAATATACATTAATAATAGGGAAAAACAAGTGTAAATTCATTAGAAATATATGCAACTTTATATTGAAATTTAAATATTATTATATTTTTTAGGTCTGCGAATTATTGCCATTCTAAACATAAAAGAAAAGCATATCAGTAAGTCTTAATCATTAAAAAGGGCAGAATATTCCTTGCAACAAAAATAAGTTCAAACTATCAAAAAGAGAGAGAGAGAGAAAGAGAGAAATCATTATAAGAACGAGAGCACTTAATTCATAAGTATAAGTCCAGTCAACTTTTCATTTAGAAAATTAAATTTTTTGTTAGGGGGCAGGATAGGAAGGCTACTATTACAGGATAATTTGATAAGAATATTTTTTTTAAAAATCGATAATCAAATATAAAATGTGTAAAAATCATTTTAAAAAGCCATCGTATATCTTATATATTTACTAGCAGACCCGCCCGGCGTTGCCCGGGGTTTGTAAACAATAACCTTAAACAAAACTTAAGTTTGATTGATTTTATATCTTTGGAAATTCTTTGAAATGAACCGAATTTAGGAGGCTCCATTGCCTTCCGTGGTGGCTATAATGTAATCTGAGGACGCTAGAACTATGGTAAAGAAAATTGCAAGGAATTCGGATCATTTTTAAAGGAGATGCGCCAAGGGCCCTAAGAAGACGATTTATATTCAAAATTGGTGGTAGTTCAAACCTGAAAATTTTTTTTGTTGTTGTTCATGTAATAGCTGGAGAACCTAAGATGTTGTTAGAAAAAAAAAGCTAGTGAATCGGACTATTTTTAAGGGAGTTATAACAGGGGGCCCAAAAGGGGCCAACTGATAGTTGAGAAAAGGCCCTAACATGAAAACATGTTACAACATTTTGGTACTTAGCGTTTTAGATCTTCGATTACTTGAGATTAAGCATAGGGTACCAATTAATTATTAGAATATAATTTAAAAGAAATGTGCAAAAAATTGGAGAAAGGCTTAGAAAAGGGCCCTAGGGCCCCAATAAAAATATGGGATTGTTGGTCTAAGGAGAAGAGTTTAAGACTCAACTTTAAAATTACGCTTTGCGAAGGTAAGAAAATTAGGGTGTGAAAAACGAATGGCACACAAAAAATTTAAGGGGCCCTGGACCGGGCCCTACAGAACCCTAGATGGGCCTATGGTCTTAACTGGAATGTAGATACGGGAGTATAACTAAATGGAGAAAGTATCCCAAAAATGAGGATCGGGTAAAAAGGAAGCAATTTATTAACAATTCAGTGTACTAAAAGTTCAAAGGGCCCTGTATCGGGCCCCTTGCAAGGGTGCCAGTGTCTTAACTGAAATGTAGAAATGGGGTAGAAACTGAAAGGAGAATTCACCCTCAAAATGAAGAAGATCGGATAGAAAAGAGGCATGCTATTAACAATTTAGTGCACTAAAACTTCAAGGAGCCCTGTACTGGGCCCCATGACAGGGTGCCAGAATCTTAACAGAAATGTAGAAATGGGCCACAAACTGAAAGGAGAATTCAACACAAAAACGACGAAGATCGGATAGAAAAGATGCATGCTATTAACAATTTAGTGCACTAAAACTTCAAGGGGCACTGTACCGGGCCCCCTTGCAAGAGTGCGAGGGTCTTAACTGAAATGTAGAAATGGGTCAGAAACTCAAAAGAGGAATTCACCCCAAAAACGAAGAAGATCGGATAGAAAAGAGGCATGTTATTAAAAATTTAGTGCACTGAAACTTCAAAGGGCCCTATACTGGACCCCTTGCAAGGGTGCCAGGGTCTTAACTGAAATGTTGAAATGGGGTAGAAACTGAAAGAAGAATTCACCCCCAAAACGAAGAAGATCGGGTAGAAAAGAGGCATGTTATTAACAATTTAGTGCACTAAAACTTCAAGGGGCCTGCACCGGGCCCCTTGCAAGGGTGCCAGGGTCTTAACTGAAATGTTGAAATGTGGTAGAAACTGAAAGTAGAATTCACCACCAAAACGAAGAAGATCGGATAGAAAAGAGGCATGTTATTAACAATTTAGTGCACTAAAACTTCAAGGGGCCCTGTACCGGGCCCCTTGCAAGGGTGCCAGGGTCTTAACTGAAATGTAGAAATGGGTCAGTAACTCAAAAGGAGAATGCACCCCAAAAACGAAGAAGATCGGATAGAAAAGAGGCATGTTATTAACAATTTAGTGCACTAAAACTTCAAGGGGCCCTGTACTGGGCCCCTTGCAAGGATGCCAGGGTCTTAAGTGAAATGTAGAAATGGGACAGAAAGTAAAAGGATAATTTACCCCAAAAACGAAGAACATCGGATAGAAAAGAGGCATGTTATTAACGTTTTAGTGCATAAAAATTGAAAGGGGCCCAGGGACCCCGGCCCTTAAAAAATAAAAAATCTGAGCCTTAGGTGTATTAGGACCTGTCTTGGACTAATCACATCTGAATTTTCAGACTACTATGTGCGGTAGTTTTCGCTAGCCATCGCACACAGACAGACAGACATACAGACAGACACACAGAGCGATTTATTCTTTTACTAGTATAGATAAAATTTCAAGAACTATAGTTAAAATGGTTAGAGACCTATTCTGCACCACGGTTAATGACTAACTAAATAAAATATTATTGACTTATTAGACTCTTAAAGTAATTTTAAAACTATTCGTTGGGGGCCACCGCAATCCTTACCCATCATAAATTATTTATAAAATGCATATCCAGGTGTAACTAAGGTTACTGAAATTTAATCGGCTTTGTCGCACTATTATGTTCTAAGTACATACCAAATTTCAAGCATCTATCTCAATCTGTTCGGTTGATAGGGTGCTTAAAATCGTGGCTTGATGACGTCATAAACTTTAAAAGCTCTATTATTGAATTGCGTAAAAGAAACATCCTTATAACTCCAAAAATAATAATCATATTAACTAACAGTTTACTTCTTGGGATTAAACGTCTCATTCCTAATTAAAATATATTTTTAAATTGAAATTTGAATAAAATACAGGGTCATGAAAAATCGAAGAGTGTGGAAAATAGGATTACAAATATCTTGGCAACTAATTTACCCGGTCGACTTCATTCTTTATGCAAAATTTTTGTTTTTTTATTGTCTTTTATATTCACTTCTTAAAATAAACAATTTCGAATATTTTTATATACAAAACGAATATTTCGGGGGTCAGAAAAATATAGTTTCGGATAATCGAGGCAAATTAAATTCAATAGACTTCTTCTCATTCTTACATACTAAGTACACACGAAATTTCAAGTCTTTATCTCAATGTGTTCGCAAGATAGAGCGTTTAAAGACACACACACAGACACATAGACAGACAGACGGACGACAATTTTTTTTTTCTAAAATATATTTTTCAGAATCTCCAGTGTCTGAAACGTGTAAATCCGTTAAAAAAAAAATTTCGATTTTTAAAACGATTACAAGACTTATGGGTAAGTCTACGTACTATGGGTAAGTAATAAACAACACGTAATACACTAATTCCCTATGAAGTACTTTTTCTTTGTAATAAGAAGGTCGTTTCTTCACAGCAAAATGAATGCTATACAATGCAAAATAAAAAGGGGGGGCGATCTTATTCTGATGACAAAAATGTTATCTAAGGGCAGGAAGGGCACAATTTTGCTTTTGAAAGGTTATCGGACCACTGCTGGGATTTCAAAGGGCAGGCACTGCACCATTTCGCCCTTCTACTGCGAATGCTCTCTATAATACTCTTAAATGCTATATTACTTTCGTTTCATATAGTGCTGAGCTGATAATGCCTTCTTGAAGTATGAACTACGTTACATTACTTAATAAAATATATTAAAATAACAAATAAATAAAAAATGAATCGACAAAGGGGAAAAAATACATATGTATTAGAAAATAAAGACAGCTGGTTGAACTAAATAGCAAATCACCACACCACGTGACTTTTTAAAGATTTCAATATTTGCTGTGTCAAGACGAATCTAATAATACCTTATATGTCAAAATCGATGCAGCCATTTGGAATCTGGTAGGAGAATGTAATTAATGAGCACGCATACACAGATACGTACAATTTGGAAATGCTTAAAAAGTATTTTTTTTGCTATGCCGTAGTCGGTAAACATGTGTATTTAACTTTATTCGATTGATTGTTTATAACAAAAAGTCTAACACAGTTCCATACTTATTAAATGAAATGAACGTACAATTAGGGTTAACGCGTTCGCAACGAGCATCAATTACTTTTTTTTTTTTTTTTTCACTAAATTTTTGCATTATTTAATCGTTAAAATTCTCTGACTAGATAAGACGAAATTTTCGTAAAAAAAGACTGGAGTCCAAATAAAAAAAAATTGCGCACCCTGTAGAGCACGTATACGTACTGCCCGTCACGAAGGGATTAAAAATTACAGCAAAACTTCAGCAATTTCTAAAACTGTTTTTCTATCTTAAATTTAAAAAAAAAGACCCCTTCCAAAGAAGACGAAAGAACGAGCCAGCCAGGATTCGAACCTGGAATCTCCTGATCCGTAGTCAGGCGCGTTATCCGTTGAGCCACTGGCCCACATACGTGCTGCAGAAATAAAATATGACATTGGTATATGCTGGAGTAGGGACGGAGAACTTATGACTCACTTTGTTATGTTACGTGGCACGTTTGAAACATTTGCTGTCATGTTAGCGAATTGTAGGAGATAATATACTTTTTTTTGCGAAATTTTATATATTTTTCGTCAAATAGAGAATAAGTTAAAAGTTTTTCATACCTGCTATAAACTTTAAAAGAAATTCGATTGAGAATTACAAAGAATAAAAATAAGGATACAGGGAATTCTTAGCAAAACTTCAGTTTATTATCTTTCAAATTTTTGTGCATTTGTAAGAAACAACTCGTAATGCACTAATTCCCTATGAAGTACTTTTTCTTTGTAATAAGAAGGTCGTTTCTTCACAGCAAAATGAATGCTATACAATGCAAAAAAAAGGGGGGGGCGGGGGGGCGATCTTATTCTGATGACAAAAATGTTATCTAAGGGTAGGAAGGGCACAATTTTGCTTTTGAAAGGATATCGGACCACTGCTGGGATTTCAAAGGGCAGGCACTGCACCATTTCGCCCTTCTACTGCGAATGCTCTCTATAATACTCTTAAATGCTATATTACTTTCGTTTCATATAGTGCTGAGCTGATAATGCCTTCTTGAAGTATGAACTACGTTACATTACTTAATAAAATATATTAAACAAACAAATACATAAAAAATGAATCGACAAAGGGGAAAAAATACATATGTATTAGAAAATAAAGACAGCTGGTTGAACTAAATAGCAAATCACCACACCACGTGACTTTTTAAAGATTTCAATATTTGCTGTGTCAAGACGAATCTAATAATACCTTATATGTCAAAATCGATGCAGCCATTTGGAATCTGGAAGGAGAATGTAATTAATGAGCACGCATACACAGATACGTACAGTTTGGAAATGCTTAAAAAGTATCTTTTTTGCTATGCCGTAGTCGGTAAACATGTGTATTTAACTTTATTCGATTGATTGTTTATAACAAAAAGTCTAACACAGTTCCATACTTATTAAATGAAATGAACGTACAATTAGGGTTAACGCGTTCGCAACGAGCATCAATTACTTTTTTTTTTTTTTTTCACTAAATTTTTGCATTATTTAATCGTTAAAATTCTCTGACTAGATAAGACGAAATTTTCGTAAAAAAAGACTGGTGTCCAAATAAAAAAAATTTGCGCACCCTGTAGAGCACGTATACGTACTGCCCGTCACGAAGGGATTAGAAATTACAGCAAAACTTCAGCAATTTCTAAAACTGTTTTTCTACCTTAAATTAAAAAAAAAAAAAGACCCCTTCCAAAGAAGACGAAAGAACGAGCCAGCCAGGATTCGAACCTGGAATCTCCTGATCCGTAGTCAGGCGCGTTATCCGTTGCGCCACGCCCCACCAGTGGCTGAGAGGTTCTGCTCTCGAAACTGGTAGACGGGAAGTGCTGGGTTCGATCCCAATCGCGCCCGTCGGCCTAATCGTTCGGAGTTTTCGTGGTTTTCTTCGAACCATGGATTTCCATGCGTTAATACGGGTTAGGTCCCCTTAGAAAGACCCCCACGAAGGGCACTTCCCCTCGGGCCTATATCCCTAGTGTAGATAATCGGCCGTCACAAAATCAACCAACCAATCAACCAACCAACCAACCGTTGCGCCACTGGCCGACGTACGTGTTTCAGAAATAAAATATGACATTGGTATATGCTGGAGTAGGGACGGAGAACTTATGACTCACTTTGTTATGTTATGTGGCACGTTTGAAACATTTGCTGTCATGTTAGCGAATTGTAGGAGATAATATACTTTTTTTTGCGAAATTTTATATATTTTTCGTCAAATAGAGAATAAGTTAAAAGTTTTTCATACCTGCTATAAACTTTAAATGAAATTCGATTGAGAATTACAAAGAATAAAAATAAGGATACAGAGAATTCTTAGCAAAACTTCAGTTTATTATTATGTTTCAAATTTTTGTGCATTTGTAAGAAATCCTTCGTAATACACTAATTCCCTATGAAGTACTTTTTCTTTGTAATAAGAAGGTCGTTTCTTCACAGCAAAATGAATGCTATACAATGCAAAAAAAGGGGGGGGGCGGGGGGCGATCTTATTCTGATGACAAAAATGTTATCTAAGGGCAGGAAGGGCACAATTTTGCTTTTGAAAGGTTATCGGACCACTGCTGGGATTTCAAAGGGCAGGCACTGCACCATTTCGCCCTTCTACTGCGAATGCTCTCTATAATACTCTTAAATGCTATATTACTTTCGTTTCATATAGTGCTGAGCTGATAATGCCTTCTTGAAGTATGAACTACGTTACATTACTTAATAAAATATATTAAAATAACAAATAAATAAAAAATGAATCGACAAAGGGGAAAAAATACATATGTATTAGAAAATAAAGACAGCAGGTTGAACTAAATAGCAAATCACCACACCACGTGACTTTTTAAAGATTTCAATATTTGCTGTGTCAAGACGAATCTAATAATATCTTATATGTCAAAATCGATGCAGCCATTTGGAATCTGGTAGGAGAATGTAATTAATGAGCACGCATACACAGATACGTACAGTTTGGAAATGCTTAAAAAGTATCTTTTTTGCTATGCCGTAGTCGGTAAACATGTGTATTTAACTTTATTCGATTGATTGTTTATAACAAAAAGTCTAACACAGTTCCATACTTATTAAATGAAATGAACGTACAATTAGGGTTAACGCGTTCGCAACGAGCATCAATTACTTTTTTTTTTTTTTTTCACTAAATTTTTGCATTATTTAATCGTTAAAATTCTCTGACTAGATAAGACGAAATTTTCGTAAAAAAAGACTGGTGTCCAAATAAAAAAAATTTGCGCACCCTGTAGAGCACGTATACGTACTGCCCGTCACGAAGGGATTAAAAATTACAGCAAAACTTCAGCAATTTCTAAAACTGTTTTTCTATCTTAAATTTAAAAAAAAAGACCCCTTCCAAAGAAGACGAAAGAACGAGCCAGCCAGGATTCGAACCTGGAATCTCCTGATCCGTAGTCAGGCGCGTTATCCGTTGCGCCACTGGCCCACATACGTGCTGCAGAAATAAAATATGACATTGGTATATGCTGGAGTAGGGACGGAGAACTTATGACTCACTTTGTTATGTTACGTGGCACGTTTGAAACATTTGCTGTCATGTTAGCGAATTGTAGGAGATAATATACTTTTTTTTGCGAAATTTTATATATTTTTCGTCAAATAGAGAATAAGTTAAAAGTTTTTCATACCTGCTATAAACTTTAAAAGAAATTCGATTGAGAATTACAAAGAATAAAAATAAGGATACAGAGAATTCTTAGCAAAACTTCAGTTTATTATCTTTCAAATTTTTGTGCATTTGTAAGAAACAACTCGTAATACACTAATTCCCTATGAAGTACTTTTTCTTTGTAATAAGAAGGTCGTTTCTTCACAGCAAAATGAATGCTATACAATGCAAAAAAAAGGGGGGGGGGGCGGGGGGCGATCTTATTCTGATGACAAAAATGTTATCTAAGGGTAGGAAGGGCACAATTTTGCTTTTGAAAGGTTATCGGACCACTGCTGGGATTTCAAAGGGCAGGCACTGCACCATTTCGCCCTTCTACAGCGAATGCTCTCTATAATACTCTTAAATGCTATATTACTTTCGTTTCATATAGTGCTGAGCTGATAATGCCTTCTTGAAGTATGAACTACGTTACATTACTTAATAAAATATATTAAACAAACAAATACATAAAAAATGAATCGACAAAGGGGAAAAAATACATATGTATTAGAAAATAAAGACAGCTGGTTGAACTAAATAGCAAATCACCACACCACGTGACTTTTTAAAGATTTCAATATTTGCTGTGTCAAGACGAATCTAATAATACCTTATATGTCAAAATCGATGCAGCCATTTGGAATCTGGTAGGAGAATGTAATTAATGAGCACGCATACACAGATACGTACAGTTTGGAAATGCTTAAAAAGTATCTTTTTTGCTATGCCGTAGTCGGTAAACATGTGTATTTAACTTTATTCGATTGATTGTTTATAACAAAAAGTCTAACACAGTTCCATACTTATTAAATGAAATGAACGTACAATTAGGGTTAACGCGTTCGCAACGAGCATCAATTACTTTTTTTTTTTTTTCACTAAATTTTTGCATTATTTAATTGTTAAAATTCTCTGACTAGATAAGACGAAATTTTCGTAAAAAAAGACGTGTCCAAATAAAAAAAATTTGCGCACCCTGTAGAGCACGTATACGTACTGCCCGTCACGAAGGGATTAAAAATTACAGCAAAACTTCAGCAATTTCTAAAACTGTTTTTCTATCTTAAATTAAAAAAAAAAAAGACCCCTTCCAAAGAAGACGAAAGAACGAGCCAGCCAGGATTCGAACTTGGAATCCCCTGATCCGTAGTCAGGCGCGTTATCGGTTGCGCCACTGGCCCACGTACGTGTTTCAGAAATAAAATATAACATTGGTATATGCTGGAGTAGGGACGGAGAACTTATGACTCACTTTGTTATGTTATGTGGCACGTTTGAAACATTTGCTGTCATGTTAGCGAATTGTAGGAGATAATATACTTTTTTTTCGCGAAATTTTATATATTTTTCGTCAAATAGAGAATAAGTTAAAAGTTTTTCATACCTGCTATAAACTTTAAAAGAAATTCAATTGAGAATTACAAAGAATAAAAATAAGGATACAGAGAATTCTTAGCAAAACTTCAGTTTATTATCTTTCAAATTTTTGTGCATTTGTAAGAAACAACTCGTAATACACTAATTCCCTATGAAGTACTTTTTCTTTGTAATAAGAAGGTCGTTTCTTCACAGCAAAATGAATGCTATACAATGCAAAAAAAAGGGGGCGCTGGGGGCGATCTTATTCTGATGACAAAAATGTTATCTAAGGGTAGGAAGGGCACAATTTTGCTTTTGAAAGGTTATCGGACCACTGCTGGGATTTCACAGCTGGTTGAACTAAATAGCAAATCACCACACCACGTGATTTTTTAAAGATTTCAATATTTGCTGTGTCAAGACGAATCTAATAATACCTTATATGTCAAAATCGATGCAGCCATTTGGAATCTGGAAGGAGAATGTAATTAATGAGCACGCATACACAAATACGTACAGTTTGGAAATGCTTACAAAGTATCTTTTTTGCTATGCCGTAGTCGGTAAACATCTGTATTTAACTTTATTCGATTGATTGTTTATAACAAAAAGTCTAACACAGTTCCATACTTATTAAATTAAATGAACGTACAATTAGGGTTAACGCGTTCGCAACGAGCATCAATTACTTTTTTTTTTTTTTTTTTTTTTTTTTTCACTAAATTTTTGCATTATTTAATCGTTAAAATTCTCTGACTAGATAAGACGAAATTTTCCGTAAAAAAAGACTGATGTCCAAATAAAAAAATTTTGCGCACCCTGTAGAGCAAGTATACGTTCTGCCCGTCACGAAGGGGTTAAAAATTACCGCAAAACTTCAGCAATTTCTAAAACTGTTTTTCTATCTTAAATAAATAAAAAAAAGACCCCTTCCAAAGAAGACGAAAGAACGAACCAGCCAGGATTCGAACCTGGAATCTCCTGATCCGTAGTCAGGCGCGTTATCCGTTGCGCCACTGGCCCACGTACGTGACTGAGAAATAAAATATGACATTGGTATATGCTGGAGTAGGGACGGAGAACTTATGACTCACTTTGTTATGTTATGTGGCACGTTTGAAACATTTGCTGTCATGTTAGCGAATTGTAGGAGATAATATACTTTTTTTTGCGAAATTTTATATATTTTTCGTCAAATAGAGAATAAGTTAAAAGTTTTTCATACCTGCTATAAACTTTAAATGAAATTCGATTGAGAATTACAAAGAATAAAAATAAGGATACAGAGAATTCTTAGCAAAACTTCAGTTTATTATCTTTCAAATTTTTGTGCATTTGTAAGAAACAACTCGTAATACACTAATTCCCTATGAAGTACTTTTCCTTTGTAATAAGAAGGTCGTTTCTTCACAGCAAAATGAATGCTATACAATGCAAAAAAAAGGGGGGGGGGCGATCTTATTCTGATAACAAAAATGTTATCTAAGGGTAGGAAGGGCACAATTTTGCTTTTGAAAGGTTATCGGACCACTGCTGGGATTTCAAAGGGCAGGCACTGCACCATTTCGCCCTTCTACTGCGAATGCTCTCTATAATACTCTTAAATGCTATATTACTTTCGTTTCATATAGTGCTGAGCTGATAATGCCTTCTTGAAGTATGAACTACGTTACATTACTTAATAAAATATATTAAACAAACAAATAAATAAAAAATGAATCGACAAAGGGGAAAAAATACATATGTACTAGAAAATAAAGACAGCTGGTTGAACTAAATAGCAAATCACCACACCACGTGACTTTTTAAAGATTTCAATATTTGCTGTGTCAAGACGAATCTAATAATACCTTATATGTCAAAATCGATGCAGCCATTTGGAATCTGGTAGGAGAATGTAATTAATGAGCACGCATACACAAATACGTACAGTTTGGAAATGCTTAAAAAGTATCTTTTTTGCTATGCCGTAGTCGGTAAACATGTGTATTTAACTTTATTCGATTGATTGTTTATAACAAAAAGTCTAACACAGTTCCATACTTATTAAATGAAATGAACGTACAATTAGGGTTAACGCGTTCGCAACGAGCATCAATTACTTTTTTTTTTTTCACTAAATTTTTGCATTATTTAATCGTTAAAATTCTCTGACTAGATAAGACGAAATTTTCGTAAAAAAAGACTGATGTCCAAATAAAAAAAATTTGCGCACCCTGTAGAGCACGTATACGTACTGCCCGTCACGAAGGGATTAAAAATAACAGCAAAACTTCAGCAATTTCTAAAACTGGTTTTCTATCTTAAATTAAAAAAAAAAAGACCCCTTCCAAAGAGGACGAAAGAACGAGCCAGCCAGGATTCGAACCTGGAATCTCCTGATCCGTAGTCAGGCGCGTTATCCGTTGCGCCACTGGCCCACGTACGCGTTTCAGAAATAAAATATGACATTGGTATATGCTGGAGTAGGGACGGAGAACTTATGACTCACTTTGTTATGTTATGTGGCACGTTTGAAACATTTGCTGTCATGTTAGCGAATTGTAGGAGATAATATACATTTTTTTGCGAAATTTTATATATTTTTCGTCAAATAGAGAATAAGTTAAAAGTTTTTCATACCTGCTATAAACTTTAAAAGAAATTCGATTGAGAATTACAAAGAATAAAAATAAGGATACGGAGAATTCTTAGCAAAACTTCAGTTTATTATCTTTCAAATTTTTGTGCATTTGTAAGAAACAACTCGTAATACACTAATTCCCTATGAAGTACTTTTTCTTTGTAATAAGAAGGTCGTTTCTTCACAGCAAAATGAATGCTATACAATGCAAAAAAAAGGGGGGCGCGGGGGGCGATCTTATTCTGATGACAAAAATGTTATCTAAGGGTAGGAAGGGCACAATTTTGCTTTTGAAAGGTTATCGGACCACTGCTGGGATTTCACAGCTGGTTGAACTAAATAGCAAATCACCACACCACGTGATTTTTTAAAGATTTCAATATTTGCTGTGTCAAGACGAATCTAATAATACCTTATATGTCAAAATCGATGCAGCCATTTGGAATCTGGAAGGAGAATGTAATTAATGAGCACGCATACACAAATACGTACAGTTTGGAAATGCTTACAAAGTATCTTTTTTGCTATGCCGTAGTCGGTAAACATCTGTATTTAACTTTATTCGATTGATTGTTTATAACAAAAAGTCTAACACAGTTCCATACTTATTAAATGAAATGAACGTACAATTAGGGTTAACGCGTTCGCAACGAGCATCAATTACTTTTTTTTTTTTTTCACTAAATTTTTGCATTATTTAATCGTTAAAATTCTCTGACTAGATAAGACGAAATTTTCGTAAAAAAAGACTGATGTCCAAATAAAAAAAATTTGCGCACCCTGTAGAGCACGTATACGTACTGCCCGTCACGAAGGGATTAAAAATTACAGCAAAACTTCAGCAATTTCTAAAACTGGTTTTCTATCTTAAATTAAAAAAAAAAAAAAGACCCCTTCCAAAGAGGACGAAAGAACGAGCCAGCCATGATTCGAACCTGGAATCTCCTGATCCGTAGTCAGGCGCGTTATCCGTTGCGCCACTGGCCCACGTACGCGTTTCAGAAATAAAATATGACATTGGTATATGCTGGAGTAGGGACGGAGAACTTATGACTCACTTTGTTATGTTATGTGGCACGTTTGAAACATTTGCTGTCATGTTAGCGAATTGTAGGAGATAATATACATTTTTTTGCGAAATTTTATATATTTTTCGTCAAATAGAGAATAAGTTAAAAGTTTTTCATACCTGCTATAAACTTTAAAAGAAATTCGATTGAGAATTACAAAGAATAAAAATAAGGATACGGAGAATTCTTAGCAAAACTTCAGTTTATTATCTTTCAAATTTTTGTGCATTTGTAAGAAACAACTCGTAATACACTAATTCCCTATGAAGTACTTTTTCTTTGTAATAAGAAGGTCGTTTCTTCACAGCAAAATGAATGCTATACAATGCAAAAAAAAGGGGGCGCGGGGGGCGATCTTATTCTGATGACAAAAATGTTATCTAAGGGTAGGAAGGGCACAATTTTGCTTTTGAAAGGTTATCGGACCACTGCTGGGATTTCACAGCTGGTTGAACTAAATAGCAAATCACCACACCACGTGATTTTTTAAAGATTTCAATATTTGCTGTGTCAAGACGAATCTAATAATACCTTATATGTCAAAATCGATGCAGCCATTTGGAATCTGGAAGGAGAATGTAATTAATGAGCACGCATACACAAATACGTACAGTTTGGAAATGCTTACAAAGTATCTTTTTTGCTATGCCGTAGTCGGTAAACATCTGTATTTAACTTTATTCGATTGATTGTTTATAACAAAAAGTCTAACACAGTTCCATACTTATTAAATTAAATGAACGTACAATTAGGGTTAACGCGTTCGCAACGAGCATCAATTACTTTTTTTTTTTTTTTTTTTTTTTTTTCACTAAATTTTTGCATTATTTAATCGTTAAAATTCTCTGACTAGATAAGACGAAATTTTCCGTAAAAAAAGACTGATGTCCAAATAAAAAAATTTTGCGCACCCTGTAGAGCAAGTATACGTTCTGCCCGTCACGAAGGGGTTAAAAATTACCGCAAAACTTCAGCAATTTCTAAAACTGTTTTTCTATCTTAAATAAATAAAAAAAAGACCCCTTCCAAAGAAGACGAAAGAACGAGCCAGCCAGGATTCGAACCTGGAATCTCCTGATCCGTAGTCAGGCGCGTTATCCGTTGCGCCACTGGCCCACGTACGTGACTGAGAAATAAAATATGACATTGGTATATGCTGGAGTAGGGACGGAGAACTTATGACTCACTTTGTTATGTTATGTGGCACGTTTGAAACATTTGCTGACATGTTAGCGAATTGTAGGAGATAATATACTTTTTTTTGCGAAATTTTATATATTTTTCGTCAAATAGAGAATAAGTTAAAAATTTTTCATACCTGCTATAAACTTTAAATGAAATTCGATTGAGAATTACAAAGAATAAAAATAAGGATACAGAGAATTCTTAGCAAAACTTCAGTTTATTATCTTTCAAATTTTTGTGCATTTGTAAGAAACAACTCGTAATACACTAATTCCCTATGAAGTACTTTTTCTTTGTAATAAGAAGGTCGTTTCTTCACAGCAAAATGAATGCTATACAATGCAAAAAAAAGGGGGGGGCGATCTTATTCTGATAACAAAAATGTTATCTAAGGGTAGGAAGGGCACAATTTTGCTTTTGAAAGGTTATCGGACCACTGCTGGGATTTCAAAGGGCAGGCACTGCACCATTTCGCCCTTCTACTGCGAATGCTCTCTATAATACTCTTAAATGCTATATTACTTTCGTTTCATATAGTGCTGAGCTGATAATGCCTTCTTGAAGTATGAACTACGTTACATTACTTAATAAAATATATTAAACAAACAAATAAATAAAAAATGAATCGACAAAGGGGAAAAAATACATATGTACTAGAAAATAAAGACAGCTGGTTGAACTAAATAGCAAATCACCACACCACGTGACTTTTTAAAGATTTCAATATTTGCTGTGTCAAGACGAATCTAATAATACCTTATATGTCAAAATCGATGCAGCCATTTGGAATCTGGTAGGAGAATGTAATTAATGAGCACGCATACACAAATACGTACAGTTTGGAAATGCTTAAAAAGTATCTTTTTTGCTATGCCGTAGTCGGTAAACATGTGTATTTAACTTTATTCGATTGATTGTTTATAACAAAAAGTCTAACACAGTTCCATACTTATTAAATGAAATGAACGTACAATTAGGGTTAACGCGTTCGCAACGAGCATCAATTACTTTTTTTTTTTTTTCACTAAATTTTTGCATTATTTAATCGTTAAAATTCTCTGACTAGATAAGACGAAATTTTCGTAAAAAAAGACTGGTGTCCAAATAAAAAAAATTTGCGCACCCTGTAGAGCACGTATACGTACTGCCCGTCACGAAGGGATTAAAAATTACAGCAAAACTTCAGCAATTTCTAAAACTGGTTTTCTATCTTAAATTAAAAAAAAAAAAAAGACCCCTTCCAAAGAGGACGAAAGAACGAGCCAGCCAGGATTCGAACCTGGAATCTCCTGATCCGTAGTCAGGCGCGTTATCCGTTGCGCCACTGGCCCACGTACGCGTTTCAGAAATAAAATATGACATTGGTATATGCTGGAGTAGGGACGGAGAACTTATGACTCACTTTGTTATGTTATGTGGCACGTTTGAAACATTTGCTGTCATGTTAGCGAATTGTAGGAGATAATATACATTTTTTTGCGAAATTTTATATATTTTTCGTCAAATAGAGAATAAGTTAAAAGTTTTTCATACCTGCTATAAACTTTAAAAGAAATTCGATTGAGAATTACAAAGAATAAAAATAAGGATACGGAGAATTCTTAGCAAAACTTCAGTTTATTATCTTTCAAATTTTTGTGCATTTGTAAGAAACAACTCGTAATACACTAATTCCCTATGAAGTACTTTTTCTTTGTAATAAGAAGGTCGTTTCTTCACAGCAAAATGAATGCTATACAATGCAAAAAAAAGGGGGCGCGGGGGGCGATCTTATTCTGATGACAAAAATGTTATCTAAGGGTAGGAAGGGCACAATTTTGCTTTTGAAAGGTTATCGGACCACTGCTGGGATTTCACAGCTGGTTGAACTAAATAGCAAATCACCACACCACGTGATTTTTTAAAGATTTCAATATTTGCTGTGTCAAGACGAATCTAATAATACCTTATATGTCAAAATCGATGCAGCCATTTGGAATCTGGAAGGAGAATGTAATTAATGAGCACGCATACACAAATACGTACAGTTTGGAAATGCTTACAAAGTATCTTTTTTGCTATGCCGTAGTCGGTAAACATCTGTATTTAACTTTATTCGATTGATTGTTTATAACAAAAAGTCTAACACATTTCCATACTTATTAAATTAAATGAACGTACAATTAGGGTTAACGCGTTCGCAACGAGCATCAATTACTTTTTTTTTTTTTTTTTTTTTTTTCACTAAATTTTTGCATTATTTAATCGTTAAAATTCTCTGACTAGATAAGACGAAATTTTCCGTAAAAAAAGACTGATGTCCAAATAAAAAAATTTTGCGCACCCTGTAGAGCAAGTATACGTTCTGCCCGTCACGAAGGGGTTAAAAATTACCGCAAAACTTCAGCAATTTCTAAAACTGTTTTTCTATCTTAAATAAATAAAAAAAAGACCCCTTCCAAAGAAGACGAAAGAACGAGCCAGCCAGGATTCGAACCTGGAATCTCCTGATCCGTAGTCAGGCGCGTTATCCGTTGCGCCACTGGCCCACGTACGTGACTGAGAAATAAAATATGACATTGGTATATGCTGGAGTAGGGACGGAGAACTTATGACTCACTTTGTTATGTTATGTGGCACGTTTGAAACATTTGCTGTCATGTTAGCGAATTGTAGGAGATAATATACTTTTTTTTGCGAAATTTTATATATTTTTCGTCAAATAGAGAATAAGTTAAAAATTTTTCATACCTGCTATAAACTTTAAATGAAATTCGATTGAGAATTACAAAGAATAAAAATAAGGATACAGAGAATTCTTAGCAAAACTTCAGTTTATTATCTTTCAAATTTTTGTGCATTTGTAAGAAACAACTCGTAATACACTAATTCCCTATGAAGTACTTTTTCTTTGTAATAAGAAGGTCGTTTCTTCACAGCAAAATGAATGCTATACAATGCAAAAAAAAAGGGGGGGGGCGATCTTATTCTGATAACAAAAATGTTATCTAAGGGTAGGAAGGGCACAATTTTGCTTTTGAAAGGTTATCGGACCACTGCTGGGATTTCAAAGGGCAGGCACTGCACCATTTCGCCCTTCTACTGCGAATGCTCTCTATAATACTCTTAAATGCTATATTACTTTCGTTTCATATAGTGCTGAGCTGATAATGCCTTCTTGAAGTATGAACTACGTTACATTACTTAATAAAATATATTAAACAAACAAATAAATAATAAATGAATCGACAAAGGGGAAAAAATACATATGTACTAGAAAATAAAGACAGCTGGTTGAACTAAATAGCAAATCACCACACCACGTGACTTTTTAAAGATTTCAATATTTGCTGTGTCAAGACGAATCTAATAATACCTTATATGTCAAAATCGATGCAGCCATTTGGAATCTGGTAGGAGAATGTAATTAATGAGCACGCATACACAAATACGTACAGTTTGGAAATGCTTAAAAAGTATCTTTTTTGCTATGCCGTAGTCGGTAAACATGTGTATTTAACTTTATTCCATTGATTGTTTATAACAAAAAGTCTAACACAGTTCCATACTTATTAAATGAAATGAACGTACAATTAGGGTTAACGCGTTCGCAACGAGCATCAATTACTTTTTTTTTTTTTTTCACTAAATTTTTGCATTATTTAATCGTTAAAATTCTCTGACTAGATAAGACGAAATTTTCGTAAAAAAAGACTGGTGTCCAAATAAAAAAAATTTGCGCACCCTGTAGAGCACGTATACGTACTGCCCGTCACGAAGGGATTAAAAATTACAGCAAAACTTCAGCAATTTCTAAAACTGGTTTTCTATCTTAAATTAAAAAAAAAAAAAAAGACCCCTTCCAAAGAGGACGAAAGAACGAGCCAGCCAGGATTCGAACCTGGAATCTCCTGATCCGTAGTCTGGCGCGTTATCCGTTGCGCCACAGGCCCACGTACGCGTTTCAGAAATAAAATATGACATTGGTATATGCTGGAGTAGGGACGGAGAACTTATGACTCACTTTGTTATGTTATGTGGCACGTTTGAAACATTTGCTGTCATGTTAGCGAATTGTAGGAGATAATATACATTTTTTTGCGAAATTTTATATATTTTTCGTCAAATAGAGAATAAGTTAAAAGTTTTTTATACCTGCTATAAACTTTAAAAGAAATTCGATTGAGAATTACAAAGAATAAAAATAAGGATACGGAGAATTCTTAGCAAAACTTCAGTTTATTATCTTTCAAATTTTTGTGCATTTGTAAGAAACAACTCGTAATACACTAATTCCCTATGAAGTACTTTTTCTTTGTAATAAGAAGGTCGTTTCTTCACAGCAAAATGAATGCTATACAATGCAAAAAAAAGGGGGCGCGGGGGGCGATCTTATTCTGATGACAAAAATGTTATCTAAGGGTAGGAAGGGCACAATTTTGCTTTTGAAAGGTTATCGGACCACTGCTGGGATTTCACAGCTGGTTGAACTAAATAGCAAATCACCACACCACGTGATTTTTTAAAGATTTCAATATTTGCTGTGTCAAGACGAATCTAATAATACCTTATATGTCAAAATCGATGCAGCCATTTGGAATCTGGAAGGAGAATGTAATTAATGAGCACGCATACACAAATACGTACAGTTTGGAAATGCTTACAAAGTATCTTTTTTGCTATGCCGTAGTCGGTAAACATCTGTATTTAACTTTATAAGATTGATTGTTTATAACAAAAAGTCTAACACAGTTCCATACTTATTAAATTAAATGAACGTACAATTAGGGTTAACGCGTTCGCAACGAGCATCAATTACTTTTTTTTTTTTTTCACTAAATTTTCGCATTATTTAATCGTTAAAATTCTCTGACTAGATAAGACGAAATTTTCCGTAAAAAAAGACTGATGTCCAAATAAAAAAATTTTGCGCACCCTGTAGAGCACGTATACGTACTGCCCGTCACGAAGGGATTAAAAATTACAGCAAAACTTCAGCAATTTCTAAAACTGGTTTTCTATCTTAAATTAAAAAAAAAAAAAAAAGACCCCTTCCAAAGAGGACGAAAGAACGAGCCAGCCAGGATTCGAACCTGGAATCTCCTGATCCGTAGACAGGCGCGTTATCCGTTGCTCCACTGGCCCACGTACGCGTTTCAGAAATAAAATATGACATTGGTATATGCTGGAGTAGGGACGGAGAACTTATGACTCACTTTGTTATGTTATGTGGCACGTTTGAAACATTTGCTGTCATGTTAGCGAATTGTAGGAGATAATATACTTTTTTTTGCGAAATTTTATATATTTTTCGTCAAATAGAGAATAAGTTAAAAGTTTTTCATACCTGCTATAAACTTTAAATGAAATTCGATTGAGAATTACAAAGAATAAAAATAAGGATACAGAGAATTCTTAGCAAAACTTCAGTTTATTATCTTTCAAATTTTTGTGCATTTGTAAGAAACAACTCGTAATACACTAATTCCCTATGAAGTACTTTTTCTTTGTAATAAGAAGGTCGTTTCTTCACAGCAAAATGAATGCTATACAATGCAAAAAAAAGGGGGGGGGCGATCTTATTCTGATAACAAAAATGTTATCTAAGGGTAGGAAGGGCACAATTTTGCTTTTGAAAGGTTATCGGACCACTGCTGGGATTTCAAAGGGCAGGCACTGCACCATTTCGCCCTTCTACTGCGAATGCTCTCTATAATACTCTTAAATGCTATATTAGTTTCGTTTCATATAGTGCTGAGCTGATAATGCCTTCTTGAAGTATGAACTACGTTACATTACTTAATAAAATATATTAAACAAACAAATAAATAATAAATGAATCGACAAAGGGGAAAAAATACATATGTACTAGAAAATAAAGACAGCTGGTTGAACTAAATAGCAAATCACCACACCACGTGACTTTTTAAAGATTTCAATATTTGCTGTGTCAAGACGAATCTAATAATACCTTATATGTCAAAATCGATGCAGCCTTTTGGAATCTGGTAGGAGAATGTAATTAATGAGCACGCATACACAAATACGTACAGTTTGGAAATGCTTAAAAAGTATCTTTTTTGCTATGCCGTAGTCGGTAAACATGTGTATTTAACTTTATTCGATTGATTGTTTATAACAAAAAGTCTAACACAGTTCCATACTTATTAAATGAAATGAACGTACAATTAGGGTTAACGCGTTCGCAACGAGCATCAATTACTTTTTTTTTTTTTTTTCACTAAATTTTTGCATTATTTAATCGTTAAAATTCTCTGACTAGATAAGACGAAATTTTCGTAAAAAAAGACTGGTGTCCAAATAAAAAAAATTTGCGCACCCTGTAGAGCACGTATACGTACTGCCCGTCACGAAGGGATTAAAAATTACAGCAAAACTTCAGCAATTTCTAAAACTGGTTTTCTATCTTAAATTAAAAAAAAAAAAAAAGACCCCTTCCAAAGAGGACGAAAGAACGAGCCAGCCAGGATTCGAACCTGGAATCTCCTGATCCGTAGTCTGGCGCGTTATCCGTTGCGCCACAGGCCCACGTACGCGTTTCAGAAATAAAATATGACATTGGTATATGCTGGAGTAGGGACGGAGAACTTATGACTCACTTTGTTATGTTATGTGGCACGTTTGAAACATTTGCTGTCATGTTAGCGAATTGTAGGAGATAATATACATTTTTTTGCGAAATTTTATATATTTTTCGTCAAATAGAGAATAAGTTAAAAGTTTTTCATACCTGCTATAAACTTTAAAAGAAATTCGATTGAGAATTACAAAGAATAAAAATAAGGATACGGAGAATTCTTAGCAAAACTTCAGTTTATTATCTTTCAAATTTTTGTGCATTTGTAAGAAACAACTCGTAATACACTAATTCCCTATGAAGTACTTTTTCTTTGTAATAAGAAGGTCGTTTCTTCACAGCAAAATGAATGCTATACAATGCAAAAAAAAGGGGGCGCGGGGGGCGATCTTATTCTGATGACAAAAATGTTATCTAAGGGTAGGAAGGGCACAATTTTGCTTTTGAAAGGTTATCGGACCACTGCTGGGATTTCACAGCTGGTTGAACTAAATAGCAAATCACCACACCACGTGATTTTTTAAAGATTTCAATATTTGCTGTGTCAAGACGAATCTAATAATACCTTATATGTCAAAATCGATGCAGCCATTTGGAATCTGGAAGGAGAATGTAATTAATGAGCACGCATACACAAATACGTACAGTTTGGAAATGCTTACAAAGTATCTTTTTTGCTATGCCGTAGTCGGTAAACATCTGTATTTAACTTTATAAGATTGATTGTTTATAACAAAAAGTCTAACACAGTTCCATACTTATTAAATTAAATGAACGTACAATTAGGGTTAACGCGTTCGCAACGAGCATCAATTACTTTTTTTTTTTTTTCACTAAATTTTCGCATTATTTAATCGTTAAAATTCTCTGACTAGATAAGACGAAATTTTCCGTAAAAAAAGACTGATGTCCAAATAAAAAAATTTTGCGCACCCTGTAGAGCAAGTATACGTTCTGCCCGTCACGAAGGGGTTAAAAATTACCGCAAAACTTCAGCAATTTCTAAAACTGTTTTTCTATCTTAAATAAATAAAAAAAAGACCCCTTCCAAAGAAGACGAAAGAACGAGCCAGCCAGGATTCGAACCTGGAATCTCCTGATCCGTAGTCACGCGCGTTATCCGTTGCGCCACTGGCCCACGTACGTGACTGAGAAATAAAATATGACATTGGTATATGCTGGAGTAGGGACGGAGAACTTATGACTCACTTTGTTATGTTATGTGGCACGTTTGAAACATTTGCTGTCATGTTAGCGAATTGTAGGAGATAATATACTTTTTTTTGCGAAATTTTATATATTTTTCGTCAAATAGAGAATAAGTTAAAAGTTTTTCATACCTGCTATAAACTTTAAATGAAATTCGATTGAGAATTACAAAGAATAAAAATAAGGATACAGAGAATTCTTAGCAAAACTTCAGTTTATTATCTTTCAAATTTTTGTGCATTTGTAAGAAACAACTCGTAATACACTAATTCCCTATGAAGTACTTTTTCTTTGTAATAAGAAGGTCGTTTCTTCACAGCAAAATGAATGCTATACAATGCAAAAAAAAGGGGGGGGCGATCTTATTCTGATAACAAAAATGTTATCTAAGGGTAGGAAGGGCACAATTTTGCTTTTGAAAGGTTATCGGACCACTGCTGGGATTTCAAAGGGCAGGCACTGCACCATTTCGCCCTTCTACTGCGAATGCTCTCTATAATACTCTTAAATGCTATATTAGTTTCGTTTCATATAGTGCTGAGCTGATAATGCCTTCTTGAAGTATGAACTACGTTACATTACTTAATAAAATATATTAAACAAACAAATAAATAAAAAATGAATCGACAAAGGGGAAAAAATACATATGTACTAGAAAATAAAGACAGCTGGTTGAACTAAATAGCAAATCACCACACCACGTGACTTTTTAAAGATTTCAATATTTGCTGTGTCAAGACGAATCTAATAATACCTTATATGTCAAAATCGATGCAGCCATTTGGAATCTGGTAGGAGAATGTAATTAATGAGCACGCATACACAAATACGTACAGTTTGGAAATGCTTAAAAAGTATCTTTTTTGCTATGCCGTAGTCGGTAAACATGTGTATTTAACTTTATTCGATTGATTGTTTATAACAAAAAGTCTAACACAGTTCCATACTTATTAAATGAAATGAACGTACAATTAGGGTTAACGCGTTCGCAACGAGCATCAATTACTTTTTTTTTTTTTCACTAAATTTTTGCATTATTTAATCGTTAAAATTCTCTGACTAGATAAGACGAAATTTTCGTAAAAAAAGACTTATGTCCAAATAAAAAAAATTTGCGCACCCTGTAGAGCACGTATACGTACTGCCCGTCACGAAGGGATTAAAAATTACAGCAAAACTTCAGCAATTTCTAAAACTGGTTTTCTATCTTAAATTAAAAAAAAAAAAAAAAGACCCCTTCCAAAGAGGACGAAAGAACGAGCCAGCCAGGATTCGAACCTGGAATCTCCTGATCCGTAGACAGGCGCGTTATCCGTTGCTCCACTGGCCCACGTACGCGTTTCAGAAATAAAATATGACATTGGTATATGCTGGAGTAGGGACGGAGAACTTATGACTCACTTTGTTATGTTATGTGGCACGTTTGAAACATTTGCTGTCATGTTAGCGAATTGTAGGAGATAATATACTTTTTTTTGCGAAATTTTATATATTTTTCGTCAAATAGAGAATAAGTTAAAAGTTTTTCATACCTGCTATAAACTTTAAATGAAATTCGATTGAGAATTACAAAGAATAAAAATAAGGATACAGAGAATTCTTAGCAAAACTTCAGTTTATTATCTTTCAAATTTTTGTGCATTTGTAAGAAACAACTCGTAATACACTAATTCCCTATGAAGTACTTTTTCTTTGTAATAAGAAGGTCGTTTCTTCACAGCAAAATGAATGCTATACAATGCAAAAAAAAGGGGGGGGGCGATCTTATTCTGATAACAAAAATGTTATCTAAGGGTAGGAAGGGCACAATTTTGCTTTTGAAAGGTTATCGGACCACTGCTGCTATTTCAAAGGGCAGGCACTGCACCATTTCGCCCTTCTACTGCGAATGCTCTCTATAATACTCTTAAATGCTATATTAGTTTCGTTTCATATAGTGCTGAGCTGATAATGCCTTCTTGAAGTATGAACTACGTTACATTACTTAATAAAATATATTAAACAAACAAATAAATAAAAAATGAATCGACAAAGGGGAAAAAATACATATGTACTAGAAAATAAAGACAGCTGGTTGAACTAAATAGCAAATCACCACACCACGTGACTTTTTAAAGATTTCAATATTTGCTGTGTCAAGACGAATCTAATAATACCTTATATGTCAAAATCGATGCAGCCATTTGGAATCTGGTAGGAGAATGTAATTAATGAGCACGCATACACAAATACGTACAGTTTGGAAATGCTTAAAAAGTATCTTTTTTGCTATGCCGTAGTCGGTAAACATGTGTATTTAACTTTATTCGATTGATTGTTTATAACAAAAAGTCTAACACAGTTCCATACTTATTAAATGAAATGAACGTACAATTAGGGTTAACGCGTTCGCAACGAGCATCAATTACTTTTTTTTTTTTTCACTAAATTTTTGCATTATTTAATCGTTAAAATTCTCTGACTAGATAAGACGAAATTTTCGTAAAAAAAGACTGATGTCCAAATAAAAAAAATTTGCGCACCCTGTAGAGCACGTATACGTACTGCCCGTCACGAAGGGATTAAAAATTACAGCAAAACTTCAGCAATTTCTAAAACTGGTTTTCTATCTTAAATTAAAAAAAAAAAAAAAAGACCCCTTCCAAAGAGGACGAAAGAACGAGCCAGCCAGGATTCGAACCTGGAATCTCCTGATCCGTAGACAGGCGCGTTATCCGTTGCTCCACTGGCCCACGTACGCGTTTCAGAAATAAAATATGACATTGGTATATGCTGGAGTAGGGACGGAGAACTTATGACTCACTTTGTTATGTTATGTGGCACGTTTGAAACATTTGCTGTCATGTTAGCGAATTGTAGGAGATAATATACATTTTTTTGCGAAATTTTATATATTTTTCGTCAAATAGAGAATAAGTTAAAAGTTTTTCATACCTGCTATAAACTTTAAAAGAAATTCGATTGAGAATTACAAAGAATAAAAATAAGGATACGGAGAATTCTTAGCAAAACTTCAGTTTATTATCTTTCAAATTTTTGTGCATTTGTAAGAAACAACTCGTAATACACTAATTCCCTATGAAGTACTTTTTCTTTGTAATAAGAAGGTCGTTTCTTCACAGCAAAATGAATGCTATACAATGCAAAAAAAAGGGGGCGCGGGGGGCGATCTTATTCTGATGACAAAAATGTTATCTAAGGGTAGGAAGGGCACAATTTTGCTTTTGAAAGGTTATCGGACCACTGCTGGGATTTCAAAGGGCAGGCACTGCACCATTTCGCCCTTCTACTGCGAATGCTCTCTATAATACTCTTAAATGCTATATTACTTTCGTTTCATATAGTGCTGAGCTGATAGTGCCTTCTTGAAGTATGAACTATGTTACATTACTTAATAAAATATATTAAACAAATAAATAAATAAAAAATGAATCGACAAAGGGAAAAAAATACATATGTACTAGAAAATAAAGACAGCTGGTTGAACTAAATAGCAAATCACCACACCACGTGACTTTTTAAAGATTTCAATATTTGCTGTGTCAAGACGAATCTAATAATACCTTATATGTCAAAATCGATGCAGCCATTTGGAATCTGGCAGGAGAATGTAATTAATGAGCACGCATACACGGATACGTACAGTTTGGAAATGCTTAAAAAGTATCTTTTTTGCTATGCCGTAGTCGGTAAACATGTGTATTTAACTTTATTCGATTGATTGTTTATAACAAAAAGTCTAACACAGTTCCATACTTATTAAATGAAATGAACGTACAATTAGGGTTAACGCGTTCGCAACGAGCATCAATTACTTTTTTTTTTTTTTTTTCACTAAATTTTTGCATTATTTAATCGTTAAAATTCTTTGACTAGATAAGACGAAATTTTCGTAAAAAAAGACTGTTGTCCAAATAAAAAAAAATTTGCGCACCCTGTAGAGCACGTATACGTACTGCCCGTCACGAAGGGATTAAAAATTACAGCAAAACTTCAGCAATTTCTAAAACTGGTTTTCTATCTTAAATTTAAAAAAAAAAGACCCCTTCCAAAGAGGACGAAAGAACGAGCCAGCCAGGATTCGAACCTGGAATCTCCTGATCCGTAGTCAGGCGCGTTATCCGTTGCGCCACTGGCCCACGTACGTGTTTCAGAAATAAAATATGACATTAGCGAATTGTAGGAGATAATATACTTTTTTTGCGAAATTTTATATATTTTTCGTCAAATAGAGAATAAGTTAAAAGTTTTTCATACCTGCTATAAACTTTAAAAGGAATTCGATTGAGAATTACAAAGAATAAAAATAAGGATACAGAGAATTCTTAGCAAAACTTCAGTTTATTATCTTTCAAATTTTTGTGCATTTGTAAGAAACAACTCGTAATACACTAATTCGCTATGAAGTACTTTTTCTTTGTAATAAGAAGGTCGTTTCTTCACAACAAAATGAATGCTATACAATGCAAAAAAAGGGGGGGCGGGGGGCGATCTTATTCTGATGACAAAAATGTTATCTAAGGGCAGGAAGTGCACAATTTTGCTTTTGAAAGGTTATCGGACCACTGCTGGGATTTCAAAGGGCAGGCACTGCAGCATTTCGCCCTTCTACTGCGAATGCTCTCTATAATTATCTTAAATGCTATATTACTTTCGTTTCATATAGTGCTGAGCTGATAATGCCTTCTTGAAGTATGAACTACGTTACATTACTTAATAAAATATAAAATACATATGTACTAGAAAATAAAGACAGCTGGTTGAACTAAATAGCAAATCACCACACCACGTGATTTTTTAAAGATTTCAATATTTGCTGTGTCAAGACGAATCTAATAATACCTTATATGTCAAAATCGATGCAGCCATTTGGAATCTGGAAGGAGAATGTAATTAATGAGCACGCATACACAAATACGTACAGTTTGGAAATGCTTACAAAGTATCTTTTTTGCTATGCCGTAGTCGGTAAACATCTGTATTTAACTTTATTCGATTGATTGTTTATAACAAAAAGTCTAACACAGTTCCATACTTATTAAATTAAATGAACGTACAATTAGGGTTAACGCGTTCGCAACGAGCATCAATTACTTTTTTTTTTTTTTTTTTTTTTTTTCACTAAATTTTTGCATTATTTAATCGTTAAAATTCTCTGACTAGATAAGACGAAATTTTCCGTAAAAAAAGACTGATGTCCAAATAAAAAAATTTTGCGCACCCTGTAGAGCAAGTATACGTTCTGCCCGTCACGAAGGGGTTAAAAATTACCGCAAAACTTCAGCAATTTCTAAAACTGTTTTTCTATCTTAAATAAATGAAAAAAAGACCCCTTCCAAAGAAGACGAAAGAACGAGCCAGCCAGGATTCGAACCTGGAATCTCCTGATCCGTAGTCAGGCGCGTTATCCGTTGCGCCACTGGCCCACATACGTGATTCAGAAATAAAATATGACATTGGTATATGCTGGAGTAGGGACGGAGAACTTATGACTCACTTTGTTATGTTATGTGGCACGTTTGAAACATTTGCTGTCATGTTAGCGAATTGTAGGAGATAATATACTTTTTTTTGCGAAATTTTATATATTTTTCGTCAAATAGAGAATAAGTTAAAAGTTTTTCATACCTGCTATAAACTTTAAATGAAATTCGATTGAGAATTACAAAGAATAAAAAAAAGGATACAGAGAATTCTTAGCAAATTCAGTTTATTATCTTTCAAATTTTTGTGCATTTGTAAGAAACAACTCGTAATACACTAATTCCCTATGAAGTACTTTTTCTTTGTAATAAGAAGGTCGTTTCTTCACAGCAAAATGAATGCTATACAATGCAAAAAAAAGGGGGGGCGGGGGGCGATCTTATTCTGATCACAAAAATGTTATCTAAGGGTAGGAAGGGCACAATTTTGCTTTTGAAAGGTTATCGGACCACTGCTGGGATTTCAAAGGGCAGGCACTGCACCATTTCGCCCTTCTACTGCGAATGCTCTCTATAATACTCTTAAATGCTATATTACTTTCGTTTCATATAGTGCTGAGCTGATAATGCCTTCTTGAAGTATGAACTACGTTACATTACTTAATAAAATATAAAATACATATGTACTAGAAAATAAAGACAGCTGGTTGAACTAAATAGCAAATCACCACACCACGTGACTTTTTAAAGATTTCAATATTTGCTGTGTCAAGACGAATCTAATAATACCTTATATGTCAAAATCGATGCAGTCATTTGGAATCTGGTAGGAGAATGTAATTAATGAGCACGCATACACGGATACGTACAGTTTGGAAATGCTTAAAAAGTATCTTTTTTGCTATGCCGTAGTCGGTAAACATGTGTATTTAACTTTATTCGATTGATTGTTTATAACAAAAAGTCTAACACAGTTCCATACTTATTAAATGAAATGAACGTACAATTAGGGTTAACGCGTTCGCAACGAACATCAATTACTTTTTTTTTTTTCACTAAATTTTTGCATTATTTAATCGTTAAAATTCTCTGACTAGATAAGACGAAATTTTCGTAAAAAAAGACTGATGTCCAAATAAAAAAAATTTGCCCACCCTGTAGAGCACGTATACGTACTGCCCGACACGAAGGGATTAAAAATTACAGCAAAACTTCAGCAATTTCTAAAACTGTTTTTCTATCTTAAATTAAAAAAAAAAACCCTTCCAAAGAGGACGATAGAACGAGCCAGTCAGGATTCGAACCTGGAATCTCCTGATCCGTAGTCAGGCGCGTTATCCGTTGCGCCACTGGCCCACGTACGTGTTTCAGAAATAAAATATGACATTGGTATATGCTGGAGTAGGGACGGAGAACTTATGACTCACTTTGTTATGTTATGTGGCACGTTTGAAACATTTGCTGTCATGTTAGCGAATTGTAGGAGATAATATACTTTTTTTGCGAAATTTTATATATTTTTCGTCAAATAGAGAATAAGTTAAAAGTTTTTCATACCTGCTATAAACTTTAAAAGAAATTCGATTGAGAATTACAAAGAATAAAAATAAGGATACAGAGAATTCTTAGCAAAACTTCAGTTTATTATCTTTCAAATTTTTGTGCATTTGTAAGAAACAACTCGTAATACACTAATTCCCTATGAAGTACTTTTTCTTTGTAATAAGAAGGTCGTTTCTTCACAGCAAAATGAATGCTATACAATGCAAAAAAATAAGGGGGCGGGGGGCGATCTTATTCTGATGACAAAAATGTTATCTAAGGGCAGGAAGGGCACAATTTTGCTTTTGAAAGGTTATCGGACCACTGCTGGGATTTCAAAGGGCAGGCACTGCACCATTTCGCCCTTCTACTGCGAATGCTCTCTATAATACTCTTAAATGCTATATTACTTTCGTTTCATATAGTGCTGAGCTGATAATGCCTTCTTGAAGTATGAACTACGTTACATTACTTAATAAAATATATTAAACAAACAAATAAATAAAAAATGAATCGACAAAGGGGAAAAAATACATATGTACTAGAAAAGAAAGACAGCTGGTTGAACTAAATAGCAAATCACCACACCACGTGACTTTTTAAAGATTTCAATATTTGCTGTGTCAAGACGAATCTAATAATACCTTATATGTCAAAATCGATGCAGCCATTTGGAATCTGGTAGGAGAATGTAATTAATGAGCACGCATACACAAATACGTACAGTTTGGAAATGCTTAAAAAGTATCTTTTTTGCTATACCGTAGTCGGTAAACATGTGTATTTAACTTTATTCGATTGATTGTTTATAACAAAAAGTCTAACACAGTTCCATACTTATTAAATGAAATGAACGTACAATTAGGGTTAACGCGTTCGCAACGAGCATCAATTACTTTTTTTTTTTTTTTTCACTAAATTTTTGCATTATTTAATCGTTAAAATTCTCTGACTAGATAAGACGAAATTTTCGTAAAAAAAGACTGATGTCAAAATAAAAAAAATGTGCGCACCCTGTAGAGCACGTATACGTACTGCCCGTCACGAAGGGATTAAAAATTACAGCAAAACTTCAGCAATTTCTAAAACTGGTTTTCTATCTTAAATTAAAAAAAAAAAAAAGACACCTTCCAAAGAGGACGAAAGAACGAGTCAGCCAGGATTCGAACCTGGAATCTCCTGATCCGTAGTCAGGCGCGTTATCCGTTGCGCCACTGGCCCACGTACGCGTTTCAGAAATAAAATATGACATTGGTATATGCTGGAGTAGGGACGGCGAACTTATGACTCACTTTGTTATGTTATGTGGCACGTTTGAAACATTTGCTGTCATGTTAGCGAATTGTAGGAGATAATATACATTTTTTTGCGAAATTTTATATATTTTTCGTCAAATAGAGAATAAGTTAAAAGTTTTTCATACCTGCTATAAACTTTAAAAGAAATTCGATTGAGAATTACAAAGAATAAAAATAAGGATACGGAGAATTCTTAGCAAAACTTCAGTTTATTATCTTTCAAATTTTTGTGCATTTGTAAGAAACAACTCGTAATACACTAATTCCCTATGAAGTACTTTTTCTTTGTAATAAGAAGGTCGTTTCTTCACAACAAAATGAATGCTATACAATGCAAAAAAAAAGGGGGGGCGGGGGGCGATCTTATTCTGATGACAAAAATGTTATCTAAGGGCAGGAAGTGCACAATTTTGCTTTTGAAAGGTTATCGGACCACTGCTGGGATTTCAAAGGGCAGGCACTGCAGCATTTCGCCCTTCTACTGCGAATGCTCTCTATAATTCTCTTAAATGCTATATTACTTTCGTTTCATATAGTGCTGAGCTGATAATGCCTTCTTGAAGTATGAACTACGTTACATTACTTAATAAAATATAAAATACATATGTACTAGAAAATAAAGACAGCTGGTTGAACTAAATAGCAAATCACCACACCACGTGATTTTTTAAAGATTTCAATATTTGCTGTGTCAAGACGAATCTAATAATACCTTATATGTCAAAATCGATGCAGCCATTTGGAATCTGGAAGGAGAATGTAATTAATGAGCACGCATACACAAATACGTACAGTTTGCAAATGCTTACAAAGTATCTTTTTTGCCATGCCGTAGTCGGTAAACATCTGTATTTAACTTTATTCGATTGATTGTTTATAACAAAAAGTCTAACACAGTTCCATACTTATTAAATTAAATGAACGTACAATTAGGGTTAACGCGTTCGCAACGAGCATCAATTACTTTTTTTTTTTTCACTAAATTTTTGCATTATTTAATCGTTAAAATTCTCTGACTAGATAAGACGAAATTTTCCGTAAAAAAAGACTGATGTCCAAATAAAAAAATTTTGCGCACCCTGTAGAGCAAGTATACGTTCTGCCCGTCACGAAGGGGTTAAAAATTACCGCAAAACTTCAGCAATTTCTAAAACTGTTTTTCTATCTTAAATAAATAAAAAAAAGACCCCTTCCAAAGAAGACGAAAGAACGAGCCAGCCAGGATTCGAACCTGGAATCTCCTGATCCGTAGTCAGGCGCGTTATCCGTTGCGCCACTGGCCCACGTACGTGATTGAGAAATAAAATATGACATTGGTATATGCTGGAGTAGGGACGGAGAACTTATGACTCACTTTGTTATGTTATGTGGCACGTTTGAAACATTTGCTGTCATGTTAGCGAATTGTAGGAGATAATATACTTTTTTTTGCGAAATTTTATATATTTTTCGTCAAATAGAGAATAAGTTAAAAGTTTTTCATACCTGCTATAAACTTTAAATGAAATTCGATTGAGAATTACAAAGAATAAAAATAAGGATACAGAGAATTCTTAGCAAAACTTCAGTTTATTATCTTTCAAATTTTTGTGCATTTGTAAGAAACAACTCGTTATACACTAATTCCCTATGAAGTACTTTTTCTTTGTAATAAGAAGGTCGTTTCTTCACAGCAAAATGAATGCTATACAATGCAAAAAAAAGGGGGGGCGGGGGGCGATCTTATTCTGATAACAAAAATGTTATCTAAGATCTAAGGGTAGGAAGGGCACAATTTTGCTTTTGAAAGGTTATCGGACCACTGCTGGGATTTCAAAGGGCAGGCACTGCACCATTTCGCCCTTCTACTGCGAATGCTCTCTATAATACTCTTAAATGCTATATTACTTTCGTTTCATATAGTGCTGAGCTGATAATGCCTTCTTGAAGTATGAACTACGTTACATTACTTAATAAAATATATTAAACAAACAAATAAATAAAAAATGAATCGACAAAGGGGAAAAAATACATATGTACTAGAAAATAAAGACAGCTGGTTGAACTAAATAGCAAATCACCACACCACGTGACTTTTTAAAGATTTCAATATTTGCTGTGTCAAGACGAATCTAATAATACCTTATATGTCAAAATCGATGCAGCCATTTGGAATCTGGTAGGAGAATGTAATTAATGAGCACGCATACACAGATACGTACAGTTTGGAAATGCTTAAAAAGTATCTTTTTTGCTATGCCGTAGTCGGTAAACATGTGTATTTAACTTTATTCGATTGATTGTTTATAACAAAAAGTCTAACACAGTTCCATACTTATTAAATGAAATGAACGTACAATTAGGGTTAACGCGTTCGCAACGAGCATCAATTACTTTTTTTTTTTTTTTCACTAAATTTTTGCATTATTTAATCGTTAAAATTCTCTGACTAGATAAGACGAAATTTTCGTAAAAAAAGACTGATGTCCAAATAAAAAAAATTTGCGCACCCTGTAGAGCACGTATACGTACTGCCCGTCACGAAGGGATTAAAAATTACAGCAAAACTTCAGCAATTTCTAAAACTGGTTTTCTATCTTAAATTAAAAAAAAAAGACCCCTTCCAAAGAGGACGAAAGAACGAGCCAGCCAGGATTCGAACCTGGAATCTCCTGATCCGTAGTCAGGCGCGCTATCCGTTGCGCCACTGGCCCACGTACGTGATTGAGAAATAAAATATGACATTGGTATATGCTGGAGTAGGGACGGAGAACTTATGACTCACTTTGTTATGTTATGTGGCACGTTTGAAACATTTGCTGTCATGTTAGCGAATTGTAGGAGATAATATACTTTTTTTTGCGAAATTTTATATATTTTTCGTCAAATAGAGAATAAGTTAAAAGTTTTTCATACCTGCTATAAACTTTAAATGAAATTCCATTGAGAATTACAAAGAATAAAAATAAGGATACAGAGAATTCTTAGCAAAACTTCAGTTTATTATCTTTCAAATTTTTGTGCATTTGTAAGAAACAACTCGTAATACACTAATTCCCTATGAAGTACTTTTTCTTTGTAATAAGAAGGTCGTTTCTTCACAGCAAAATGAATGCTATACAATGCAAAAAAAAGGGGGGGCGGGGGGCGATCTTATTCTGATGACAAAAATGTTATCTAAGGGTAGGAAGGGCACAATTTTGCTTTTGAAAGGTTATCGGACCACTGCTGGGATTTCAAAGGGCAGGCACTGCACCATTTCGCCCTTCTACTGCGAATGCTCTCTATAATACTCTTAAATGCTATATTACTTTCGTTTCATATAGTGCTGAGCTGATAGTGCCTTCTTGAAGTATGAACTATGTTACATTACTTAATAAAATATATTAAACAAACAAATAAATAAAAAATGAATCGACAAAGGGAAAAAAATACATATGTACTAGAAAATAAAGACAGCTGGTTGAACTAAATAGCAAATCACCACACCACGTGACTTTTTAAAGATTTCAATTGTTGCTGTGTCAAGACGAATCTAATAATACCTTATATGTCAAAATCGATGCAGCCATTTGGAATCTGGAAGGAGAATGTAATTAATGAGCACGCATACACAAATACGTACAGTTTGGAAATGCTTACAAAGTATCTTTTTTGCTATGCCGTACTCGGTAAACATGTGTATTTAACTTTATTCGATTGATTGTTTATAACAAAAAGTCTAACACACTTCCATACTTATTAAATGAAATGAACGTACAATTAGGGTTAACGCGTTTGCAACGAGCATCAATTACTTTTTTTTTTTTTTTTTTTTTTTTTTTTTCACTAAATTTTTGCATTATTTAATCGTTAAAATTCTCTGACTAGATAAGACGAAATTTTCCGTAAAAAAAGACTGATGTCCAAATAAAAAAATCTTGCGCACCCTGTAGAGCAAGTATACGTTCTGCCCGTCACGAAGGGGTTAAAAATTACCGCAAAACTTCAGCAATTTCTAAAACTGTTTTTCTATCTTAAATAAATGAAAAAAAGACCCCTTCCAAAGAAGACGAAAGAACGAGCCAGCCAGGATTCGAACCTGGAATCTCCTTATCCGTAGTCAGGCGCGTTATCCGTTGCGCCACTGGCCCACATACGTGATTCAGAAATAAAATATGACATTGGTATATGCTGGAGTAGGGACGGAGAACTTATGACTCACTTTGTTATGTTATGTGGCACGTTTGAAACATTTGCTGTCATGTTAGCGAATTGTAGGAGATAATATACTTTTTTTGCGAAATTTTATATATTTTTCGTCAAATAGAGAATAAGTTAAAAGTTTTTCATACCTGCTATAAACTTTAAATGAAATTCGATTGAGAATTACAAAGAATAAAAAAAAGGATACAGAGAATTCTTAGCAAATTCAGTTTATTATCTTTCAAATTTTTGTGCATTTGTAAGAAACAACTCGTAATACACTAATTCCCTATGAAGTACTTTTTCTTTGTAATAAGAAGGTCGTTTCTTCACAGCAAAATGAATGCTATACAATGCAAAAAAAAGGGGGGCGGGGGGCGATCTTATTCTGATCACAAAAATGTTATCTAAGGGTAGGAAGGGCACAATTTTGCTTTTGAAAGGTTATCGGACCACTGCTGGGATTTCAAAGGGCAGGCACTGCACCATTTCGCCCTTCTACTGCGAATGCTCTCTATAATACTCTTAAATGCTATATTACTTTCGTTTCATATAGTGCTGAGCTGATAATGCCTTCTTGAAGTATGAACTACGTTACATTACTTAATAAAATATAAAATACATATGTACTAGAAAATAAAGACAGCTGGTTGAACTAAATAGCAAATCACCACACCACGTGATTTTTTAAAGATTTCAATATTTGCTGTGTCAAGACGAATCTAATAAGACCTTATATGTCAAAATCGATGCAGCCATTTGGAATCTGGTAGGAGAATGTAATTAATGAGCACGCATACACAGATACGTACAGTTTGGAAATGCTTAAAAAGTATCTTTTTTGCTATGCCGTAGTCGGTAAACATGTGTATTTAACTTAATTCGATTGATTGTTTATAACAAAAAGTCTAACACAGTTCCATACTTATTAAATGAAATGAACGTACAATTAGGGTTAACGCGTTCGCAACGAACATCAATTACTTTTTTTTTTTTTTTCACTAAATTTTTGCATTATTTAATCGTTAAAATTCTCTGACTAGATAAGACGAAATTTTCGTAAAAAAAGACTGATGTCCAAATAAAAAAAATTTGCCCACCCTGTAGAGCACGTATACGTACTGCCCGTCACGAAGTGATTAAAAATTACAGCAAAACTTCAGCAATTTCTAAAACTGTTTTTCTATCTTAAATTTAAAAAAAAGACCCCTTCCAAAGAGGACGATAGAACGAGCCAGCCAGGATTCGAACCTGGAATCTCCTGATCCGTAGTCAGGCGCGTTATCCGTTGCGCCACTGGCCCACGTACGAGTCTCAGAAATAAAATATGACATTGGTATATGCTGGAGTAGGGACGGAGAACTTATGACTCACTTTGTTATGTTATGTGGCACGTTTGAAACATTTGCTGTCATGTTAGCGAATTGTAGGAGATAATATACTTTTTTTGCGAAATTTTATATATTTTTCGTCAAATAGAGAATAAGTTAAAAGTTTTTCATACCTGCTATAAACTTTAAAAGAAATTCGATTGAGAATTACAAAGAATAAAAATAAGGATACAGAGAATTCTTAGCAAAACTGCAGTTTATTATCTTTCAAATTTTTGTGCATTTGTAAGAAACAACTCGTAATACACTAATTCCCTATGAAGTACTTTTTCTTTGTAATAAGAAGGTCGTTTCTTCACAGCAAAATGAATGCTATACAATGCAAAAAAATAAGGGGGCGGGGGGCGATCTTATTCTGATGACAAAAATGTTATCTAAGGGCAGGAAGGGCACAATTTTGCTTTTGAAAGGTTATCGGACCACTGCTGGGATTTCAAAGGGCAGGCACTGCACCATTTCGCCCTTCTACTGCGAATGCTCTCTATAATACTCTTAAATGCTATATTACTTTCGTTTCATATAGTGCTGAGCTGATAATGCCTTCTTGAAGTATGAACTACGTTACATTACTTAATAAAATATATTAAACAAACAAATAAATAAAAAATGAATCGACAAAGGGGAAAAAATACATATGTACTAGAAAATAAAGACAGCTGGTTGAACTAAATAGCAAATCACCACACCACGTGATTTTTTAAAGATTTCAATATTTGCTGTGTCAAGACGAATCTAATAAGACCTTATATGTCAAAATCGATGCAGCCATTTGGAATCTGGTAGGAGAATGTAATTAATGAGCACGCATACACAGATACGTACAGTTTGGAAATGCTTAAAAAGTATCTTTTTTGCTATGCCGTAGTCGGTAAACATGTGTATTTAACTTAATTCGATTGATTGTTTATAACAAAAAGTCTAACACAGTTCCATACTTATTAAATGAAATGAATGTACAATTAGGGTTAACGCGTTCGCAACGAACATCAATTACTTATTTTTTTTTTCACTAAATTTTTGCATTATTTAATCGTTAAAATTCTCTGACTAGATAAGACGAAATTTTCATAAAAAAAGACTGATGTCCAAATAAAAAAAATTTGCGCACCCTGTAGAGCACGTATACGTACTGCCCGTCACGAAGGGATTAAAAATTACAGCAAAACTTCAGCAATTTCTAAAACTGGTTTTCTATCTTAAATTAAAAAAAAAAGACCCCTTCCACAGAGAACGAAAGAACGAGCCAGCCAGGATTCGAACCTGGAATCTCCTGATCCGTAGTCAGGCGCGTTATCCGTTGCGCCACTGGCCCACGTACGTGTTTCAGAAATAAAATATGACATTGGTATATGCTGGAGTAGGGACGGAGAACTTATGACTCACTTTGTTATGTTATGTGGCACGTTTGAAACATTTGCTGTCATGTTAGCGAATTGTAGGAGATAATATACTTTTTTTGCGAAATTTTATATATTTTTCGTCAAATAGAGAATAAGTTAAAAGTTTTTCATACCTGCTATAAACTTTAAAAGAAATTCGATTGAGAATTACAAAGAATAAAAATAAGGATACAGAGAATTCTTAGCAAAACTTCAGTTTATTATCTTACAAATTTTTGTGCATTTGTAAGAAACAACTCGTAATACACTAATTCCCTATGAAGTACTTTTTCTTTGTAATAAGAAGGTCGTTTCTTCACAACAAAATGAATGCTATACAATGCAAAAAAAAAAAGGGGGGTGGGGGGCGATCTTATTCTGATGACAAAAATGTTATCTAAGGGCAGGAAGTGCACAATTTTGCTTTTGAAAGGTTATCGGACCACTGCTGGGATTTCAAAGGGCAGGCACTGCAGCATTTCGCCCTTCTACTGCGAATGCTCTCTATATTTCTCTTAAATGCTATATTACTTTCGTTTCATATAGTGCTGAGCTGATAATGCCTTCTTGAAGTATGAACTACGTTACATTACTTAATAAAATATAAAATACATATGTACTAGAAAATAAAGACAGCTGGTTGAACTAAATAGCAAATCACCACACCACGTGATTTTTTAAAGATTTCAATATTTGCTGTGTCAAGACGAATCTAATAATACCTTATATGTCAAAATCGATGCAGCCATTTGGAATCTGGAAGGAGAATGTAATTAATGAGCACGCATACACAAATACGTACAGTTTGGAAATGCTTACAAAGTATCTTTTTTGCTATGGCGTAGTCGGTAAACATCTGTATTTAACGTTATTCGATTGATTGTTTATAACAAAAAGTCTAACACAGTTCCATACTTATTAAATTAAATGAACGTACAATTAGGGTTAACGCGTTCGCAACGAGCATCAATTACTTTTTTTTTTTTCCACTAAATTTTTGCATTATTTAATCGTTAAAATTCTCTGACTAGATAAGACGAAATTTTCCGTAAAAAAAGACTGATGTCCAAATAAAAAAATTTTGCGCACCCTGTAGAGCAAGTATACGTTCTGCCCGTCACGAAGGGGTTAAAAATTACCGCAAGACTTCAGCAATTTCTAAAACTGTTTTTCTATCTTAAATAAATAAAAAAAAAGACACCTTCCAAAGAAGACGAAAGAACGAGCCAGCCAGGATTCGAACCTGGAATCTCCTGATCCGTAGTCAGGCGCGTTATCCGTTGCGCCACTGGCCCACGTACGTGATTGAGAAATAAAATATGACATTGGTATATGCTGGAGTAGGGACGGAGAACTTATGACTCACTTTGTTATGTTATGTGGCACGTTTGAAACATTTGCTGTCATGTTAGCGAATTGTAGGAGATAATATACTTTTTTTTGCGAAATTTTATATATTTTTCGTCAAATAGAGAATAAGTTAAAAGTTTTTCATACCTGCTTTAAACTTTAAATGAAATTCGATTGAGAATTACAAAGAATAAAAATAAGGATACAGAGAATTCTTAGCAAAACTTCAGTTTATTATCTTTCAAATTTTTGTGCATTTGTAAGAAACAATTCGTAATACACTAATTCCCTATGAAGTACTTTTTCTTTGTAATAAGAAGGTCGTTTCTTCACAGCAAAATGAATGCTATACAATGCAATAAAAGAGGCGGGGGGCGATCTTATACTGATAACAAGAATGTTATCTAAGGGTAGGAAGGGCACAATTTTGCTTTTGAAAGGTTATCGGACCACTGCTGGGATTTCAAAGGGCAGGCACTGCACCATTTCGCCCTTCTACTGCGAATGCTCTCTATAATACTCTTAAATGCTATATTACATTCGTTTCATATAGTGCTGAGCTGATAATGCCTTCTTGAAGTATGAACTACGATACATTACTTAATAAAATATATTAAACAAACAAATAAATAAAAAATGAATCGACAAAGGGGAAAAGATACATATGTACTAGAAAATAAAGACAGCTGGTTGAACTAAATAGCAAATCACCACACCACGTGACTTTTTAAAGATTTCAATATTTGCTGTGTCAAGACGAATCTAATAATACCTTATATGTCAAAATCGATGCAGCCATTTGGAATCTGGAAGGAGAATGTAATTAATGAGCACGCATACACAAATACGTACAGTTTGGAAATGCTTACAAAGTATCTTTTTTGCTATGCCGTACTCGGTAAACATGTGTATTTAACTTTATTCGATTGATTGTTTATAACAAAAAGTCTAACACAGTTCCATACTTATTAAATGAAATGAACGTACAATTAGGGTTAACGCGTTCGCAACGAGCATCAATTACTTTTTTTTTTTTTTTCACTAAATTTTTGCATTATTTAATCGTTAAAATTCTCTGACTAGATAAGACGAAATTTTCGTAAAAAAAGACTGATGTCCAAATAAAAAAAATTTGCGCACCCTGTAGAGCACGTATACGTACTGCCCGTCACGAAGGGATTAAAAATTACAGCAAAACTTCAGCAATTTCTAAAACTGGTTTTCTATCTTAAATTAAAAAAAAAAAGACCCCTTCCAAAGAGGACGAAAGAACGGGCCACCCAGGATTCGAACCTGGAATCTCCTGATCCGTAGTCAGGCGCGTTATCCGTTGCGCCACTGGCCCACAACGCGTTACAGAAATAAAATATGACATTGGTATATGCTGGAGTAGGGACGGAGAACTTATGACTCACTTTGTTATGTTATGTGGCACGTTTGAAACATTTGCTGTCATGTTAGCGAATTGTAGGAGATAATATACTTTTTTTTGCGAAATTTTATATATTTTTCGTCAAATAGAGAATAAGTTAAAAGTTTTTCATACCTGCTATAAACTTTAAAAGAAATTCGATTGAGAATTACAAAGAATAAAAATAAGGATACAGAGAATTCTTAGCAAAACTTCAGTTTATTATCTTTCAAATTTTTGTGCATTTGTAAGAAACAACTCGTAATACACTAATTCCCTATGAAGTACTTTTTCTTTGTAATAAGAAGGTCGTTTCTTCACAGCAAAATGAATGCTATACAATGCAAAAAAAAAGGGGGACGGGGGGCGATCTTATTCTGATGACAAAAATGTTATCTAAGGGTAGGAAGGGCACAATTTTGCTTTTGAAAAGTTATCGGACCACTGCTGGGATTTCAAAGGGCAGGCACTGCACCATTTCGCCCTTCTACTGCGAATTCTCTCTATAATACTCTTAAATGCTATATTACTTTCGTTTCATATAGTGCTGAGCTGATAATGCCTTCTTGAAGTATGAACTACGTTACATTACTTAATAAAATATATTAAACTAACAAATAAGTAAAAAATGAATCGACAAAGGGAAAAAAATACATATGTACTAGAAAATAAAGACAGCTGGTTGAACTAAATAGCAAATCACCACACCACGTGACTTTTTAAAGATTTCAATATTTGCTGTGTCAAGACGAATCTAATAATACCTTATATGTCAAAATCGATGCAGCCATTTGGAATCTGGAAGGAGAATGTAATTAATGAGCACGCATACACAAATACGTACAGTTTGGAAATGCTTACAAAGTATCTTTTTTGCTATGCCGTACTCGGTAAACATGTGTATTTAACTTTATTCGATTGATTGTTTATAACAAAAAGTCTAACACAGTTCCATACTTATTAAATGAAATGAACGTACAATTAGGGTTAACGGGTTCGCAACGAGCATCAATTACTTTTTTTTTTTTCACTAAATTTTTGCATTATTTAATCGTTAAAATTCTCTGACTAGATAAGACGAAACTTTCGTAAAAAAAGACTGATGTCCAAATAAAAAAAATTTGCGCACCCTGTAGAGCACGTATACGTACTGCCCTTCACGAAGGGATTAAAAATTACAGCAAAACTTCAGCAATTTCTAAAACTGTTTTTCTATCTTAAATTAAAAAAAAAAAGACCCCTTCCAAAGAGAACGAAAGAACGAGCCAGCCAGGATTCGAACCTGGAATCTCCTGATCCGTAGTCAGGCGCGTTATCCGTTCCGCCACTGGCCCACGTACGTGTTTCAAAAATAAAATATGACATTGGTATATGCTGGAGTAGGGACGGAGAACTTATGACTCACTTTGTTATGTTATGTGGCACGTTTGAATCATTTGCTGTCATGTTAGCGAATAGTAGGAGATAATATACTTTTTTTTGCGAAATTTTATATATTTTTCGTCAAATAGAGAATAAGTTAAAAGTTTTTCATACCTGCTATAAACTTTAAAAGAAATTCGATTGAGAATTACAAAGAATAAAAATAAGGATACAGAGAATTCTTAGCAAAACTTCAGTTTATTATCTTTCAAATTTTTGTGCATTTGTAAGAAACAACTCGTAATACACTAATTCCCTATGAAGTACTTTTTCTTTGTAATAAGAAGGTCGTTTCTTCACAACAAAATGAATGCTATACAATGCAAAAAAAGGGGGGGGGGCGGGGGGCGATCTTATTCTGATGACAAAAATGTTATCTAAGGGTAGGAAGGGCACAATTTTGCTTTTGAAAGGTTATCGGACCACTGCTGGGATTTCAAAGGGCAGGCACTGCACCATTTCGCCCTTCTACTGCGAATGCTCTCTATAATACTCTTAAATGCTATATTACTTTCGTTTCATATAGTGCTGAGCTGATAATGCCTTCTTGAAGTATGAACTACGTTACATTACTTAATAAAATATAAAATACATATGTACTAGAAAATAAAGACAGCTGGTTGAACTAAATAGCAAATCACCACACCACGTGATTTTTTAAAGATTTTAATATTTGCTGTGTCAAGACGAATCTAATAATACCTTATATGTCAAAATCGATGCAGCCATTTGGAATCTGGAAGGAGAATGTAATTAATGAGCACGCATACACAAATACGTACAGTTTGGAAATGCTTACAAAGTATCTTTTTTGCTATGCTGTAGTCGGTAAACATGTGTATTTAACTTTATTCGATTGATTGTTTATAACAAAAAGTCTAACACAGTTCCATACTTATTAAATGAAATGAACGTACAATTAGGGTTAACGCGTTCGCAACGATCATCAATTACTTTTTTTTTTTTTTCACTAAATTTCTGCATTATTTAATCGTTAAAATTCTCTGACTAGATAAGACGAAATTTTCGTAAAAAAAGACTGATGTCCAAATAAAAAAAATTTGCGCACCCTGTAGAGCACGTATACGTACTGCCCGTCACGAAGGGATTAAAAATTACAGCAAAACTTCAGCAATTTCTAAAACTGTTTTTCTATCTTAAATTAAAAAAAAAAAGACCCCTTCCAAAGAGGACGAAAGAACGAGCCAGACAGGATTCGAACCTGGAATCTCCTGATCCGTAGTCAGGCGCGTTATCCGTTGCGCCACTGGCCCACGTACGTGTTGCAGAAATAAAATATGACATTGGTATATGCTGGAGTAGGGACGGAGAACTTATGACTCACTTTGTTATGTTATGTGGCACGTTTGAAACATTTGCTGTCATGTTAGCGAATTGTAGGAGATAATATACTTTTTTTTGCGAAATTTTATATATTTTTCGTCAAACAGAGAATAAGTTAAAAGTTTTTCATACCTGCTATAAACTTTAAAAGAAATTCGATTGAGAATTACAAAGAATAAAAATAAGGATACAGAGAATTCTTAGCAAAACTTCAGTTTATTATCTTTCAAATTTTTGTGCATTTGTAAGAAACAACTCGTAATACACTAATTCCCTATGAAGTACTTTTTCTTTGTAATAAGAAGGTCGTTTCTTCACAGCAAAATGAATGCTATACAATGCAAAAAAAAGGGGGGCGGGGGGCGATCTTATTCTGATGACAAAAATGTTATCTAAGGGTAGGAAGGGCACAATTTTGCTTTTGAAAGGTTATCGGACCACTGCTGGGATTTCAAAGGGCAGGCACTGCACCATTTCGCCCTTCTACTGCGAATGCTCTCTATAATACTCTTAAATGCTATATTACTTTCGTTTCATATAGTGCTGAGCTGATAATGCCTTCTTGAAGTATGAACTACGTTACATTACTTAATAAAATATAAAATACATATGTACTAGAAAATAAAGACAGCTGGTTGAACTAAATAGCAAATCACCACACCACGTGACTTTTTAAAGATTTCAATATTTGCTGTGTCAAGACGAATCTAATAATACCTTATATGTCAAAATCGATGCAGCCATTTGGAATCTGGTAGGAGAATGTAATTAATGAGCACGCATACACGGATACGTACAGTTTGGAAATGCTTAAAAAGTATCTTTTTTGCTATGCCGTAGTCGGTAAACATGTGTATTTAACTTTATTCGATTGATTGTTTATAACAAAAAGTCTAACACAGTTCCATACTTATTAAATGAAATGAACGTACAATTAGGGTTAACGCGTTCGCAACGAACATCAATTACTTTTTTTTTTTCACTAAATTTTTGCATTATTTAATCGTTAAAATTCTCTGACTAGATAAGACGAAATTTTCGTAAAAAAAGACTGATGTCCAAATAAAAAAAATTTGCGCACCCTGTAGAGCACGTATACGTACTGCCCGTCACGAAGGGATTAAAAATCACAGCAAAACTTCAGCAATTTCTAAAACTGTTTTTCTATCTTAAATTAAAAAAAAAGACCCCTTCCAAAGAGGACGATAGAACGAGCCAGCCAGGATTCGAACCTGGAATCTCCTGATCCGTAGTCAGGCGCGTTATCCGTTGCGCCACTGGCCCACGTACGTGTTACAGAAATAAAATATGACATTGGTATATGCTGGAGTAGGGACGGAGAACTTATGACTCACTTTGTTATGTTATGTGGCACGTTTGAAACATTTGCTGTCATGTTAGCGAATTGTAGGAGATAATATACTTTTTTTGCGAAATTTTATATATTTTTCGTCAAATAGAGAATAAGTTAAAAGTTTTTCATACCTGCTATAAACTTTAAAAGAAATTCGATTGAGAATTACAAAGAATAAAAATAAGGATACAGAGAATTCTTAGCAAAACTTCAGTTTATTATCTTTCAAATTTTTGTGCATTTGTAAGAAACAACTCGTAATACACTAATTCCCTATGAAGTACTTTTTCTTTGTAATAAGAAGGTCGTTTCTTCACAGCAAAATGAATGCTATACAATGCAAAAAAATAAGGGGGCGGGGGGCGATCTTATTCTGATGACAAAAATGTTATCTAAGGGCAGGAAGGGCACAATTTTGCTTTTGAAAGGTTATCGGACCACTGCTGGGATTTCAAAGGGCAGGCACTGCACCATTTCGCCCTTCTACTGCGAATGCTCTCTATAATACTCTTAAATGCTATATTACTTTCGTTTCATATAGTGCTGCGCTGATAATGCCTTCTTGAAGTATGAACTACGTTACATTACTTAATAAAATATATTAAACAAACAAATAAATAAAAAATGAATCGACAAAGGGGAAAAAATACATATGTACTAGAAAATAAAGACAGCAGGTTGAACTAAATAGCAAATCACCACACCACGTGACTTTTTAAAGATTTCAATATTTGCTGTGTCAAGACGAATCTAATAATACCTTATATGTCAAAATCGATGCAGCCATTTGGAATCTGGTAGGAGAATGTAATTAATGAGCACGCATACACAGATACGTACAGTTTGGAAATGCTTACAAAGTATCTTTTTTGCTATGCCGTAGTCGGTAAACATGTGTATTTAACTTTATTCGATTGATTGTTTATAACAAAAAGTCTAACACAGTTCCATACTTATTAAATGAAATGAACGTACAATTAGGGTTAACGCGTTCGCAACGATCATCAATTACTTTTTTTTTTTTTTCACTAAATTTCTGCATTATTTAATCGTTAAAATTCTCTGACTAGATAAGACGAAATTTTCGTAAAAAAAGACTGATGTCCAAATAAAAAAAATTTGCGCACCCTGTAGAGCACGTATACGTACTGCCCGTCACGAAGGGATTAAAAATTACAGCAAAACTTCAGCAATTTCTAAAACTGTTTTTCTATCTTAAATAAAAAAAAAAAAAGACCCCTTCCAAAGAGGACGAAAGAACGAGCCAGACAGGATTCGAACCTGGAATCTCCTGATCCGTAGTCAGGCGCGTTATCCGTTGCGCCACTGGCCCACGTACGTGTTGCAGAAATAAAATATGACATTGGTATATGCTGGAGTAGGGACGGAGAACTTATGACTCACTTTGTTATGTTATGTGGCACGTTTGAAACATTTGCTGTCATGTTAGCGAATTGTAGGAGATAATATACTTTTTTTGCAAAATTTTATATATTTTTCGTCAAATAGAGAATAAGTTAAAAGTTTTTCATACCTGCTATAAACTTTAAAAGAAATTCGATTGAGAATTACAAAGAATAAAAATAAGGATACAGAGAATTCTTAGCAAAACTTCAGTTTATTATCTTTCAAATTTTTGTGCATTTGTAAGAAACAACTCGTAATACACTAATTCATAATGAAGTACTTTTTCTTTGTAATAAGGAGGTCGTTTCTTCACAACAAAATGAATGCTATACAATGCAAAAAAAAAGGGGGGCGGGGGGCGATCTTATTCTGATGACAAAAATGTTATCTAAGGGCAGGAAGTGCTTAATTTTGCTTTTGAAAGGTTATCGGACCACTGCTGGGATTTCAAAGGGCAGGCACTGCAGCATTTCGCCCTTCTACTGCGAATGCTCTCTATAATTCTCTTAAATGCTATATTACTTTCGTTTCATATAGTGCTGAGCTTATAATGCCTTCTTGAAGTATGAACTACGTTACATTACTTAATAAAATATAAAATACATATGTACTAGAAAATAAAGACAGCTGGTTGAACTAAATAGCAAATCACCACACCACGTGATTTTTTAAAGATTTCAATATTTGCTGTGTCAAGACGAATCTAATAATACCTTATATGTCAAACTCGATGCAGCCAGTTGGAATCTGGAAGGAGAATGTAATTAATGAGCACGCATACACAAATACGTACAGTTTGGAAATGCTTACAAAGTATCTTTTTTGCTATGCCGTAGTCGGTAAACATCTGTATTTAACTTTATTCGATTGATTGTTTATAACAAAAAGTCTAACACAGTTCCATACTTATTAAATTAAATGAACGTACAATTAGGGTTAACGCGTTCGCAACGAGCATCAATTACTTTTTTTTTTTTTTTTTTTTTTTTCCACTAAATTTTTGCATTATTTAATCGTTAAAATTCTCTGACTAGATAAGACGAAATTTTCCGTAAAAAAAGACTGATGTCCAAATAAAAATATTTTGCGCACCCTGTAGAGCAAGTATACGTTCTGCCCGTCACGAAGGGGTTAAAAATTACCGCAAAACTTCAGCAATTTCTAAAACTGTTTTTCTATCTTAAATAAATAAAAAAAAGACCCCTTCCAAAGAAGACGAAAGAACGAGCCAGCCCGGATTCGAACCTGGAATCTCCTGATCCGTAGTCAGGCGCGTTATCCGTTGCGCCACTGGCCCACGTACGTGATTGAGAAATAAAATATGATATTGGTATATGCTGGAGTAGGGACGGAGAACTTATGACTCACTTTGTTATGTTATGTGGCACGTTTGAAACATTTGCTGTCATGTTAGCGAATTGTAGGAGATAATATACTTTTTTTTGCGAAATTTTATATATTTTTCGTCAAATGGAGAATAAGTTAAAAGTTTTTCATACCTGCTATAAACTTTAAATGAAATTCGATTGAGAATTACAAAGAATAAAAATAAGGGTTGGGTTGATTGTTGACGGCCGATTATCTACTCGAGGGATATAGGCCCTAGGAGGAGTGCCCTTCGTGGGGGTTTTTCTAAGGGAACCTAACCCGTATTTACGCATGGAAAATCCAAGGCTTCGAAGAAAACCACGAAAACTCCGAAACGGTTAGGCCGACGGGCGCGATTGGGTTCGAACCCAGCACCTCCCGTCTACCAGCTTCGAGAGCAGAACCTCTCAGCCACTGGTGGGGCGAATAAAAATAAGGATACAGAGAATTCTTACCAAAACTTCAGTTTATTATCTTTCAAATTTTTGTGCATTTGTAAGAAACAACTCGTAATACACCAATTCCCTATGAAGTACTTTTTCTTTGTAATAAGAAGGTCGTTTCTTCACAGCAAAATGAATGCTATACAATGCAAAAAAAGGGGGGGGGGGCGGGGGGCGATCTTATTCTGATAACAAAAATGTTATCTAAGGGTAGGAAGGGCACAATTTTGCTTTTGAAAGGTTATCGGACCACTGCTGGGATTTCAAAGGGCAGGCACTGCACCATTTCGCCTTTCTACTGCGAATGCTCTCTAGAATACTCTTAAATGCTATATTACTTTCGTTTCATATAGTGCTGAGCTGATAATGCCTTCTTGAAGTATGAACTACGATACATTACTTAATAAAATATATTAAACAAACAAATAAATAAAAAATGAATCGACAAAGGGGAAAAAATACATATGTACTAGAAAATAAAGACAGCTGGTTGAACTAAATAGCAAATCACCACACCACGTGACTTTTTAAAGATTTCAATATTTGCTGTGTCAAGACGAATCTAATAATACCTTATATGTCAAAATCGATGCAGCCATTTGGAATCTGGTAGGAGAATGTAATTAATGAGCACGCATACACAGATACGTACAGTTTGGAAATGCTTAAAAAGTATCTTTTTTGCTATGCCGTAGTCGGTAAACATGTGTATTTAACTTTATTCGATTGATTGTTTATAACAAAAAGTCTAACACAGTTCCATACTTATTAAATGAAATGAACGTACAATTAGGGTTAACGCGTTCGCAACGAGCATCAATTACTTTTTTTTTTTTTCACTAAATTTTTGCATTATTTAATCGTTAAAATTCTCTGACTAGATAAGACGAAATTTTCGTAAAAAAAGACTGATGTCCAAATAAAAAAAATTTGCGCACCCTGTAGAGCACGTATACGTAATGCCCGTCACGAAGGGATTAAAAATTACAGCAAAACTTCAGCAATTTCTAAAACTGGTTTTCTATCTTAAATTAAAAAAAAAAGACCCCTTCCAAAGAGGACGAAAGAACGAGCCAGCCAGGATTCGAACCTGGAATCTCCTGATCCGTAGTCAGGCGCATTATCCGTTGCGCCACTGGCCCACGTACGCGTTTCAGAAATAAAATATGACATTGGTATATGCTGGAGTAGGGACGGAGAACTTATGACTCACTTTGTTATGTTATGTGGCACGTTTGAAACATTTGCTGTCATGTTAGCGAATTGTAGGAGATAATATACTTTTTTTGCGAAATTTTATATATTTTTCGTCAAATAGAGAATAAGTTAAAAGTTTTTCATACCTGCTATAAACTTTAAAAGAAATTCGATTGAGTATTACAAAGAATAAAAATAAGGATACAGAGAATTCTTAGCAAAACTTCAGTTTATTATCTTTCAAATTTTTGTGCATTTGTAAGAAACAACTCGTAATACACTAATACCCTATGAAGTACTTTTTCTTTGTAATAAGAAGGTCGTTTCTTCACAGCAAAATGAATGCTATACAATGCAAAAAAAGGGGGGGGGCGATTTTATTCTGATGACAAAAATGTTATCTAAGGGTAGGAAGGGCACAATTTTGCTTTTGAAAGGTTATCGGACCACTGCTGGGATTTCAAAGGGCAGGCACTGCACCATTTCGCCCTTCTACTGCGAATTCTCTCTATAATACTCTTAAATGCTATATTACTTTCGTTTCATATAGTGCTGAGCTGATAATGCCTTCTTGAAGTATGAACTACGTTACATTACTTAATAAAATATATTAAACTAACAAATAAGTAAAAAATGAATCGACAAAGGGAAAAAAATATATATGTACTAGAAAATGAAGACAGCTGGTTGAACTAAATAGCAAATCACCACACCACGTGACTTTTTAAAGATTTCAATATTTGCTGTGTCAAGACGAATCTAATAATACCTTATATGTCAAAATCGATGCAGCCATTTGGAATCTGGAAGGAGAATGTAATTAATGAGCACGCATACACAAATACGTACAGTTTGGAAATGCTTACAAAGTATCTTTTTTGCTATGCCGTAGTCGGTAAACATGTGTATTTAACTTTATTCGATTGATTGTTTATAACAAAAAGTCTAACACAGTTCCATACTTATTAAATGAAATGAACGTACAATTAGGGTTAACGCGTTCGCAACGATCATCAATTACTTTTTTTTTTTTTTCACTAAATTTCTGCATTATTTAATAGTTAAAATTCTCTGACTAGATAAGACGAAATTTTCGTAAAAAAAGACTGATGTCCAAATAAAAAAAATTTGCGCACCCTGTAGAGCACGTATACGTACTGCCCGTCACGAAGGGATTAAAAATTACAGCAAAACTTCAGCAATTTCTAAAACTGTTTTTCTATCTTAAATAAAAAAAAAAAGACCCCTTCCAAAGAGGACGAAAGAACGAGCCAGACAGGATTCGAACCTGGAATCTCCTGATCCGTATTCAGGCGCGTTATCCGTTGCGCCACTGGCCCACGTACGTGTTGCAGAAATAAAATATGACATTGGTATATGCTGGAGTAGGGACGGAGAACTTATGACTCACTTTGTTATGTTATGTGGCACGTTTGAAACATTTGCTGTCATGTTAGCGAATTGTAGGAGATAATATACTTTTTTTGCGAAATTTTATATATTTTTCGTCAAATAGAGAATAAGTTAAAAGTTTTTCATACCTGCTATAAACTTTAAAAGAAATTCGATTGAGAATTACAAAGAATAAAAATAAGGATACAGAGAATTCTTAGCAAAACTTCAGTTTATTATCTTTCAAATTTTTGTGCATTTGTAAGAAACAACTCGTAATACACTAATTCCCTATGAAGTACTTTTTCTTTGTAATAAGGAGGTCGTTTCTTCACAACAAAATGAATGCTATACAATGCAAAAAAAAAGGGGGGCGGGGTGCGATCTTATTCTGATGACAAAAATGTTATCTAAGGGCAGGAAGTGCTTAATTTTGCTTTTGAAAGGTTATCGGACCACTGCTGGGATTTCAAAGGGCAGGCACTGCAGCATTTCGCCCTTCTACTGCGAATGCTCTCTATAATTCTCTTAAATGCTATATTACTTTCGTTTCATATAGTGCTGAGCTTATAATGCCTTCTTGAAGTATGAACTACGTTACATTACTTAATAAAATATAAAATACATATGTACTAGAAAATAAAGACAGCTGGTTGAACTAAATAGCAAATCACCACACCACGTGATTTTTTAAAGATTTCAATAATTGCTGTGTCAAGACGAATCTAATAATACCTTATATGTCAAACTCGATGCAGCCATTTGGAATCTGGAAGGAGAATGTAATTAATGAGCACGCATACACAAATACGTACAGTTTGGAAATGCTTACAAAGTATCTTTTTTGCTATGCCGTAGTCGGTAAACATCTGTATTTAACTTTATTCGATTGATTGTTTATAACAAAAAGTCTAACACAGTTCCATACTTATTAAATTAAATGAACGTACAATTAGGGTTAACGCGTTCGCAACGAGCATCAATTACTTTTTTTTTTTTTTTTTTTTTCCACTAAATTTTTGCATTATTTAATCGTTAAAATTCTCTGACTAGATAAGACGAAATTTTCCGTAAAAAAAGACTGATGTCCAAATAAAAATATTTTGCGCACCCTGTAGAGCAAGTATACGTTCTGCCCGTCACGAAGGGGTTAAAAATTACCGCAAAACTTCAGCAATTTCTAAAACTGTTTTTCTACCTTAAATAAATAAAAAAAAGACCCCTTACAAAGAAGACGAAAGAACGAGCCAGCCCGGATTCGAACCTGGAATCTCCTGATCCGTAGTCAGGCGCGTTATCCGTTGCGCCACTGGCCCACGTACGTGATTGAGAAATAAAATATGATATTGGTATATGCTGGAGTAGGGACGGAGAACTTATGACTCACTTTGTTATGTTATGTGGCACGTTTGAAACATTTGCTGTCATGTTAGCGAATTGTAGGAGATAATATACTTTTTTTTGCGAAATTTTATATATTTTTCGTCAAATAGAGAATAAGTTAAAAGTTTTTCATACCTGCTATAAACTTTAAATGAAATTCGATTGAGAATTACAAAGAATAAAAATAAGGGTTGGGTTGATTGTTGACGGCCGATTATCTACTCGAGGGATATAGGCCCTAGGGGGAGTGCCCTTCGTGGGGGTCTTTCTAAGGGAACCTAACCCGTATTTACGCATGGAAAATCCAAGGCTTCGAAGAAAACCACGAAAACTCCGAAACGGTTAGGCCGACGGGCGCGATTGGGTTCGAACCCAGCACCTCCCGTCTACCAGCTTCGAGAGCAGAACCTCTCAGCCACTGGTGGGGCGAATAAAAATAAGGATACAGAGAATTCTTAGCAAAACTTCAGTTTATTATCTTTCAAATTTTTGTGCATTTGTAAGAAACAACTCGTAATACACCAATTCCCTATGAAGTACTTTTTCTTTGTAATAAGAAGGTCGTTTCTTCACAGCAAAATGAATGCTATACAATGCAAAAAAAGGGGGGGGGGCGGGGGGCGATCTTATTCTGATAACAAAAATGTTATCTAAGGGTAGGAAGGGCACAATTTTGCTTTTGAAAGGTTATCGGACCACTGCTGGGATTTCAAAGGGCAGGCACTGCACCATTTCGCCCTTCTACTGCGAATGCTCTCTAGAATACTCTTAAATGCTATATTACTTTCGTTTCATATAGTGCTGAGCTGATAATGCCTTCTTGAAGTATGAACTACGATACATTACTTAATAAAATATATTAAACAAACAAATAAATAAAAAATGAATCGACAAAGGGGAAAAAATACATATGTACTAGAAAATAAAGACAGCTGGTTGAACTAAATAGCAAATCACCACACCACGTGACTTTTTAAAGATTTCAATATTTGCTGTGTCAAGACGAATCTAATAATACCTTATATGTCAAAATCGATGCAGCCATTTGGAATCTGGTAGGAGAATGTAATTAATGAGCACGCATACACAGATACGTACAGTTTGGAAATGCTTAAAAAGTATCTTTTTTGCTATGCCGTAGTCGGTAAACATGTGTATTTAACTTTATTCGATTGATTGTTTATAACAAAAAGTCTAACACAGTTCCATACTTATTAAATGAAATGAACGTACAATTAGGGTTAACGCGTTCGCAACGAGCATCAATTACTTTTTTTTTTTTTTCACTAAATTTTTGCATTATTTAATCGTTAAAATTCTCTGACTAGATAAGACGAAATTTTCGTAAAAAAAGACTGATGTCCAAATAAAAAAAATTTGCGCACCCTGTAGAGCACGTATACGTACTGCCCGTCACGAAGGGATTAAAAATTACAGCAAAACTTCAGCAATTTCTAAAACTGGTTTTCTATCTTAAATTAAAAAAAAAAAGACCCCTTCCAAAGAGGACGAAAGAACGAGCCAGCCAGGATTCGAACCTGGAATCTCCCGATCCGTAGTCAGGCGCATTATCCGTTGCGCCACTGGCCCACGTACGCGTTTCAGAAATAAAATATGACATTGGTATATGCTGGAGTAGGGACGGAGAACTTATGACTCACTTTGTTATGTTATGTGGCACGTTTGAAACATTTGCTGTCATGTTAGCGAATTGTAGGAGATAATATACTTTTTTTGCGAAATTTTATATATTTTTCGTCAAATAGAGAATAAGTTAAAAGTTTTTCATACCTGCTATAAACTTTAAAAGAAATTCGATTGAGAATTACAAAGAATAAAAATAAGGATACAGAGAATTCTTAGCAAAACTTCAGTTTATTATCTTTCAAATTTTTGTGCATTTGTAAGAAACAACTCGTAATACACTAATTCCCTATGAAGTACTTTTTCTTTGTAATAAGAAGGTCGTTTCTTCACAACAAAATGAATGCTATACAATGCAAAAAAAAGGGGGGGGGCGAGGGGCGATCTTATTCTGATAACAAAAATGTTATCTAAGGGCAGGAAGTGCACAATTTTGCTTTTGAAAGGTTATCGGACCACTGCTGGGATTTCAAAGGGCAGGCACTGCACCATTTCGCCCTTCTACTGCGAATGCTCTCTATAATACTCTTAAATGCTATATTACTTTCGTTTCATATAGTGCTGAGCTGATAATGCCTTCTTGAAGTATGAACTACGTTACATTACTTAATAAAATATATTAAACAAACAAATAAATAAAAAATGAATCGACAAAGGGGAAAAAATATATATGTACTAGAAAATAAAGACAGCTGGTTGAACTAAATAGCAAATCACCACACCACGTGACTTTTTAAAGATTTCAATATTTGCTGTGTCAAGACGAATCTAATAATACCTTATATGTCAAAATCGATGCAGCCATTTGGAATCTGGTAGGAGAATGTAATTAATGAGCACGCATACACAGATACGTACAGTTTGGAAATGCTTATAAAGTATCTTTTTTGCTATGCCGTAGTCGGTAAAATTGTGTATTTAACTTTATTCGATTGATTGTTTATAACAAAAAGTCCAACACAGTTCCATACTTATTAAATGAAATGAACGTACAATTAGGGTTAACGCGTTCGCAACGAGCATCAATTACTTTTATTTTTTTTTTTTCACTAAATTTTTGCATTATTTAATCGTTAAAATTCTCTGACTAGATAAGACGAAATTTTCGTAAAAAAAGACTGATGTCCAAATAAAAAAAATTTGCGCACCCTGTAGAGCACGTATACGTACTCCCCGTCACGAAGAGATTAAAAATTACAGCAAAACTTCAGCAATTTCTGAAACTGTTTTTCTATCTTAAATTTAAAAAAAAAAAAGACCCCTTCCAAAGAGAACGAAAGAACGAGCCAGCCAGGTTTGGAACCTGGAATCTCCTGACCCGTAGTCAGGCGCGTTATCCGTTGCGCCACTGGCCCACGTACGCGTTTCAGAAACAAAATATGACATTGGTATATGCTGGAGTAGGGACGGAGAATTTATGACTCACTTTGTTATGTTATGTGGCACGTTTGAAACATTTGCTGTCATGTTAGCGAATTGTAGGAGATAATATACTTTTTTTTGAGAAATTTTATATATATTTCGTCAAATAGAGAATAAGTTAAAAGTTTTTCATACCTGCTATAAACTTTAAAAGAAATTCGATTGAGTATTACAAAGAATAAAAATAAGGATACAGAGAATTCTTAGCAAAACTTCAGTTTATTATCTTTCAAATTTTTGTGCATTTGTAAGAAACAACTCGTAATACACTAATACCCTATGAAGTACTTTTTCTTTGTAATAAGAAGGTCGTTTCTTCACAGCAAAATGAATGCTATACAATGCAAAAAAAGGGGGGGGGGCGATTTTATTCTGATGACAAAAATGTTATCTAAGGGTAGGAAGGGAACAATTTTGCTTTTGAAAGGTTATCGGACCACTGCTGGGATTTCAAAGGGCAGGCACTGCAACATTTCGCCCTTCTACTGCGAATGCTCTCTATAATACTCTTAAATGCTATATTACTTTCGTTTCATATAGCGCTGAGCTGATAATGCCTTCTTGAAGTATGAACTACGTTACATTACTTAATAAAATATATTAAACAAACAAATAAATAAAAAATGAATCGACGAAGGGTAAAAAATACATATGTACTAGAAAATAAAGACAGCTGGTTGAACTAAATAGCAAATCACCACACCACGTGACTTTTTAAAGATTTCAATATTTGCTGTGTCAAGACGAATCTAATAATACCTTATATGTCAAAATCGATGCAGCCATTTGGAATCTGGAAGGAGAATGTAATTAACGAGCACGCATACACAAATACGTACAGTTTGGAAATGCTTACAAAGTATCTTTTTTGCTATGCCGTAGTCGGTAAACATGTGTATTTAACTTTATTCGATTGATTGTTTATAACAAAAAGTCTAACACAGTTCCATACTTATTAAATTAAATGAACGTACAATTAGGGTTAACGCGTTCGCAACGAGCATCAATTACTTTTTTTTTTTTTTTCCACTAAATTTTTGCATTATTTAATCGTTAAAATTCTCTGACAAGATAAGACGAAATTTTCCGTAAAAAAAGACTGATGTCCAAATAAAAAAATTTTGCCCACCCTGTAGAGCAAGTATACGTTCTGCCCGTCACGAAGGGGTTAAAAATTACCGCAAAACTTCAGCAATTTCTAAAACTGTTTTTCTATCTTAAATAAATAAAAAAAAAGACCCCTTCCAAAGAAGACGAAGGAACGAGCCAGCCAGGATTCGAACCTGGAATCTCCTGATCCGTAGTCAGGCGCGTTATCCGTTGCGCCACTGGCCCACGTACGTGATTTAGAAATAAAATATGACATTGGTATATGCTGGAGTAGGGACGGAGAACTTATGACTCACTTTGTTATGTTATGTGGCACGTTTGAAACATTTGCTGTCATGTTAGCGAATTGTAGGAGATAATATACTTTTTTTTGCGAAATTTTATATATTTTTCGTCAAATAGAGAATAAGTTAAAAGTTTTTCATACCTGCTATAAACTTTAAATGAAATTCGATTGAGAATTACAAAGAATAAAAATAAGGATACAGAGAATTCTTAGCAAAACTTCAGTTTATTATCTTTCAAATTTTTGTGCATTTGTAAGAAACAACTCGTAATACACTAATTCCCTATGAAGTACTTTTTCTTTGTAATAAGAAGGTCGTTTCTTCACAGCAAAATGAATGCTATACAATGCAAAAAAGGGGGGGGCGGGGGGCGATCTTATTCTGATAACAAAAATGTTATCTAAGGGTAGGAAGGGCACAATTTTGCTTTTGAAAGGTTATCGGACCACTGCTGGGATTTCAAAGGGCAGGCACTGCACCATTTCGCCCTTCTACTGCGAATGCTCTCTATAATACTCTTAAATGCTATATTACTTTCGTTTCATATAGTGCTGAGCTGATAATGCCTTCTTGAAGTATGAACTACGTTACATTACTTAATAAAATATACTAAACAAACAAATAAATAAAAAATGAATCGACAAAGGGGAAAAAATACATATGTACTAGAAAATAAAGACAGCTGGTTGAACTAAATAGCAAATCACCACACCACGTGACTTTTTAAAGATTTCAATATTTGCTGTGTCAAGACGAATCTAATAATAGCTTATATGTCAAAATCGATGCAGCCATTTGGAATCTGGAAGGAGAATGTAATTAATGAGCACGCATACACAAATACGTACAGTTTGGAAATGCTTACAAAGTATCTTTTTTGCTATGCCGTAGTCGGTAAACATGTGTATTTAACTTTATTCGATTGATTGTTTATAACAAAAAGTCTAACACAGTTCCATACTTATTAAATTAAATGAACGTACAATTAGGGTTAACGCGTTCGCAACGAGCATCAATTACTTTTTTTTTTTTTTTTTTCACTAAATTTTTGCATTATTTAATCGTTAAAATTCTCTGACTAGATAAGACGAAATTTTCCGTAAAATAGACTGATGTCCAAATAAAAAAATTTTGCGCACCCTGTAGAGCACGTATACGTACTGCCCGTCACGAAGGGGTTAAAAATTACCGCAAAACTTCAGCAATTTCTAAAACTGTTTTTCTATCTTAAATTAAAAAAGAAAAGACCCCTTCCAAACAGGACGAAAGAACGAGCCAGCCAGGATTCGAACCTGGAATCTCCTGATCCGTAGTCAGGCGCGTTATCCGTTGCGCCACTGGCCCACGTACGTGTTACACAAATAAAATATGACATTGGTATATGCTGGAGTAGGGACGGAGAACTTATGACTCACTTTGTTATGTTATGTGGCACGTTTGAAACATTTGCTGTCATGTTAGCGAATTGTAGGAGATAATATACTTTTTTTTGCGAAATTTTATATATTTTTCGTCAAATAGAGAATAAGTTAAAAGTTTTTCATACCTGCTATAAACTTTAAAAGAAATTCGATTGAGAATTACAAAGAATAAAAATAAGGATACAGAGAATTCTTAGCAAAACTTCAGTTTATTATCTTTCAAATTTTTGTGCATTTGTAAGAAACAACTCGTAATACACTAATTCCCTATGAAGTACTTTTTCTTTGTAATAAGAAGGTCGTTTCTTCACAGCAAAATGAATGTATACAATCCAAAAAAAAGGGGGGCGGGGGGGCGATCTTATTCTGATGACAAAAATGTTATCTAAGGGCAGGAAGGGCACAATTTGCTTTTGAAAGGTTATCGGACCACTGCTGGGATTTCAAAGGGCAGGCACTGCACCATTTCGCCCTTCTACTGCGAATGCTCTCTATAATACTCTTAAATGCTATATTACTTTCGTTTCATATAGTGCTGAGCTGATAATGCCTTCTTGAAGTATGAACTACGTTACATTACTTAATAAAATATAAAATACATATGTACTAGAAAATAAAGACAGCTGGTTGAACTAAATAGCAAATCACCACACCACGTGATTTTTTAAAGATTTTAATATTTGCTGTGTCAAGACGAATCTAATAATACCTTATATGTCAAAATCGATGCAGCCATTTGGAATCTGGAAGGAGAATGTAATTAATGAGCACGCATACACAAATACGTACAGTTTGGAAATGCTTACAAAGTATCTTTTTTGCTATGCCGTAGTCGGTAAACATGTGTATTTAACTTTATTCGATTGATTGTTTATAACAAAAAGTCTAACACAGTTCCATACTTATTAAATGAAATGAACGTACAATTAGGGTTAACGCGTTCGCAACGATCATCAATTACTTTTTTTTTTTTCACTAAATTTTTGCATTATTTAATCGTTAAAATTCTCTGACTAGATAAGACGAAATTTTCGTAAAAAAAGACTGATGTCCAAATAAAAAAAATTTGCGCACCCTGTAGAGCACGTATACGTACTGCCCGTCACGAAGGGATTAAAAATTACAGCAAAACTTCAGCAATTTCTAAAACTGTTTTTCTATCTTAAATTAAAAAAAAAAAGACCCCTTCCAAAGAAGACGAAAGAACGAGCCAGCCAGGATTCGAACCTGGAATCTCCTGATCCGTAGTCAGGCGCGTTATCCGTTGCGCCACTGGCCCACGTACGTGTTGCAGAAATAAAATATGACATTGGTATATGCTGGAGTAGGGACGGAGAACTTATGACTCACTTTGTTATGTTATGTGGCACGTTTGAAACATTTGCTGTCATGTTAGCGAATTGTAGGAGATAATATACTTTTTTTTGCGAAATTTTATATATTTTTCGTCAAACAGAGAATAAGTTAAAAGTTTTTCATACCTGCTATAAACTTTAAAAGAAATTCGATTGAGAATTACAAAGAATAAAAATAAGGATACAGAGAATTCTTAGCAAAACTTCAGTTTATTATCTTTCAAATTTTTGTGCATTTGTAAGAAACAACTCGTAATACACTAATTCCCTATGAAGTACTTTTTCTTTGTAATAAGAAGGTCGTTTCTTCACAGCAAAATGAATGCTATACAATGCAAAAAAAAGGGGGGCGGGGGGCGATCTTATTCTGATGACAAAAATGTTATCTAAGGGTAGGAAGGGCACAATTTTGCTTTTGAAAGGTTATCGGACCACTGCTGGGATTTCAAAGGGCAGGCACTGCACCATTTCGCCCTTCTACTGCGAATGCTCTCTATAATACTCTTAAATGCTATATTACTTTCGTTTCATATAGTGCTGAGCTGATAATGCCTTCTTGAAGTATGAACTACGTTACATTACATAATAAAATATAAAATACATATGTACTAGAAAATAAAGACAGCTGGTTGAACTAAATAGCAAATCACCACACCACGTGATTTTTTAAAGATTTCAATATTTGCTGTGTCAAGACGAATCTAATAATAACTTATATGTCAAAATCGATGAAGCCATTTGGAATCTGGAAGGAGAATGTAATTAATGAGCACGCATACACAAATACGTACAGCTTGGAAATGCTTACAAAGTATCTTTTTTGCTATGCCGTAGTCGGTAAACATGTGTATTTAACTTTATTCGATTGATTGTTTATAACAAAAAGTCTAACACAGTTCCATACTTATTAAATTAAATGAACGTACAATTAGGGTTAACGCGTTCGCAACGAGCATCAATTACTTTTTTTTTTTTTTTTTTTTCACTAAATTTTTGCATTATTTAATCGTTAAAATTCTCTGACTAGATAAGACGAAATTTTCCGTAAAAAAAGACTGATGTCCAAATAAAAAAAATTTGCGCACCCTGTAGAGCAAGTATACGTACTGCCCGTCACAAAGGGCTTAAAAATTACCGCAAAACTTCAGCAATTTCTAAAACTGTTTTTCTATCTTAAATTTAAAAAAAAAGACCCCTTCCAAAGAGGACGAAAGAACGAGCCAGCCAGGATTCGAACCTGGAATCTCCTGATCCGTAGTCAGGCGCGTTATCCGTTGCGCCACTGGCCCACGTACGTGTTACAGAAATAAAATATGACATTGGTATATGCTGGAGTAGGGACGGAGAACTTATGACTCACTTTGTTATGTTATGTGGCACGTTTGAAACATTTGCTGTCATGTTAGCGAATTGTAGGAGATAATATACTTTTTTTTTGCGAAATTTTATATATTTTTCGTCAAATAGAGAATAAGTTAAAAGTTTTTCATACCTGCTGTAAACTTTAAAAGAAATTCGATTGAGAATTACAAAAAATAAAAATAAGGATACAGAGAATTCTTAGCAAAACTTCAGTTTATTATCTTTCAAATTTTTGTGCATTTGTAAGAAACAACTCGTAATAGACTAATTCCCTATGAAGTACTTTTTCTTTGTAATAAGAAAGTCGTTTCTTCACAGCAAAATGAATGTATACAATCCAAAAAAAAGGGGGGCGGGGGGGCGATCTTATTCTGATGACAAAAATGTTATCTAAGGGCAGGAAGGGCACAATTTGCTTTTGAAAGGTTATCGGACCACTGCTGGGATTTCAAAGGGCAGGCACTGCACCATTTCGCCCTTCTACTGCGAATGCTCTGTATAATACTCTTAAATGCTATATTACTTTCGTTTCATATAGTGCTGAGCTGATAATGCCTTCTTGAAGTATGAACTACGTTACATTACTTAATAAAATATAAAATACATATGTACTAGAAAATAAAGACAGCTGGTTGAACTAAATAGCAAATCACCACACCACGTGATTTTTTAAAGATTTTAATATTTGCTGTGTCAAGACGAATCTAATAATACCTTATATGTCAAAATCGATGCAGCCATTTGGAATCTGGAAGGAGAATGTAATTAATGAGCACGCATACACAAATACGTACAGTTTGGAAATGCTTACAAAGTATCTTTTTTGCTATGCCGTAGTCGGTAAACATGTGTATTTAACTTTATTCGATTGATTGTTTATAACAAAAAGTCTAACACAGTTCCATACTTATTAAATGAAATGAACGTACAATTAGGGTTAACGCGTTCGCAACGATCATCAATTACTTTTTTTTTTTTCACTAAATTTTTGCATTATTTAATCGTTAAAATTCTCTGACTAGATAAGACGAAATTTTCGTAAAAAAAGACTGATGTCCAAATAAAAAAAATTTGCGCACCCTGTAGAGCACGTATACGTACTGCCCGTCACGAAGGGATTAAAAATTACAGCAAAACTTCAGCAATTTCTAAAACTGTTTTTCTATCTTAAATTTAAAAAAAAAAGACCCCTTCCAAAGAAGACGAAAGAACGAGCCAGCCAGGATTCGAACCTGGAATCTCCTGATCCGTAGTCAGGCGCGTTATCCGTTGCGCCACTGGCCCACGTACGTATTTCAGAAATAAAATATGACATTGGTATATGCTGGAGTAGGGACGGAGAACTTATGACTCACTTTGTTATGTTATGTGGCACGTTTGAAACATTTGCTGTCATGTTAGCGAATTGTAGGAGATAATATACTTTTTTTGCGAAATATTATATATTTTTCGTCAAATAGAGAATAAGTAAAAAGTTTTTCATACCTGCTATAAACTTTAAAAGAAATTTGATTGAGAATTACAAAGAATAAAAATAAGGATACAGAGAATTCTTAGCAAAACTTCAGTTTATTATCTTTCAAATTTTTGTGCATTTGTAAGAAACAACTCGTAATACACTAATTCCCTATGAAGTACTTTTTCTTTGTAATAAGAAGATCGTTTCTTCACAGCAAAATGAATGCTATACAATGCAAAAAAAGGGGGGGGGGCGGGGGGCGATCTTATTCTGATGACAAAAATGTTATCTAAGGGCAGAAAGGGCACAATTTTGCTTTTGAAAGGTTATCGGACCACTGCTGGGATTTCAAAGGGAAGGCACTGCACCATTTCGCCCTTCTACTGCGAATGCTCTCTATAATACTCTTAAATGCTATATTACTTTCGTTTCATATAGTGCTGAGCTGATAATGCCTCCTTGAAGTATGAACTACGTTACGTTACTTAATAAAATATATTAAACAAACAAATAAATAAAAAATGAATCGACAAAGGGGAAAAAATACATATGTACTAGAAAATAAAGACAGCTGGTTGAACTAAATAGCAAATCACCACACCACGTGACTTTTTAAAGATTTCAATATTTGCTGTGTCAAGACGAATCTAATAATATCTTATATGTCAAAATCGATGCAGCCATTTGGAATCTGGAAGGAGAATGTAATTAATGAGCACGCATACACAAATACGTACAGTTTGGAAATGCTTAAAAAGTATCTTTTTTGCTATGCCGTAGTCGGTAAACATGTGTATTTAACTTTATTCGATTGATTGTTTATAACAAAAAGTCTAACACAGTTCCATACTTATTAAATGAAATGAACGTACAATTAGGTTTAACGCGTTCGCAACGAGCATCAATTACTTTTTTTTTTCACTAAATTTTTGCATTATTTAATCGTTAAAATTCTCTGACTAGATAAGACGAAATTTTCCGTAAAAAAAGACTGATGTCCAAATAAAAAAATTTTGCGCACCCTGTAGAGCAAGTATACGTACTGCCCGTCACGAAGGGGTTAAAAATTACAGCAAAACTTCAGCAATTTCTAAAACTGTTTTTCTATCTTAACTTAAAAAAAAAGACCCCTTCCGAAGAGGACGAAAGAACGAGCCAGCCAGGATTCGAACCTGGAATCTCCTGATCCGTAGTCAGGCTCGTTATCCGTTGCGCCACTGGCCCACGTGCCAGTTTCAGAAATAAAATATGACATTGGTATATGCTGGAGTAGGGACAGAGAACTTATGACTCACTTTGTTATGTTATGTGGCACGTTTGAAACATTTGCTGTCATGTTAGCGAATTGTAGGAGATAATATACTTTTTTTTGCGAAATTTTATATATTTTTCGTCAAATAGAGAATAAGTTAAAAGTTTTTCATACCTGCTATAAACTTTAAAAGAAATTCGATTGAGAATTACAAAAAATAAAAATAAGGATACAGAGAATTCTTAGCAAAACTTCAGTTTATTATCTTTCAAATTTTTGTGCATTTGTAAGAAACAACTCGTAATACACTAATTCCCTATGAAGTACTTTTTCTTTTTAATAAGAAGGTCGTTTCTTCACAGCAAAATGAATGCTATACAATGCAAAAAATAGGGGGGCGGGGGGGGCGATCTTATTCTGATGACAAAAATGTTATCTAAGGGCAGGAAGGGCACAATTTTGCTTTTGAAAGGTTATCGGACCACTGCTGGGATTTCAAAGGGCAGGCACTGCACCATTTTACCCTTCTACTGCGAATGCTCTCTATAATACTCTTAAATGCTATATTACTTTCGTTTCATATAGTGCTGAGCTGATAATGCCTTCTTGAAGTATGAACTACGTTACATTACTTAATAAAATATATTAAACAAACAAATAAATAAAAAATGAATCGACAAAGGGGAAAAAATACATATGTACTAGAAAATAAAGACAGCTGGTTGAACTAAATAGCAAATCACCACACCACGTGACTTTTTAAAGATTTCAATATTTGCTGTGTCAAGACGAATCTAATAATACCTTATATGTCAAAATCGATGCAGCCCAGGCCCGTAACTAGATGGGGGCGATGGGGGCTGTGCCCCCCCCCTAGCTTCCTCTAGAGCCCCCCTAACGATTTCCTTACTTTTTATTTTTCCTTCAACAAAATGTACGTTTTAACTTTCTAAAAAAAAAAAAAACTAGCAAGGAAAACATTTAGATCTTTTAACTGCTTGGATGCAATGGAATATGCCAAACATTTTGCGTGGAGAACCCTATTAGATTAGTTGTTTTATATTATCTTGCTTGCGATACAAGTCTCGAAACGCGTTCTAAGTAGGAACATTTCTTTCTCACGAAAAAATTAAGTCCAGAAGCACACTAACTAGCCACCACATGTTTTTGTACATCTTGACATTTTAAAAGCAATGATCGTATACGGGATGAATGGAAATAGACATATGCTGCTCAAGTTAATCGATAATTAGTTAAGCAATTGTTAAACGTCTTCACTAAAAAGTAGTAACAAAAAAGACGTGTTTCTAAATGTTAATGATTTGCCTGGTGATATTATGTATTTGACAGCAGATTTAGTTAATGATGAAATATCACTTGGAAACTAACTAGAATGTTTCTTGAAGGAAATTAGAAACATAACGAAATGTCATTTTATACAAATGGAATAAGAAAAATAGTTGCTAGAAAGCCAAAAATTGTTTCATGCTATAGGTGTAGTCAGTAGAAAAGCAGGGGTAGGGCATTTTTTTGTTTGCTTTTTGAACTTTCGTTTAATTTTTTTTTCTTGTGTTCTATGAATTTGCTAAACATTTTTTTTTTCTATTTGTCATATAACAATAAAAAACATTAAGTGAAAAAGCATGATTAAGATTAAGTTTATTATAAGATAATGACAAAAATATCTTCAAGTATTTGGCGTATGTTTCATTTAAATCTATTTTCAAGCATAAATGCGCTACTTTCTGACACATTTTCGAAATAATTTTAATGATAAAGGCATAAAATTTGCAGATATGATTATTCAAGCTCGATGAATTAAACTGTGTTCTCTGTTTTATAAGGCTGTTTTCTAATCTAAACCAGCTACTTTTTGACATAATCGCGAATTTCTTTTATTTTTAAACATATTTGCAAGTATTCAAACTATACAGAAAATTTTTTAAAAATCTGTCAGAAAATGACGGCAAATTTGACTTTGTAGGCTGATTTTCTTGGCATTTAACGACGAAATGCTAGTCATCAAGTAGCAAATGACTATAAATCATGTTATTTACAATCATGGCATTTATAAGAAAATGGGAAACGGTATTCAATTCTTAGTCGCATGAATGTGAGAAGCTGAAAATTTTAGGCAAAGGGAAAGAAAATTACTTCTTAACTGCATCAGGAAAATTTTCGTTATTGAGTGAAAGAAGAATATTTTTAAAGATCTTTAGAAATGGGGGAAACGTATAATAATAAATAGTCGCCTACATTTAGTGAAAACTTTTCGAAAAGGGCGTTCATGCCCTTGTGCTTTTTTTTTTTTCTAAATGTGATTGAACAAATTTTATAAAACACATGTAAAACCTATGCAAAAAAAAAAAAAAAATCTATGTTATCGCTATTTAAATGAATTAAATCTAAGTTGTTTTCTTTGAAAAAAAAAGTATTGAATATAATATTAAAATTACAATCTCTTTTTTTATTATTAAGTCCAGGTATGTTAAAAAAATATGTAATTAATATATATTTGTAATAATTGATTCATATTTAAAATGATATAATCATATGCAGAATTTTAAGTTTAATTATTATTGCGAATTGTTACATGGTTAATTTTATAAATCATATTATTAATAAAATAAGGTTAGGTAACGATCGTTTTAAAGAGAAATAATATCATCACTAAATTAAATCGTATACAAACAACCGTGATTTTAAAATGATCTAATAATTCAGCAGAAACCAAAATATTAATAAAATTAAATAAATTACAAATAGCTATTAATTAAAAATATTAAACGTATGGAATTAAAATATATTTTAAATGATAACAGTAAGTTTGTGAATTATTCAAATTAATAAATATAGGACACATAACCATAGAAGCCAGCATCTCTTAATTATTCCGGAGTCTGATTCAAAACAAGCATGTTTTAAACTGGAAAAAATATATAAGGAATTATGTCTTTTTTCGATAAGGTACATTTTAGATATCAGTTTGAAATTTTTGATTAAATGAAATTTCCTGTTGAAAATATTTTCGTCTTGTAACAGACTCCGGATAAGTGTTGTTGACATCCATGCATAACGCAAAAGCATTTGCAAAATTTTCAACTTTTCGTTCTTTTTTTCTATATATTAAAAAATTGAACAGACTATGATATTTAAATCTATGTAATGTCTTCAATTTAAAGAAAAAATATGTGAAAAGAACTGTATCCCAAAGTAGAGGTCTGCACGGGCCTGGGCTTGGCTAGAAGCCCGTACTAGGCCGGGACGGTGAAATGAAGGCGAAGTTTCAAACGGGCCGGGCCGGCAAAATTTGAACGTGGCGGCCGGGCTGGACCGGGCCAATAAAAGAAATTAAGCGGGTCTGTCTGCCCGATATAAATATTTAAACGCAGACGAGAAAATATGAATAATTTTCAATGAATATGAGTTTCACGAGAATAAGTATAAAATGCGCGTTACGAGCCGATACTAGTTTGCCAACATCAATATCGAAATGTAACATTTTCAGCGTAGAGATCGGCATCGGACAGTTACCTGGCGTTTGAGCCCGGGCTTAATTCTTTCAGCAGACTCGTGCCGGACCGAGATCAGGCTTGCATTTTTTTTTCAACATAGCCAGAAATGGACTTAATTGTTCTCAGGATGTTTAGGGCAGGCAATGTGTTTTGTAAAAATATTAATAGCGATAATGAACTTCTGTTAACGGAATTTTTGGAAATATACTTGAAGGTGGTTCTCAAATTCACTGCTCAAAAACGAAAAACTTTCTGACACATTTTTAACTGTAAAAGCATAAAATTGACAAGCCTGTCTATAGAAGGGATTTGGAATTGAATAGCCTTTCCCATTTTTAATAAATAAATTACTTATAGAAATATAAGAGATTCTTGTCACGTGATTGCAAGTTTTTTCCTTTTCCGTGCTATCATTTTCGGAAATTTGATTCAAAACGCTAACTTGGACAGTATTTTCTCAAAAATATATTGACGTTTTCGAAAAGAAATGAATTCAGAAATGTGTCAGAAAGTAGCTTCTTTGGATTTGAGAAAAGCCTTAAGGAATAACAGAAATATTTTCGCAAATCTCCTTTTTATATTATAGCTTCAATAGTTATCATCATGTTTTTAACCTTCCCGTTTTTCTTTTATTCTAAACAACATGAATTTTTTAATGAATCCTTATTTGAATGTTGAAACGTCTAAGACTCTAAGTAAATCATTAATGTTGCTATTGTGTATTTTCTGTCTTGCGAACACATCATAAATTTAAAATATGCTGTAAAATAATCCCATAAATATGTATCCAGTATTCTTTAAAAGAATCTTAATTGTATGTTAAGAAAAATCTGAATTTTTTGTAGAAATTGAGTCGGCTCGGATCGGGCCTGATTTAATTGATTTTTCCACTGGCCGGGTCTGTTTTCACTGATTTTTTGCACGGCCGTGAACTGTGAAAATATGAACGGGCCGGGCCAAGATAGCTTTCGTTCGAGCCGGGCCCGCGCCTGGAAATTCCGGCCCGTGCAGACCTCTATACCAACAGATTCGTTTTTCTCAATTTTTTCAAAACGCATCTTTAAAAAAATTGTCATGCTGGGCGGTTGAAGATTTCTATGTTTGTTGTATGAATCGGTGTTTTTGTAAATAAAGATGTACTTTTCTGTCAGAATGCTAGCATGATAAATTACACTAATTTATTCAACAGAAAGACTGATTTGATTAATCAGCGGTTCAAATATGCATATATATAATCAATGTTCAATAGAGTAGAGCGTTGATAATCCGGACCAATCGGGGCCGATGCCCATCTGATTAATGAAAAATCCGGATAATTGGACAACTTTAGAAAACGGCTATGGCAGTGTTTTTCAGGTAACTTCCCTTCACACTTTTTCCAGGCTTAAAACTGGCAATTGTAGTGGTGCACATTTTAGCATATTACAAATGGCCTGTTTAGAAGTTATTTTTTAAACTTTTTTAAAATTTTATTTTCCACAAAATTGGTACAAAGTTATACATAGAAGTACACATAGAAATTATTGCGTGTATATATGCACACACTGTACGAACAAACGCGAAGTGGAGAGAGAGAGGGGGAGGGGGGGTCCTTTTTCCGAAGACACCAAGGGACAAAAGAAGCAATATGCTTAATAATGCAAAAATTGCAATGGGAATAGAATACAGTGTACAATCCATTAAGTTTTCCTTATTAAAATTTAAATAAAATCATTTTTTTATGAGGTGTCGGATACTATCTATTATTTCCCCATTAAATACAATAAGACCTAAGACTAAATCACACACGAGATGGGGAAAAGTTCTATTTTTGGTAGGTTTTCTTAAGAGGTACACGGGCCCTAATTATTTTATATTCATTTTCCGATTACCATGAAGTATTTTCCGTTTAAGAATTTCATTATAGAAAGTTCCGTTATAGAAAGATTACGCTTTAGACGGGTTCCTTTATAGACAGGTCCATTTTATCAGTTTTACTATATATAGTTGCTTAAGATATGGATTGTTAAAAGATGTTAGCCCCACCAAAAAAATTCAGAGCCCCCTCTGACTGGACTCGCTGGTTACGGCCATGATGCAGCCATTTGGAATCTGGAAGGAGAATGTAATTAATGAGCACGCATACACAAATACGTACAGTTTGGAAATGCTTAAAAAGTATCTTTTTTGCTATGCCGTAGTCTGTAAACATGTGTATTTAACTTTATTCAATTGATTGCTTATAACAAAAAGTCTAACACAGTTCCATACTTATTAAATGAAATGAACGTACAATTAGGGTTAACGCGTTCGCAACAAGCATCAATTACTTTTTTTTTTTTTTTCACTAAATTTTTGCATTATTTAATCGTTAAAATTCTCTGACTAGATAAGACGAAATTTTCCGTAAAAAAAGACTGATGTCCAAATAAAAAAATTTTTGCGCACCCTGTAGAGCAAGTATACGTACTGCCCATCACGAAGGGGTTAAAAATTACAGCAAAACTTCAGCAATTTCTAAAACTGTTTTTCTGTCTTATATTAAAAAAAAAAGACCCCTTCCAAAGAGGACGAAAGAACGAGCCAGCCAGGATTCGAACCTGGAATCTCCTGATCCGTAGTCAGGCGCGTTATCCGTTGCGCCACTGGCCCACGTGCGTGTTTCAGAAATAAAATATGACATTGGTATATGCTGGAGTAGGGACGGAGAACTTATGACGCACTTTGTTATGTTATGTGGCACGTTTGAAACATTTGCTGTCATGTTAGCGAATTGTAGGAGAGAATATACTTTCTTTTGCGAAATTTTATATATTTTTCGTCAAATAGAGAATAAGTTAAAAGTTTTTCATACCTGCTATAAACTTTAAAAGAAATTCGATTTTAGAATTACAAAGATTATAAATAAGGAAACAGAGAATTCTTAGCAAAACTTCAGTTTATTATCTTTCAAATTTTTGTGCATTTGTAAGAAACAACTCGTAATACACTAATTCCCTATGAAATACTTTTTCTTTGTAATAAGAAGGTCGTTTCTTCACAACAAAATGAATGCTACACAATGCAAAAAAAAGGGGGGGGGGGTTGGTTGATTTGGTTGATTTTGTGACGGCCGATTATCTACACTAGGGATATAGGCCCGAAGGGGAGTGCCCTTCGTGGGGGTCTTTCTAAGGGAACCTAACCCGTATTAACGCATGGAAATTCATGGTTCGAAGAAAACCACGAAAACTCCGAACGATTAGGCCGACGGGCGCGATTGGGATCGAACCCAGCACTTCCCGTCTACCAGTTTCGAGAGCAGAACCTCTCAGCCACTGGTGGGGCGGGGGGCGGGGGGGGGCGATCTTATTCTGATGAAAAAATGTTATCTAAGGGCAGGAAGGGCAAATTTTGCTTTTGAAAGGTTATCGGACCAATGCTGGGATTTCAAAGGGATTTCACTGCACCATTTCGCCCTTCTACTGCGAATGCTCTCTATAATACTCTTAAATGCTATATTACTTTCGTTTCATATAGTGCTGAGCTGATAATGCCTTCTTGAAGTATGAACTACGTTACATTACTTAATAAAATATATTAAACAAACAAATAAATAAAAAATGAATCGACAAAGGGGAAAAAATACATATGTACTAGAAAATAAAGACAGCTGGTTGAACTAAATAGCAAATCACCACACCACGTGATTCTTTAAAGATTTCAATATTTGCTGTGTCAAGACGAATCTAATAATACCTTATATGTCAAAATCGATGCAGCCATTTGAAATCTAGAAGGAGAATGTAATTAATGAGCACGCATACACAAATACGTACAGTTTGGAAATGCTTAAAAAGTATCTTTTTTGCTATGCCGTAGTCTGTAAACATGTGTATTTAACTTTATTCGACTGATTGTTTATAAGAAAAAGTCTAACACACTTCCATACTTATTAAATGAAATGAACGTACAATTAGGGTTAACGCGTTTGGAACGAGCATCAATTACTTTTTTTTTTTTTTTTTCCACTAAATTTTTGCATTATTTAATCGTTAAAATTCTCTGACTAGATAAGACGAAATTTTCCTTAAAAAAAGACTGATGTCCAAATAAAAAAATTTTGCGCACCCTGTAGAGCAAGTATACGTACTGCCCGTCACGAAGGGGTTAAAAATTACAGCAAAACTTCAGCAATTTGTAAAACTGTTTTTCTGTCTTAAATTAAAAGAAAAAAGACCCCTTCCAAACAGTACGAAAGTACGAGCCAGCCAGGATTCGAACCTGGAATCTCCTGATCCGTAGTCAGGCGCGTTATCCGTTGCGCCACTGGCCCACGTACGTGTGTCAGAAATAAAATATGACATTGGTATATGCTGGAGTAGGGACGGAGAACTTATGACTCACTTTGTTATGTTATGTGGCACGTTTGAAACATTTGCTGTCATGTTAGCGAATTGTAGGAGATAATATACATTTTTTTGCGAAATTTTATATATTTTTCGTCAAATAGAGAATAAGTTAAAAGTTTTTCATACCTGCTATAAACTTTAAAAGAAATTCGATTTTAGAATTACAAAGATTATAAATAAGGAAACAGAGAATTCTTAGCAAAACTTCAGTTTATTATCTTTCAAATTTTTGTGCATTTGTAAGAAACAACTCGTAATACACTAATTCCCTATGAAGTACTTTTTCTTTGTAATAAGAAGGTCGTTTCTTCACAGCAAAATGAATGCTATACAATGCAAAAAAAAAAGGGGGGGGGGTTGGTTGATTTGGTTGATTTTGTGACGGCCGATTATCTACACTAGGGATATAGGCCCGAAGGGGAGTGCCCTTCGTGGGGGTCTTTCTAAGGGAACCTAACCCGTATTAACGCATGGAAATCCATGGTTCGAAGAAAACCACGAAAACTCCGAAAGATTAGGCCGACGGGCGCGATTGGGATCGAACCCTGCACTTCCCGTCTACGAGTTTCGAGAGCAGAACCTCTCAGCCACTGGTGGGGCTAGGGGCGGGGCGGGCGATCTTATTCTGATAACAAAAATGTTATCTAAAGGCTGGAAGGGCAAATTTTGCTTTTGAAAGGTTATCGGACCACTGCTGGGATTTCAAAGGGATTTCACTGCACCATTTCGCCCTTCTACTGCGAATGCTCTCTATAATACTCTTAAATGCTATATTACTTTCGTTTCATATAGTGCTGAGCTGATAATGCCTTCTTGAAGTATGAACTACGTTACATTACTTAATAAAATATATTAAACAAACAAATAAATAAAAAATGAATCGACAAAGGGGAAAAAATACATATGTACTAGAAAATAAAGACAGCTGGTTGAACTAAATAGCAAATCACCACACCACGTGACTTTTTAAAGATTTCAATATTTGCTGTGTCAAGACGAATCTAATAATATCTTATGTGTCAAAATCGATGCAGCCATTTGGAATCTGGAAGGAGAATGTAATTAATGAGCACGCATACACAAATACGGACAGTTTGGAAATGCTTAAAAAGTATCTTTTTTTCTATGACGTAGTCGGTAAACATGTGTATTTAACTTTATTCGATTGATTGTTTATAACAAAAAGTCTAACACAGTTCCATACTTATTAAATGAAATGAACGTACAATTAGGGTTAACGCGTTCGCAACAAGCATCAATTACTTTTTTTTTTTTTCACTAAATTTTTGCATTATTTAATCGTTAAAATTCTCTGACTAGATAAGACGAAATTTTCCGTAAAAAAAGACTGATGTCCAAATGAAAAATATTTGCGCACCCTGTAGAGCAAGTATACGTACTGCCCGTCACGAAGGGGTTAAAAATTACAGAAAAACTTCAGCAATTTCTAAAACTTTTTTTCTGTCTTAAATTAAAAAGAAAAAAAAGACCCCTTCCAAAGAGGACGAAAGAACGAGCCAGCCAGGATTCGAACCTGGAATCTCCTGATCCGTAGTCAGGCGCGTTATCCGTTGCACCACTGCCCCACGTACGTGTTTCAGAAATAAAATATGACATTGGTATATGCTGGAGTAGGGACGGAGAACTTATGACTCACTTTGTTATGTTATGTGGCACGTTTGAAACATTTGCTGTCATGTTAGCGAATTGTAGGAGATAATATACTTTTTTTTGCGAAATTTTATATATTTTTCGTCAAATAGAGAATAAGTTAAAAGTTTTTCATACCTGCTATAAACTTTAAAAGAAATTCGATTTTAGAATTACAAAGATTATAAATAAGGATACAGAGAATTCTTAGCAAAACTTCAGTTTATTATCTTTCAAATTTTTGTGCATTTGTAAGAAACAACTCGTAATACACTAATTCCCTATGAAGTACTTTTTCTTTGTAATAAGAAGGTCGTTTCTTCACAGCAAAATGAATGCTATACAATGCAAAAAAAGGGGGGGCGGGGGGGGTTGGTTGATTTGGTTGATTTTGTGACGGCCGATTATCTACACTAGGGATATAGGCCCGAAGGGGAGTGCCCTTCGTGGGGGTCTTTCTAAGGGAACCTAACCCGTATTAACGCATGGAAATCCATGGTTCGAAGAAAACCACGAAAACTCCGAACGATTAGGCCGACGGGCGCGATTGGGATCGAACCCAGCACTTCCCGTCTACCAGTTTCGAGAGCAGAACCTCTCAGCCACTGGTGGGGCGGGGGGCAGGGGGGCGATCTTATTCTGATGACAAAAATGTTATCTAAGGGCAGGAAGGGCAAATTTTGCTTTTGAAAGGTTATCGGACCAATGCTGGGATTTCAAAGGGGTTGGGTTGGGTTGATTGTTGACGGCCAATTATCTACACGAGGGATATAGGCCCGAGGGGGAGTGCCTTCCGTGGAGGTCTTTCTAAGGGAACCTAATCCGTATTAACGCATGGAAATCCACGGTTCGAAGAAAACCACGAAAACTCCGAACGATTAGGCCGACGGGCGCGATTGGGTTCGAACCCAGCACTTCCCGTCTACCAGTTTCGAGAGCAGAACCTCTCAGTCACTCGGGATTTCAAAGGGATTTCACTGCACCATTTCGCCCTTCTACTGCGAATGCTCTCTATAATACTCTTAAATGCTATATTACTTTCGTTTCATATAGTGCTGAGCTGATAATGCCTTCTTGAAGTATGAACTACGTTACATTACTTAATAAAATATATTAAACAAACAAATAAATAAAAAATGAATCGACAAAGGGGAAAAAATACATATGTACTAGAAAATAAAGACAGCTGGTTGAACTAAATAGCAAATCACCACACCACGTGATTCTTTAAAGATTTCAATATTTGCTGTGTCAAGACGAATCTAATAATACCTTATATGTCAAAATAGATGCAGCCATTTGGAATCTGGAAGGAGAATGTAATTAATGAGCACGCATACACAAATACGTACAGTTTGGAAATTCTTAAAAAGTATCTTTTTTTGCTATGCCGTAGTCGGTAAACATGTGTATTTAACTTTATTCGATTGATTGTTTATAACAAAAAGTCTAACACAGTTCCATACTTATTAAATGAAATGAACGTACAATTAGGGTTAACGCGTTCGCAACGAGCATCAATTACTTTTTTTTTTTTCACTAAATTTTTGCATTATTTAATCGTTAAAATTCTCTGACTAGATAAGACGAAATTTTCCGTAAAAAAAGACTGATGTCCAAATAAAAAATATTTGCGCACCCTGTAGAGCAAGTATACGTACTGCCCGTCACGAAGGGGTTAAAAATTACAGCAAAACTTCAGCAATTTCTAAAACTGTTTTTCTGTCTTAAATTAAAAATTAAAAAAAGACCCCTTCCAAAGAGGACGAAAGAACGAGCCAGCCAGGATTCGAACCTGGAATCTCCTGATCCGTAGTCAGGCGCGTTATCCGTTGCGCCACTGGCCCACGTACGTGTTTCAGAAATAAAATATGACATTGGTATATGCTGGAGTAGGGACGGAGAACTTATGACTCACTTTGTTATGTTATGTGGCACGTTTGAAACATTTGCTGTCATGTTAGCGAATTGTAGGAGATAATATACTTTTTTTGCGAAATTTTATATATTTTTCGTCAAATAGAGAATAAGTTAAAAGTTTTTCATACCTGCTATAAACTTTAAAAGAAATTCGATTTTAGAATTACAAAGATTATAAATAAGGATACAGAGAATTCTTAGCAAAACTTCAGTTTATTATCTTTCAAATTTTTGTGCATTTGTAAGAAACAACTCGTAATACACTAATTCCCTAAGAAGTACTTTTTCTTTGTAATAAGAAGGTCGTTTCTTCACAGCAAAATGAATGCTATACAATGCAAAAAAAAGGGGGGGCGGGGGGGGTTGGTTGATTTGGTTGATTTTGTGACGGCCGATTATCTACACTAGGGATATAGGCCCGAAGGGGAGTGCCCTTCGTGGGGGTCTTTCTAAGGGAACCTAACCCGTATTAACGCATGGAAATCCATGGTTCGAAGAAAACCACGAAAACTCCGAACGATTAGGCCGACGGGCGCGATTGGGATCGAACCCAGCTCTTCCCGTCTACCAGTTTCGAGAGCAGAACCTCTCAGCCACATGTGGGGTGGGGGGGCGATCTTATTCTGATGACAAAAATGTTATCTAAGGGCAGGAAGGGCACAATTTTGCTTTTGAACGGTTATGGGACCACTGCTGGGATTACAAAGGGATTTCACTGCACCATTTCGCCCTTGTACTGCGAATGCTCTCTATAATACTCTTAAATGCTATATTACTTTCGTTTCATATAGTGCTGAGCTGATAATGCCTTCTTGAAGTATGAACTACGTTACATTACTTAATAAAATATATTAAACAAACAAATAAATAAAAAATGAATCGACAAAGGGGAAAAAATACATATGTACTAGAAAATAAAGACAGCTGGTTGAACGAAATAGCAAATCACCACACCACGTGACTTTTTAAAGATTTCAATATTTGCTGTGTCAAGACGAATCTAATAATATCTTATATGTCAAAATCGATGCAGCCATTTGGAATCTGGAAGGAGAATGTAATTAATGAGCACGCATACACAAATACGTACAGTTTGGAAATGCTTAAAAAGTATCTTTTTTGCTATGCTATAGTCGGTAAACATGTGTATTTAACTTTATTCGATTGATTGTTTATAACAAAAAGTCTAACACAGTTCCATACTTATTAAATGAAATGAACGTACAATTAGGGTTAACGCGTTCGCAACGAGCATCAATTACTTTTTTTTTTCACTAAATTTTTGCATTATTTAATCGTTAAAATTCTCTGACTAGATAAGACGAAATTTTCCGTAAAAATAGACTGATGTCCAAATAAAAAAATTTTGCGCACCCTGTAGAGCAAGTATACGTACTGCCCGTCACGAAGGGGTTAAAAATTACAGCAAACCTTCAGCAATTTCTAAAACTGTTTTTCTATCTTAAATTAAAAAAAAAAAAGACCCCTTCCGAAGAGGACGAAAGAACGAGCCTGCCAGGATTCGAACCTGGAATCTCCTGATCCGTAGTCAGGGGCATTATCCGTTGCGCCACTGGCCCACGTACGTGTATCAGAAATAAAATATGACATTGGTATATGCTGGAGTAGGGACGGAGAACTTATGACTCACTTTGTTATGTTATGTGGCACGTTTGAAACATTTGCTGTCATGTTAGCGAATTGTAGGAGATAATATACTTTTTTTTGCGAAATTTTATATATTTTTCGTCAAATAGAGAATAAGTTAAAAGTTTTTCATACCTGCTATAAACTTTAAAAGAAATTCGATTGAGAATTACAAAGAATAAAAATAAGGATACAGAGAATTCTTAGCAAAACTTCAGTTTATTATCTTTCAAATTTTTGTGCATTTGTAAGAAACAACTCGTAATACACTAATTCCCTATGAAGTACTTTTTCTTTGTAATAAGAAGGTCGTTTCTTCACAGCAAAATGAATGCTATACAATGCAAAAAAAAAGGGGGGGCGGGGGGCGATCTTATTCTGATGACAAAAATGTTATCTAAGGGCAGGAAGGGCACAATTTTGCTTTTGAAAGGTTATCGGACCACTGCTGGGATTTCAAAGGGAAGGCACTGCACCATTTCGCCCTTCTACTGCGAATGCTCTCTGTAATACTCTTAAATGCTATATTACTTTCGTTTCATATAGTGCTGAGCTGATAATGCCTTCTTGAAGTATGAACTACGTTACATTACTTAATAAAATATATTAAACAAACAAATAAATAAAAAATGAATCGACAAAGGGGAAAAAATACATATGTACTAGAAAATAAAGACAGCTGGTTGAACTAAATAGCAAATCACCACACCACGTGACATTTAAAGATTTCAATATTTGCTGTGTCAAGACGAATCTAATAATATCTTATATGTCAAAATCGATGCAGCCATTTGGAATCTGGAAGGAGAATGTAATTAATGAGCACGCATACACAAATACGTACAGTTTGGAAATGCTTAAAAAGTATCTTTTTTGCTATACCGTAGTCGGTAAACATGTGTATTTAATTTTATTCGATTGATTGTTTATAACAAAAAGTCTAGGTGGTCTGTTTGTGATGAGTAGGGAGATGGGAGGCGGCCCGGTGAGTGTGTGTGGTGTTTTTGGTGGTAGGTTTAAGCCCACGTGCGCGTAGAGGGTTGTGCTTATAGTGTGGTGAGAGTAAGTTTTTTGTTTATCGTAATACAATAGTGTTAGTGTTTTCGCGTTTTATTGAATTTGTGTGTAGTTAAATTTAAGTGTGTGTTGACAGTCTGAGCACTTTGGACTGGTCATGAGGCACGGTTTGGTATAATGTCGGGAACGGAGGTAAAGATAAAAGAAAGCATAGGTTTCAACAGTGAAGAATACAAGAAATATAATTGGAACGATGGGAGGACAGCCAAGCAGCAAATTAACATGATACCGAATTTAAAAGACTATGTCATCATTACGGAAGGTGAGGAGGGCGGACTCCACAAGTTAAACCCGATCCAGCTAAAGAAAGAAATTAAACAAAGCTTTGAACATTACAAGGAAATTGATACGGCCAGATACACCAGGAACAACAAGATGCTAATCACAACGAAAAATTATGAATGTGCCAATGAGATTGTAAACAGAGAAAAAATGTTTAACACTAAAGTGAAGCATATACTAATGAATGAAAATATAACCTCTAGATTTTTAATCTTCAGAATTGATACCGATATAACATTAAAAGAAATCCAAGAAGAGATTGAAGAAGAGAATCAAGTTACGATCCAAAATATTAGAAGATTTACAAGGAGATATGAAGGTCGCACTGTTCCCACGGGAACAGTGCTTATAACCATATATGGACATGTCCTACCAGAATACATCAAAATGTTTTATATGCGACAGAAAATAAGTTTATTTGTAGACAGGCCAAGAAAATGCAATATTTGCCAAAGCTTCAACCATGGAACTAATAAATGCACAAACGACAAAAGATGCAAAAGATGTGGGAAAAATCACCCTGAGTTGATATGCAAAGAAGCCGGGGTCAAATGCGCAAATTGTGAGCAAAATCATGAAGCAGACGACGAGGAATGCGAAATAAAAAAACGAGAGGTGGAAATTCAAAAATTTAAAAGTGAAAACCATATCACGCTGGCTGAAGCTAGACGACAGTTCAATTTGAAAACAGCTAAAAGTTACGCGGCTAAAACAAAAATAAACATCGAAAAAGTGAATGATGAAAGTAATTATCACAAGTTAGCTGTACTTATGGAAGAGAAGTTCAACAAAATAATGGACATAGTAATGAATATGTGCGAAGTTATGGTGAGCTTACAACAAAAATCAGTAAATGAAATCGAAAACGGGGTGGAAGGAAATGAAAAAGAAACGACAGTAAAAAATAAAATTGGAAAAAGAGATATCATGGGGGAGTTCTATTCTCAGTTAAGAGAGAAAAAATTAAAATTATCAAATGAAGCCCAGGAAGGTGAAAGATTGCTGTTACAGGAATGTCTAGCTCCAGAGATGGATAAAATGTTGGTTGATACAGAAAATGGATAAGGGTCATGGACTGTTCTGTGGTACGTCGTGTGGTACTAGTGCTCTGTTCATTGTCAGCTGGTGGATCGGTATCTGGATTTACTGGTATGCTGGTTTTGGGGGTAAGTGTTGATAATTTTTGTGTTTCTTAGCGGTTCTGTGTTCTTTGTGAGGTTTTTTTTTGTTATTGTTCATGGACACTTTTCTTTGTCAGTGGAATATTAGAGGTCTCAGGTCCAATTTACCCTGGCTGCGTACCGGGATGTTTCGCAACTGTATTGTTTGGGCGTTTCAGGAAACGCTTCTTAGCAACAATTTTAATTTATCCTTCAGGAATAGGAATTTATTTCGAGCTGATAGGCCTAGTAGTTCTTCGAGACGGGGAGGTGGTTTGCTGCTAGCGGTGTTGAAGCGATTACCTGTGGAAAGACTTCAGCTTCCTAGGATTGGCCGGGATCACGAGGCGCTTGGAATCAAAATATGGTACAAAAAAAGGTGGATCGTAATCATCAACGTCTATGCACCGAAGGGGTTTGCTGATATTAGGTGGTTGGAAAGCATTAAAGATCTGATCGGCCATGATTATATTATTGTTGGGGACTTCAACATTAATTTCCTCAATTGGGAAAATAACCCTAAAGCTCATAAAATGATGAACTTGATGAATTGGATTATACATACGGATTCCATTTTAATGAATTTAGATGTGGTTACGAGATGTAGGGGTGGAGGTATGGGTTCATTATTGGATTTGACAATTGTGTCGGACAGTTTAGCTCGGGGCTTCCAGGTGGATGTTCTGTCGGATCCGTTGGGTTCGGACCACTACCCAATCAGAATCCTCGAAAGGTCTAGTGGTGGGGGCGGTAAGAAAATGTACTGGTCCCAGGTCAATTGGCATAGAGTTTGCTCGGCTGTAGATGGTTTGGACGATGAGGTTTATGCGGAGGGGATGGACAGGTGGTCAAAGGATATCGCTCAGGCGTTGATTCAGTGCACGGAGAGGTTCCTAGTGAGTGGGGGTAATCTTCCGCCTGGGTGGGGGATTGTCAACCGTAGACTGTTGGCTCTTAAAAGATTTTACCACAAGAAGGCAGTCCGTTTAGGTCAGTTGGACTTATGGTGCAAATACAAGTTCTATAACGCTAAACTGAAGAAGCAGATTAAGAAAGATAATCAGAAGTTTTGGGATTCTGTTACCAGGGACGCTGGAAGGGGCCCTCACATCTACAAGATTATTCGAGGGATTAACAATTTGAAGGAGGAGGAGGCGAACATGGACTTCAATTTTCAAAACTGTCCTCCTGATGCGGTTTCCCAAGCAAATTTGTTTGCGACTATATTCCAAAATTCTCCTATCCTTCATGACATACCTATTGACTTCTCGGGAGATGATGAGCTGGACACAAGACTTACGATGGACCATATGGAGAGGATAATCAGGAAAAGTAAATCTACCTCACCTGGTATAGACGGGATCAAAATGAACTTTTTTAAAAACCTAAAAACCAAGGTGTTATCTCAGGTGCTGGAGATGTATAATAGGATTCTCGAGACAAAAAAAATCCCTGAAATCTGGAAAGAGGTCATCATGCTGCCCATTAGAAAACCAGGAAAGAAAAGAAACGATATAAGGGGGTATAGGCCAATTGCCTTGACTGTGACCAGTAAAAAAATATTTGAAAAGATGATATTAGATATTCTGCTCAATTGGAGCATGAACAACAAAATATTTCATAGGAACCACTATGGGTTTATTCCATTCAGAGACTGTGAAGCTGCCGCGTACAGAATTTACAGGGATATTCGGAGAGGACGTCAAGCCAAACAGAGGGGATTTTTAGTGGCTCTGGACATCAAAGGTGCTTATGATAATGTATGGTGGGACGGTCTACTTCTTAAACTAAAAAAATTGGGGCTAGGTGCGGATCTGTGTATTCTGATCCGGAATCTCATGCAGGAGCTGAGGATTCGGGTCAAGTGGAGGGGCTTGTTCTCGGTGCCATTCATGTATCTGAGGGGCTTATTACAGGGCAGCCCTCTTTCTCCTTTTCTTTTTGCCATTTACCTTGCGGATATCTTTGAGATTTTTGACTCTTGTATTCATTGTGTGATCTATGCCGACGATATTTTTCTGTATGGGTTTCATGACAATGTGGAATGGTTAAGGGACATTTTACAGGAGAATCTGATTAGGACTATAAATTGGTTGCGTGCGTGGAATCTTGAGGTGAATCCAAATAAGTGCCAAATCATGAAGATAGGGCGGTGGAATGAGGATGTGGAGAAGTTTAAGATTAAAGGTCAGGAGGTTGACTTTTCAGAGAAGTTAAGAGTTTTAGGGGTGTTTTTAAACAGTCAGGGGAATCTTAAGAACCATATCGCCATGCTGAAATCTAGTAAGAGGATGAACATGCTTAAAGTTATTGCTGGCAGGAGTTGGGGTACTGAGACCAAATATCTTTAAAAGATCACAAATAGTATGATGGGTTCTCTTCTAGATGGTAACCCGAGGATTCTTGCGCACTCAAACAAAACTGAAAGCCGCCAACTTCAAGTGATTCATAATGTGGGCCTTAGATGGGCGAGTGGCATGCCAAGATGGTGTCCAATCCCGGTGCTGTTACAAGAGAGCGGGGTCTGGAGTAGCCACACAAGAAGAGAATTCTTGGCTGTAAAGAGGAGTATTTCTGAGCTTAAACATAAAGAGTATACTGATGTGTTGTCAGAGGATTTGCTTTACAGGGAACAGAATATCCTTAGTCGGCATAACACGAATGTTAATGAAATGATCACGTACAAGTGGGGGACCAAGGTGAATGAAAATTGTAAAATTCATGTAAATGCCTGGCCTTTCCAAAATAAAGATTTCCCTGAGGAGGTTATTAGGAATTCGTTTGGCTGGTTTTATCAGATGCATAGAGATAAGGCGATCATCATTGCAACAGATGCTTCAAAAGAAGAGAACAAGACTGCGATTGGAATGGTCAACCAACATACGGGTAATCGGATGGCGTTGAAAATTCCCAATGTCAATTCGATTTTTACTGCAGAAGCGATTGCATTATTGGTTGCCATTAAATATTATATGGTGGAGGGTGGGAAATATATGTTTTTTACGGATGCCAAAAGTGTCTTGATGGCCCTTGAGAAGATCAATCGAAAGTCTGTGGCGGTTATCACCATGCTAAGGGATGAGATCAACAGGAAGAGGATTGATCAGTTTCAGATGGAGTTTATCTGGGTGCCTGGACATAATGGAATTGAAATCAACGAGTGTGCAGATGAGCTGGCCAGGAAAGGCCCGTATAGCAATATTAGTATTCCATGGTTTTCTCCTGAGGACTGGATGAAGGTTGTGAGAAATAACAAACAGAGGGAGTCTGTTTGGGATTGGAACCAGTATAGGATTGATCATTCAGGTCGTGGTTGGGATTACGCTGGCATAGGGCATCCGCATCATTGTCTTAGGAGGGAGAGTGGTGTAATTTTTGCTCGGTTTCTGACAAAAACTGTTCTTACTCTAGTTCGTCATAAGAAGTTTCTGGGTAGTGGAGATGCAAAGTGTGATTTGTGTGGTGGCGAGGAGCAAACTGAGGAACACTTGGTTTTGAGATGTAAGAAATTTTGTAGGATTCGGGATAAGATTTTTGGAAAGTTATCGATGTCGAAGAGTATGTCGTACGAAGAGATCTTTGCGGCTATGGGGAGAAAGGGAGATGAAGAGTTGGGATTGTTCTCACAGTTATTGAATGAGATTTATTGTCACTGTCGGAGTTGTATCGATGCTGCTGTTTAGGAGTTAATCTTGTCAGTGGTGGTACTGCGTTGTGCAGGTCTGTTTAGTTTCTGGCGTATCTGACTTAGGTAGTGTATCTTGGTAGTGGATTAAGACAGCTATACAGAAATAGAAAGCTGCTCACCGGGCCCGAGAGGGTCATAAACAAACAAACAAACAAACAAAAAGTCTAACACTGTTCCATACTTATTAAATGAAATGAACGTACAATTAGGTTTAAAGCGTTCGCAACGAGCATCAATTACTTTTTTTTTTCACTAAATTTTTGCATTATTTAATCGTTAAAATTCTCTGACTAGATAAGACGAAATTTTCCGTAAAAAAAGACTGATGTCCAAATAAAAAAATTTTGAGCACCCTGTAGAGCAAGTATACGTACTGCCCGTCACGAAGGGGTTAAAAATTACAGCAAAACTTCAGCAATTTCTAAAACTGTTTTTCTATCTTAAATTTAAAAAAAAGACCCCTTCCAAAGAGGACGAAAGAACGAGCCAGCCAGGATTCGAACCAGGAATTTCCTGATCCGTAGTCAGGCGCGTTATCCGTTGCGCCACTGGCAAACGTACATGTTTCAGAAATAAAATATGACATTGGTATATGCTGGAGTAGGGACGGAGAACTTATGACTCACTTTGTTATGTTATGTGGCACGTTTGAAACATTTGCTGTCATGTTAGCGAATTGTAGGAGATAATATACTTTTTTTTTGCGAAATTTTATATATTTTTCGTCAAATAGAGAATAAGTTAAAAGTTTTTCATACCTGCTATAAACCTTAAAAGAAATTCGATTGAGAATTACAAAGAATAAAAATAAGGATACAGAGAATTCTTAGCAAAACTTCAGTTTATTATCTTTCAAATTTTTGTGCGTTTGTAAGAAACAACTCGTAATACACTAATTCCCTATGAAGTACTTTTTCTTTGTAATAAGAAGGTCGTTTCTTGACAGCAAAATGAATGCTATACAATGCAAAAAAAAGGGGGGCGGGGGGCGATCTTATTCTGATGACAAAAATGTTATCTAAGGGCAGGAAGGGCACAATTTTGCTTTTGAAAGGTTATCGGACCACTGCTGGGATTTCAAAGGGCAGGCACTGCACCATTTCGCCCTTCTACTGCGAATGCTCTCTATAATACTCTTAAATGCTATATTACTTTCGTTTCATATAGTGCTGAGCTGATAATGCCTTCTTGAAGTATGAACTACGTTACATTACTTAATAAAATATATTAAACAAACAAATACATAAAAAATGAATCGACAAAGGGGAAAAAATACATATGTATTAGAAAATAAAGACAGCTGGTTGAACTAAATAGCAAATCACCACACCACGTGACTTTTTAAAGATTTCAATATTTGCTGTGTCAAGACGAATCTAATAATACCTTATATGTCAAAATCGATGCAGCCATTTGGAATCTGGAAGGAGAATGTAATTAATGAGCACGCATACACAAATACGTACAGTTTGGAAATGCTTAAAAAGTATCTTATTTGCTATGCCGTAGTCGGTAAACATGTGTATTTAACTTTATTCGATTGATTGTTTATAACAAAAAGTCTAACACAGTTCCATACTTATTAAATGAAATGAACGTACAATTAGGGTTAACGCGTTCGCAACGAGCATCAATTACCTTTTTTTTCCACTAAATTTTTGCATTATTTAATCGTTAAAATTCTCTGACAAAATTTTGCGCACCCTGTAGAGTAAGTATACGTACTGCCCGTCACGAAGGGGTTAAAAATTACAGCAAAACTTCAGCAATTTCTAAAACTGTTTTTCTATCTTAAATTTAAAAAAAAAAGACCCCTTCCAAAGAGGACGAAAGAACGAGCCAGCCAGGATTCGAACCTGGAATCTCCTGATCCGTAGTCAGGCGCGTTATCCGTTGCGCCACTGGCCCACGTGCCTGTTTCAGAAATAAAATATGACATTGGTATATGCTGGAGTAGGGACGGAGAACTTATGACTCACTTTGTTATGTTATGTGGCACGTTTGAAACATTTGCTGTCATGTTAGCGAATTGTAGGAGATAATATACATTTTTTGCGAAATTTTATATATTTTTCGTCAAATAGAAAATAAGTTAAAAGTTTTTCATACCTGCTATAAACTTTAAAAGAAATTGGATTGAGAATTACAAAGAATAAAAATAAGGATACAGAGAATTCTTAGCAAAACTTCAGTTTATTATCTTTCAAATTTTTGTGCATTTGTAAGAAACAACTCGTAATACACTAATTCCCTATGAAGTACTTTTTCTTTGTAATAAGAAGGTCGTTTCTTCACAGCAAAATGAATGCTATACAATGCAAAAAAAAGGGGGGGGGGGGGTTGGTTGATTTGGTTGATTTTGGGCGGCCGATTATCTACACTAGGGATATAGGCCCGAAGGGGAGTGCCCTTCGTGGGGGTCTTTCTAAGGGAACCTAACCCGTATTAACGCATGGAAATCCATGGTTCGAAGAAAACCACGAACACTCCGAACGATTAGGCCGACGGGCGCGATTGGGATCGAACCCAGCACTTCCCGTCTACTAGTTTCGAGAGCAGAACCTCTCAGCCACTGGTGGGGCGGGGGGCGGGGGGCGATCTTATTCTGATGACAAAAATGTTATCTAAGGGCAGGAAGGGCACAATTTTGCTTTTGAAAGGTTATCGGACCACTGCTGGGATTTCAAAGGGATTTCACTGCACCATTTCGCCCTTCTACTGCGAATGCTCTCTATAATACTCTTAAATGCTATATTACTTTCGTTTCATATAGTGCTGAGCTGATAATGCCTTCTTGAAGTATGAACTACGTTACATTACTTAATAAAATATATTAAACAAACAAATAAATAAAAAATGAATCGACGAAGGGGAAAAAATACATATGTACTAGAAAATAAAGACAGCTGGTTGAACTAAATAGCAAATCACCACACCACGTGACTTTTTAAAGATTTCAATATTTGCTGTGTCAAGACGAATCTAATAATACCTTATATGTCAAAATCGATGCAGCCATTTGGAATCTGGAAGGAGAATGTAATTAATGAGCACGCATACACAAATACGTACAGTTTGGAAATGCTTAAAAAGTATCTTTTTTGCTTTGCCGTAGTCGGTAAACATGTGTATTTAACTTTATTCGATTGATTGTTTATAACAAAAAGTCTAACACAGTTCCATACTTATTAAATGAAATGAACGTACAATTAGGGTTAACACGTTCGCAACAAGCATCAATTACTTTTTTTTTTCACTAAATTTTTGCATTATTTAATCGTTAAAATTCTCTGACTGGATAAGACGAAATTTTCCGTAAAAAAAGACTGATGTCCAAATTAAAAAATTTTGCGCACCCTGTAGAACAAGTATACGTACTGCCCGTCACGAAGGGGTTAAAAATTACAGCAAAACTTCAGCAATTTCAAAAACTGTTTTTCTATCTTAAATTTAAAAAAAAGACCCCTTCCAAAGAGGACGAAAGAACGAGCCAGCCAGGATTCGAACCTGGAATCTCCTGATCCGTAGTCAGGCGCGTTATCCGTTGCGCCACTGGCCCACGGGCCTGTTTCAGAAATAAAATATGACATTGGTATATGCTGGAGTAGGGACGGAGAACTTAAGACTCACTTTGTTATGTTATGTGGCACGTTTGAAACATTTGCTGTCATGTTAGCGAATTGTAGGAGATAATATACTTTTTTTTGCGAAATTTTATATATTTTTCGTCAAATAGAGAATAAGTTAAAAGTTTTTCATACCTGCTATAAACTTTAAAAGAAATTCGATTGAGAATTACAAAGAATAAAAATAAGGATACAGAGAATTCTTAGCAAAACTTCAGTTTATTATCTTTCAAATTTTCCTGCATTTGTAAGAAACAACTCGTAATACACTAATTCCCTATGAAGTACTTTTTCTTTGTAATAAGAAGGTCGTTTCTTCACAGCAAAATGAATGCTATACAATGCAAAACAAAGGGGGGCGGGGGGCGATCTTATTCTGATGACAAAAATGTTATCTAAGGGCAGGAAGGGCACAATTTTGCTTTTGAAAGGTTATCGGACCACTGCTGGGATTTCAAAGGGCAGGCACTGCACCATTTCGCCCTTCTACTGCGAATGCTCTCTATAATACTCTTAAATGCTATATTACTTTCGTTTCATATAGTGCTGAGCTGATAATGCCTTCTTGAAGTATGAACTACGTTACATTACTTAATAAAATATATTAAACAAACAAATAAATAAAAAATGAATCGACAAAGGGGAAAAAATACATATGTACTAGAAAATAAAGACAGCTGGTTGAACTAAATAGCAAGTCACCACACCACGTGATTTTTTAAAGATTTCAATATTTGCTGTGTCAAGACGAATCTAATAATACCTTATATGTCAAAATCGATGCAGCCATTTGGAATCTGGAAGGAGAATGTAATTAATGAGCACGCATACACAAATACGTACAGTTTGGAAATGCTTAAAAAGTATCTTTTTTGCTATGCCGTAGTCGGTAAACATGTGTATTTAACTTTATTCGATTGATTGTTTATAACAAAAAGTCTAACACAGTTCCATACTTATTAAATGAAATGAACGTACAATTAGGGTTAACGCGTTCGCAACGAGCATCAATTACCTTTTTTTTCCACTAAATTTTTGCATTATTTAATCGTTAAAATTCTCTGACAAAATTTTGCGCACCCTGTAGAGTAAGTATACGTACTGCCCGTCACGAAGGGGTTAAAAATTACAGCAAAACTTCAGCAATTTCTAAAACTGTTTTTCTATCTTAAATTTAAAAAAAAAAAGACCCCTTCCAAAGAGGACGAAAGAACGAGCCAGCCAGGATTCGAACCTGGAATCTCCTGATCCGTAGTCAGGCGCGTTATCCGTTGCGCCACTGGCCCACGTGCCTGTTTCAGAAATAAAATATGACATTGGTATATGCTGGAGTAGGGACGGAGAACTTATGACTCACTTTGTTATGTTATGTGGCACGTTTGAAACATTTGCTGTCATGTTAGCGAATTGTAGGAGATAATATACATTTTTTGCGAAATTTTATATATTTTTCGTCAAATAGAAAATAAGTTAAAAGTTTTTCATACCTGCTATAAACTTTAAAAGAAATTGGATTGAGAATTACAAAGAATAAAAATAAGGATACAGAGAATTCTTAGCAAAACTTCAGTTTATTATCTTTCAAATTTTTGTGCATTTGTAAGAAACAACTCGTAATACACTAATTCCCTATGAAGTACTTTTTCTTTGTAATAAGAAGGTCGTTTCTTCACAGCAAAATGAATGCTATACAATGCAAAAAAAAAGGGGGGGGGGTTGGTTGATTTGGTTGATTTTGGGCGGCCGATTATCTACACTAGGGATATAGGCCCGAAGGGGAGTGCCCTTCGTGGGGGTCTTTCTAAGGGAACCTAACCCGTATTAACGCATGGAAATCCATGGTTCGAAGAAAACCACGAACACTCCGAACGATTAGGCCGACGGGCGCGATTGGGATCGAACCCAGCACTTCCCGTCTACTAGTTTCGAGAGCAGAACCTCTCAGCCACTGGTGGGGCGGGGGGCGGGGGGCGATCTTATTCTGATGACAAAAATGTTATCTAAGGGCAGGAAGGGCACAATTTTGCTTTTGAAAGGTTATCGGACCACTGCTGGGATTTCAAAGGGATTTCACTGCACCATTTCGCCCTTCTACTGCGAATGCTCTCTATAATACTCTTAAATGCTATATTACTTTCGTTTCATATAGTGCTGAGCTGATAATGCCTTCTTGAAGTATGAACTACGTTACATTACTTAATAAAATATATTAAACAAACAAATAAATAAAAAATGAATCGACGAAGGGGAAAAAATAAATATGTACTAGAAAATAAAGACAGCTGGTTGAACTAAATAGCAAATCACCACACCACGTGACTTTTTAAAGATTTCAATATTTGCTGTGTCAAGACGAATCTAATAATACCTTATATGTCAAAATCGATGCAGCCATTTGGAATCTGGAAGGAGAATGTAATTAATGAGCACGCATACACAAATACGTACAGTTTGGAAATGCTTAAAAAGTATCTTTTTTGCTTTGCCGTAGTCGGTAAACATGTGTATTTAACTTTATTCGATTGATTGTTTATAACAAAAAGTCTAACACAGTTCCATACTTATTAAATGAAATGAACGTACAATTAGGGTTAACGCGTTCGCAACAAGCATCAATTACTTTTTTTTTTCACTAAATTTTTGCATTATTTAATCGTTAAAATTCTCTGACTGGATAAGACGAAATTTTCCGTAAAAAAAGACTGATGTCCAAATTAAAAAATTTTGCGCACCCTGTAGAACAAGTATACGTACTGCCCGTCACGAAGGGGTTAAAAATTACAGCAAAACTTCAGCAATTTCAAAAACTGTTTTTCTATCTTAAATTTAAAAAAAAAGACCCCTTCCAAAGAGGACGAAAGAACGAGCCAGCCAGGATTCGAACCTGGAATCTCCTGATCCGTAGTCAGGCGCGTTATCCGTTGCGCCACTGGCCCACGGGCCTGTTTCAGAAATAAAATATGACATTGGTATATGCTGGAGTAGGGACGGAGAACTTAAGACTCACTTTGTTATGTTATGTGGCACGTTTGAAACATTTGCTGTCATGTTAGCGAATTGTAGGAGATAATATACTTTTTTTTGCGAAATTTTATATATTTTTCGTCAAATAGAGAATAAGTTAAAAGTTTTTCATACCTGCTATAAACTTTAAAAGAAATTCGATTGAGAATTACAAAGAATAAAAATAAGGATACAGAGAATTCTTAGCAAAACTTCAGTTTATTATCTTTCAAATTTTCCTGCATTTGTAAGAAACAACTCGTAATACACTAATTCCCTATGAAGTACTTTTTCTTTGTAATAAGAAGGTCGTTTCTTCACAGCAAAATGAATGCTATACAATGCAAAAAAAAAGGGGGGCGGGGGGCGATCTTATTCTGATGACAAAAATGTTATCTAAGGGCAGGAAGGGCACAATTTTGCTTTTGAAAGGTTATCGGACCACTGCTGGGATTTCAAAGGGCAGGCACTGCACCATTTCGCCCTTCTACTGCGAATGCTCTCTATAATACTCTTAAATGCTATATTACTTTCGTTTCATATAGTGCTGAGCTGATAATGCCTTCTTGAAGTATGAACTACGTTACATTACTTAATAAAATATCTTAAACAAACAAATAAATAAAAAATGAATCGACAAAGGGGAAAAATACATATGTACTAGAAAATAAAGACAGCTGGTTGAACTAAATAGCAAATCACCACACCACGTGACTTTTTAAAGATTTCAATATTTGCTGTGTCAAGACGAATCTAATAATACCTTATATGTCAAAATCGATGCAGCCATTTGGAATCTGGAAGGAGAATGTAATTAATGAGCACGCATACACAAATACGTACAGTTTGGAAATGCTTAAAAAGTATCTTTTTTGCTATGCCGTAGTCGGTAAACATGTGTATTTAACTTTATTCGATTGATTGTTTATAACAAAAAGTCTAACACAGTTCCATACTTATTAAATGAAATGAACGTACAATTAGGGTTAACGCGTTCTCAAGGAGCATCAATTACTTTTTTTTTCACTAAATTTTTGCCTTATTTAATCGTTAAAATTCTCTGACTAGATAAGACGAAATTTTCCGTAAAAAAAGACTGATGTCCAGATAAAAAAATTTTGCGCACCCTGTAGAGCACGTATACGTACTGCCCGTCACGAAGGGGTTAAAAATTACAGCAAAACTTCAGCAATTTCTAAAACTGTTTTTCTATCTTAAATTAAAAAAAAAAAGACCCCTTCCAAAGAGGACGAAAGAACGAGCCAGCCAGGATTCGAACCTGGAATCTCCTGATCCGTAGTCAGGCGCGTTATCCGTTGCGCCACTGGCCCACGAGCCTGTTTCAGAAATAAAATATGACATTGGTATATGCTGGAGTAGGGACGGAGAACTTATGACTCACTTTGTTATGTTATGTGGCACGTTTGAAACATTTGCTGTCATGTTAGCGAATTGTAGGAGAAAATATACATTTTTTTGCGAAATTTTATATATTTTTCGTCAAATAGAGAATAAGTTAAAAGATTTTCATACCTGCTATAAACTTTACAAGAAATTCGATTGAGAATTACAAAGAATAAAAATAAGGATACAGAGAATTCTTAGCAAAACTTCAGTTTATTATCTTTCAAATTTTCCTGCATTTGTAAGAAACAACTCGTAATACACTAATTCCCTATGAAGTGCTTTTTCTTTGTAATAAAAAGGTCGTTTCTTCACAGCAAAATGAATGCTATACAATGCAAAAAAAGGGGGGGGGGGCGGGGGGGTTGGTTGATTTGGTTGATTTTGTGACGGCCGATTATCTACACTAGGGATATAGGCCCGAAGGGGAGTGCCCTTCGTGGGGGTCTTTCTAAGGGAACCTAACCCGTATTAACGCATGGAAATCCATGGTTCGAAGAAAACCACGAACACTCCGAACGATTAGGCCGACGGGCGCGATTGGGATCGAACCCAGCACTTCCCGTCTACTAGTTTCGAGAGCAGAACCTCTCAGCCACTGGTGGGGCGGAGGGCGGGGGGTCTATCTTATTCTGATGACAAAAATGTTATCTAAGGGCAGGAAGGGCACAATTTTGCTTTTGAAAGGTTATCGGACCACTGCTGGGATTTCAAAGGGATTTCACTGCACCATTTCGCCCTTCTACTGCGAATGCTCTCTATAATACTCTTAAATGCTATATTACTTTCGTTTCATATAGTGCTGAGCTGATAATGCCTTCTTGAAGTATGAACTACGTTACATTACTTAATAAAATATATTAAACAAACAAATAAATAAAAAATGAATCGACAAAGGGGAAAAAATACATATGTACTAGAAAATAAAGACAGCTGGTTGAACTAAATAGCAAATCACCACACCACGTGACTTTTTAAAGATTTCAATATTTGCTGAGTCAAGACGAATCTATTAATACCTTATATGTCAAAATCGATGCAGCCATTTGGAATCTGGAAGGAGAATGTAATTAATGAGCACGCATACACAAATACGTACAGTTTGGAAATGCTTAAAAAGTATCTCTTTGCTATGCCGTAGTCGGTAAACATGTGTATTTAACTTTATTCGACTGATTGTTTGTAACAAAAAGTCTAACACAGTTCCATACTTATTAAATGAAATGAACGTACAATTAGGGTTAACGCGTTCGCAACGAGCATCAATTACTTTTTTTTTTCACTAAATTTTTGCATTATTTAATCGTTAAAATTCTCTGACTAGATAAGACGAAATTTTCCGTAAAAAAAGACTGATGTCCAAATAAAAAAATTTTGCGCACCCTGTAGAGCAAGTATACGTACTGCCCGTCACGAAGGGGTTAAAAATTACAGCAAAACTTCAGCAATTTCTAAAACTGTTTTTCTATCTTAAATTAAAAAAAAAAGACCCCTTCCAAAGAGGACGAAAGAACGAGCCAGCCAGGATTCGAACCTGGAATCTCCTGATCCGTAGTCAGGCGCGTTATCCGTTGCGCCACTGGCCCACGGGCCAGTTTCAGAAATAAAATATGACATTGGTATATGCTGGAGTAGGGACGGAGAACTTATGACTCACTTTGTTATGTTATGTGGCACGTTTGAAACATTTGCTGTCATGTTAGCGAATTGTAGGAGAAAATATACTTTTTTTTGCGAAATTTTATATATTTTTCGTCAAATAGAGAATAAGTTAAAAGATTTTCATACCTGCTATAAACTTTACAAGAAATTCGATTGAGAATTACAAAGAATAAAAATAAGGATACAGAGAATTCTTAGCAAAACTTCAGTTTATTATCTTTCAAATTTTCCTGCATTTGTAAGAAACAACTCGTAATACACTAATTCCCTATGAAGTGCTTTTTCTTTGTAATAAAAAGGTCGTTTCTTCACAGCAAAATGAATGCTATACAATGCAAAAAAAGGGGGGGCGTGGGGGTTGGTTGATTTGGTTGATTTTGTGACGGCCGATTATCTACACTAGGGATATAGGCCCGAAGAGGAGTGCCCTTCGTGGGGGTCTTTCTAAGGGAACCTAACCCGTATTAACGCATGGAAATCCATGGTTCGAAGAAAACCACGAACACTCCGAACGATTAGGCCGACGGGCGCGATTGGGATCGAACCCAGCACTTCCCGTCTACTAGTTTCGAGAGCAGAACCTCTCAGCCACTGGTGGGGCGGGGGGCGGGGGGTCTATCTTATTCTGATGACAAAAATGTTATCTAAGGGCAGGAAGGGCACAATTTTGCTTTTGAAAGGTTATCGGACCACTGCTGGGATTTCAAAGGGATTTCACTGCACCATTTCGCCCTTCTACTGCGAATGCTCTCTATAATACTCTTAAATGCTATATTACTTTCGTTTCATATAGTGCTGAGCTGATAATGCCTTCTTGAAGTATGAACTACGTTACATTACTTAATAAAATATATTAAACAAACAAATAAATAAAAAATGAATCGACAAAGGGGAAAAAATACATATGTACTAGAAAATAAAGACAGCTGGTTGAACTAAATAGCAAATCACCACACCACGTGACTTTTTAAAGATTTCAATATTTGCTGAGTCAAGACGAATCTATTAATACCTTATATGTCAAAATCGATGCAGCCATTTGGAATCTGGAAGGAGAATGTAATTAATGAGCACGCATACACAAATACGTACAGTTTGGAAATGCTTAAAAAGTATCTCTTTGCTATGCCGTAGTCGGTAAACATGTGTATTTAACTTTATTCGACTGATTGTTTGTAACAAAAAGTCTAACACAGTTCCATACTCATTAAATGAAATGAACGTACAATTAGGGTTAACGCGTTCGCAACGAGTATCAATTACTTTTTTTTTTTCACTAAATTTTTGCATTATTTAATCGTTAAAATTCTCTGACTAGATAAGACGAAATTTTCCGTAAAAAAAGACTGATGTCCAAATAAAAAAATTTTGCGCACCCTGTAGAGCAAGTATACGTACTGCCCGTCACGAAGGGGTTAAAAATTACAGCAAAACTTCAGCAATTTCAAAAACTGTTTTTCTATCTTAAATTTAAAAAAAAAGACCCCTTCCAAAGAGGACGAAAGAACGAGCCAGCCAGGATTCGAACCTGGAATCTCCTGATCCGTAGTCAGGCGCGTTATCCGTTGCGCCACTGGCCCACGGGCCTGTTTCAGAAATAAAATATGACATTGGTATATGCTGGAGTAGGGACGGAGAACTTAAGACTCACTTTGTTATGTTATGTGGCACGTTTGAAACATTTGCTGTCATGTTAGCGAATTGTAGGAGATAATATACTTTTTTTTGCGAAATTTTATATATTTTTCGTCAAATAGAGAATAAGTTAAAAGTTTTTCATACCTGCTATAAACTTTAAAAGAAATTCGATTGAGAATTACAAAGAATAAAAATAAGGATACAGAGAATTCTTAGCAAAACTTCAGTTTATTATCTTTCAAATTTTCCTGCATTTGTAAGAAACAACTCGTAATACACTAATTCCCTATGAAGTACTTTTTCTTTGTAATAAGAAGGTCGTTTCTTCACAGCAAAATGAATGCTATACAATGCAAAAAAAAAGGGGGGCGGGGGGCGGGGGGCGATCTTATTCTGATGACAAAAATGTTATCTAAGGGCAGGAAGGGCACAATTTTGCTTTTGAAAGGTTATCGGACCACTGCTGGGATTTCAAAGGGCAGGCACTGCACCATTTCGCCCTTCTACTGCGAATGCTCTCTATAATACTCTTAAATGCTATATTACTTTCGTTTCATATAGTGCTGAGCTGATAATGCCTTCTTGAAGTATGAACTACGTTACATTACTTAATAAAATATCTTAAACAAACAAATAAATAAAAAATGAATCGACAAAGGGGAAAAATACATATGTACTAGAAAATAAAGACAGCTGGTTGAACTAAATAGCAAATCACCACACCACGTGACTTTTTAAAGATTTCAATATTTGCTGTGTCAAGACGAATCTAATAATACCTTATATGTCAAAATCGATGCAGCCATTTGGAATCTGGAAGGAGAATGTAATTAATGAGCACGCATACACAAATACGTACAGTTTGGAAATGCTTAAAAAGTATCTTTTTTGCTATGCCGTAGTCGGTAAACATGTGTATTTAACTTTATTCGATTGATTGTTTATAACAAAAAGTCTAACACAGTTCCATACTTATTAAATGAAATGAACGTACAATTAGGGTTAACGCGTTCTCAAGGAGCATCAATTACTTTTTTTTTCACTAAATTTTTGCCTTATTTAATCGTTAAAATTCTCTGACTAGATAAGACGAAATTTTCCGTAAAAAAAGACTGATGTCCAGATAAAAAAATTTTGCGCACCCTGTAGAGCACGTATACGTACTGCCCGTCACGAAGGGGTTAAAAATTACAGCAAAACTTCAGCAATTTCTAAAACTGTTTTTCTATCTTAAATTAAAAAAAAAAAGACCCCTTCCAAAGAGGACGAAAGAACGAGCCAGCCAGGATTCGAACCTGGAATCTCCTGATCCGTAGTCAGGCGCGTTATCCGTTGCGCCACTGGCCCACGAGCCTGTTTCAGAAATAAAATATGACATTGGTATATGCTGGAGTAGGGACGGAGAACTTATGACTCACTTTGTTATGTTATGTGGCACGTTTGAAACATTTGCTGTCATGTTAGCGAATTGTAGGAGAAAATATACATTTTTTTGCGAAATTTTATATATTTTTCGTCAAATAGAGAATAAGTTAAAAGATTTTCATACCTGCTATAAACTTTACAAGAAATTCGATTGAGAATTACAAAGAATAAAAATAAGGATACAGAGAATTCTTAGCAAAACTTCAGTTTATTATCTTTCAAATTTTCCTGCATTTGTAAGAAACAACTCGTAATACACTAATTCCCTATGAAGTGCTTTTTCTTTGTAATAAAAAGGTCGTTTCTTCACAGCAAAATGAATGCTATACAATGCAAAAAAAGGGGGGGGGGGGGCGGGGGGGTTGGTTGATTTGGTTGATTTTGTGACGGCCGATTATCTACACTAGGGATATAGGCCCGAAGGGGAGTGCCCTTCGTGGGGGTCTTTCTAAGGGAACCTAACCCGTATTAACGCATGGAAATCCATGGTTCGAAGAAAACCACGAACACTCCGAACGATTAGGCCGACGGGCGCGATTGGGATCGAACCCAGCACTTCCCGTCTACTAGTTTCGAGAGCAGAACCTCTCAGCCACTGGTGGGGCGGAGGGCGGGAGGTCTATCTTATTCTGATGACAAAAATGTTATCTAAGGGCAGGAAGGGCACAATTTTGCTTTTGAAAGGTTATCGGACCACTGCTGGGATTTCAAAGGGATTTCACTGCACCATTTCGCCCTTCTACTGCGAATGCTCTCTATAATACTCTTAAATGCTATATTACTTTCGTTTCATATAGTGCTGAGCTGATAATGCCTTCTTGAAGTATGAACTACGTTACATTACTTAATAAAATATATTAAACAAACAAATAAATAAAAAATGAATCGACAAAGGGGAAAAAATACATATGTACTAGAAAATAAAGACAGCTGGTTGAACTAAATAGCAAATCACCACACCACGTGACTTTTTAAAGATTTCAATATTTGCTGAGTCAAGACGAATCTATTAATACCTTATATGTCAAAATCGATGCAGCCATTTGGAATCTGGAAGGAGAATGTAATTAATGAGCACGCATACACAAATACGTACAGTTTGGAAATGCTTAAAAAGTATCTCTTTGCTATGCCGTAGTCGGTAAACATGTGTATTTAACTTTATTCGACTGATTGTTTGTAACAAAAAGTCTAACACAGTTCCATACTTATTAAATGAAATGAACGTACAATTAGGGTTAACGCGTTCGCAACGAGCATCAATTACTTTTTTTTTTCACTAAATTTTTGCATTATTTAATCGTTAAAATTCTCTGACTAGATAAGACGAAATTTTCCGTAAAAAAAGACTGATGTCCAAATAAAAAAATTTTGCGCACCCTGTAGAGCAAGTATACGTACTGCCCGTCACGAAGGGGTTAAAAATTACAGCAAAACTTCAGCAATTTCTAAAACTGTTTTTCTATCTTAAATTAAAAAAAAAAGACCCCTTCCAAAGAGGACGAAAGAACGAGCCAGCCAGGATTCGAACCTGGAATCTCCTGATCCGTAGTCAGGCGCGTTATCCGTTGCGCCACTGGCCCACGGGCCAGTTTCAGAAATAAAATATGACATTGGTATATGCTGGAGTAGGGACGGAGAACTTATGACTCACTTTGTTATGTTATGTGGCACGTTTGAAACATTTGCTGTCATGTTAGCGAATTGTAGGAGAAAATATACTTTTTTTTGCGAAATTTTATATATTTTTCGTCAAATAGAGAATAAGTTAAAAGATTTTCATACCTGCTATAAACTTTACAAGAAATTCGATTGAGAATTACAAAGAATAAAAATAAGGATACAGAGAATTCTTAGCAAAACTTCAGTTTATTATCTTTCAAATTTTCCTGCATTTGTAAGAAACAACTCGTAATACACTAATTCCCTATGAAGTGCTTTTTCTTTGTAATAAAAAGGTCGTTTCTTCACAGCAAAATGAATGCTATACAATGCAAAAAAAGGGGGGGCGTGGGGGTTGGTTGATTTGGTTGATTTTGTGACGGCCGATTATCTACACTAGGGATATAGGCCCGAAGAGGAGTGCCCTTCGTGGGGGTCTTTCTAAGGGAACCTAACCCGTATTAACGCATGGAAATCCATGGTTCGAAGAAAACCACGAACACTCCGAACGATTAGGCCGACGGGCGCGATTGGGATCGAACCCAGCACTTCCCGTCTACTAGTTTCGAGAGCAGAACCTCTCAGCCACTGGTGGGGCGGGGGGCGGGGGGTCTATCTTATTCTGATGACAAAAATGTTATCTAAGGGCAGGAAGGGCACAATTTTGCTTTTGAAAGGTTATCGGACCACTGCTGGGATTTCAAAGGGATTTCACTGCACCATTTCGCCCTTCTACTGCGAATGCTCTCTATAATACTCTTAAATGCTATATTACTTTCGTTTCATATAGTGCTGAGCTGATAATGCCTTCTTGAAGTATGAACTACGTTACATTACTTAATAAAATATATTAAACAAACAAATAAATAAAAAATGAATCGACAAAGGGGAAAAAATACATATGTACTAGAAAATAAAGACAGCTGGTTGAACTAAATAGCAAATCACCACACCACGTGACTTTTTAAAGATTTCAATATTTGCTGAGTCAAGACGAATCTATTAATACCTTATATGTCAAAATCGATGCAGCCATTTGGAATCTGGAAGGAGAATGTAATTAATGAGCACGCATACACAAATACGTACAGTTTGGAAATGCTTAAAAAGTATCTCTTTGCTATGCCGTAGTCGGTAAACATGTGTATTTAACTTTATTCGACTGATTGTTTGTAACAAAAAGTCTAACACAGTTCCATACTCATTAAATGAAATGAACGTACAATTAGGGTTAACGCGTTCGCAACGAGTATCAATTACTTTTTTTTTTTCACTAAATTTTTGCATTATTTAATCGTTAAAATTCTCTGACTAGATAAGACGAAATTTTCCGTAAAAAAAGACTGATGTCCAAATAAAAAAATTTTGCGCACCCTGTAGAGCAAGTATACGTACTGCCCGTCACGAAGGGGTTAAAAATTACAGCAAAACTTCAGCAATTTCTAAAACTGTTTTTCTATCTTAAATTTAAAAAAAAAAGACCCCTTCCAAAGAGGACGAAAGAACGAGCCAGCCAGGATTCGAACCTGGAATCTCCTGATCCGTAGTCAGGCGCGTTATCCGTTGCGCCACTGGCCCACGTGCCTGTTTCAGAAATAAAATATGACATTGGTATATGCTGGAGTAGGGACGGAGAACTTAAGACTCACTTTGTTATGTTATGTGGCACGTTTGAAACATTTGCTGTCATGTTAGCGAATTGTAGGAGATAATATACATTTTTTTGCGAAATTTTATATATTTTTCGTCAAATAGGGAATAAGTTAAAAGTTTTTCATACCTGCTATAAACTTTAAAAGAAATTCGATTGAGAATTACAAAGAATAAAAATAAGGATACAGAGAATTCTTAGCAAAACTTCAGTTTATTATCTTTCAAATTTTTGTGCATTTGTAAGAAACAACTCGTAATACACTAATTCCCTATGAAGTACTTTTTCTTTGTAATAAGAAGGTCGTTTCTTCACAGCAAAATGAATGCTATACAATGCAAAAAAAAGGGGGGGGGGCGGGGGGGATGGTTGATTTGGTTGATTTTGTGACGGCCGATTATCTACACTAGGGATATAGGCCCGAAGGGGAGTGCCCTTCGTGGGGGTCTTTCTAAGGGAACCTAACCCGTATTAACGCATGGAAATCCATGGTTCGAAGAAAACCACGAACACTCCGAACGATTAGGCCGACGGGCCCGATTGGGATCGAACCCAGCACTTCCCGTCTACTAGTTTCGAGAGCAGAACCTCTCAGCCACTGGTGGGGCGGGGGGCGGGGGGTCGATGTTATTCTGATGACAAAAATGTTATCTAAGGGCAGGAAGGGCACAATTTTGCTTTTGAAAGGTTATCGGACCACTGCTGGGATTTCAAAGGGATTTCACTGCACCATTTCGCCCTTCTACTGCGAATGCTCTCTATAATACTCTTAAATGCTATATTACTTTCGTTTCATATAGTGCTGAGCTGATAATGCCTTCTTGAAGTATGAACTACGTTACATTACTTAATAAAATATATTAAACAAACAAATAAATAAAAAATGAATCGACAAAGGGGAAAAATACATATGTACTAGAAAATAAAGACAGCTGGTTGAACTAAATAGCAAATCACCACACCACGTGACTTTTTAAAGATTTCAATATTTGCTGTGTCAAGACGAATCTAATAATACCTTATATGTCAAAATCGATGCAGCCATTTGGAATCTGGAAGGAGAATGTAATTAATGAGCACGCATACACAAATACGTACAGTTTGGAAATGCTTAAAAAGTATCTTTTTTGCTATGCCGTAGTCGGTAAACATGTGTATTTAATTTTATTCGATTGATTGTTTATAACAAAATGTCTAACACAGTTCCATACTTATTAAATGAAATGAACGTACAATTAGGGTTAACGCGTTCGCAACGAGCATCAATTACTTTTTTTTTTTCACTAAATTTTTGCATTATTTAATCGTTAAAATTCTCTGACTAGATAAGACGAAATTTTCCGTAAAAAAAGACTGATGTCCAAATTAAAAAATTTTGCGCACCCTGTAGAGCAAGTATACGTACTGCCCGTCACGAAGGGGTTAAAAATTACAGCAAAACTTCAGCAATTTCTAAAACTGTTTTTCTATCTTAAATTAAACAAGAAAAGACCCCTTCCAAAGAGGACGAAAGAACGAGCCAGCCAGGATTCGAACCTGGAATCTCCTGATCCATAGTCAGGCGCGTTATCCGCTGCACCACTGGCCCACGTATGTGTTCCAGAAATAAAATATGAAATTGGTATATGCTGGAGTAGGGACGGAGAACTTAAGACTCACTTTGTTATGTTATGTGGCACGTTTGAAACATTTGCTGTCATGTTATCGAATTGTAGGAGAAAATATACTTTTTTTTGCGAAATTTTATATTTTTTTCGTCAAATAGAGAATAAGTTAAAAGTTTTTCATACCTGCTATAAACTTTAAAAGAAATTCGATTGAGAATTACAAAGAATAAAAATAAGGATACAGAGAATTCTTAGCAAAACTTCAGTTTATTATCTTTCAAATTTTTTTGCATTTGTAAGAAACAACTCGTAATACACTAATTCCCTATGAAGTACTTTTTCTTTGTAATAAGAAGGTCGTTTCTTCACAGCAAAATGAATGCTATACAATGCAAAAAAAAGGGGGGGCGGGGGGCGATCTTATTCTGATGACAAAAATGTTATCTAAGGGCAGGAAGGGCACAATTTTGCTTTTGAAAGGTTATCGGACCACTGCTGGGATTTCAAAGGGCAGGCACTGCACCATTTCGCCCTTCTACTGCGAATGCTCTCTATAATACTCTTAAATGCTATATTACTTTCGTTTCATATAGTGCTGAGCTGATAATGCCTTCTTGAAGTATGAACTACGTTACATTACTTAATAAAATATCTTAAACAAACAAATAAATAAAAAATGAATCGACAAAGGGGAAAAATACATATGTACTAGAAAATAAAGACAGCTGGTTGAACTAAATAGCAAATCACCACACCACGTGATTTTTTAAAGATTTCAATATTTGCTGTGTCAAGACGAATCTAATAATACCTTATATGTCAAAATCGATGCAGCCATTTGGAATCTGGAAGGAGAATGTAATTAATGAGCACGCATACACAAATACGTACAGTTTGGAAATGCTTAAAAAGTATCTTTTTTGCTATGCCGTAGTCGGTAAACATGTGTATTTAACTTTATTCGATTGATTGTTTATAACAAAAAGTCTAACACAGTTCCATACTTATTAAATGAAATGAACGTACAATTAGGGTTAACGCGTTCTCAACGAGCATCAATTACTTTTTTTTTCACTAAATTTTTGCCTTATTTAATCGTTAAAATTCTCTGACTAGATAAGACGAAATTTTCCGTAAAAAAAGACTGATGTCCAGATAAAAAAATTTTGCGCACCCTGTAGAGCAAGTATACGTACTGCCCGTCACGAAGGGGTTAAAAATTACAGCAAAACTTCAGCAATTTCTAAAACTGTTTTTCTATCTTAAATTTAAAAAAAAAAGACCCCTTCCAAAGAAGACGAAAGAACGAGCCAGCCAGGATTCGAACCTGGAATCTCCTGATCCGTAGTCAGGCGCGTTATCCGTTGCGCCACTGGCCCACGGGCCTGTTTCAGAAATAAAATATGACATTGGTATATGCTGGAGTAGGGACGGAGAACTTATGACTCACTTTGTTATGTTATGTGGCACGTTTGAAACATTTGCTGTCATGTTAGCGAATTGTAGGAGAAAATATACTTTTTTTTGCGAAATTTTATATATTTTTCGTCAAATACGGAATAAGTTAAAAGTTTTTCATACATGCTATAAACTTTAAAAGAAATTCGATTGAGAATTACAAAGAATAAAAATAAGGATACAGAGAATTCTTAGCAAAACTTCAGTTTATTATCTTTCAAATTTTTGTGCATTTGTAAGAAACAACTCGTAATACACTAATTCCCTATGAAGTACTTTTTCTTTGTAATAAGAAGGTCGTTTCTTCACAGCAAAATGAATGCTATACAATGCAAAAAAAAGGGGGGGGGCGGGGGGGATGGTTGATTTGGTTGATTTTGTGACGGCCGATTATCTACACTAGGGATATAGGCCCGAAGGGGAGTGCCCTTCGTGGGGGTCTTTCTAAGGGAACCTAACCCGTATTAACGCATGGAAATCCATGGTTCGAAGAAAACCACGAACACTCCGAACGATTAGGCCGACGGGCGCGATTGGGATCGAACCCAGCACTTCCCGTCTACTAGTTTCGAGAGCAGAACCTCTCAGCCACTGGTGGGGCGGGGGGCGGGGGGTCGATCTTATTCTGATGACAAAAATGTTATCTAAGGGCAGGAAGGGCACAATTTTGCTTTTGAAAGGTTATCGGACCACTGCTGGGATTTCAAAGGGATTTCACTGCACCATTTCGCCCTTCTACTGCGAATGCTCTCTATAATACTCTTAAATGCTATATTACTTTCGTTTCATATAGTGCTGAGCTGATAATGCCTTCTTGAAGTATGAACTACGTTACATTACTTAATAAAATATATTAAACAAACAAATAAATAAAAAATGAATCGACAAAGGGGAAAAAATACATATGTACTAGAAAATAAAGACAGCTGGTTGAACTAAATAGCAAATCACCACACCACGTGACTTTTTAAAGATTTCAATATTTGCTGTGTCAAGACGAATCTAATAATACCTTATATGTCAAAATCGATGCAGCCATTTGGAATCTGTAAGGAGAATGTAATTAATGAGCACGCATACACAAATACGTACAGTTTGGAAATGCTTAAAAAGTATCTTTTTATCTATGCCGTAGTCGGTAAACATGTGTATTTAACTTTATTCGATTGATTGTTTATAACAAAATGTCTAACACAGTTCCATACTTATTAAATGAAATGAACGTACAATTAGGTTTAACGCGTTCGCAACGAGCATCAATTACATTTTTTTTTCACTAAATTTTTGCATTATTTAATCGTTAAAATTCTCTGACTAGATAAGACGAAATTTTCCGTAAAAAAAGACTGATGTCCAAATAAAAAAATTTTGCGCACCCTGTAGAGCAAGTATACGTACTGCCCGTCACGAAGGGGTTAAAAATTACAGCAAAACTTCAGCAATTTCTAAAACTGTTTTTCTATCTTAAATTAAAAAAAAAAAAGACCCCTTCCAAAGAGGACGAAAGAACGAGCCAGCCAGGATTCGAACCTGGAATCTCCTGATCCGTAGTCAGGCGCGTTATCCGTTGCGCCACTGGCCCACGTACGTGTCCAGAAATAAAATATGACATTGGTATATGCTGGAGTAGGGACGGAGAACTTATGACTCACTTTGTTATGTTATGTGGCACGTTTGAAACATTTGCTGTCATGTTAGCGAATTGTAGGAGATAATATACTTTTTTTCGAAATTTTATATATTTTTCGTCAAATAGAGAATAAGTTAAAAGTTTTTCATACCTGCTATAAACTTTAAAAGAAATTCGATTGAGAATTACAAAGAATAAAAATAAGGATACAGAGAATTCTTAGCAAAACTTCAGTTTATTATCTTTCAAATTTTTGTGCATTTGTAAGAAACAACTCGTAATACACTAATTCCCTATGAAGTACTTTTTCTTTGTAATAAGAAGGTCGTTTCTTCACAGCAAAATGAATGCTATACAATGCAAAAAAAAGGGGGGGCGGGGGGCGATCTTATTCTGATGACAAAAATGTTATCTAAGGGCAGGAAGGGCACAATTTTGCTTTTGAAAGGTTATCGGACCACTGCTGGGATTTCAAAGGGCAGGCACTGCACCATTTCGCCCTTCTACTGCGAATGCTCTCTATAATACTCTTAAATGCTATATTACTTTCGTTTCATATAGTGCTGAGCTGATAATGCCTTCTTGAAGTATGATCTACGTTACATTACTTAATAAAATATATTAAACAAACAAATAAATAAAAAATGAATCGACAAAGGGGAAAAAATACATATGTACTAGAAAATAAAGACAGCTGGTTGAACTAAATAGCAAATCACCACACCACGTGATTTTTTAAAGATTTCAATATTTGCTGTGTCAAGACGAATCTAATAAGACCTTATATGTCAAAATCGATGCAGCCATTTGGAATCTGGAAGGAGAATGTAATTAATGAGCACGCATACACAAATACGTACAGTTTGGAAATGCTTAAAAAGTATCTTTTTTGCTATGCCGTAGTCGGTAAACATGTGTATTTAACTTTATTCGATTGATTGTTTATAACAAAAAGTCTAACACAGTTCCATACTTATTAAATGAAATGAACGTACAATTAGGGTTAACGCGTTCGCAATGAGCATCAATTACTTTTTTTTTTTTTTCACTAAATTTTTGCATTCTTTAATCGTTAAAATTCTCTGACTACACTGCAAATAGAAACGTCTTAAATTTAGACACATATGTGACTGAAAAAGAATTTTAGACACTTAAGTGTCTTAATCTGAAAATTAAGACACTATAGATGTCTTAATTTAAGATACATAAGCGTCTTACTATGACCATGGTGTAAACGAACTGAGAATAATGTCTAAAATATCCGCAAACGTCTTATTTTAAGACACTTCATTGCTTTAAACGTGTCTTAATTTAAGACGTTTTGATTCTTCCGACGCAATAACCACCAGGGGGGACTAGCACTCCCAGTTGCGCATGCGTTTTAGATGTCTTCGTTCGAAGTGGTATACGTTGTAATTCAAACAAAGTTTGTTTTTATGTACGCGTGTATTTTAATTCGTTTTTTTGCGAAATGTGAAGTACTGTGATTTTAATTCGTATTAACTTGGATTATTTATTTATTGAATACATACATCTGACGTGTGTGCTCGACATCAAATGTCTCTTAGAAGCTGTCGTCGATACAAGGGCGGGATAGACACAGAACAGAAATAGACGACGGTTGAAGATTACACCCGGAAATTCTATAAAGCGTGTGCAATGGGCTTAGTGTTAACTCGTATCAATTTATATCAATAATATTGTGTTATTCATCTTCGTCCTGTCGAAGCTGGCAAAAAAAAAGAAACTTTTGTCTGGCGGGCCCTGTTTTTAGGATGAAACATCTCATTCTTTAAATATGGCTAGTCGGATGTATTATGGGATTACCTTTTAAACTGATGAAAGTCTTTCTCCCTCACTGTGGTTGTGGAAGTTTTTAAAATTTCAAATCGAGGAATATTTCTTACCTCTTGCAGCAACTCAAGTAAGTTTCTTTATAGCAGTAAAATTAGTGTATTTTATGATTTTATTTATTGTACTAAACAAAATCCTGCATGAAATTTAATTAGTTTTGAATCTGTTCGCAAAAAACCCCACTAATTCTAGAAGTATATATTTTTAAACTTATGACGTTCTTTTTTATTACGAATTATATATTCAATGTCAGTTCTTAGTTTCAATTGATAATTTTTATCTCGCAGTAAATGACGGCCACAAGGAAGTAAAGAAAAAAAAACTTTGAAAGATGACCTAATGCTTTCTTACTTCCTGGCATAAAACCGCAGATTAAAAAAAGATAAATAAAGTAAATGAGACTGGTCTATTATATGAAGCTGCCTGTAAAAATATACATATGTATTTGATTTGCAATCAACTCTAATACTGATTTTTTTATTATTTTTAATAAAAAAGTAATTTGAAATTTATAATGGGAAAAAGTAAAAACCTCTAACTAGATTTCGTATTTAAAATTGTGGTAACTTTATTTATATGCACTTATACGAAAAATACAAAAATGACAGATGTTACTGTATATATTTAAGACGAAAGAAGTTTGGAAATCATAAGTTATTTTTTCCTCATGTTTTTAATATAGAATATGTACTTATTTGTTTTTATTGATAGTTGAATAGCTTTTGTGAGTACCCTCTGATCTACATAAAAACTTGCCCATGTGGAAATATAAATTTTTTAAAAACATAATTTTTAAATAAGTATTTTCATTTTTTTTTGGGGGGGGGGGGATTTTGCATGAATTTTTGTAAAGCTGATATCTTAAATCTTGCACTGATTATAATGAAAGTTTTGAACTTTTAGAGTAGGACAAGTTTAAAAACGCAAATATATTTAACAAAATACCAAAGTCATTTTTTCCCCAATGTTATTAAAGTAGAATATTTATTTATTTATTTTCATTATTCATAGTTAAATGGCTGTTGTGATTATCAAGTGATGTATATGTAAAACTGCCTATGTGGCAATATATTTTTTTATATTTTCATGTTTTTTTTTTGAAGGGGGGGGGGGATTTTTGCAATTTTCGTACATCTGATATTTTAAATCTTTTTCCACATTCAACCGAGTATAATAAATATTTTGAACTTTTAGAGTAGGACAAGATTATAAAATATATATATATATTTATCTATGTACCTTAAAAGCCCTTAATAGCGAACACTTCGGGACCGTGGAATTTGTCCGATAATTGGAGATGCCTACTTTTTTGAGGTAAAAATATACAAATATGTATGTCTGCTGATTAAAAAAGTATTCGTTAAACAGAGGTGTTCGCTATTCGAGAATGTCCATTAACCTCCACAACGGATACTCCCGAATACCGGACATCTCAATTTAGACAACTATAATGCAGGGTTGCGTTTTTTGCAAAAGTACTTCTTGATTAAAGGAAGGGCAAACTGGGAAGTGCCCCGTCCCCCTACGACTGTAGTGCCCTCAAATTTGATGTGCAATATTTGTAAAGCTTATATTTTAAATCTGTTTCGAAATTGTACTGATTATAATCAATATTTTGAACTTTTAAAGTAAAATAAGGTTAAAAACAAAATAAATTTTAAAAAATCTAATATTTAGATAAATATTTTTTGTTTTTTAATCTTGTTCTACTCCTGAAGTTCAAGATATTGATTATAATCAGTACAATGTCGTAAAAGATTTAAATTATCAACGTAACGAAAATTGTATACCAAAACTGAGAGCACCAAAAAAATCAGGCTGTATTGGGGGGGGGGGGGGGGCAGGACCACAGCCAAATATTTTTCCAGGATTCAACGTGGTCAAACATGGCTACGTATGATGCTTACAAAAAAATTGATGCGATTCAGACGTTTGAAGTGTCTGAAATTCAGACGCAAAAAGTGTCTGAAAAAATTCAGACATTTTAAAATGTCTGAAAATTGAACACTCCATTTCAGACACTTAAGTGTCTGAATTTCAGACATTTTAATTTAGAGTGTAGATAAGACGAAATTTTCCGTAAAAAAAGACTGATGTCGAAATTAAAAAATTTTGCGCACACTGTAGAGCAAGTATACGTACTGCCCGTCACGAAGGGGTTAAAAATTACAGCAAAACTTCAGCAATTTCTAAAACTGTTTTTCTATCTTAAATTAAAAAAGAAAAGACCCCTTCCAAACAGGACGAAAGAACGAGCCAGCCAGGATTCGAACCTGGAATCTCCTTATCCGTAGTCAGGCGCGTTATCCTTTGCGCCACTGGCCCACGTACGTGTTACAGAAATAAAACATGACATTGGTATATGCTGGAGTAGGGACGGAGAACTTATGACTCACTTTGTTATGTTATGTGGCACGTTTGAAACATTTGCTGTCATGTTAGCGAATTGTAGGAGATAATATACTTTTTTTTGCGAAATTTTATATATTTTTCGTCAAATAGAGAATAAGTTAAAAGATTTTCATACCTGCTATAAACTTTACAAGAAATTCGATTGAGAATTACAAAGAATAAAAATAAGGATACAGAGAATTCTTAGCAAAACTTCAGTTTATTATCTTTCAAATTTTCCTGCATTTGTAAGAAACAACTCGTAATACACTAATTCCCTATGAAGTGCTTTTTCTTTGTAATAAAAAGGTCGTTTCTTCACAGCAAAATGAATGCTATACAATGCAAAAAAAGGGGGGGCGGGGGGTTGGTTGATTTGGTTGATTTTGTGACGGCCGATTATCTACACTAGGGATATAGGCCCGAAGGGGAGTGCCCTTCGTGGGGGTCTTTCTAAGGGAACCTAACCCGTATTAACGCATGGAAATCCATGGTTCGAAGAAAACCACGAACACTCCGAACGATTAGGCCGACGGGCGCGATTGGGATCGAACCCAGCACTTCCCGTCTACTAGTTTCGAGAGCAGAACCTCTCAGCCACTGGTGGGGCGGGGGGCGGGGGGTCGATCTTATTCTAATGACAAAAATGTTATCTAAGGGCAGGAAGGGCACAATTTTGCTTTTGAAAGGTTATCGGACCACTGCTGGGATTTCAAAGGGATTTCACTGCACCATTTCGCCCTTCTACTGCGAATGCTCTCTATAATACTCTTAAATGCTATATTACTTTCGTTTCATATAGTGCTGAGCTGATAATGCCTTCCCTAAGTATGAACTACGTTACATTACTTAATAAAATATATTAAACAAACAAATAAATAAAAAATGAATCGACAAAGGGGAAAAAATACATATGTACTAGAAAATAAAGACAGCTGGTTGAACTAAATAGCAAATCACCACACCACGTGATTTTTTAAAGATTTCAATATTTGCTGTGTCAAGACGAATCTAATAATACCTTATATGTCAAAATCGATGCAGCCATTTGGAATCTGGAAGGAGAATGTAATTAATGAGCACGCATACACAAATACGTACAGTTTGGAAATGCTTAAAAAGTATCTTTTTATCTATGCCGTAGTCGGTAAACATGTGTATTTAACTTTATTCGACTGATTGTTTATAACAAAAAGTCTAACACAGTTCCATACTTATTAAATGAAATGAACGTACAATTAGGTTTAACGCGTTCGCAACGAGCATCAATTACATTTTTTTTTTCACTAAATTTTTGCATTATTTAATCGTTAAAATTCTCTGACTAGATAAGACGAAATTTTCCGTAAAAAAAGACTGATGTCCAAATTAAAAAATTTTGCGCACCCTCTAGAGCAAGTATACGTACTGCCCGTCACGAAGGGGTTAAAAATTACAGCAAAACTTCAGCAATTTCTAAAACTGTTTTTCTATCTTAAATTAAAAAAAAAAAAGACCCCTTCCAAAGAGGACGAAAGAACGAGCCAGCCAGGATTCGAACCTGGAATCTCCTGATCCGTAATCAGGCGCGTTATCCGTTGCGCCACTGGCCCACGTACATATCCAGAAATAAAATATGACATTGGTATATGCTGGAGTAGGGACGGAGAACTTATGACTCACTTTGTTATGTTATGTGGCACGTTTGAAACATTTGCTGTCATGTTAGCGAATTGTAGGAGATAATATACTTTTTTTTGCGAAATTTTATATATTTTTCGTCAAATAGAGAATAAGTTAAAAGTTTTTCATACCTGCTATAAACTTTAAAAGAAATTCGATTGAGAATTACAAAGAATAAAAATAAGGATACAGAGAATTCTTAGCAAAACTTCAGTTTATTATCTTTCAAATTTTTGTGCATTTGTAAGAAACAACTCGTAATACACTAATTCCCTATGAAGTACTTTTTCTTTGTAATAAGAAGGTCGGTTCTTCACAGCAAAATGAATGCTATACAATGCAAAAAAAAGGGGGGGCGATCTTATTCTGATGACAAAAATGTTATCTAAGGGCAGGAAGGGCACAATTTTGCTTTTGAAAGGTTATCGGACCACTGCTGGGATTTCAAAGGGCAGGCACTGCACCATTTCGCCCTTCTACTGCGAATGCTCTCTATAATACTCTTAAATGCTATATTACTTTCGTTTCATATAGTGGTGAGCTGATAATGCCTTCTTGAAGTATGATCTACGTTACATTACTTAATAAAATATATTAAACAAACAAATAAATAAAAAATGAATCGACAAAGGGGAAAAAATACATATGTACTAGAAAATAAAGACAGCTGGTTGAACTAAATAGCAAATCACCACACCACGTGATTTTTTAAAGATTTCAATATTTGCTGTGTCAAGACGAATCTAATAAGACCTTATATGTCAAAATCGATGCAGCCATTTGGAATCTGGAAGGAGAATGTAATTAATGAGCACGCATACACAAATACGTACAGTTTGGAAATGCTTAAAAAGTATCTTTTTTGCTATGCCGTAGTCGGTAAACATGTGTATTTAACTTTATTCGATTGATTGTTTATAACAAAAAGTCTAACACAGTTCCATACTTATTAAATGAAATGAACGTACAATTAGGGTTAACGCGTTCGCAACGAGCATCAATTACATTTTTTTTTTCACTAAATTTTTGCATTATTTAATCGTTAAAATTCTCTGACTAGATAAGACGAAATTTTCCGTAAAAAAAGACTGATGTCCAAATAAAAAAATTTTGCGCACCCTGTAGAGCAAGTATACGTACTGCCCGTCACGAAGGGGTTAAAAATTACAGCAAAACTTCAGCAATTTCTAAAGCTGTTTTTCTATCTTAAATTAAAAAAAAAAGACCCCTTCCAAAGAGGACGAAAGAACGAGCCAGCCAGGATTCGAACCTGGAATTTCCTGATCCGTAGTCAGGCGCGTTATCCGTTGCGCCACTGGCCCATATACGTGTCCAGAAATAAAATATGACATTGGTATATGCTGGAGTAGGGACGGAGAACTTATGACTCACTTTGTTATGTTATGTGGCACGTTTGAAACATTTCCTGTCATGTTAGCGAATTGTAGGAGATAATATACTTTTTTTTGCGAAATTTTATATATTTTTCGTCAAATAGAGAATAAGTTAAAAGTGTTTCATACCTGCTATAAACTTTAAAAGAAATTCGATTGAGAATTACAAAGAATAAAAATAAGGATACAGAGAATTCTTAGCAAAACTTCAGTTTATTATCTTTCACATTTTTGTGCATTTGTAAGAAACAACTCGTAATACACTAATTCCCTATGAAGTACTTTTTCTTTGTAATAAGAAGGTCGTTTCTTCACAGCAAAATGAATGCTATACAATGCAAAAAAAAGGGGGGGGCGGGGGTTGGTTGATTTGGTTGATTTTGTGACGGCCGATTATCTACACTAGGGATATAGGCCCGAAGGGGAGTGCCCTTCGTGGGGGTCTTTCTAAGGGAACCTAACCCGTATTAACGCATAGAAATCCATGGTTTGAAGAAAACCACGACCACTCCGAACGATTAGGCGGACGGGCGCGATTGGGATCGAACCCAGCAATTCCCGTCTACTAGTTTCGAGAGCAGAACCTCTCAGCCACTGGTGGGGCGGGGGGCGGGGAGTCGATGTTATTCTAATGAAAAAATGTTATCTAAGGGCAGGAAGGGCACAATTTTGCTTTTGAAAGGTTATCGGACCACTGCTGGGATTTCAAAGGGATTTCACTGCACCATTTCGCCCTTCTACTGCGAATGCTCTCTATAATACTCTTAAATGCTATATTACTTTCGTTTCATATAGTGCTGAGCTGATAATGCCTTCTTGAAGTATGAACTACGTTACATTACTTAATAAAATATATTAAACAAACAAATAAATAAAAAATGAATCGACAAAGGGGAAAAAATACTTATGTACTAGAAAATAAAGACAGCTGGTTGAACTAAATAGCAAATCACCACACCACGTGACTTTTTAAAGATTTCAATATTTGCTGTGTCAAGACGAATCTAATAATACCTTATATGTCAAAATCGATGCAGCCATTTGGAATCTGGAAGGAGAATGTAATTAATGAGCACGCATACACAAATACGTACAGTTTGGAAATGCTTAAAAAGTATCTTTTTTGCTATGCCGTAGTCGGTAAACATGTGTATTTAACTTTATTCGATTGATTGTTTATAACAAAAAGTCTAACACAGTTCCATACTTATTAAATGAAATGAACGTACAATTAGGTTTAACGCGTTCGCAACGAGCATCAATTACATTTTTTTTTTTCACTAAATTTTTGCATTATTTAATCGTTAAAATTCTCTGACTAGATAAGACGAAATTTTCCGTAAAAAAAGACTGATGTCCAAATAAAAAATTTTTGCGCACCCTGTAGAGCAAGTATACGTACTGCCCGTCACGAAGGGGTTAAAAATTACAGCAAAACTTCAGCAATTTCTAAAACTGTTTTTCTATCTTAAATTTAAAAAAAAAAGACCCCTTCCAAAGAGGACGAAAGAACGAGCCAGCCAGGATTCGAACCTGGAATCTCCTGATCCGTAGTCAGGCGCGTTATCCGTTGCGCCACTGGCCCACATACGTGTCCAGAAATAAAATATGACATTGGTATATGCTGGAGTAGGGACGGAGAACTTATGACTCACTTTGTTATGTTATGTGGCACGTTTGAAACATTTGCTGTCATGTTAGCGAATTGTAGGAGATAATATACTTTTTTTTGCGAAATTTTATATATTTTTCGTCAAATAGAGAATAAGTTAAAAGATTTTCATACCTGCTATAAACTTTACAAGAAATTCGATTGAGAATTACAAAGAATAAAAATAAGGATACAGAGAATTCTTAGCAAAACTTCAGTTTATTATCTTTCAAATTTTCCTGCATTTGTAAGAAACAACTCGTAATACACTAATTCCCTATGAAGTGCTTTTTCTTTGTAATAAAAAGGTCGTTTCTTCACAGCAAAATGAATGCTATACAATGCAAAAAAAGGGGGGGCGGGGGGGTTGGTTGATTTGGTTGATTTTGTGACGGCCGATTATCTACACTAGGGATATAGGCCCGAAGGGGAGTGCCCTTCGTGGGGGTCTTTCTAAGGGAACCTAACCCGTATTAACGCATGGAAATCCATGGTTCGAAGAAAACCACGAACACTCCGAACGATTAGGCCGACGGGCGCGATTGGGATCGAACCCAGCACTTCCCGTCTACTAGTTTCGAGAGCAGAACCTCTCAGCCACTGGTGGGGCGGGGGGCGGGGGGTCGATCTTATTCTAATGACAAAAATGTTATCTAAGGGCAGGAAGGGCACAATTTTGCTTTTGAAAGGTTATCGGACCACTGCTGGGATTTCAAAGGGATTTCACTGCACCATTTCGCCCTTCTACTGCGAATGCTCTCTATAATACTCTTAAATGCTATATTACTTTCGTTTCATATAGTGCTGAGCTGATAATGCCTTCCCTAAGTATGAACTACGTTACATTACTTAATAAAATATATTAAACAAACAAATAAATAAAAAATGAATCGACAAAGGGGAAAAAATACATATGTACTAGAAAATAAAGACAGCTGGTTGAACTAAATAGCAAATCACCACACCACGTGATTTTTTAAAGATTTCAATATTTGCTGTGTCAAGACGAATCTAATAATACCTTATATGTCAAAATCGATGCAGCCATTTGGAATCTGGAAGGAGAATGTAATTAATGAGCACGCATACACAAATACGTACAGTTTGGAAATGCTTAAAAAGTATCTTTTTATCTATGCCGTAGTCGGTAAACATGTGTATTTAACTTTATTCGACTGATTGTTTATAACAAAAAGTCTAACACAGTTCCATACTTATTAAATGAAATGAACGTACAATTAGGTTTAACGCGTTCGCAACGAGCATCAATTACATTTTTTTTTTCACTAAATTTTTGCATTATTTAATCGTTAAAATTCTCTGACTAGATAAGACGAAATTTTCCGTAAAAAAAGACTGATGTCCAAATTAAAAAATTTTGCGCACCCTGTAGAGCAAGTATACGTACTGCCCGTCACGAAGGGGTTAAAAATTACAGCAAAACTTCAGCAATTTCTAAAACTGTTTTTCTATCTTAAATTAAAAAAAAAAAAAAGACCCCTTCCAAAGAGGACGAAAGAACGAGCCAGCCAGGATTCGAACCTGGAATCTCCTGATCCGTAATCAGGCGCGTTATCCGTTGCGCCACTGGCCCACGTACGTATCCAGAAATAAAATATGACATTGGTATATGCTGGAGTAGGGACGGAGAACTTATGACTCACTTTGTTATGTTATGTGGCACGTTTGAAACATTTGCTGTCATGTTAGCGAATTGTAGGAGATAATATACTTTTTTTTGCGAAATTTTATATATTTTTCGTCAAATAGAGAATAAGTTAAAAGTTTTTCATACCTGCTATAAACTTTAAAAGAAATTCGATAGAGAATTACAAAGAATACAAATAAGGATACAGAGAATTCTTAGCAAAACTTCAGTTTATTATCTTTCAAATTTTTGTGCATTTGTAAGAAACAACTCGTAATACACTAATTCCCTATGAAGTACTTTTTCTTTGTAATAAGAAGGTCGTTTCTTCACAGCAAAATGAATGCTATACAATGCAAAAAAAAGGGGGGGGCGATCTTATTCTGATGACAAAAATGTTATCTAAGGGCAGGAAGGGCACAATTTTGCTTTTGAAAGGTTATCGGACCACTGCTGGGATTTCAAAGGGCAGGCACTGCACCATTTCGCCCTTCTACTGCGAATGCTCTCTATAATACTCTTAAATGCTATATTACTTTCGTTTCATATAGTGCTGAGCTGATAATGCCTTCTTGAAGTATGATCTACGTTACATTACTTAATAAAATATATTAAACAAACAAATAAATAAAAAATGAATCGACAAAGGGGAAAAAATACATATGTACTAGAAAATAAAGACAGCTGGTTGAACTAAATAGCAAATCACCACACCACGTGATTTTTTAAAGATTTCAATATTTGCTGTGTCAAGACGAATCTAATAAGACCTTATATGTCAAAATCGATGCAGCCATTTGGAATCTGGAAGGAGAATGTAATTAATGAGCACGCATACACAAATACGTACAGTTTGGAAATGCTTAAAAAGTATCTTTTTTGCTATGCCGTAGTCGGTAAACATGTGTATTTAACTTTATTCGATTGATTGTTTATAACAAAAAGTCTAACACAGTTCCATACTTATTAAATGAAATGAACGTACAATTACGGTTAACGCGTTCGCAACGAGCATCAATTACATTTTTTTTTTCACTAAATTTTTGCATTATTTAATCGTTAAAATTCTCTGACTAGATAAGACGAAATTTTCCGTAAAAAAAGACTGATGTCCAAATAAAAAAATTTTGCGCACCCTGTAGAGCAAGTATACGTACTGCCCGTCACGAAGGGGTTAAAAATTACAGCAAAACTTCAGCAATTTCTAAAGCTGTTTTTCTATCTTAAATTAAAAAAAAAAGACCCCTTCCAAAGAGGACGAAAGAACGAGCCAGCCAGGATTCAAACCTGGAATTTCCTGATCCGTAGTCAGGCGCGTTATCCGTTGCGCCACTGGCCCACATACGTGTCCAGAAATAAAATATGACATTGGTATATGCTGGAGTAGGGACGGAGAACTTATGACTCACTTTGTTATGTTATGTGGCACGTTTGAAACATTTGCTGTCATGTTAGCGAATTGTAGGAGATAATATACTTTTTTTTGCGAAATTTTATATATTTTTCGTCAAATAGAGAATAAGTTAAAAGTTTTTCATACCTGCTATAAACTTTAAAAGAAATTCGGTTGAGAATTACAAAGAATAAAAATAAGGATACAGAGAATTCTTAGCAAAACTTCAGTTTATTATCTTTCAAATTTTTGTGCATTTGTAAGAAACAACTCGTAATACACTAATTCCCTATGAAGTACTTTTTCTTTGTAATAAGAAGGTCGTTTCTTCACAGCAAAATGAATGCTATACAATGCAAAAAAAAGTGGGGGGGGGGGCGGGGGGCGATCTTATTCTGATGACAAAAATGTTATCTAAGGGCAGGAAGGGCACAATTTTGCTTTTGAAAGGTTATCGGACCACTGCTGGGATTTCAAAGGGCAGGCACTGCACCATTTCGCCCTTCTACTGCGAATGCTCTCTATAATTCTCTTAAATGCTATATTACTTTCGTTTCATATAGTGCTGAGCTGATAATGCCTTCTTGAAGTATGAACTACGTTACATTACTTAATAAAATATATTAAACAAACAAATAAATAAAAAATGAATCGACAAAGGGGAAAAAATACATATGTACTAGAAAATAAAGACAGCTGGTTGAACTAAATAGCAAATCACCACACCACGTGACTTTTTAAAGATTTCAATATTTGCTGTGTCAAGACGAATCTAATAATACCTTATATGTCAAAATCGATGCAGCCATTTGGAATCTGGAAGGAGAATGTAATTAATGAGCACGCATACACAAATACGTACAGTTTGGAAATGCTTAAAAAGTATCTTTTTTGCTATGCCGTAGTCGGTAAACATGTGTATTTAACTTTATTCGATTGATTGTTTATAAGAAAAAGTCTAACACAGTTCCATACTTATTAAATGAAATGAACGTACAATTAGGGTTAACGCGTCCGCAACGAGCATCAATTACTTTTTTTTTCACTAAATTTTTGCATTATTTAATCGTTAAAATTCTCTGACTAGATAAGACGAAATTTTCCGTAAAAAAAGACTGATGTCCAAATAAAAAAAATTTGCGCACCCTGTAGAGCAAGTATACGTACTGCCCGTCACGAAGGGGTTAAAAATTACAGCAAAACTTCAGCAATTTCTAAAACTGTTTTTCTATCTTAAATTAAAAAAAAAAAGACCCCTTCCAAAGAGGACGAAAGAACGAGCCAGCCAGGATTCGAACCTGGAATCTCCTGATCCGTAGTCAGGCGCGTTATCCGTTGCGCCACTGGCCCACGTGCCTGTTTCAGAAATAAAATATGACATTGGTATATGCTGGAGTAGGGACGGAGAACTTATGACTCACTTTGTTATGTTATGTGGCACGTTTGAAACATTTCCTGTCATGTTAGCGAATTGTAGGAGATAATATACTTTTTTTTGCGAAATTTTATATATTTTTCGTCAAATAGAGAATAAGTTAAAAGTTTTTCATACCTGCTATAAACTTTAAAAGAAATTCGATTGAGAATTACAAAGAATAAAAATAAGGATACAGAGAATTCTTAGCAAAACTTCAGTTTATTATCTTTCACATTTTTGTGCATTTGTAAGAAACAACTCGTAATACACTAATTCCCTATGAAGTACTTTTTCTTTGTAATAAGAAGGTCGTTTCTTCACAGCAAAATGAATGCTATACAATGCAAAAAAAGGGGGGGCGGGGGGGGGTTGGTTGATTTGGTTGATTTTCTGACTTCCGATTATCTACACTAGGGATATAGGCCCGAAGGGGAGTGCCCTTCGTGGGGTTCTTTCTAAGGGAACCTAACCCGTATTAACGCATGGAAATCCATGGTTCGAAGAAAACCACGAACACTCCGGACGATTAGGCCGACGGGCGCGATTGGTATCGAACCCAGCACTTCACGTCCACTAGTTTCGAGAGCAGAACCTCTCAGCCACTGGTGGGGCGGGGGGCGGGGGGTCGATCTTATTCTAATGACAAAAATGTTATCTAAGGGCAGGAAGGGCACAATTTTGCTTTTGAAAGGTTATCGGACCACTGCTGGGATTTCAAAGGGATTTCACTGCACCATTTCGCCCTTCTACTGCGAATGCTCTCTATAATACTCTTAAATGCTATATTACTTTCGTTTCATATAGTGCTGAGCTGATAATGCCTTCCCTAAGTATGAACTACGTTACATTACTTAATAAAATATATTAAACAAACAAATAAATAAAAAATGAATCGACAAAGGGGAAAAAATACATATGTACTAGAAAATAAAGACAGCTGGTTGAACTAAATAGCAAATCACCACACCACGTGATTTTTTAAAGATTTCAATATTTGCTGTGTCAAGACGAATCTAATAAGACCTTATATGTCAAAATCGATGCAGCCATTTGGAATCTGGAAGGAGAATGTAATTAATGAGCACGCATACACAAATACGTACAGTTTGGAAATGCTTAAAAAGTATCTTTTTTGCTATGCCGTAGTCGGTAAACATGTGTATTTAACTTTATTCGATTGATTGTTTATAACAAAAAGTCTAACACAGTTCCATACTTATTAAATGAAATGAACGTACAATTAGGTTTAACGCGTTCGCAACGAGCATCAATTACATTTTTTTTTTCACTAAATTTTTGCATTATTTAATCGTTAAAATTCTCTGACTAGATAAGACGAAATTTTCCGTAAAAAAAGACTGATGTCCAAATAAAAAAATTTTGCGCACCCTGTAGAGCAAGTATACGTACTGCCCGTCACGAAGGGGTTAAAAATTACAGCAAAACTTCAGCAATTTCTAAAACTGTTTTTCTATCTTAAATTAAAAAAAAAAAAGACCCCTTCCAAAGAGGACGAAAGATCGAGCCAGCCAGGATTCGAACCTGGAATCTCCTGATCCGTAGTCAGGCGCGTTATCCGTTGCGCCACTGGCCCACGTACGGGTCCAGAAATAAAATATGAAATTGGTATATGCTGGAGTAGGGACGGAGAACTTATGACTCACTTTGTTATGTTATGTGGCACGTTTGAAACATTTGCTGTCATGTTAGCGAATTGTAGGAGATAATATACTTTTTTTTGCGAAATTTTATATATTTTTCGTCAAATAGAGAATAAGTTAAAAGTTTTTCATACCTGCTATAAACTTTAAAAGAAATTCGATTGAGAATTACAAAGAATAAAAATAAGGATACAGAGAATTCTTAGCAAAACTTCAGTTTATTATCTTTCACATTTTTGTGCATTTGTAAGAAACAACTCGTAATACACTAATTCCCTATGAAGTACTTTTTCTTTGTAATAAGAAGGTCGTTTCTTCACAGCAAAATGAATGCTATACAATGCAAAAAAAAGTGGGGGGGGGGGGCGGGGGGCGATCTTATTCTGATGACAAAAATGTTATCTAAGGGCAGGAAGGGCACAATTTTGCTTTTGAAAGGTTATCGGACCACTGCTGGGATTTCAAAGGGCAGGCACTGCACCATTTCGCCCTTCTACTGCGAATGCTCTCTATAATACTCTTAAATGCTATGTTACTTTCGTTTCATATAGTGCTGAGCTGATAATGCCTTCTTGAAGTATGAACTACGTTACATTACTTAATAAAATATATTAAACAAACAAATAAATAAAAAATGAATCGACAAAGGGGAAAAAATACATATGTACTAGAAAATAAAGACAGCTGGTTGAACTAAATAGCAAATCACCACACCACGTGACTTTTTAAAGATTTCAATATTTGCTGTGTCAAGACGAATCTAATAATACCTTATATGTCAAAATCGATGCAGCCATTTGGAATCTGGAAGGAGAATGTAATTAATGAGCACGCATACACAAATACGTACAGTTTGGAAATGCTTAAAAAGTATCTTTTTTGCTATGCCGTAGTCGGTAAACATGTGTATTTAACTTTATTCGATTGATTGTTTATAAGAAAAAGTCTAACACAGTTCCATACTTATTAAATGAAATGAACGTACAATTAGGGTTAACGCGTTCGCAACGAGCATCAATTACTTTTTTTTCACTAAATTTTTGCATTATTTAATCGTTAAAATTCTCTGACTAGATAAGACGAAATTTTCCGTAAAAAAAGACTGATGTCCAAATAAAAAAAATTTGCGCACCCTGTAGAGCAAGTATACGTACTGCCCGTCACGAAGGGGTTAAAAATTACAGCAAAACTTCAGCAATTTCTAAAACTGTTTTTCTATCTTAAATTAAAAAAAAAAAGACCCCTTCCAAAGAGGACGAAAGAACGAGCCAGCCAGGATTCGAACCTGGAATCTCCTGATCCGTAGTCAGGCGCGTTATCCGTTGCGCCACTGGCCCACGTGCCTGTTTCAGAAATAAAATATGACATTGGTATATGCTGGAGTAGGGACGGAGAACTTATGACTCACTTTGTTATGTTATGTGGCACGTTTGAAACATTTCCTGTCATGTTAGCGAATTGTAGGAGATAATATATTTTTTTTGCGAAATTTTATATATTTTTCGTCAAATAGAGAATAAGTTAAAAGTTTTTCATACCTGCTATAAACTTTAAAAGAAATTCGATTGAGAATTACAAAGAATAAAAATAAGGATACAGAGAATTCTTAGCAAAACTTCAGTTTATTATCTTTCACATTTTTGTGCATTTGTAAGAAACAACTCGTAATACACTAATTCCCTATGAAGTACTTTTTCTTTGTAATAAGAAGGTCGTTTCTTCACAGCAAAATGAATGCTATACAATGCAAAAAAAGGGGGGGCGGGGGGGGTTGGTTGATTTGGTTGATTTTCTGACTTCCGATTATCTACACTAGGGATATAGGCCCGAAGGGGAGTGCCCTTCGTGGGGTTCTTTCTAAAGGAACCTAACCCGTATTAACGCATGGAAATCCATGGTTCGAAGAAAACCACGAACACTCCGGACGATTAGGCCGACGGGCGCGATTGGTATCGAACCCAGCACTTCACGTCCACTAGTTTCGAGAGCAGAACCTCTCAGCCACTGGTGGGGCGGGGGGCGGGGGGTCGATCTTATTCTAATGACAAAAATGTTATCTAAGGGCAGGAAGGGCACAATTTTGCTTTTGAAAGGTTATCGGACCACTGCTGGGATTTCAAAGGGATTTCACTGCACCATTTCGCCCTTCTACTGCGAATGCTCTCTATAATACTCTTAAATGCTATATTACTTTCGTTTCATATAGTGCTGAGCTGATAATGCCTTCCCTAAGTATGAACTACGTTACATTACTTAATAAAATATATTAAACAAACAAATAAATAAAAAATGAATCGACAAAGGGGAAAAAATACATATGTACTAGAAAATAAAGACAGCTGGTTGAACTAAATAGCAAATCACCACACCACGTGATTTTTTAAAGATTTCAATATTTGCTGTGTCAAGACGAATCTAATAAGACCTTATATGTCAAAATCGATGCAGCCATTTGGAATCTGGAAGGAGAATGTAATTAATGAGCACGCATACACAAATACGTACAGTTTGGAAATGCTTAAAAAGTATCTTTTTTGCTATGCCGTAGTCGGTAAACATGTGTATTTAACTTTATTCGATTGATTGTTTATAACAAAAAGTCTAACACAGTTCCATACTTATTAAATGAAATGAACGTACAATTAGGTTTAACGCGTTCGCAACGAGCATCAATTACATTTTTTTTTCACTAAATTTTTGCATTATTTAATCGTTAAAATTCTCTGACTAGATAAGACGAAATTTTCCGTAAAAAAAGACTGATGTCCAAATAAAAAAATTTTGCGCACCCTGTAGAGCAAGTATACGTACTGCCCGTCACGAAGGGGTTAAAAATTACAGCAAAACTTCAGCAATTTCTAAAACTGTTTTTCTATCTTAAATTAAAAAAAAAAAAGGCCCCTTCCAAAGAGGATGAAAGAACGAGCCAGCCAGGATTCGAACCTGGAATCTCCTGATCCGTAGTCAGGTGCGTTATCCGTTGCGCCACTGGCCCACGTACGTGTCCAGAAATAAAATATGACATTGGTATATGCTGGAGTAGGGACGGAGAACTTATGACTCACTTTGTTATGTTATGTGGCACGTTTGAAACATTTGCTGTCATGTTAGCGAATTGTAGGAGATAATATACTTTTTTTTGCGAAATTTTATATATTTTTCGTCAAATAGAGAATAAGTTAAAAGTTTTTCATACCTGCTATAAACTTTAAAAGAAATTCGATTGAGAATTACAAAAAATAAAAATAAGGATACAGAGAATTCTTAGCAAAACTTCAGTTTATTATCTTTCAAATTTTTGTGCATTTGTAAGAAACAACTCGTAATACACTAATTCCCTATGAAGTACTTTTTCTTTGTAATAAGAAGGTCGTTTCTTCACAGCAAAATGAATGCTATACAATGCAAAAAAAAGGGGGGGCGGGGGGCGATCTTATTCTGATGACAAAAATGTTATCTAAGGGCAGGAAGGGCACAATTTTGCTTTTGAAAGGTTATCGGACCACTGCTGGGATTTCAAAGGGCAGGCACTGCACCATTTCGCCCTTCTACTGCGAATGCTCTCTATAATACTCTTAAATGCTATATTACTTTCGTTTCATATAGTGCTGAGCTGATAATGCCTTCTTGAAGTATGAACTACGTTACATTACTTAATAAAATATATTAAACAAACAAATAAATAAAAAATGAATCGACAAAGGGGAAAAAATACTTATGTACTAGAAAATAAAGACAGCTGGTTGAACTAAATAGCAAATCACCACACCACGTGACTTTTTAAAGATTTCAATATTTGCTGAGTCAAGACGAATCTATTAATACCTTATATGGCAAAATCGATGCAGCCATTTGGAATCTGGAAGGATAATGTAATTAATGAGCACGCATACACAAATACGTACAGTTTGGAAATGCTTAAAAAATATCTTTTTTGCTATGCCGTAGTCGGTAAACATGTGTATTTAACTTTATTCGATTGATTGTTTATAACAAAAAGTCTAACACAGTTCCATACTTATTAAATGAAATGAACGTACAATTAGGTTTAACGCGTTTGCAACGAGCATCAATTACATTTTTTTTTTCACTAAATTTTTGCATTATTTAATCGTTAAAATTCTCTGACTAGATAAGACGAAATTTTCCGTAAAAAAAGACTGATGTCCAAATAAAAAATTTTTGCGCACCCTGTAGAGCAAGTATACGTACTGCCCGTCACGAAGGGGTTAAAAATTACAGCAAAACTTCAGCAATTTCTAAAACTGTTTTTCTATCTTAAATTAAAAAAAAAAGACCCCTTCCAAAGAGGAAGAAAGAACGAGCCAGCCAGGATTCGAACCTGGAATCTCCTGATCCGTAGTCAGGCGCGTTATCCGTTGCGCCACTGGCCCACATACGTGTCCAGAAATAAAATATGACATTGGTATATGCTGGAGTAGGGACGGAGAACTTATGACTCACTTTGTTATGTTATGTGGCACGTTTGAAACATTTGCTGTCATGTTAGCGAATTGTAGGAGATAATATACATTTTTTTGCGAAATTTTATATATTTTTCGTCAAATAGAGAATAAGTTAAAAGATTTTCATACCTGCTATAAACTTTACAAGAAATTCGATTGAGAATTACAAAGAATAAAAATAAGGATACAGAGAATTCTTAGCAAAACTTCAGTTTATTATCTTTCAAATTTTCCTGCATTTGTAAGAAACAACTCGTAATACACTAATTCCCTATGAAGTGCTTTTTCTTTGTAATAAAAAGGTCGTTTCTTCACAGCAAAATGAATGCTATACAATGCAAAAAAAGGGGGGGCGGGGGGGTTGGTTGATTTGGTTGATTTTGTGACGGCCGATTATCTACACTAGGGATATAGGCCCGAAGGGGAGTGCCCTTCGTGGGGGTCTTTCTAACGGAACCTAACCCGTATTAACGCATGGAAATCCATGGTTCGAAGAAAACCACGAACACTCCGAACGATTAGGCCGACGGGCGCGATTGGGATCGAACCCAGCACTTCCCGTCTACTAGTTTCGAGAGCAGAACCTCTCAGCCACTGGTGGGGCGGGGGGCGGGGGGTCGATCTTATTCTGATGACAAAAATGTTATCTAAGTGCAGGAAGGGCACAAATTTGCTTTTGAAAGGTTATCGGACCACTACTGGGATTTCAAAGGGATTTCACTGCACCATTTCGCCCTTCTACTGCGAATGCTCTCTATAATACTCTTAAATGCTATATTACTTTCGTTTCATATAGTGCTGAGCTGATAATGCCTTCTTGAAGTATGAACTACGTTACATTACTTAATAAAATATATTAAACAAACAAATAAATAAAAAATGAATCGACAAAGGGGAAAAAATACATATGTACTAGAAAATAAAGACAGCTGGTTGAACTAAATAGCAAATCACCACACCACGTGACTTTTTAAAGATTTCAATATTTGCTGAGTCAAGACGAATCTATTAATACCTTATATGGCAAAATCGATGCAGCCATTTGGAATCTGGAAGGATAATGTAATTAATGAGCACGCATACACAAATACGTACAGTTTGGAACTGCTTAAAAAGTATCTCTTTGCTATGCCGTAGTCGGTAAACATGTGTATTTAACTTTATTCGACTGATTGTTTGTAACAAAAAGTCTAACACAGTTCCATACTTATTAAATGAAATGAACGTACAATTAGGGTTAACGCGTTCGCAACGAGCATCAATTACTTTTTTTTTTTTCACTAAATTTTTGCATTATTTAATCGTTAAAATTCTCTGACTAGATAAGACGAAATTTTCCGTAAAAAAAGACTGATGTCCAAATTAAAAAATTTTGCGCACCCTGTAGAGCAAGTATACGTACTGCCCGTCACGAAGGGGTTAAAAATTACAGCAAAACTTCAGCAATTTCTAAAACTGTTTTTCTATCTTAAATTAAAAAAGAAAAGACCCCTTCCAAAGAGGACGAAAGAACGAGCCAGCCAGGATTCGAACCTGGAATCTCCTGATTCGTAGTCAGGCGCGTTATCCGTTGCGCCACTGGCCCACGTACGTATCCAGAAATAAAATATGACATTGGTATATGCTGGAGTATGGACGGAGAACTTATGACTCACTTTGTTATGTTATGTGGCACGTTTGAAACATTTGCTGTCATGTTAGCGAATTGTAGGAGATAATATACTTTTTTTTGCGAAATTTTATATATTTTTCGTCAAATAGAGAATAAGTTAAAAGTTTTTCATACCTGCTATAAACTTTAAAAGAAATTCGATTGAGAATTACAAAGAATAAAAATAAGGATACAGAGAATTCTTAGCAAAACTTCAGTTTATTATCTTTCAAATTTTTGTGCATTTGTAAGAAACAACTCGTAATACACTAATTCCCTATGAAGTACTTTTTCTTTGTAATAAGAAGGTCGTTTCTTCACAGCAAAATGAATGCTATACAATGCAAAAAAAAAGGGGGGGGCGGGGGGCGATCTTATTCTGATGACAAAAATGTTATCTAAGGGCAGGAAGGGCACAATTTTGCTTTTGAAAGGTTATCGGACCACTGCTGGGATTTCAAAGGGCAGGCACTGCACCATTTCGCCCTTCTACTGCGAATGCTCTCTATAATACTCTTAAATGCTATATTACTTTCGTTTCATATAGTGCTGAGCTGATAATGCCTTCTTGAAGTATGATCTACGTTACATTACTTAATAAAATATATTAAACAAACAAATAAATAAAAAATGAATCGACAAAGGGGAAAAAATACATATGTACTAGAAAATAAAGACAGCTGGTTGAACTAAAGAGCAAATCACCACACCACGTGATTTTTTAAAGATTTCAATATTTGCTGTGTCAAGACGAATCTAATAAGACCTTATATGTCAAAATCGATGCAGCCATTTGGAATCTGGAAGGAGAATGTAATTTTACAATTAGGGTTAACGCGTTCGCAACGAGCATCAATTACTTTTTTTTTTTTTTTCACTAAATTTTTGCATTCTTTAATCGTTAAAATTCTCTGACTAGATAAGACGAAATTTTCCGTAAAAAAAGACTGATGTCCAAATAAAAAAATTTTGCGCACCCTGTAGAGCAAGTATACCTACTGCCCGTCACGAAGGGGTTAAAAATTACAGCAAAACTTCAGCAATTTCTAAAACTGTTTTTCTATCTTAAATTTAAAAAAAAAGACCCCTTCCAAAGAGGAAGAAAGAACGTGCCAGCCAGTATTCGAACCTGGAATCTCCTGATCCGTAGTCAGGCGCGTCATCCGTTGCGCCACTGGCCCACGTACGTGTTTCAGAAATAAAATATGTCATTGGTATATGCTGGAGTAGGGACGGAGAACTTATGACTCACTTTGTTATGTTATGTGGCACGTTTGAAACATTTGCTGTCTTGTTAGCGAATTGTAGGAGATAATATACTTTTTTTTGCGAAATTTTATATATTTTTCGTCAAATAGAGAATAAGTTAAAAGTTTTTCATACCTGCTATAAACTTTAAAAGAAATTCGATTGAGAATTACAAAGAATAAAAATAAGGTTACAGAGAATTATTAGCAAAACTTCAGTTTATTATCTTTCAAATTTTTGTGCATTTGTAAGAAACAACTCGTAATACACTAATACCCTATGAAGTACTTTTTCTTTGTAATAAGAAGGTCGTTTCTTCACAGCAAAGTGAATGCTATACAATGCAAAAAAAAGGGGGGGGCGGGGGGCGATCTTATTCTGATGACAAAAATGTTATCTAAGGGCAGGAAGGGCACAATTTTGCTTTTGAAAGGTTATCGGACCACTGCTGGGATTGCAAAGGGCAGGCACTGCACCATTTCGCCCTTCTACTGCGAATGCTGTCTATAATACTCTTAAATGCTATATTACTTTCGTTTCATATAGTGCTGAGCTGATAATGCCTTCTTGAAGTATGAACTACGTTACATTACTTAATAAAATATATTAAACAAACAAATAAATAAAAAATGAATCGACAAAGGGGAAAAAATACATATGTACTAGAAAATAAAGACAGCTGGTTGAACTAAATAGCAAATCACCACACCACGTGACTTTTTAAAGATTTCAATATCTGCTGTGTCAAGACGAATCTAATAATACCTTATATGTCAAAATCGATGCAGCCATTTGGAATCTGGAAGGAGAATGTAATTAATGAGCACGCATACACAAATACGTACAGTTTGGAAATGCTTAAAAAGTATCTTTTTTGCTATGCCGTAGTCGGTAAACATGTGTATTTAACTTTATTCGACTGATTGTTTGTAACAAAAAGTCTAACACAGTTCCATACTTATTAAATGAAATGAACGTACAATTAGGGTTAACGCGTTCGCAACGAGCATCAATTACTTTTTTTTTTTCACTAAATTTTTGCATTATTTAATCGTTAAAATTCTCTGACTAGATAAGACGAAATTTTCCGTAAAAAAAGACTGATGTCCAAATTAAAAAATTTTGCGCACCCTGTAGAGCAAGTATACGTACTGCCCGTCACGAAGGGGTTAAAAATTACAGCAAAACTTCAGCAATTTCTAAAACTGTTTTTCTATCTTAAATTAAAAAAGAAAAGACCCCTTCCAAAGAGGACGAAAGAACGAGCCAGCCAGGATTCGAACCTGGAATCTCCTGATTCGTAGTCAGGCGCGTTATCCGTTGCGCCACTGGCCCACGTACGTATCCAGAAATAAAATATGACATTGGTATATGCTGGAGTATGGACGGAGAACTTATGACTCACTTTGTTATGTTATGTGGCACGTTTGAAACATTTGCTGTCATGTTAGCGAATTGTAGGAGATAATATACATTTTTTTGCGAAATTTTATATATTTTTCGTCAAATAGAGAATAAGTTAAAAGTTTTTCATACCTGCTATAAACTTTAAAAGAAATTCGATTGAGAATTACAAAGAATAAAAATAAGGATACAGAGAATTCTTAGCAAAACTTCAGTTTATTATCTTTCAAATTTTTGTGCATTTGTAAGAAACAACTCGTAATACACTAATTCCCTATGAAGTACTTTTTCTTTGTAATAAGAAGGTCGTTTCTTCACAGCAAAATGAATGCTATACAATGCAAAAAAAAAGGGGGGGGCGGGGGGCGATCTTATTCTGATGACAAAAATGTTATCTAAGGGCAGGAAGGGCACAATTTTGCTTTTGAAAGGTTATCGGACCACTGCTGGGATTTCAAAGGGCAGGCACTGCACCATTTCGCCCTTCTACTGCGAATGCTCTCTATAATACTCTTAAATGCTATATTACTTTCGTTTCATATAGTGCTGAGCTGATAATGCCTTCTTGAAGTATGATCTACGTTACATTACTTAATAAAATATATTAAACAAACAAATAAATAAAAAATGAATCGACAAAGGGGAAAAAATACATATGTACTAGAAAATAAAGACAGCTGGTTGAACTAAAGAGCAAATCACCACACCACGTGATTTTTTAAAGATTTCAATATTTGCTGTGTCAAGACGAATCTAATAAGACCTTATATGTCAAAATCGATGCAGCCATTTGGAATCTGGAAGGAGAATGTAATTTTACAATTAGGGTTAACGCGTTCGCAACGAGCATCAATTACTTTTTTTTTTTTTTTCACTAAATTTTTGCATTCTTTAATCGTTAAAATTCTCTGACTAGATAAGACGAAATTTTCCGTAAAAAAAGACTGATGTCCAAATAAAAAAATTTTGCGCACCCTGTAGAGCAAGTATACCTACTGCCCGTCACGAAGGGGTTAAAAATTACAGCAAAACTTCAGCAATTTCTAAAACTGTTTTTCTATCTTAAATTTAAAAAAAAAGACCCCTTCCAAAGAGGAAGAAAGAACGTGCCAGCCAGTATTCGAACCTGGAATCTCCTGATCCGTAGTCAGGCGCGTCATCCGTTGCGCCACTGGCCCACGTACGTGTTTCAGAAATAAAATATGTCATTGGTATATGCTGGAGTAGGGACGGAGAACTTATGACTCACTTTGTTATGTTATGTGGCACGTTTGAAACATTTGCTGTCTTGTTAGCGAATTGTAGGAGATAATATACTTTTTTTTGCGAAATTTTATATATTTTTCGTCAAATAGAGAATAAGTTAAAAGTTTTTCATACCTGCTATAAACTTTAAAAGAAATTCGATTGAGAATTACAAAGAATAAAAATAAGGTTACAGAGAATTATTAGCAAAACTTCAGTTTATTATCTTTCAAATTTTTGTGCATTTGTAAGAAACAACTCGTAATACACTAATACCCTATGAAGTACTTTTTCTTTGTAATAAGAAGGTCGTTTCTTCACAGCAAAGTGAATGCTATACAATGCAAAAAAAAGGGGGGGGCGGGGGGCGATCTTATTCTGATGACAAAAATGTTATCTAAGGGCAGGAAGGGCACAATTTTGCTTTTGAAAGGTTATCGGACCACTGCTGGGATTTCAAAGGGCAGGCACTGCACCATTTCGCCCTTCTACTGCGAATGCTGTCTATAATACTCTTAAATGCTATATTACTTTCGTTTCATATAGTGCTGAGCTGATAATGCCTTCTTGAAGTATGAACTACGTTACATTACTTAATAAAATATATTAAACAAACAAATAAATAAAAAATGAATCGACAAAGGGGAAAAAATACATATGTACTAGAAAATAAAGACAGCTGGTTGAACTAAATAGCAAATCACCACACCACGTGACTTTTTAAAGATTTCAATATCTGCTGTGTCAAGACGAATCTAATAATACCTTATATGTCAAAATCGATGCAGCCATTTGGAATCTGGAAGGAGAATGTAATTAATGAGCACGCATACACAAATACGTACAGTTTGGAAATGCTTAAAAAGTATCTTTTTTGCTATGCCGTAGTCGGTAAACATGTGTATTTAACTTTATTCGATTGATTGTTTATAACAAAAAGTCTAACACAGTTCCATACTTATTAAATGAAATGAACGTACAATTAGGGTTAACGCGTTCGTACGAGCATCAATTACTTTTTTTTTTCACAAAATTTTTGCATTATTTAATCGTTAAAATTCTCTGACTAGATAAGACGAAATTTTCCGTAAAAAAAGACTGATGTCGAAATTAAAAAATTTTGCGCACACTGTAGAGCAAGTATACGTACTGCCCGTCACGAAGGGGTTAAAAATTACAGCAAAATTTCAGCAATTTCTAAAACTGTTTTTCTATCTTAAATTAAAAAAGAAAAGACCCCTTCCAAAGAGGACGAAAGAACGAGCCAGCCAGGATTCGAACCTGGAATCTCCCGATCCGTAGTCAGGCGCGTTATCCGTTGCGCCACTGGCCCACGTACGTATTACAGAAATAAAACATGACATTGGTATATGCTGGAGTAGGGACGGAGAACTTATGACTCACTTTGTTATGTTATGTGGCACGTTTGAAACATTTGCTGTCATGTTAGCGAATTGTAGGAGATAATATACTTTTTTTTGCGAAATTTTATATATTTTTCGTCAAATAGAGAATAAGTTAAAAGTTTTTCATACCTGCTATAAACTTTAAAAGAAATTCGATTGAGAATTACAAAGAATAAAAATAAGGATACAGAGAATTCTTAGCAAAACTTCAGTTTATTATCTTTCAAATTTTTGTGCATTTGTAAGAAACAACTCGTAATACACTAATTCCCTATGAAGTACTTTTTCTTTGTAATAAGAAGGTCGTTTCTTCACAGCAAAATGAATGCTATACAATGCAAAAAAAAGGGGGGGCGGGGGGTTGGTTGATTTGGTTGATTTTGTGACGGCCGATTATCTACACTAGGGATATAGGCCCGAAGGGGAGTGCCCTTCGTGGGGGGTCTTTCTAAGGGAACCTAACCCGTATTAACGCATAGAAATCCATGGTTCGAAGAAAACCACGAACACTCCGAACGATTAGGCCGACGGGCGCGATTGGGATCGAACCCAGCACTTCCCGTCTACTAGTTTCGAGAGCAGAACCTCTCAGCCACTGGTGGGGCGGGGGGCGGGGAGTCGATGTTATTCTAATGACAAAAATGTTATCTAAGGGCAGGAAGGGCACAATTTTGCTTTTGAAAGGTTATCGGACCACTGCTGGGATTTCAAAGGGATTTCACTGCACCATTTCGCCCTTCTACTGCGAATGCTCTCTATAATACTCTTAAATGCTATATTACTTTCGTTTCATATAGTGCTGAGCTGATAATGCCTTCTTGAAGTATGAACTACGTTACATTACTTAATAAAATATATTAAACAAACAAATAAATAAAAAATGAATCGACAAAGGGGAAAAAATACTTATGTACTAGAAAATAAAGACAGCTGGTTGAACTAAATAGCAAATTACCACACCACGTGACTTTTTAAAGATTTCAATATTTGCTGTGTCAAGACGAATTTAATAATACCTTATATGTCAAAATCGATGCAGCCATTTGGAATCTGGAAGGAGAATGTAATTAATGAGCACGCATACACAAATACGTACAGTTTGGAAATGCTTAAAAAGTATCTTTTTTGCTATGCCGTAGTCGGTAAACATGTGTATTTAACTTTATTCGATTGATTGTTTATAACAAAAAGTCTAACACAGTTCCATACTTATTAAATGAAATGAACGTACAATTAGGGTTAACGCGTTCGCAACGAGCATCAATTACTTTTTTTTTTTTTTTTTTTTTCACTAAATTTTTGCATTCTTTAATCGTTAAAATTCTCTGACTAGATAAGACGAAATTTTCCGTAAAAAAAGACTGATGTCCAAATAAAAAAATTTTGCGCACCCTGTAGAGCAAGTATACGTACTGCCCGTCACGAAGGGGTTAAAAATTACAGCAAAACTTCAGCAATTTCTAAAACTGTTTTTCAATCTTAAATTTAAAAAAAAAAATGACCCCTTCCAAAGAGGAAGAAAGAACGAGCCAGCCAGGATTCGAACCTGGAATCTCCTGATCCGTAGTCAGGCGCTTTATCCGTTGCGCCACTGGCCCACGTGCGTGTTTCAGAAATAAAATATGACATTGGTATATGCTGGAGTAGGGACGGAGAACTTATGACTCACTTTGTTATGTTATGTGGCACGTTTGAAACATTTGCTGTCATGTTAGCGAATTGTAGGAGATAATATACTTTTTTTTGCGAAATTTTATATATTTTTCGTCAAATAGAGAATAAGTTAAAAGTTTTTCATACCTGCTATAAACTTTAAAAGAAATTCGATTGAGAATTACAAAGAATAAAAATAAGGATACAGAGAATTCTTAGCAAAACTTCAGTTTATTATCTTTCAAATTTTTGTGCATTTGTAAGAAACAACTCGTAATACACTAATTCCCTATGAAGTATTTTTTCTTTGTAATAAGAAGGTCGTTTCTTCACAGCAAAATGAATGCTATACAATGCAAAAAAAAAGGGGGGGGGGGCGGGGGGCGATCTTATTCTGATGACAAAAATGTTATCTAAGGGCAGGAAGGGCACAATTTTGCTTTTGAAAGGTTATCGGACGACTGCTGGGATTTCAAAGGGCAGGCACTGCACCATTTCGCCCTTCTACTGCGAATGCTCTCTATAATACTCTTAAATGCTATATTACTTTCGTTTCATATAGTGCTGAGCTGATAATGCCTTCTTGAAGTATGAACTACGTTACATTACTTAATAAAATATATTAAACAAACAAATAAATAAAAAATGAATCGACAAAGGGGAAAAAATATATGTACTAGAAAATAAAGACAGCTGGTTGAACTAAATAGCAAATCACCACACCACGTGACTTTTTAAAGATTTCAATATTTGCTTTGTCAAGACGAATCTAATAATACCTTATATGTCAAAATCGATGCAGCCATTTGGAATCTGGAAGGAGAATGTAATTAATGAGCACGCATACACAAATACGTACAGTTTGGAAATGCTTAAAAAGTATCTTTTTTGCTACGCCGTAGTCGGTAAACATGTGTATTTAACTTTATTCGATTGATTGTTTATAAGAAAAAGTCTAACACAGTTCCATACTTATTAAATGAAATGAACGTACAATTAGGGTTAACGCGTTCGCAACGAGCATCAATTACTTTTTTTTTCACTAAATTTTTGCATTATTTAATCGTTAAAATTCTCTGACTAGATAAGACGAAATTTTCCGTAAAAAAAGACTGATGTCCAAATAAAAAAAATTTGCGCACCCTGTAGAGCAAGTATACGTACTGCCCGTCACGAAGGGGTTAAAAATTACAGCAAAACTTCAGCAATTTCTAAAACTGTTTTTCTATCTTAAATTAAAAAAAAAAAAGACCCCTTCCAAAGAGGACGAAAGAACGAGCCAGCCAGGATTCGAACCTGGAATCTCCTGATTCGTAGTCAGGCGCGTTATCCGTTGCGCCACTGGCCCACGTACGTATTTCAGAAATAAAATATGACATTGGTATATGCTGGAGTAGGGACGGAGAACTTATGACTCACTTTGTTATCTTATGCGGCACGTTTGAAACATTTGCTGTCATGTTAGCGAATTGTAGGAGATAATATACTTTTTTTTTGCGAAATTTTATATATTTTTCGTCAAATAGAGAATAAGTTAAAAGTTTTTCATACCTGCTATAAACTTTAAAAGAAATTCGATTGAGAATTACAAAGAATAAAAATAAGGATACAGAGAATTCTTAGCAAAACTTCAGTTTATTATCTTTCAAATTTTTGTGCATTTGTAAGAAGTCTTGATCTTCTGAAATGAATTTTGCAAAAAATAGAATGACTTTATAATATCAGTGAACGCGTACGAAAATCGAAAATGAAAGAGACAAAGTATTTTAACCATATAAGTTATTTGGTTGATTTTTTTACGGCCGATTATCTACACGAGGGATATGGGCCCGGGGGGAGTGCCCTCCGTGGGGGTCTTTCTAAGGGAACCTAATCCGTATTTACACATGGAAAATCCACGGCTCGAAGAAAACCACGAAAACTCCGAACGATTAGGCCGACGGGCGTGATTGGGATCGAACCCAGCACTTCCCATCTACCAGCTTCGAGGGCAGAACCTCTCGGCCACTGGTGGGGCCCTATGAGTTATTTGGCATCAACTGAATATATCAGTAACGTTTTCGTTAATAAGTAAGTAACAAACAAGATTTATCTTAAAGTAGGAATTGGACTTTATATTATTTTTTTTACTTAATTTTACAACATTACAGGGCATCAATTTTTTTTTTTTTTTTTTTTTTTTTTTTTTTGGAGGGGAGGGGGTGAATTTCCCCCTTAAGAAATTTGAAATTACAGATTATGTCATTGTCAACAAATTTCAGAAATTGCACAAAAGTCAAAATAACCTGTCCAGGGCCGATTAATTTCTGAAGCTAGAGGAAGCACAGTATTATTTTTGGGGGACCCTTTCATTCGTTAAAAGTTTTCTAAATTCTACATACAGTGAAACACATAAATGCAACATATATTATCACAGCTGCCAACTTTTACGCTTTTTTTTGTTACCACTAAAATTTAACAGAAATTTCTGCATTATTTAATAGGAAGATTTCATCGATTAAATAAGACAACATTTACTATTAAATTTTAGTGGTGAGAAAAAAGCATAAAAGTTGGCAGCTATGTATTATTCCTATTAGTATCTTAGCCGAGTTACATATATTTCATTAACCCTTTATCTACTGACGATACGTTATAAGTGCCATTAAAATAACTTGGTATACAATTCATTTACTACATCGATTTGTTGTAATATAGTTTAGAATGAGTTATAGATACATTACTTTATCTTGTTCTAAAAGTATTATTGGTTACGCAAAACAAAAATATTTTTAAATATTTTGCCTTTGCATCTTTTCAGTTTTCTTGGCGTTGGGGGTAGGGGTGGGGGTGGGGGGGGGATTTTCGATTCGGAAATATTTTTATATTTCTATTGTAATAACATTATATTCGTACATTTCCTAATTCTACAAAATACTAAGAAAAATATTCAAAATAAAAGATTTGAGTGGGGTTATAAATATTGCTCAAAATCCCTATAAATTCAAATTTAATGAATCCTTCTAAATCCTTTAATCCATCTAACATCCTTCTAAAATTTATTAAATGATTATGTAAATCTTCTAATGTAGTTTAAATAATTCACGATAAACGCTTTAGAAGATAAAATTTTCATGAATTGATAATTCAGTATATAAAGGTTTAAACAGCTTTTTTTTATGCTCTCTCTGTACTATACACAGAGACAGAGTATATTTGTAAGTATATACAGTTGTTCTATGTTCAGTTACCCTGGTGTTTTCTAACCAGCACACCAGGAAGACATATGATTGCTTAGCAGCCTAGACTATTGATCACCTTCAAATTTCCCGATTAGATAAGTGTCCTGAGTGTGGACTTTCTCTTGCAGTAGGCAAACTTTCCCTCCAAAAAAAAATTACAACTGCAATGTAAAAAATAAAAATGAGCGAATTAGAAAGCCTGTTTACATTCATTTTGGGGGCCCTCTTTAATTTTAGAGGGGAAGCTCGTTTTTCACGTACCTTTTTCACGTACCGGCCCTGAATTTGTCAAATTATATATTACAATAGAAACATTAGCATTAAATAAACAGGCTATGTAATTAATAATTAAATTGAATATTATTAAAGGTTTACGCAATAAATAACAATGTAAAACGTATTATTTAACCATTTAGGGTTTAAATTGTGCTAAATGCTTGGTGTAGTGTATATACATCAATTCTTTATTTCTATAATATGAAGTAAATATTTGTGCAGGAAATAGCCTAGGTACTAGTCCCCCTTAAGCATAGAAATTAGTAATCTCAGTATCATTTGCGAAAGCCTTGCCATTGTAACATTCTCAAAATGAGACGCATTTATAATTAATGATAGAAGTACTTTGGCTAATTTTTAAAATATATGTGAGATAAAACTATATCAATTGCGTTTCAGCCATTTCAACAAAATCACAAGAAATTTTCGCCTCCTCCCCCAAAGAAAGTTTTGAAATAGCGCCCCTGCAATATTATGCGCAAAATAAATAAAAATAAGTGAAGAATAAACAGACAAATATATTATTTATGTCTAAGAAAAACTTCTTAGCAATGCCAGAAAGTGGAAAAATAATATTTATTTGTCCAATTTCTACATGAGCAAATAAAAAAGTTTGCCATCGCAGTCTTAGAGAAAAATATTAACTTTCTCCGTTTTTAGAAATACGTGTACATATCTGGGTCATTCTACGGTAAACCTTACTTTTTGAGCATAAAATTTTCAATACATAAATTTAAACCAAAAAAATATACTATTACATAGCTGCCAACTTTTACGCTTTTTTCTCACCACTAAAATTTAATAGTAAATGTTGTCTTATTTAATCGATGAAATCTTCCGATTAAATAATGCAGAAATTTCTGTTAAATTTTAGTGGTAACAAAAAAGCGTAAAAGTTGGCAGTTGTGCTATTATCCACAGTTCATCTTTCAAATCTTTTAAAGTTTATGTAGGTGTAAGTAAAGCATTTTCATTATTTGGTGAGTAATTTACTTTATAAGGATTTAGAAGGTAATTTCTTTAATAAAATTGTCACGATGGATACAAATAGACAGTATTTTGTTTCATAATATCAGGCTTATTTAGTGTAGGATATGACTTGAATTAAATATCTCTAAAAAAGCTTTACATATATGAATTAAAAATTTATTTTTACTAAACAAATGAAGCTTACCTTTTAAATCAAGAACGCATACGTAAACGGTACATAATGCTAATTTTTATTAAATAAAGGATGCTTACATTTTAACCCTTTCAGGGGCAAAGCATTTTCAATGCTAAAGTATTGAAATAAATAAGTGGCACCGGAATTCACCAACAAATGTAATTCGAAATAAGAAAAAGGCATTATTTCACTTTTATATGAAATGGAAAATATTTTACCAAAATTCTGGTTTCATTGTGGCATTTGGGAATTAAAGTAAAGTGGTTTCATAAACATACCACCGCCCCTGAAAAGGTTAAATCAAGAATTAATACATAAACGGTTCATAACGTTCACGACCATTTCTTGTTCTGTGGATATACTTCAAGATAAATGATAGACAATTAAAATGTTGATTTTCCACGCCTAACATGCTCGTGTAGATAACTGGCCGTCAAAAATCAACCCAACCCAACCCACGGCTAACATAAGAAGTTACCAAGGACGAAAAATCCTGCATCAAGCATAGATTATGAACTCCAAGAGTATTAGAACATTGTTAAGAAATTTCATTTTTCATATAATTAAATGAGATATCTAAATAAACAATTTTTAAAAACATATAACCATTAAAAATCTATTTTCAACAATTTCTGTCCGCAACAAGGTAGTATGTCTGCTATAGTGCTGTCCTGGATATGCACTTTATACACACCGCGTAATACACCAAAAATTAGATAAGTTTAGAAATGCATACAACAGTTGCAAACACGCTTACAGCAATTACCACTTAGTCAGTCCTATAACCGAATTCTTTTATATATCCCTGTAAATGAATGATAAATGCTACCGACTCCATAATCTATTATAAAAAGCATGTTGTAATTCACCTCAGTGATGCATATCAATTCCATTATGTTAGAACTATCACAACATGATTGAACAGCGCTACAAAGAATTTTTCCCATAGACCATAATGTAACGGAATTATTTTATGTGTCCCTGTAAACGAATTATAAATGCTACTCGCTCTATAACTCTATATATGTATGCTGTAGTGATGCATACTTCATTATGTTCGAAATAGTGTAACATCATTAAAATACACGGCAAACTATACAGTGTGTCCACGTATAAACGAACCGACCTTTATTTTCGAAACAGTTGGCCCTAGATGCATACTTCCAATTACAAAAATGGTTTAAATAAGGTAAAGAACTATTTTTAAAGCGATCTGGTTCAATAAAAACATTTATTAAAAAATTACGAAATTTAAATTTTTATACGGTCCACCGGTCCTATAAAGTGATATTTAGTAAAAATTTACTGTGACACTAATAAGTAAGACAAAAAAGTCCCATTCCCTAACATTAAAATTGACAGAGTTATGAAACTTTGAAATTCATGAGTTACACCACTATTTTGCATATCAAAACAGATGATTTCAGCCATGCTTTCGGGGGCCGTATATAAAGTACTTAAACTTATTTCAAGGTATCTGTGCTTTGAAAAAATCGTACAACTATTACGAATGAGTTAACTTAAGTTTCAGATTAGTTAAAATAATTGTATTTTAACATATGTTTTATTTTGTAAGGATTTGAGGCTAAGATTTCTTTTTTAAAAAAATTATGTTATTTTCATAAGGTTTTATTTAACTTGCAACGATCATCTTTCCAGTTTAAAATTTGTAACCCACTTTCAAATGCCCGATCAAAGTTAAATTTTACATACGGACTTAAATCCGATGACAATGTAACATTAATAATTTTCGACGCTTACCATCTTATACATATATTAGTGGATAACACAAAAAAAATCGGACAGATTACCGTCAACAAGTTTAAGAAAGAGTTTTAGATTAGACAACATAAAACTGCGATGGTTGTGTTTTTAACTTTTATAATTACGTTTTATGTATTTTTTAATGCTGAATAAAAAAATTACCTTCGCTTTTAACCATCATGTCAGGATTTTTCGGAAATCGCAAATTTCAAGGTTAAAAAATAGCGAAAAATCTGATACTATAAAATAGATGTAAGACTTTTTTATTCAGTTTAATTTTATTTAATTCAATAATTTATTTAATTTTTGGCTTATACTGGGTTTCTTACAGCTAAAGAGCTCAGGGGTCCGATGAGGTTGGGAGGGGAGGGGGATCAATTTTAACTCTGAGCTTTTTAACTTTGAAATTTGCGATTTGAAAAAAATCCTGACGTGATGATTTAAAATGAAGGTCATTTTTCGGATTCAACGCTAAAAAATCAATTAAGAATCAATTCTCAAAAGCTAAAAAACATGGCATAACCCAAAATTTGAAAGACAGTGTAATGTAACGGCATTTAAGAATATGTATATTTTGTAAAGAATTGAGGCTGTTGTTTTTCATCCTTTTATTTAAGAAAATTTCTGTTATTTTTATCCTCTTATACGTTCAGTACAAATTGTATATTTTGCAGTAATATGTCAGAATGATTAAAGATTTCAAATTTATATTGCAATGCTAATTTTACTCTCAACGAGTTCTTTAATATATCTCACGAAGTTATATTTCTACTAAATTTGTGAATGACCGCTAATTTGCAGCATAAAATATGATCAAACTTTTAGTGTAACAGGAAAATTTTACTAAATATAACTTATAGGACCGGGGGACCGTATAAAAATTTAGATTCTGTAATTCTTCACTAAATTGTTTCTTCGCTTCAAACTTTTTTTTATCTTAACTCTGCACTTAATTTTGACCCCTTTTGTAATTAGAAGTATGCATCTAGGACCAACGGTTGCGAAAATAAAGGTCTGTCAGGACATGGGCACACTGTATTTTCCATATACCGTATTGTAACAGAATTCTTTCGAGTGTGCCTGTAAACGATCTGTAAATGCTACACACTTCATTTTCAATAGCGAACATGCTATGGTAAAACTCATTAACGTATTTCATGGCAATTACATGGCAATCGGAGAATATTTACGAAAGTTAGAGTACGGGCAAACAGACGTAACAGACAAACCGAAGGCATAAACACTTTTGAATTAAGTAGGAAAGTGTGAAAGGTGATGTCTCCTGTCTCTGAATATTTTCATTAATTGACAGATGTATTCTGAAAATTATTGCCCATAATTATTTCTCTGTAACAGAGGGTACACGAAAGGCTTAAAACAGCAATTCAAACATAATTAAAAAAAAAAAAACATTTTTTTTCTTTTTAAAATAAAATGTAATTTATGTATAATGGAATTTTCAGAAAAACAGATATTATTGAATAAATATTTGAGTATTTCATTTGAGTATTGAGTATTTCATATACATGTATTACGAGGTATACATGTATACCTTCGTTCATAATAAAAATAAAATAAGTCAGAACTCTAATTTTGATCAAATATATTTTATAACTGTGTTAAATTATGTAAAAACTCTAAGACATATTTTTAAATGTATTCCGTCAAAAATTAACTACCCTGTACCAAAAAAGTAAGGTTTTTTTGTAGAATGACCCATATGTTTAGCAACAGAATCTAAAAATTATCTTTTAGTTGTAACATACACTTTTAAGATATTAAAATGAAGAAAAAAAATGAAAAATGAAATGAATGAAAGAAATGAAGAAAGACTAGTTCCTTTTGAAAGAACTTGTGCATTTTAAAATTTTCATATGGTGTTTTTAAGAAGTTCTTTTTATCTTATCTTATATTAAAATGGTTTATCACATGCTTTAACTTTTCACTCTTTACTCTATCTCTGAATTGTAATAAGTATACTGAAAATACAAAAATAGTTAATACAAAATAATTACAAAAATAATTAACATAAAATAAGTATTATTAATGACCTTACCTAACAAATGGTAAAAAAGGTTGAAGCGTTCCTCTTGCGAGGACTATGAAATATGGCACAAATATAGATCCTAACATAGCAAAACACATCGCCATGGGTAGCCAGCTACCTCCAATAAATTTGTACTCTGTCAGAGCCTTCGTGGACATGACTTTCACTGCAAAAAGAAAACAGAGACATTTAGCTTCGTAAAATCATGGACGATGACAGTTATTTTATTCCTATATGTTACTCCAATATTTAGTACTATATTTTACCGAACACATGGTGTAAGTAAAGTATTACAATCCTGTTGTATCTGTGTGTGAGTGAATACCAGCATGATTTCGAAAGGGTACTCGCAAGAACTGTATAGATTTTCGTACAAATCTGCCGATGGATTAAATATAACATTTAAACCGTTTTTAACCACTTTCAAATCATTTGCGACCGATTCTATACAGAAAATTACCCAAGAAATGCGACAGTGTATAAGTGATAAATATTGCGACGATGTAATCAAACATCTGTGGCTTAGAGATGACGTCCAGTTAGAGATGATCCAGTTTCGAAACGGAAACCCAGTGTCCGAATCCAGCTAATTCTTTGAGATCCCATTTGGCGAATATATTACAGATCTCTGTCGTAAAAACTTTGTAAGTTTTCGTACAAATCGGCCAACGAATTAGGTACTTAAATTATTTTCAAACCATTTTGCGACCGATTCTATAGAGAAAATTACCAAGGAAAGGCGACAGAGTATAAGTGATAAATATTGCGGAGATGTAATCAAACATTTGTGGCTTAGATGTAACGTCTTCAGTTTTGAAACAGGAGTCCCAGTGTTCGAATCCATCTAATTCTTTGAGATCCCATTTGGCAAATGTGGTCAAGTGTTGGAGCTCAGCTGAATCTATTCGGTTGAACGTGTCTAAAATTGATCTAAATCAAAGGTATTGTATTGTTCGGAAAGTAGAGCGGAGTCGCTTAGTTATTTTTTTTTCACTTTCTTACCAGAAAAACATATCCTATATCCATAATTACTGTTCAGATGTCACTTTGAGAACAAATAAATGAACAAAAATTATTTAAGCTAGAAATCGCGAATACAACGACAGAGTATTACAACATTCCTACAGTTATTTCCCTAAATATAACAAGAGAGAAAAGAAAAGTAAGCAAAAAAGAGGTGTGAAAAAAAAAAAAAATCACGCGGATTTAAAAGGTAGGGAGTAGCGTGAGCTCACAATGTTAAGCTGCGTTTAGTGCTTTTTTTCTTCAAACCTCTCCTACGAAAACCATAAAAATGACAACTGGCCTTTCTATTCCACCCGTTCTGTGGTCATCAACAAAAGAACTTGTAGTCTCAACAAAAGAAAGAGGAGGAGACGGACATGTCAACGACGTTCACCGGTGACTTAGACATCCGATGAAAGTTATAAAAGATGAAAGGCAGTGAGAGACCGCAACAAAGATACCGCAGTCCGTAGGATCTGTCTGTTTGAACCTTTACTCTCAATCGCCAAAAATATTATTGGTTGGATGCTTAAGACTTGTGAATTTTATGTCAGAACCGCAACATACTAAAAATATTTTTTTTTTTAAATGTGAAACTGAAGTTGTAGAAAGAAATTAAAAATATAATTATTAGAAATTCAAAAATGCTCTAATTAAATAAGGCAAATTTTATTTTCCATAATTACTGGTGCCAAAAACAAATTTTGCAAAGAAAGACGATGTCTAGTCAGACTGGACATACAAGTGAAAAGAGTTAAAAGTTTGAACTTTAAACAATTTAAATACAAAGCTAATTTATCTATATAGGCATAAAAGTGTCAGATATACGCTTTTCCTACACAAGATTTCTGGTCAGAATTTTATTTTAAAAAATTGCGCGCATACATGCATCTTTTAATGATACAGGCCAGGCAAATTCCGAGCATATATGCGCTAATGATGCAAATGGATTAAATTTAGTACAAAGATAATTTAGGTGAATGACTGTCATACTCGCAACCATGGATTAGGCAAACCAGTTTCAGACACTAATTAATTGCTCTCGCAATGATTCAGATGTTTCAGATGTTTTATAAGAGGTGAAAGAAGGATTTTTACCTGACAGCATTACACCCTGTTATATCATGAGTGATTTAGACAGGTCCATAAAATAGAAAAATTGATGAAAAAACATATGTTTATTGAAATTATAGAACTTGATTGGTCAATTTGAAGTTATAAATAATAATAATAGCTGAAGTTTTTTTTTTTTTTCATACAGTTGTCACGCTCTATTTGTTTTAGACGAACAAGTGATATGAAAAAGTGCAAATTTAAAGTCGCAAAGAGAAATTTCATGCGCTTAAAAATAAAAAATAAAAGTACTTAATGATCTCGGATGCGACAAAGATTCTGTCTTCGAACAGAAACATTCATTTTGTAGGATTATTTCTTAATACCGGTGTACTATATCGCACTAAAAGATCATTAGAGAGCATAAGCGTTGGGAAATATAAAAGATGGGCATCATTTTCCAGCTTTAAAAGAAGCACGTTTAATGAAGTTGTGATGTAAGACCAGATTTAAATTGCTTATGAAAGGTAATACTTTTGAAAGGTTACGCAGGCAAATTTTACGTAAGAAAGTATTTCTTTATTTTGGAGAAAACAGTTGATTTCAGCTTATTGCTGAGTACACGTGTACTTAAAAATGGCTCATGGACATTATTCCGAAAATTCTATGTTCATACACTGTAAAAAAAAAAATCCGTTGATTGCATTCCGTATTTTTACGAAAAATTTTCCCCGATGAAATGATTTCATCAGGGCCACCACAGGCGACTATTTTTATATTCTGTTCACACCAATATCTTTTCTAATATAAATTTTTAGGTACATTTCTCTTGCAAATGTTGTCAAAGTGAGTGTTAAGGATTTCTGTTTAGAAAAAGTGGTGCCAGTTAGAATTTGAAAATAGTCGGCAGTGGCAGCCCTGTTTCATGAATATGAATGTGTCAGAAATTAGCAAATAAGTAATTTATGATTATTTTTGACAGATAAAGTGCTAAAAAACCTCTTTAATTTGTCATTTTTGCTAAGGTTTAGAATTTTTTTTTTTTTTTTTCACTTAAAAAATAGTTTTCCTCCTTTGACAGTACAATTTCCGTATTTTTACGGTATTGCTTCTTTTGCTGAGTAAAAGTAATAATGAAAGAATAGGGTAATAATAAAAATATATCCCACAGCTTTACACAAAATGAAAATTTAGTGCTATCTGTCAAAGATAACCTGTAAAATCTATCTGTCAAATCCATATTTTTTGACAGATTACGTAATCATTTTCTTTAAAACATTTTTTTCGTAAAAATACGAAAATTTTACTGCCAATCAACGGAATTTTTCTTACAGTGATTCAACCATCCTTTAGTAAGTATTCTAGTTATTTAATTTAATTTGTGTCTTTCTCTTTATTTATCAGGAAGAAAAGGACATACTCGAAAAAAAAAAAGGTGACCAACACTCTAAAAAAAGACAAATGTTTCCACGTTACCTTTATTTTCGCAACCGTTGGTCCTAGATGCATACTTCCAATTACAAAAATGGTTTAAATAAGGCAAATAATTATTTTTAAAGCAATGTGGGTCAAGAAAAACATTTATTAAAAAATTACTAAATTAAAATTTTTATACGGTCCCCCAGTCCTATAAGTGATATTTTATTTAGTAAAAAATTTACTGCGACACTAACAAGTAAAACATAAAAAGTCCCCATTAAACTAACATTAAAATTGACCGAGTTATTAAACTTTGAAATGCATGACTTGCACCACTTTTTTGTAACTCAAAGATGATTTCGGCTATGTTTTCAGGGGTCGTGTATAAAGTACTTAAACTTATTTCAAGGTTTCTGCGCTTCGAAAGAAATCGTACAACTATTACGATTGAGTTAACATTTATTAGTTAAGTTTCAGATTAGTAAAAATAATTGTATTTTAACATATGTTGTATTTTGTAAGGATTTGAGGCTATGATTTCTTTTAGCAAAAATTATATTATTTTCATAAGGTTTTATTTAACGTGTAACGATCGTCTTTCCAGTTTAAAATTTGTACTCGAACTTTAACTCACTTTCAAATGCCGATCGAAGTTAAATTTTACATACTGACTTAAATCCGATGACAATGTAATATTATTATGATTTTCGACGCTTACCATCTTATACATACTTATTTTAGAGGATAACACAAAAAAATTCTGATAGATTACCGTCAACAAGTTTAAGAAAGAGTTTTAAATTAGATAACATAAACCTGCGATGATTGTGTTTTTTAACTTTTATAATTACGTTTTATGTAGTTTTTAACGCTGAATAAAAAAATTACTTTCACTTTTAACCATCATGTCAGGATTTAACGCAAATCGTAAATTTCAAAGTTAAAAAATAGCGAAAAACCTGATACTATAAAATAGATGTAAGACTTTTTTATTCAGTTTAATTTTATTTAATTCAATAATTTATTCAATTTTTTGGCTTATACAGGGTTTCTTACAGCTGATCTAAGGGGTCCGATGAGGTTGGGAGGGGACGGGGATCAGTTTTAACTTTGAGCTTTTTAACTTTGAAATTTGCGATTTGGGAAAAATCCTGACATGATGGTTTAAAATGAAGGTTATTTTCGGATTCAGCGCTAAAAAATACATAAGAATCAATTTTCAAAACCTAAAAAAACGTAGCACAACCAAAAATTTGAAAGACAGTGTAATCTAACAGCATTTTAAAATATGTATCATTTTGTAAAGAATTGAAGCAGTTGTTTTTCATCCTTTTATATAACAAAAATTCTGTTATTTGTATCCTTTTATATATTCAGTACAAATAGCATATTTTGCAGTAATATGTTAGAATGATTAAAGATTTCAAATTTATACTGCAATGCTAATTTTACTCTCAAACATTTCTTTAATATATCTGACGAAATTATATTTCTGCTAAATTTGTGAATGACCCCTAAAAAAAATATGCTCCAACTTTAAACAGCTATTACTCGGTCAATTTTAATCGCAGAATAACGGGACTTTTTTGTCTTACTTGTCAGTGTAACAGGAAAATTTTACTAAATATAACTTATAGAACCTAGGGACCGTATAAAAATTTAGATTCTGTAATTCTTCACTAAATTGTTTTTCGCTTCAAACTTTTTTTATCTTAACTCTTCACCTAATTTTCACCACTTTTGTAATTGGAAGTATGAATCTAGGACCAACGGTTGCGAAAATAAAGGTCGATCAGGTTATACGTGGGCACACTGTATAACCAGGAACGAAAATATACAATAACATCTTCCGAGTTACCCACTATTCCGAAAACCTTCCTTTATCTTTCGAAAGTCCAGAAACTAATATATTTTTAAGATTTATAATAGAATTTATAAAAACAAAATTTCTTTTGCTGCCAATTATTTTCAGAAACATCTCCAAGTAGTTTTTAATAGTGCATTAATCAGTTTTCTGAAACCGGAACATTTTTCGGATGCTATCCATTCTCAAGTAAACATTTTCATGTTCAACAAACACGATTTACAGACAAACATGATAAATCAACAGCATTAAGGCTGTTCTCAGATACAAAGGAGCTACTTTCGGACACATTTCTGAATTCACTTTTGTTCGGAAACGCATGACATCGGCAGGTGTTTAGAAACTATTCAGAAACTACGTTACCGAATGGTGTTTTGCATTTTTTCGTAAAGGCAGAAGATCTTTCAGAAAAAAACTGTCAAAGTTGCTCTTTTGAATCGAATTTCCAGATTCCGGAAAAACGGAATTCGGTGGAATCCCTGTTCTCAGCTCCAAAGGAGCTACTTTCTGAATTCACCTTTGTTCTGAAACGCACGAAATTAGCAAGTGTTATTATTCAGAAACGATGTTATCGAATGGTGTTTTCCATTTTTTGGTAAAGGCAAAAGATCTTTCAGAAAATACTGTCAAATTTACTCTTTTGAATCAAATTTCCTGATGCAACAGCGCGAGAAAGGAAAAACTTATCGTCACGTGGCAGCAATCGGTTATAACTTGTAAATTTATTTATGAAAAAGTGGAAAATGCCGTTTGATTGCAGATCGCTTCAATAGTCAGGTCTTTCAATATTATGATGAATTTTCGCTTAAAAATGAGTCAGAAAACAGGTCAGAAAGTTTCGCGTTGTTGAGCAGGGAATTTGAGAACCGCCTTAACATTAACGTTAAAATTAATATTATTTTGTTACTCTTGCATGTATAAATTCATTTAATTCGCTCAAAATGTTCAAATGAGAATCGATAGCATCCTAAAACCTATGTTCCGGTTTAAGAAAACTGATTAATACACTATAAAAACTACTCGAAAACTTTTCTGAAAATCAGTGGCGGCAAAAAAAAAACTTTTTTTTTTAATTTTTGTCCACATCTTGAATGTATGCTGGAGTTTCTAAAGATAAAGAACATTTTTCGGAATCGTGGATAACTCGGAATAAGCTGTTGTATACTTTCGTTCCTCGTTATATAATATTTTTGTAGATTAAAAAACATTTGTAGCTCACAGGCTATCAAAGTCTGAGAGCTAATGTGCCCGCAGTTTCTGTATGTATGGATGTATATAAGTATGTACGTAACGCGATAATTCTTGAAAGAAATGTCCGATTTGCTTCAATTTTTTTTTCCTACACTCTAAGAAAAATCTGTAATTCTACAGATGTAAAGTTACAGAAATCTGTATACTAACTAAAATTTTATCTGTACACTGTACAAAAAAAAAAAAAAAAAAAAAAAAAAAAAAAAATGCAAATCTGCAAAACTAGTTTTCTGAAGCAACAGAAATCTGTTACAAAAGGATCTACTAAAATTACAGTAACCTTATTAAAATTTTATCTGTAACCCGGGTTGCAGTTATATATAAAGTTCTAGGAATCCCAGTTTCCTAAAAAATTCTTAGTAACCTTACAGATTTTTTTTCTGCCGGTTTATTCTGATAAGGAGCTTCATTGATTAGTTCTGGGAGTCCATTGGTTAGGTATAAAGGGGTGGAACGGGGGACTAATTCTCCCCCTTAATTTAGATAAATGTTTTTTTCATGCAGAATAATTCGATAAGCTACAAATTTGATTTACCTGTTTATTCTGATAAGGCGCTTCCTTGATTAGATTTGGAGGTTCATTGGTTAAGTGTAAAGGAGAGAAACAGCGGGGGGCTAATCCCCTTAATTTAATTTTTGAGGATCTTTATTCTTTGAAATAAGAGTATAATATACAATTTGTGTGAATAGCCTGTGAGCTCAATGCCATCAGTTTAACTGGGCACTTTTCTTTTATTTTTACTGTGAATAATGTTTTAGGTGCGTCACTAAGCATTTCAGTGTCATAAGAATTTCAAGTTAAATTTTCTTCCTTTCTACTTCTTCGGCCTACAAATCACGTGATTTATAAAAAAAAATTACGACAAAAGATACCACCTTCGGACTTTTTGCATTATACTTATTGACATTTCTTTTACACATTTAAATTTTTGTCTGTAAAAAAAAAAAAAAAAAAGAAGAAGAAGAAGAATATAACGCCTTATGTGACGGGGAGTACTTCTACGTGCGTGCCGTGAACTGTCAATCGGGCGAACGCTTTTCTCCTGTCACAAGTATCTGAAATAAATTGAGTCGCCAAATTATGAAAGGACATTGCAGCTTGTACCAACATTTAGTTTAAAAAGTTGATTTTTGACAAAATGTCGCGGTCATTTGAACAAAAAGGTAATTTTTTCGCCGTTTTGCCTTTAACAAGCTTGGAAAAATAATTAATCAATGAAAATGATACTTTTCGGTGGTATAAGCTCCAGTAAAAAAGATTAGCTTTATTAAAAAAAAATAAAGGAAATCTGTCAAATAGTTCTCGAGAAAAACGGTCGCCCAGTTTGAAAAACAGGGTTTCGAGAAAAACAGTTTAAAGCTTTACCATAACGTTACATTCAACGAGCAGAAAAGACTACAAGAAATTGAAATTTCTCGAAATTGCTTCAGCGCAACGATATACACACTTGCAAGGGATGAAAAACATTTTTTTTTTTTTTTTTTTTTTTTAATTTTGACAGAAAGAAGTAGAACCTCTGCGTAATACGATTTAAAAGTAAAACGAACTTTTTTAAAAAATTAGCTAACTTCATTATAATAGAGTTTTAATTGCATTGCATTCTTCACGAAAATACGCAATGTACACTATAAAATAAACTGTCGATTTCACTGTGAAAACTGTAAGCTAGGATCCAGGTTGCGTACAATACTTTGGAATGCCCAAGGAGTCTGGAACCAAGAAAAATTTTATTTAATATTTAAATCTCAGAATCCTTAATCCTCTCGCTTGCTCACAGAACTTGTAACATTTTTCTGCGGTTAAATTAAAGCGAAAATTTTTATTTAAAAATGTGGTAAAACTGCATGCACCGTGTAGAACACCAGTAATAAATGTTTTGTTACCGGCGTTCTCAGGGAAGAAGCATTTATTTTATCGAAAAATTTGTTTTTTGTTTAATAGATTAAATAGAAATTGTTGTTTGTTTTTTAGAGGTTTTTTTTTCAATTAAAATCAAAATCAATCAAAATAAATGGCTTTGTATCGGCGTTCTAGTCGAAAGGTTTTTCCTCGTTGAATCACCATTATTTTTCTCACACTGTTTTATTAAATGGTTGAATCTTCATCTACAGCCGAGTGAACTCCTTTATTAAATCTTCAGTAGAATTCGGGTGCATTAAAAGGATATAACTTCTAAATCTAGTCCAAATTATTTAATGCACTTAGTTTGTAGCATGGTTGACTGTTTGCCCTCCTTTCTTATTCAAAAATTCCGATTTCATACAAGAAATTCCGAATAGTAAGTTTTGCTTTAAGGCAGATATTTGTGATTACCAAAATAAAAACAATCTTTTTTTTTTTTTGTAATTCCCGGTATGAATTCTGAATTTCTGAATAAAAAAGGAGGCCTATTGGGAATCCTCGTTTGGAGGTTCAATGGCTGCGGAAGAATCCAGATTTTTCCAGATATTGAATGAATTTATCCGTTATTAAAATTGTAATTACAGTATAACCTCTTTTATCCGAAACTCTTTTAACCGAAACTCTCTATTAACCGAAATCCATTTTTAATGCTTTATTTTATTTATTTATTTTTTTACTGCCATATTCTTTGTGTGCAAGCGGTCCTTTCCGAACTCTACGAGTATATATAAATATTTCGATCCCCTTTCTTAGAGGTATTCGTTTGAATCTAACTTGAGCTCCCATAAGCTGCGGAGTGGAACGAAGAAAATGAACAAATTAGCAATTCTGAAGATTTTGAATGTTTGGCATGGCTGGAGCAGCAGAAAGACTGTGATAGTGGTGAACTAATAATATTTAAAAACTCCATGATATAGCTTCAAATAGGCAATCGAAACTGCGATAAACAACTCATTTTTTCAAACCTTTGTGATACATGTAAAAGGTACTTAATTTCAAAATTAAAATTCAAGTAATTTATTCCCGTTTCTATTTTACTATTACTTTATTTTTATTAAATACTTGTTACCATAATACGAAATATTGCATATATTTCTCCTTAATCTCAAAATGGAAACATTCTCGATTATCCGAAAATTTCGATTTACCGAAAAGGGGTCGGTCCCAATTACTTCGGATAATCGAGGTTCTACTGTACTTACAAGCTATACACATTTGACAAGTTTCAGGCAGAATCAATCTAGCAGTGTATAACTATGGCTAAAGTTGCGCTCAGTTAGCATTAAGACCTTCCCAAGGACAATGTTTCAATGGTTGAGTGATAACATTCAAGAAATATGTTATGCACACAATAAACAAATTACAAATTGTGCTAAAAACAATCTCATACGTAAAAGGAAAATTCGTAAACGACAAAATTTAGAAAAGGAGTAAGAAAAGTAATGAAACTCTGTAAATACTTTAAAGAATTTAGTAAAGCAATAAATAAATAAATAAATAAAATAATTGTATGGCTTAGAACGTTAGACTTATCAAAAGAGGAAATTGTTACAAAATGTAATTAATTCATTTTGGTGTTCAAAATATGGATACTTCATTTTCGAGACACCTTTAAATAAATTTAAAAAATTTTCATTTAAATATCGATGATTCCCCCCCCCCCCCCCTATTTAAATGGTTCTTATTAATGAAGCATTTTATGTTAAAGAAGGTGTATATTCAATAACATATATGATTACTATAGGCAGGAAAATATAATTTCCATTTTGTTCTCGATAATTTGATTCATATAAACAACTATTTGATCAGTCAGTGATTGATAAAAACGGCGACTTCTGCCTTAAAAATGAACAAATTTTAGCGCTAAAAAATGTGATTGCCGTAAAATCTTACTTATCAATTTAACACGTTATTTTATCTAACAGATACTGAACTTGCGGTTAAGCTAAATTGTTGTGCAATCAGTAAATATTACATTAAATATTTATGAAAAACGATAAATATTTAAGAAATCTGAAATGTAAATAACGGTAATGTAACAGACGAAAGTAATTACTCAAGCATAACAAAAAAGAAAAACATATTTAAAAAATGGTGAAATTTGTTTACTCTTTACGAAAAATTTTCATCAATATTGGTTTTCATAAAAATATGCTCAAATTTACTTTCATAGATTTTGTTTTTCAATTATCTTTTTCGTAGTTCATATTTCATTCAAAATATTTATAAAAATTTAAAATCAAGTATAAATAACTATTTTTTCAATATAAATTATTCGATTCAAAAGAATATTAAGTTAATCGGATTATATTATAAAACTTTTAACAACAATTAAAGCTGTGGAAATATAAAATGCTTTACATAGCTCAATTCAAGCATAATTTATATGATTACTACCCGAGGGCTGTCCTACCTGACGACCGAGAAATTACCCACAATTTCTTGCAGATATCTTCTTCTTATTTAATCGTTAATTCGGAGATTAAATAAAGCTAATATTTCTGTAAGAAATTACTGGTTCTCTGCGGGGTCCAGGTTAGACAGCCCCGTTACTTAAGCCTCTCTGATAAAAGAAGCAGTGCGTTAAACGCACTAAAATTACAAAATGTTAAAATTATAATATTTTATTTTATTTTAACTATAGTAAAGTATAAAATAAGGAAAATCATTTAACTCATTAAAACTCGTGAAAATTTAAATTAAATTTATTCATTTATTTATTTTAACATGTGCCTTAATTTTTGAAGTAAAAAAAAAAATCATTAAGTGCTTAAGATTGTTTTCAAAACCAAATTGGCTACTTTCTGACTTTTTTAATTCATTTTTGTTCGCAAACGTATCAAATTGCTAGGTCCTCTTTTTTAAGAAATTGTGTAATCGAACTGTTTTTTCGATTTTCGGTAAAGGCAGAAGATTTTTCATAAAAGCCTGTTAAGATTGGCGTTTGGGGGTCGAATTTCCGGACGCGACAGCGCAGGAAAGGGAAAAACTACCATCCTGAGAGAACAATCGCTTATAACTCCCATAAGATGTAATTTATAAATAGGGAAATGAAACGACCTTTCGATAACAAATCACTTCAATAACCATACCTGCAGGTATCATGCTTTTACGTTTAAAAATGTATCAAAAAGTTCTGCTTTGTTGAGCTGGAAATGTATATATATACATATTTGAACCGTCTTAAAAAGTTTGTGCCGAAAAAGAAGAAAATTTTAGAATAGCATTTCTGGCATGTATTTCGCAGAATTTCAGTGTACGGAGATTTTAGGAATTTAGCAACAAAATGTCTAGAAAATACTTCACCGTCTGAAGAGGTACTTTTTGCCTGGCTTTCATCATTTATACTTCCCTTTACCAATATCATTTCAAGACACTGTTGTAATCCTATAATTGCAATTTTTCCATGAAATGGATAAACGAATGGATGTGGAAACATGGATTATAAAATTGAAATCAACAGTTAGAAACGGAAACAAATTCCCACTGTCACAGTATTACAGATTGTTCTTAAATATTGCTTACTTTAAAATATGTATTATAAAATCGGTAAGTTTTAACATGGGGGGGGGGGGAGGCTAACAGAGATAGAATGCTTTCGTACTAAGAGAATAAAACACATTAAGCGAGCATACATTATATATATTTTTTTCCGTTAATTTCAATATTTATGCATTTATTTTCAACAGTGGTTCGAAAATAACTGATGAATATTTTCGCTGCAAAAAATAAGAGTTCGTTCGAGATTCGAACCCAGACGAAAAATTCAAAAATCAAGCACGGCGTAGACCATACCGTTGAACAACTTGCAACAGCAATTAATTTGTCTGATTATAAACTCCAACGTAAACAATTTAGTTTCTTTTCTCGAAATTTCTTGGTTATTTCAGTTTATAATTTTATGGCTTTTATGTGTGTTTCATCTATTGACTTTAATCTGGTGATCCACAAACAATACCGCAATCACTGTTTCCGACTTCGGAACCTTCCCTTATTAGTTGGGTAGTTCTGAATCCGGTTCTGCGAATCAATTACCGTACATTCCGGCGTATAACGCACACCTAAAATGTGAGCCTAAATTTTTATATTTTTTGGTATATTTTACGCATTACGAACATATCCTTCTTTGCAAAGAAACCTTCATGGTGCTTGTTGTAGTATGAAACTAACAGAAAACAACTAATACAAAAATAAAATAACTAATACGAATATAAAAAGAAAAAAGAGGTGTTTTATATATAAATAGCGGGTTTAATAATATAAAACTCATAACAGAAGAGCTTAGTGGTAGAACATTTTATGATACATTTTCTCAAAAATTGTTTTATTTTATGGATGAAAGCGTTATGAGATAATATATCATACTGTAAAACTAAAATACTAAAATTCTACTTAGTATTGAAGATAGGAGACAATATCTTTTAATATTTAATATTTTTATATTTAATAATTTAATTGGTGAAAATAATTTCTAATATTTAATAATTAAATGCTAATATTCTTTTTAGGAGAGTTTAGTGTCACCTATTAACATTCAAACATATGCTCCTAAGAAGGAATTAAATAAACAACTAAATTACAGAAAAAACTTTCATTTCAATTTTCTCAAATTCTAATTTTTGGTACATAACATCTTCTTCTATCCAGGTCTTCAATTCTCTTGCTCATCTTATTTTTAATCTTTCATTTATGCAGGGTGTCCACTCTCAACGGTGTCTAGTGGCTAATTCCTAAACCGTTAGTCATAAGCATATATTTCTAATCACAAAAATGTTTTAAATGAGATAAAGAAATATTTTAAAAGCAATTTGGGTCAATAAAAACTTTCCTTAAAAAATTACGAAATTTAAATTTTTATACGGTCCCCCGGTCTTATAAGTTATATTTAGTAAAATTTTCCTGTTACACTGACAAGTAAGACAAAAAAAGTCCCGTTATTCTACGATTAAAATTGAACGAATAATAGCTGTTTAAAGTGGGGGCATATTTTTCGCTGCAAATTAGGGGTTATTCACAAATTTAGTAGAAATAGAATTTCGACGGATATATTTAAAAAATGATTGAGAGTAAAATTAATGTTGCAATATAAATTTGAAATCTTTAATCATTCTGGCATATTAATGCAAAATATACAATTTGTAATAAACATATAAGAAGGAAATAAACGGTCAAGAGCGAGTATATAACTCGCGCTCAGAGGGTTCCGTAACAATAAATATATGAATTATTAACTTTATTATTAAAAAAAAAACGTTGTTAAAGAATAATAAGACTTTGTAAAAAAAAAAACTATTCAACGTAGGGTTGGGTATAGCTAGAAAACTAGATACTAGAAAAGTTTGAATGGGTATACTATAGAAGTTCGAAGAAATATGATGCCTAAATAATATCAAATATTGCTATTTTGTATAACCCTTTTTTTAATCATATCCTAATCTGCTTTTTTTTTAATGAACTTAATTCGGTACTGACAATAAACATAGTGCATATTTAGACTTCATTTGGCATTTCATAAAACTAAATTCTGCATAGTAATAATCTTTCCTATTTAGAGTGTAGCTAAAACAAAACCCTTGTTCAAAGTTTAAACTTGGCATTGTGCTAAGCGCGGGTCCTTGCCGTGTTTTTCTAGATTAGTTTTCAATTAACTTTTAAAGACATGGGAAGCGTATTGAGAGATCCACTCAATGCAAACTAGTCGCGAATTCCATAGTATTTGTGAGATTAATTCTAATTAATTTTTTTAAGTCTGTTTTTAACAATTTGACGTCTATTGCTTTTATACTGCTACTGGATATTGCATTGCACAAATATATCGTTAAAAGTTTTTACCTAGTCTTTAAAAGTCGATGGCACATAGAGTACGCCGCCCCTGTCATGATGTATGTCCAAACCGTCCGTGTCCTTTAAGGGTTAATATCTCGGCCAATTTCAGGAAATTTTTTTTCGAAAATCATTATCAACAATGTTTTTATACTTCTGCGACGATAGGTACCTCTAGAGCTCCTCAACAACTTTGCTGAATTAAAATAATAAAAATTTGTAAAAAATCATCATAAAATAAAACAATACATAGGACGCGTTTCGAGCTAAAAATATAACAGCTCGTCATCAGCTACAGTAAACACGTGTCCGTCAACGTGTCACGGACCCACGTGTCACTTCCACAACGTGTCACGGACACGTGTTTACTGTAGCTGATGACGAGCTGTTATATTTTTAGCTCGAAGCGCGTCTTATGTATTGTTTTACTTTATGGTGATTTTTACAAAGTTTTATTATTTTAATTGCTTCATATCGCCAGTTTTCGGTGCTGTTTCGCCAACTTTGCTGAATGCCCGCAAATCGAAAGTTGTGTGTAACGTAAAAATAGACTGTTCTCAAAAACTACTATGTGACCTAGGGCAATGCTATAATTTTCCTGCAAGGTTTAAATTAACGTCTACTTTCTCTAATTTTTTCATAATTTTAGTTTCAGTAGATTCGGGAATAAATGTGTGTGTGTGTGGGGGGGGGGGGGGACATATTTTTGCACTACATTTTCGACGATATCTCTGAAAATATAATACCTAAAATTAAAAGAAATGTATTTTTGAGTTCGGCGTTACGAAAGCTTTCACATGATACCCCAAACGATATACAAAGAAAAGATTTTTTTTTTTTTCAAGTAAGTTAATGAGGCCCTCTACATTTTTCCTAAATATAATTGTGAATGTTTAATAATCTGTAAATGTGCGGGTCAATAGTCTTTAATACTTCCCTCAATTTGAACTTTCAGCATTCCATTGTTTACGAGTAAAATGGCTGTGATAGACAGACAGACAGACACAGACACAGGAGTGATCTGATAATGGTTCCGTTTTTACTTTTTAAGTACGGAACCTTAAAAAACAGAATTTTTGTAAAAAAAAAATGATGAAAATTAACATCCTCGATTCTTTACAAAATGATGCATATTTTAAAATGTTATCAGATTACACTAGCCTAGATTATATCATGTTTTTTAGCTTTTGATAATTTATTCTTATGTATTCTGCATCTCTGAATCTGAAATTGACCTTCATTTTTTACCATCAAGTAACGATTTTTTGCAAATCGTAAATTTTAAAGTTAAAAAAAGGAAAAAATAGGAAAAATTTGATAGTATAAAATAGATGAGATTGTTGTGTTTTTAACTTTTGATAATTGATTTTTATGTATTTTTTGCCGCTGAATTTGAAAATGACCTTCATTTTTAACCATCACGTCAGAATTTTTTTCAAATTATAAATTTCAGAGTTAAAAAGTACAAAGTTAATATTGAACCTCCTCCCCCACCTCATCGGACCCCTCAGCTGCTTATGTGTAAAAATCTCAGTATAAGCCAAAAAACTGAATGAATTATTGAATTAAATAAAATAAAATAAAATAAAAAAAGTTTTACATCTGTTTTATAGTATCAGATTTTTGCTATATTTTAATTTTTACGATTTTCAAAAAAATTCTAACGTGATAGTTAAAAATGAAGGTCATTTTTAGATTCAGTGCTAAAAAGTACATAAAACTCAATTATCAAAAGTTAAAAACACAGCCATCTCCTCTATTTTATAGTATCCGATTTTTGTTATTTTTTAACTTTGATAATTTATGACTTGCGAAAAATCCTGACATGATGGTTAAAAATTAATTTTTCGGATTCAGTGCTAAAAAATACATAAAAGTTAAAAACACAACCGTCGCAGTCTTGTGTTATCTAATATGAAACTTTTTCTTAAAATTCATGGAGGTAACTATCCGAAATTTTTTGTGTTATCCTGTAAAATAAGTATAAATGGTAACGACCGAAAATCATAATAATATTTGATTATTATCGGATTTACGCCAGTATGTAAAATTTAATCGGATATTTGAAAGTGAGTTAAAGTTCGAGTACAAATTTTGAACTTGAAAAACATACATATGATCGTTGAAGTTAAATAAAAATTTATAAAAATAACATAAATTTAGTTAAAATAAATCATGAAAAGAAACAGTCTCAAATCATTACAAAATAAAACATATGTTAAAATACAATTATTTTAGGCAATCTGAAACTTAATAAAAGTTAATTCAATCGTAATACTTGTACGATTTTTTTCAAAGCGCAGATACACATGATATAAGTTCTTCGAATACTTTAAGCACTTGGTATATAACCCCCTCAAAGCATGCCCGATTTCATTTGTGTTCAGATACAAAAAAGTGGTATAAGTCATGCATTTTTAAAGTTTCATAACTCGGTCAATTTTAGCGTTATATGAACGGGACTTTTTTTTTGTCTTACTTGTCAGTGTAATAGGAAAATTTTACTAAATATAACTTATAGGACCGGGGGAGCGTATAAAAATTTAAATTTCGTAATTTTTATAGAAATTTTTCTTTTTTTGACAAAAATCGCTTTTAAAATATTTCTTTACCTCATTGAAAACATTTTTGTAATTGAAACTATATGTCTATGGCTAACGGTTTAGGAATTAGCCATTGGACACCGTTGAGAGTGGACACCCTGTATATCGGGCGTAAAAAAAGCGCATCTGTAAGTCTTGATCAGTTTTCTTGTATCAAAAGTGCGCGTTATACGCCAGAATATACGGTTCATTGCGCAGTTTTCAAGTGTAGAATAAACTAAAGGATAAATATAAAATAATTGCGAAAACAGGCGTGTAGTTATGAGAGTCAGGGATGGGAATGGAAGAACACTGCACCTGTAATTAAGATGTTATGAGATACCCCGAAATATGGCTATTTTTTTCCTTGGAAGACACTAAACGCGGTAAACGGACTTTGTTTTGTCAGCTGCAAAAAAAAAAAAAAAAAAAAAAAAAAACTTGTTTTGCAAGGCTAAATGCAAGTCGTGATCTTAATACGAATGCATTCTATCAAAAAGGCTTTGACAGTCCTAATATAAGAAAAGTATAATAAAAAAAGAAAAAGAAAACTTTGAAAAAAAAAAGAAAAAGAAGAGAAAAGATTGAGTTAATTACGCAAACAACTTATTGGCATTCTGGTTAGTCGATATTAATATATTCTAAAATCAATAAAATCCCTACCGGCCCGGCCTACAGGCAGAGGTAGATTTCGAAGTTAAGTATACTAATTTCACCAACAAAAACTAAATCATTATTAGATATAAATCCACTTTAACAGTTTTATCTGTCTGCTTTTGACGAGTTTTTATTTCCTTTTTATAAAATTGCTGGTTTTATCAGAATCATGTTAAGGCGATATTAAAAAAAAATATTTTTCCATACTCAACAACTCGAAATTTTCTGCACATTTTCAGATTCATTTTTAATAATAAAAAAAAATATATGAAACATGCTGACGTGATTTTTGAAAAGATTTATAAGCCACCTGTGTTTTTATTTTTCTTTCAATTAATTAAATCTTGATTAATAAACAATTATTTTCTCAGTAGGGCAATATTTTTCGTTTCTAACACAATCGCTTCGGGAAATTCTGTTCAAAATGCCCACTTTGGCATCATTTTTTGAAATATATTCTGCCTCTATCAAAAAATCGACCATTACGGTACATTATATAGTTTCTGAGTAAGAAAACGTACCAATTGGAAGCCTTTGAGAGCAAAAATGAATTGTAAAATGAGTCAGAAAATACGCAGTTTGGATTTGAATACACTTACTTAGATGATTTTTTTCTTCAACCGCTATGTATTTTTAATTTGTTTTTGCTGTAAGAATTGCTCCTATCCAAAACTTGTCTATATAGATGTTGTAGACAATATTAAGAAGATATATGATAAATTCATGGGGATTTTAAATCTTTTGAATTGACGGAGTTATGGATTTTTTACTTCTTCAAACCCCCTTTTTGTTTTCGTTTTTATTTTTTTTTTCTTTTTGCAGTACGAATTGGTCCTATCAAAAACTTGTGAATATAAAAGTTGTAGATAATATTAAGGAGATTTATAATAAAATTAATTGGAATTGAAATCTTGAGAATTGACGAAGTTATGAATTTTTTTCTTCCAAAAACCCTATTTTTTGCGCCCCTTGAGCCCATTTTTAACTTTATCAAAAATCTGTGACACATAAAATTTTGACCCTATTTTTAGAAGTAATAAAAACTTTAAACTGATTTGATATGTACAAAAATTAAGAAGTTATGGTGGGTTTTCGGTTTTCACAAAACCCCTCCCTATTTCCATCCTCTTGGTCCGATTTCTCCCATTAACGAACTTGACCGAGATTTTATGCCCTTTGATTTTATGTATCAGTTTGGAAGAGATTGGTGCAGAATTACGAAAATTATCGTGTCCAGAAGAAAGTGATATAGATAGATATATAGATAGATATATAGATAGATAGATATAAAGTTTTTTACTGAGGGTGATTTTGGGTTCTTGGGGGTCATGATTGATGTAGATCTGCAAAAATTTTTCAGAAAGTCCAACATAGGAACGATCCCAATAGGTAGTATTTCATACGAAATCTACCTAATTATAAAGCAAAAACATGTCCATTAGTAACGCTGATGTCATATACACATTGACAACGATTTAGGTAATCCATTTACCCTTTTTTTGCAAATTTAATTACTTCTAAACATCGCATAATTTAAATTTTTATTCCGTCTAACAGGAAAAAGATGTGCTTTCAATCGCATTTGTTCGAAAACTATATCTCAAATTACAGCATTTTAATGGGTTTTTTAAATATTTTTCAAGCATTGTTTTTTTATTATTATTATTTATTGCAATTTTGTGCAGCTCGATTACGAAAAATGTACTCGTTTGCACCTAAAACAGTATAAATAGTTCATCGTTCGTTTCTGGCTGATATTCTATAAATAAATAAACGAATAAATAAAATAAAAAAGCACGAATTTAACAGATATATAATCGAACTAAGCGCTTAAACACTCAAATAATAGTATCAAAAAGGCTGCTGTTGGTAGCAAAATCTTTGGAGATTTCTTCGGCTATTAACTTCTGGTATGCATAGCTATTAATAAAGTATCGCTTTTAATAAATTTCAAAACTTTATTTGAATACATAATTGATATATTTCTTATAAAAATGCTTTTTGGTGTCAGTGGGTAACTAAAAAACTGTATTAGATGTATAAAATCTCAATTTCAGTTTGAAAAAGGGTTGTAATCTTTGCTCAATACACCGAACATTATGTTCTAAAACCCGGGAAGCCTGGTTCAGATCCCCTTATTCATGTAAAATGGCTAATAGTAAAACATGCCATTGAACCTGATACCATACACCTGAGATGCAAGTGATGTAAAATTTTATAAGTCTATCTTTAAGTGTTCTCATTTAAGGCAATTCTTAAAAATAAATAAATAAATAAATAAAAATATTTTTCCTGTTCAACAATTCATATTTTCTGATTCACTTTTAAACTTAAAAGCATGATACTTGCAGAAATAATTATTGAAGTTATTAGTAACCCAACAGTTTTTTCCATTTTCCGGTAAATGAATTACGTACGATTGTTGTTTCAAGACAGCAATTTTTTTCATTTCCTGTGCTGACATCTGCTCAAAACACAAACTTTCACAGCAATTTTTTATAAATCTTCTACCTTTACCGAAAAAAAGGAAAAAAAAAAAACAGTTTTGTTACATAGAGTCTTAATAAGAGCACCTGCCAATTTGATACGTTTGTGGACAAAAATGAATTAGAATATGCGTCAGAAAGTAGCCAATGTAGATTTCAGAACAGCCTTAGCATCTTAGCTACGATACATATTTTTTAAGTTTACTATTTTTAAAAGCTCTTTTTGGAAAAATTAAAAGCAAAGAAACTGTATTCAAAGTACATATATCAAATGCAGAACGAACGAATCTCTGCTTACATCTTAATAGAAATAATAATCGCAATATAAAAGAAAAGAAGAGAAATCGCAGCTTGCGGAATGGATGCTGTTATTGAAGTAAAATGCTTCTTATAAAACAACAACCATGAAGAAACAAATCGTCATCAAAATTTTACGGGAATCTGTTAAAATTTATTTCAGTTAAAAGCTGAAGAAAGAAGCTAATTAAGAAGTATAAAACAGAAAGAATCATCGTTATTTTGAATAGCAAAGTAAACTCATAGGTTTTCCAAACCAGAGAGGTCGGGACATAATACTAATGTATATACTACATTTAACAATAATTATTCTTATTAAGATTTTTTATAAGCCGCCACGAGAGTAGTTTATCGAAAAGAATGCCATTGACGTAAACTGTTCCAGTTATATCAGAGATAAGCGTACCGCGTAATATTACTGTTTTCTTAGCGTACGTAAACAGTTTCTAAAATATTAAAAAATGTAATAGCATATAAACAGATTCATTGCGTTCCATTTTCTAATTTAGAAAAATAAAATATAAATTTAAAAAAAGGGGTGTGCGGTCTAAAAATGTTATTAATGTCATTTATTAGCAATTATAATTTTTAAAAATCTTTTTATTTGCTGAATTCTTTTATATTTGCTAATTCTGAATGTTTTATTATTATTTTTATTATTTATTTATTATTGAGATAGTAAAAGAGAGTTACTAAATTTTGCTAATTTAGCAGATAAACATTTTTTTTTTGTTTGTTTTTGTTTTCTATGCGAACACACTGTTGACAAAAACAACTAATAATTCAACAATAATTGTCAAACATGTCCTCAGACATTAATAATAGACGACACAGGAAAGAGTTCAGAGTCGTATGTATAATTAGTTATACATGAAGAGGCCCTTCAATTTCTAAATGCTCATGTAGCACGCGCACATAAATTTAAACGATTTTTTCTCATATCTACCTGATGACACTGGGAGTGTCCATTTCCCTTCCGCATAATTTCTTACCACGCAATTTACAGCCAGTCTTCCTCATGATCATATTTATTATTTCTAATAATTACTCTATATTTATCACTTTTTACATAAAAACATAATCTTTTATGTACTTTAAAGCTACATCATAAACTTATGTAACTCATATTTATTCCATTTGTGTCTATATGGTTTTTTTTTTTTATCCAGAAGTTAAGGCACTAGCGCAGCGAAGGAGGGGGGGGGGAGATTTCTGGGTTAAAACCCCTCTAGAGCATTTAAAAAACTGATAAGATGCTATTAATCTTTTATATACTTTAAAACTACATCATAAGCTTATGTAACTCATATTTATTCCATTTGTGTCTATGTTTTTTTTATACAGAAGTTAAGGCACTAGCGCAGCGAAAGGGGGGGGGGGGAGAGAGAGAGAGAGAGAGAGAGAGATTTCTGGATTAAAACTCCTCTAGAGCATTTAAAAAACTTATAAGATGCTATTATACATACAAAACCTTTTGTGCTAAGGCTACTGCAGCCACGTGAAAACACCCGCTCGCTAATGCTAATGCCTGTGAAAGAAATTTTTTTAAGGGGTCTCAAGAATCTTAACCGCTTAATTCTCGCTCACGTTATACCCACGGGCTGTGTCTTTTATTCCGATTGTTTGATTCCCACCAGTTTTATAAAATCGTGTAATTGGCTTTATTATGTTATCATTTTACTTGTCATTAAATAATGTGAATATTTCTTTTTCAAAAAAGGGGTGCCAATAAGCAATTTGAATTTTTAAACCGTAATTTAATGCGATCGTTAAGGGGTTATAGCTTCAAAATTTTCGAAATTTCTATTTTTTTAGATGGTTAACTCCTTCTTTTTCTGAAAATTTTGCTATAATTATTTCCTTGAAATTCCCATTAGAACATGCTTTTAGAATCATGCCCACGCAATAGATGAAGCGACATTTCCGAAACTTTGAAATATTTTTTTCTTTTTCAAATGGCGTTTTTGGGCATAACACGCAGGACACCTCAAAAATCTCTGAATATTTTTTTCATGAAATTTTCAAAACATATGTTTCATGTTAGTCTGTATAAAGTGAACCTAAAATTTCATTTTTATTGTTCAAAAAAATATTTTTTAGGTGATTATACTGTTGAAATTTTCAAAATTTTGTATTAACTAAATACAACTTTGTATTAAAAAAAATACTTTAAATACAAATTTATTCAGGTTCAGGGTAATTATTTTTATCTGAAGTATAATTAGGCACAAATTTTTTTATTCTAATTGCAAAATCTATTTTGTAATCCTGCGCTTAAACTGTCATACCAATTTTCTGCTCGACAAATGTCTGGCAGTTTGGAGCTCCCTATAAATACTAATTCTGCATCGTGCAATTTTTTTAGTACATGAAATGAAAGAACATACTTATAGCTTTCACCCCAGTTAAAATTTTTAAATCATATACATTTTAAGATATCAAATGTTAAAAATGGTCTTTTCTTTTCTTTTTTCCCTCTTTTAAGAGTCTTGAGACACCTTAAGATATCTCGTTTGAATTTCAGTATTTTTAAATGATTTTCTTTTCTTTTTTTTTACATTCGATAGCTGAGGTAGATTTGTACAAAGACCGCTTTTTACTTTTTCGATTTTGTTAACATGTATTTTTAATTAGGATACTTTCATTTTCGGAACCGGTTTCGAAAGTAAAAAAAAAAAAAAAAAAAAAAAAAATGCGCAAACAATATCGAAAAATTAAAAAGCGGCCTTTGATCGACCTCAGCTAGACAAGGAAAAAAAAACATTTAAAAATATTGAAATGCAAACGAGGTATCTTTAAAAATTTCTTCCGTAGGATTAGCATTAGCAAGCGGGTCTTATCGCGTGACTGAAGATGAAAATATGATGCGTAAAACTAAAATATAAACAGCATAAAATTTTAACATTCAACTGTTTCAAAGCTTCATAATAGGATTCCAACACAAATTTATTGAGAGCAATCGCAACAATGTAGTCCGTATGTTACTGCTCTTTCTTCCTATCGCTATCCCTATTGAATTTATTGACTATTTTAACACAAATTTAATGAGAGAAAAGTTGAGAGCAATCGCAACAATGTAGTCCGTATGTTACTGCTCTTTCTCCCTATCTTCTTTTTTTTTATTTTTAAGAGGCTACTTCAGTCAAACAAAAAAACCCGTTCGCTAATGCTAATCCTATGTAAGAAATTTATAAAGATATCTCGGTCGCATTTCAATATTTTAAATGATTTCTTTTGCATTGAATAGTTGAGATTGATCTGTACAAAAGCCGTTGTTTACTTTTTCGATTTTGTTTACAGGTATTTCTTATGAGGACACTTTCATTTTCGGAACCGGTTTCGAAAGTAAAAGCCTCCCCATAAAAAATATCTGCAATCAAAATCGAAAAAGTAAAAAACAGCCTGCATACAGATCGATCTCAACTATTCAATGCAAAAGAAATCATTTAAAAATATTGAAATGCGACCGAGATAGTTTTATAAATTTCTTCCATAGGATTAGCATTAGCGAATGCGTCTTTTCATTTGACTGAAGTAGCCTCTTAATCTGAAGATTGGAGGAGGCATTTTTTATGAAACCTTTAAACACATAAATGTGAAATTTAGCATGGTAGTTTCTGCTTTTCATTGCGTCGCTTTTTACCTTTCTGGTCACGTAACAGAACGAAATTTTTCATTTTATATGAGTAACAATGGTTCAAAAACCTTCTCAGATGAGGATCCTGGCTGCGCCACTGGTTAACCCTTTGAGCTCTGATGGGTGAATTTCCTGCCACTTAATTTTAATCTCCAAATGTCACATTGGCACCAGAATATTCAACCAAATATTATTTGAAAACAGATTACTGCATTTTTTCGTGTATATTATAAGTCGAATCTTTTGTTTAGAAAATGTGACAGTTGAGGAATTTTGAAGAAATTCACCCCCAGAGCTCAAAGGGTTAAGGAGCTGTTTCACTCACGCGAAACACCCGCTCACTAATGTTAATCCTATGGAAGAATTTTTTAAAGATATCTCGTTTGCATTTCAATATATTTAATTTTTTTTTTTTTTTTTTTTTTTTTTTTTTTTTTTTTTTTTTTTTTTTTTGCATTGAATAGCTGAGGTCGATTTCTACAAAAGCCGTTTTTTACGTTTTCGATTTTCTTTGCAGTTTTTTTTTTTTTTTTCTTTTTTTTTTTTTTTTTAATGAGGATACTTTCACTTCCGAAACTGGTTCCGAAAATAAATGTATCCTAATAAAAAAAAAACCTTAAAACAAAATTGGACATGTAAAAAATGGCCTTTGTAGAGATCGATCTCAGCTAGCCAATGTAAAAAAATCATTTAAAAATATTGAAATTCAAATGAGATATCTTTAAAATTTCTTGCATGGGATTAACATTAGCGAATGGATGTTCCGCGTGAGTGAAGTAGCCTCTTAAGGCTGCTAGTCAGTCAACCTCTGAATTCTTCTCTCTGTTAAGTCTATGACGTGTGATACATACGTATATTTAAAATATCTCTTCAGGAAATCAATATTTTTAACTTCTTTTTTCTGTATGTTCTTCTTAAAGAATGTCTTTTTTTTTTCTTAGTTGTCAAAATATTTCTAAAATATATACTTCATTTTATCTGAAGCGTTAAAATCTTACTTACAGTTCGTCACACATAAAATATAAAATTAAGCCTATATTTTAGAAATATTTTTAAAACTAAGGAAAAAAGAATCATCTTTTAATAAGAAAACAAAAAGAAAAAAAAAAAGGGAATGGAAAATATTAATTTCCCGAGGAGATATTTTAAATATACGAATGCATTCTATTCCCATAGGCTTAACATTACGGAGAGGAATTCGGAAATTGACTGAATAGGAACTACTACTATCAACTATACTACAGCAAGTATATAAGACTATTAAGGTTGGTTGATTGGTTGTTTTTGACGGCCGATTATCTACGCTTGGGATATAGGCCCTAGGGGGAGTGCCCTTCGTGGGGGTCTTTCTAAAGGAACCTAACCCGTATTTACGCATGGAAATCCAAGGTTTCGAAGAAAACCACGAAAACTCCGAAACGGTTAGGCCGACGGGCGCGATTGGGTTTGAACCCAGCACCTCCCGTCCACCAGCTTCGAGAGCAGAACCTCTCAGTCACTGGTGGGGCCTAAGACTATTAAGTAAATAATATTTTGTTAACCCTCTAGCTGCGTAAGTGATTCTTCGCGATGAGTGTCTTTTACAGAATTTTTAATCGTTTATCACTGGTTCTTTAAAGCAGAATTTTTTTATTATCGTAATCGGGGAAAATGTCCTGATTAAACCAGACAAAGTTTTCGCTAAAATAATAACTGGCGGGAATAACCAAATAGTATTAATTTGACGGAAAAATGCATACCCCGAGCATATCTTGGGCTGCGCAGCGAGAGGGTTAAGGATGTTGGTCAGTGAGATCTACAATTCCACCCGCTAATGTCAAACCCAAGGGCGTGGCATGCATTAAATATATCCTCCAAAAAATAATACATTTAACAACTTTTTTTCTTTGTACTCTTCTTAAAAGGTGTCTCTCTTTTACTTAGTTGAGAAAATATTTCTAAAATATATGCTTAATTTAATATATTACGTGTCAAAATTTTAACAAAGCTTATAGGCTGTGAGTAAGATTTAAATAATTCAAATAAAATTAAGTATATATTATAGAATATAATTATTAAGTATGTAATACTATTAAGCATATAATATTACTTTGTCAACTAGAAAAAAAAAAAAAAAAGAGACGTGTTTTAAGAAGAGTACACGGAAAAAATAAGTTAAAAATATTAATTATCTGATGCAATATTTCAAAAATAGGAATATCGAATTCTTTAACAATATATTTAAATGCCGTGGGGACAGGTGTATTTTTATGAACGAGCTTTGTTTGCTTTATCTTTTAAGTGCAGCACAATATTTCTCCATAATCTTATTAAAACATGATGTGAGTATTGACAGTTTCATTCAAGCATAAATCACACTGAAGTCTGTTTAGGAAATAATAAACTGTTTAGGAAATAATCAGTTTGTTACAAAAGTCCTACTCTAATCCCCAAAGAACTATATCATTAGATAAACGGATTTTGTCCCTAAAAACATGTCAATATTCCAAATTTTCCACGGTTTAGCTTAAAAAGAGGCATCTCCCCTACAATTATTACGGTAAATAGCCGAGAATTTACTTTTTTACCTCCTTTACAGCATGTGGTACTTGGAAAAATATTAAAATTTCGGGAAAACATTAGTAAAAACTTCTGTGCCCTGTTGCGTTAACTGTATATACGCTATTAAAAAATGGATAGATTTGGCAAGAAAACTGAAAATAAAAGACTCCATTAATCGATTAAGACTAAAACTTATATGCAGTTGTTATTTTTAAATAAAAATGCTTTGGTGAAATCCAAAAATTGAGTATCTGAATAAAATATTGACACTATTATAAAATTGTTTTACATGGTTCGTACGGATATAATTATTTTTCCAGGAATACTACAAGTATATTTTTATAGAAAAAGAAATCTAGGTTAAACACGCAAAATTTTGCCTTCTTTTAAGAAGAGATTTTCTATAAGATAACACTGGTGTCAAAAAACTTTCTGGTTTTCAAAATTCAAGGAGGCGTACGAACCATGTTTCATGTGTCAGTATCATACCATAATCAATAAGTTAAAAAATTGCCTTGTATAATTATTCAGTCATTCTGATTATTCTAAGCACTCTTAACTGTTAAAAAATAAAGTTTTTCATAGTCAAAATTTAATATTTTTCCCATGTAACAGAAGTAAAAATTTTAGACAAGTATTATACACTTCGAATTAAAATTATGTAAGTGCTAAAATGAATGACTACAATAAAAACAAGTCATTACTCATATTAAAAAAATTGTTTCATAATCAATATTCCAGCACAAAAGTAGTATGCATATTAGCATTTAAGCGACAATGTGTCTCTGTTATCTTCCTTGATTAAATACATCTACCTTTTTCGTGCATATTTTTTCCTTTCATTTTACATTTCTCAGTACGACAATTACGTTAGGTTTTGCGTCAGTGCGATAATTATGATTGCCGTTTAACCGTATAAAAAAATAATGAAAAGTGACATGTCATATAAAGTTCTTTGGAAACAAATTTTTATTTCATTTTAATTTGAAATTTGATAATATTTTCCTTAAATTTGTTTTTTAAATAATGATTGCTTATGTAAGTTTCAAAATTGAATATCTTGTGTTTATTTTTTTTCTTTTGTGCTGTTTTTCAGGAGTTTTAAAGGTGTTTATCAGGCAAGTCTCAAATTCTCCTCGCTAATGTTAAAATTATAGGCGCTTTTGGCGTCGTTATAATTTTCTTCTTTATGTATTTTTTTTTTTCAGATCATATTATTATCCTCTCCTAATTAATTTAACGATCTATTGCCTTCTCACAAAGTGTAAATTATTGCATAACTTATTGCTTGGCTGGGATTCAGCGTCGCCAACTTTCAAGTTTATCTATAAATTCAAAATTATTCAGATGTTATTATCTAACAGATATCCAATATTTCACGTTATCTAGCCAAATTTTATGCCATGAACTTAAAACGAAGAATTCATGGCGTATGATTTTATTCAGTCTTTTTGTGGCCGTTCTACCCATCAACAAGTAGATTCCATCAACATGTAACGCAACCCGGGTACCACTACCACTGGCAGCCGTATAGTCGTGGAACCTTAGCTCTGTACTTATGCTATACGATCTGAACCTGGATAATTAAAGTGTGTTATCGCTTATTCATTATTTAGTCTTGTCTCCAACTGTGTCCATATTTGTTTACATGGATTTTAATGTGTACTGAAGTAATTTTAAAATATATTTTTTAGCGATGAGGTCCGAGCGAACTCCAATACACCCACCACAATTTCAATCACCAAAACGCGAGACTGTCTAATGATCTTAGACCTAAAAAAAATAAGTAGGGGAGGTAGGGGAGATTTGATACATAGGAAGGGTTGATACATTGACAATTTTTCTCAACAAATGGCATTAGCAGCCATTGTAACAGATGTAAAGTCTTCTTTTATTAGCAGAGGTCATTGTTAGCTGGACTTAGCAGTGAAGAACTGATAACGTTTTTTTTTCTTTTAATTTTGAAGACTTTTGGCATGCCAATGTAAATTTTTTTAAATATTGATTTTCTTTCATAACTCTTATTATTGTGAAGATAATATCTTGTAATTTTTTTTATTTGTAACGCACATTGTTAGGATGAGTTTTACCAGAAATCAGATTGGCATTTTGCAACTGCATTTATACAAAATGATTGAAAATCCAATAAGGCATGATAGGGAGAAATGATACATTAGTGCTGGGGAGAAATGATACACCTGTATATTTGAAATTTAATAATTTTTATAAGTTGTAAACTAATATAGGACTGTAATATTCATTATTGTTTTACATCAAGAGCTACTGAAATTGGTAAGGAAGAACAAAGAGACTATTCATAGACATTATGTAGATTACATAGAAAAGTAGTGCGATGATAGATGGTTAGTTCGTTTTCTCTTCATGTAGAAGGAAAAAAGTTTAAATGGCCTGAAAAGGAAAATGTGTCTATAATTGACGAAGGGCAAATTAAAAAAACATTAAATCCACAGAATTTTACTTACCAAAATGATAGAGTTATTAGTTTTTCTTTTAACCATTTCAGGTGTGGTGGTATGTTTATGAAACCACTTAATTTTAATTCCCAAACGCCACATTAGCACCAACATTTTGTAAAATACTTTCCATTTAATATGAAAGTGTTAATATAGCCCTTTTCTTATTTCCAATTAAATTTGTTGGTAAATTCCGGTGCCATTCATTTATTCACCAATTTAGCATTGAAAATTCTTTGACCTGAAAGGGTTAAAGAAATCTTAAATGTGCTAAATTTATGTTAAATTGTTTGCAAATAAGCAATGTTCACTTGATTTTTTCTTGCAGCAAGATCTCTAGGGTTTTTTTTATTATTATTATTATTTATTTTCTAAAAAGTGTGTTAATAGAATTGTTTAAATAATAGCAATTGTTTAAATATTTTTGTAAAAAACATTTCTGAAACAAAAATATGTCAATGTCATTTATTTTTAAATTTTACTTAAATATTTCAAGATTTATCATAAAAAATTGTATGACACATAAATTGAATTGTCTACATTTTTTTTTCAATTTACATAACAATGTATCAAACCTCCCTTGCTAGTGTATCAATCCTCCCAAGCAATGGGGAGATTTGATACAGTAGTAACCATTCACAATAGTTGGAATATATTTTTGAATGATTATTTTTTAAGTTCACAATATTTTTAATAAATGAATAAAAGGTCACTTTATAAGAAAACACGAAAAATTTGTTTAAAAATAGGTTTCTAAGTGTTGTAAAAAATTAGTGAAAAAAAAGTGTATCATACCTCCCCTACCTCCCCTAGATGTCTGACTTAGTCTTAGAATAGACGCCACAACTTTTATCCTTACCAAATAGTGAGCACTTGCCTAAAGACCTAGGTGATAGAAAGTAGAGTGAATGCCCGAGACAGACCTTTGAAACGCCCCAACACTTTTTATCGTCATGGTGGTCAATTGAAAATCCTAGCTTTATAGAGGGCAACCAAATTGTGTTTAAACAATTGGGTTTTATTTTTGTGTGTGTGTGTGTGTGATTGTTCAACTTTTTAAAACAAAATATGTTTAAAAACCTGTTTTTAAATATATATATATATATATATATATATACAGGGTGTCCACTCTCAACGGTGTCCAATGGCTAATTCTTAAATCGTTAATCATAGAAATATTGTTTCAATTACAAAAATGTTTTAAATTATGTAATGAAATATTTTAAAAAGCGATTTGGGTCAATAAAAATATTTCTTAAAAAATTACGAAATTAAAATTTTTATGCGATCCCCCGGTCCTATAAGTTATATTTAGTAAAATTTTCCCATTACAATGACAACTAAGCCAAAAAAAAGTCCCGTTCATATAAATCTAAAATTGACCGAGTTATGAAACTTTAAAAATGCATGACTTATACCACTTTTCTACATATGAACACAAATGAGTTCGGCCACAATTTGAGGGGACAAATGCTTAAAGTATTCGAAGAACATATTTCATGTATATCTGCACTTTAAAAAAAAATCATACAAGTATTACTATTAAGTTACCTTTTCTTAAGTTTCAGATTGACTAAAATAATTGTATTTTAACATATGTTTTATTTTGTAAGGATTTGAAACTGTTTCTTTTCATGATTTCTCTTAACAAAAATTATGTTATTTTTATAAGTTTTTATTTAACTTCAACGATCGTATGTATGTTTTTCCAGTTCAAAATTTTTACTCGAACTTCAACTCACTTTGAAATATCCGATCGAGTTTAAATTTTATATACTGACGTAAATCCGATTACAATCTAATATTATTATGATTTTCTATGGTTACCATTTGTACTTATTTTACAGGATAACACAAAAAGTTTTGGATACATTACCGCCAAAAACTTTAAGAAAAAGTTTTAGATTAATAACACAAGACTACGATGATTGTGTTTTTTAACTTTTATGTATTTTTTAGCACTGAATCCGAAAATTACCTTAATTTTTAACCATCGTGTCAGTAATTTTCGCAAATCATAAATTGTCAAAGTTAAAAAATAACAAAAATCGGATACTGTAAAATATACAACATGGCTGTGTGTTTTTTAACATTTGATAATTAATTGTTATGTACTTTTTAGCACTAAATCTGAAAATGACCTTCATTTTTAACCATCACGTTAGAATTTTTTTGCAAATCGTAAATGTCAAAAATAAAATATAGCGGAAATCTCATACTACTATAAAACAGATATAAAACTTTTTAAAATTTTATTTAATTTTATTTAATTTAATATTTTATTCAATTTCTTGCCTTATACAGGAATTCTTAGAGCTAAACAGCTGAGGAGTCCGATGAGGTGGGAGTTCAATTTTAACTTTGAAATTTACAATTTGCGGGAAATCCTGACGTGATGGTTAAAAATGAAGGACATTTTCGGATTCAGCGGTAAAAAGTACATAGAAATGAATTATCGAAAGTTAAAAAACACAACAGTCATCACATCTATTTATAGTATCAAATTTTCGCTATTTATTTCTTCTTTTAACTTTAAAATTTATAATTGCCAAAAAATCTTTACGTGATGGCAAAAAATTAAAGCCAATTTCGGATTCAGCAGTACAGAATACACAAGAATCAATTATCAAAAGCTATAAAACATGACATAACCCAACTTTTGCAGGCTAGTATAATCTAATAACATTTTAAAATATGTATCGTTTTGTAAAGAATTGAGGCTATTAATTTTCATCATTTTATTTAACAAAAATTCTGGTTATTTTTAATTTTTATATGTTTATTACAAATTGTATATTATGCATTAATATGTCAAAATGATTGAAGATTTCAAATTTATATTGCAATGATAATTTTACTTTTAACCATTTTTTAAATATATCTGACGAAATTATACTTCTACTAAATTTGTATGACTCCTAAACAGCAGCAAAAAATATACTCCAACTTTAAACAGCTATTACTCATTCAATTTTAATCGTAAAATAACGGGAATTTTTCTGTCTTACTTGTCAGTGTAACAGAAAAATTTTATTAAATATAACTTATAGGACCGGGAAACCGCATGAAAATTTATTATTATTATTTTTTTAAGAGATGTTTTTATTGACCCAAATCGCTTTTAAAATATTTCTTTGCATCATTTAAAACATTTTTGCAATTGAAACTATATGTCTATGATTAACGGCTTAGGAATTAGCCATTGGACACCGTTGAGAGTGGACACCCTGTATATTGGAACGACAGCTCGTATTTTGTGAAATAGCGTAGTTTAAAGCTAAACCATTCAACAATATTATTCAACATTCAGTTTTTACTTGATTACTTTCAAATCTGACGAGATTAATACTCGGAGATGTCCTTGGTACAATGACGTAGATAAACTAGAAAGAAAAATGAGTTATTTTCTATCCTTGACAGAGAATAAAGCCTCGCAATTTAACTGATTACTTACATTAAATTATAGGGGTTAAGTTGAAGGTATGCGTGGTTAATTAAATTCAGAAAAGAAGATTTGTAACTTTGGCATGAAAGGGAATTCTGAACTAAGAAATTTTGAAGCTGGTATAAGCACTTTTTTCTGAAATGCTTTAGCGTAAAATGATTGGATTAAAACAAAAGAAATACAAAGGATATACAGTTTATTTGTATTTCTTTCGTTTTAATCCAATCATTTTACGCTAATTCAAATATCGCATTAGCATCGAACCTGTCGGGACCGGCGCTAGTTCAGTTAAAATTGGACAGGCAATTTTAGGAATGCTCCCCGACTATGCCAAAATGGTTAAAATGCATTTTTTACGTGTAACAGTTTTTTAATGTAAAAAATAGACGTAAAAGACAATATGGGACAAAATGGTTAAAATGCATTTTTTACGTGTAACAGTTTTTTAATGGAACAAATATACGTAAAGGACAATATTAAATGGAATAAATACTGTAGATTATAAAAAAATTAAAAAAATTCTGTTGTGTGTGAACAATTTTTCTTCATATTTTAACCAAACTTAGTACTGGCAGATGCTAGTGCTGACAAGTTTAAAAATTGGTGGGAAGGGGGGGAGAGAAGTTGTCTTTTTTTTTTTTTTTTTTTTTTTTTTTATCTTTTTGAAAAAAAATTGTCTTGTTTTTTAATTTTTGAAAGCTTTTTTTGTCTTCTTTATCATTTCATGCTGCCATATCACGAATTCATCTTAAGTACATAATCTGAATACGATCAATATTATCCTGTCGTTCCAACAATTTCATGTCTGTTTATAAACATACAAAGGCTTCATTATGTGATGGGCCCGGATTATTTTCATTTTCCTCGATTTCGTCTTCATTTTGAATAGATGAGACGATTACATGATCATTTAAAATGTGATGTCCAGGATCATATGCATCGCTATTTAACCACACGTTAATTCCATTGTCTTCTTAATTTAGAATTCGTAACTTTCGTAATAAAATCGTAGAATTCGTAACTTTTTGATTTCATGAGACGTTCTGAAAAAAAATTCAGATCCAAAAGAAAAGGAGTTTCGGTTAATTGGAGTACGGATAATCGGAGATCTACTTTAGTTACTTTAATTTTCCTTCATTAAATGTGATATTAAACGTCCTTCTTATAAGCACAGCAAAATTTTTCTAAACGTAAGTTATAGAAAAAGAGGGCCGTATAAAAAATTCAATTTAGTATTTTAATATATCGGTCATTCTACAAAAAACGTTACTTTTCCGGTACATGGTAGAGATATTTTGACAGAAAACATTTTTGAAAAATGTGTTAGAGATTTTACATAATAGAAAACGTTAAAAAATATATATTGAATATATATTGAATAAATATTGATGATTTGTGAATTTATTTATTTATTTTTAATGAACGGGGTTGTACTTGTATACCTCCATTACATGAAGGTTACACTTAATTTACTCTATTAGCATTTTCACTTTTTTCGTGAATGTGATGCATATATTTATTAATTCAATGATGTATTTTTTCTCTGAAAATTCTGTTATACGTAAATTAAATTTTATTATGAAAATAATTTATATAATGTGTGTGTGTGTGTTTAAATTATAGTTACAAAATTTTCTTGTAATGTCCGTTACAATAAAATCCCGTGCAATAATATTCAAAATATAATAGCATTTCGCTGTCTAATAAAAATACTTAGAAGTAGGAGAATTCCCTTTTTTAATTTCAGTTGTTGGCCATGAATAAGCGCGTTGTTGTCTGTCATTAATTTTGAAGTCTGCCCGCTGTGGTAGAAATAGTCATGAACTTTAAATATCCTTGATTGGAAAGATAAATATCACTTATGTAATAAAAAATAGTTTTTAATTCATATATGCAAAGTTTTTTTTCTTTTTTTAATATTTACTTCAAGTCTCATATCCTACCCTAAATAAGCATAGCATTATAAAACAAAACATTGTGTATTTTTATCTTCCGTAGCTGTATCCTCCGTTACAAAAATTATTTAGAAAATTATCCCCTAAATCTTTAGAAAGTAAATTAAGCACCAAATAATGAGAAAAGAAAATATGCAATACCGTGAAAACTGTGAAAACCGTGTATACCGTGAAAAATGAACTATGGATAATATTTTTTTTTTTTTTTTTTTTTTTTTTTGAATTTTTTTGGAATTTTTTTAGGGAAATCTTTACGTCGTAATCGTTTTACCTAAATTGGCGGCATGTCATGAACAAGAAAACAGGCAAATGCACTGCCAAGCGAAAATTAAAAATCTTTTTAATTATATTGCTAAATCATCGAAATAATAATAATAATAATAATAATAATAAAAGAAATTCAGTTGGGGTGTATGCAATTATAAAGGAATTTTTAAACAAATAGTTTTGCGGGGTAAGAAAGCAATGAAAATTTAGTGAACGTAAAATAGCCAGCATCTGTGTTTCAATGTCAGGAGGTTAGGATGAAAGTGTACCGGTTAATCACCTGCTTGATGTGAGGAGAATGTGATTCCGGTAAATTGTAGGTCAATGGAAGGTGAATATCCTACAACGAGCAAAATGAACACAGTAGGAACTGGAGCTTGAACTGAAGAAAACTGTCCGTAAAAGCTTTAAAATACAGAAATAATATATAACGACTGTTTCTCTTTATATTTGTCTTGTTTCCATCAAAATAATTGACATAAATTCCTTTTTTTTTTTTTTTAATCAGCTTAGTGATTATTATTATTATTTTACATCTTCAGCAGGTGCTTCTATATTAAAACATTTCTTTTTTAACTTCTGCTACAAAATTTAACGAAATCTTTGCTTTTATATATTTTGTTTTACAGTGGCCTAACGGTAAAAATTTAGAACACAAAAAAAGGTTCTTATGATTCCAATCGGTAAGCCTGCTTGTTCATCTATACGTAATAGCTGTCATGGTGGTCCGGGACACAAAATTTTGCTATTTTATTAACGCATATTTTTTGCTCATTTTTTCCCCTTGAAATGGTTATTTATTTATGTATTTCTTTTCAAATGCGAGTTCTATAAAAAAAAAAATAATTTTTAATTTAAAAAAATTTAATTTTTAATTTTAAAAAATTAAATTTTTCAAATTTTAATAACGTTTGATCATTATTACCATCATCGTTGGATTTGTATAAAGTGGTTCCACAGGAATGTCATTTTCTGAAGTTGTAAGGAAATCTGATGCCTCATTTTATTTCTTTCATTATTTTCATGTCTGCTTCAGAAACAAATCAATATTGGCATAATATACCACCAATTTTCCAATTATTGGTTGTTTAACGCAAACAATGCAATGGCAAAAATATGAAAATAGTAGCATTATATTTAATAAATTTGCAACGTAATAGAATTTTTGTTAAAATATTGTCATTTAATCAGAAATTTTCCCAATGTTATTCAAATTTCGCCATCGTTTGTGTTACATTTTAATTTTTTCTAATTATCCCCTCATTTCATCAACTGTGCTTAAATATTGTTTAAAAATATCATCTATATATTTTTAAAATGTAAACTTCTCAATATTGAACAAAAGTGGCTTATTTTTTTATCAATAATAGTTTGCTATGATGATTTTTGTAGTGATCATTTGCACCAAACTAAAATTTTTAGTTGATTTAGAAGAACTTGCAAAGAAATATCAATTTGTTACTTTGTTTTAAAAAAAATATTAATATGCGACATACGTTCATTTATTTCACAATCAATTAACATGAAACGTCTTATGCAGTTTTCCTTAAAGGAGCTCATAAAAGAGTCGTTTTCACTCAAAATTACGAAAGTACGTTAGTTACAAGTTACAAAAGTAAAATTTGTCCGAAATGAACAATAAAAAGCAGGCGATAAGACTTGTTATAAATTATTTTACTACCTTAGTTTAAGGAAAAAGTCAAAATCACATTACACAATATGAAAGCATGAATATGAAAATCCTGTATGCTGATAAACGAATTTATTGCAAAAATTATTAAATGACCTTGAAATAGCAATCAGCCATTTAGTATCTTTAACATAAATTCATTTTAATAGCATTTGACTTTCAGATAGTTATTTTGCAATTACTTTTACCTTAGATTATGTGTTGTGTATTTTAAAAGTAGAAAAAGAGAGAGAGTGAGATCCTTGTTATGACATCATGAAATTAATGTAAATCTGTACACATTTTGGACTAAACAATTATTTGATATTTTATGAGATTTAACATATATCCGAAAAGTGCACGTCCATGATGACGCATATTCCCACCAGAAGAGAAACGAGTGAATCTTTATGTCAGTCAGTAAACTATACGTAGCATTTTATTATTATTATAGAGTAGTAGTAGTACCTTTAGGTTTAAATAACAAAACTCCTTATTTTCAAACTTTTACAAGGTTGCTACTTTTATTAAAGATATTTTAGATATTTCATATCATTTTAGACATTTACATATTCATTCCATATTTTGAATTCCTGATTTCCATTGTTTAGACTGTTAACGCAAAAAAACTTAAAGAATCGAATATTAGCCATGCGCAAGTTCCATGACTAGCATTTTCAGTTACGCTTGAAAAAAAATTGGATAGCTCTAGTATTATTTCTAATATTAAAATATTTCATAATGAATATTACAAAAACAAGCAAACGGACAAAAACCACACGCGTTACAGTGAAATACTTAAAGAAACTGGAAATTGGTTTTGAAATTTTGAACTTTCTACGTCTACAACTAAACGGATTGTCAATTTTGAGACAGATTCCTTTTAAAATAAAGAAAAGGATGCATATAAATTCCTCATAGTCAGCTGCGAGATTATTTTTTTCAATTACCACTGATTGTCTTACAACACAAGTAATACTTAAATTGAAATGTGCGTAATTTTTATATGCTATAAAAAGAGAAATATGGATTTCATTTGAAATTCAGTTTTACTTGTATATAAATTTAACATACATTTTCCGTTACTTTTCTATGATTGTATTATTTCAGTTGACTTAACATTATGAGCTACTTCCATAAACTTTAACATTTTATGGTATGTTTCAGGATACTTATCTGCAGTATTCAACAAGCCGAAACTGCAGTTAAAATTATCATATAGAGCAGCTGATCATCCAAAGTCATTTTAAGAACTTCTCGTCTGTGTTCAACAAACTGTAGCCTATATTAATAATCCCGTGATTAGCTTGTTATCTCTTCTAAAAAACAATGTCACGTCTGAATGGTTTAATCTTACTAACCTTTTAACGTAGTTCTCAAGATTCATACTTTTGACATTTAAAATTCCTCATTAAAATATTTGACGAGATCCATAAGGTGAATTTCACAAGTTTTCAAAACTTAACCATATGTCAATATATTCTATACAACTGAAAAGATGAAGCTTTAATTCAAAAGTTCATAGCATGATGGAATCCAATTGGATGATCTATTGATAATAATAAAAAATACTAATACAGTAGACGCTCGATTTTACGAACTCAATGAGACTCGTAAAATCGAAAGTTCGTAAATGGGTGTTGGCGTTATTTATGACGGCCGATTATCTATACGAGGGATATAGGCCTTAGGGAGAGTGCCCTCCGTAGGGGTCTTTCTAAGGGAACCTAACACGGATTTACGCAAGGTTTTCTAATGTTCGAAGAAAATAACGAAAATTCCGAACGGTTAGGCTAACGGGCGCGATTGGGTTCGAACCCAGCACCTCCCGTCTACCAGCTTCGAGAGCAGAAGCTCTCAGCCACTGGTGGGGCGTTCGTAAATGGGAGTAACATTAGTGTAATGCGATGCTGGTCGGGACCAGTACACCAGTACATAAAAACGAATAATTCTTAAAAAAGAGGTTCGTAAAATCGAGCATCTACTGTAATGAGAGTAAATTGAATAAATTTGAATATACTTTTACATATTTATACAGATGCATCACAATTTATATATTCAAAATATTTTTCCTATACTACGTAAAAAGAGGGATATAACATTAATAATGGATAAGAAAGCCTTCTTACTATTTCCGCAGAAATAACTTCATAGAGTAGCCTCTATATCTCTGGAAAAGGTCATAAAAACAAATTTTAGAGGTGGTGGTTATTCAAGGGAATCCCGCAGACTTTGAATAAATTTGATGTTATACAAATATATTAATGTATTATTGTACTGTTCAATGCAAGCAATGTCTTTTGCTCAAGGTATTAATTCACGAAGATGCCCTCTTTGTGGAAGTATATTATAGTCCGGAAGAATAAACTTAGGACCTACAGAATTACAATAAGGTTAGCCCAATAACTTTAAGCAAGCATATTATACTTCCTGTAAAGACGTACGAGTCAGTGCAGTAGTTCAAGGAAAATTCAGCCTTTTCCATTACAACGCCGTTATTTAAGGCATGATGTTAAATCTTACAAGGTTTGTTTCTTATTGTTTTTTTCTCGACAGATACTTATGCACTTATACATCCTTACACATCTTATAGAAAATCTTGAATCATCCATGAAAACTCTGCTTCATACTTTTCCACTATTTTTTTACTCGCATGCTAACTTTCCTATTCACCATTTGTCATTACTTCTATCATACTTTTGCAGTTCTGACAATAAAAAAAGCACAAACTCAAACTATTCAAACATAACTATATTTTCATACATAGTATGTACTCTTTTGAGCAGAGAATTAAAATATAATGCCTTCCGAGTTTTCGTACAATACATTGCATGAGATTGTCAATTGCTTTTTGCTAATACTGTCACAAATTTACACTGAGCCGGTGTGATAATTCTTGAATGGCATTGAACATTTTGACAGCAAACTATGTTCTTAGAAGGGTGTTGTATTGAACACATGCCTAATTTACCTTTAAATGAAAATAATAATAATAATAATAATAATTATAACTGGTCCTATTTTATGATAACTACACATTCTTTTCTGCAATCACAGTAGGATTACAAAATAAAATTGAAGCCCAATTTTCATGACATCCAACCTGCATCGCATGCGTAACTTTTGTAAAGCTGTATTACGTATTTCAACAACCATGTAAAATGTGCAACATTACAAAACTACCAACGTGAATTACAGTTTGTCAAGTAGTTTCTGCACTTTTCTTTTAAAATAGTTTAGCATTAATAATATAATGCTATAATATGAAATAATTTAGCACTTTTAAAATAATATAGCATTGTCTCGTATTCCTGACAGCGTGATAGGAAACAACATTTTATGGGTTTTACTGTGTTTCTATATTTTATGTTCTTTTTAATTTATTGTCCATTTCAGAATTTTTTTTATTAAAGATCGTTGGTTCGTTGGTAAATAATACTCCAAACAGATTTGAATATCAAATAAATAGGATTTAAAACAACTGCGATTTCCTTATATACATTTCTAAACAGAATAATTTCTAATTATATTATTGAAAAAATGTTGAACTACCAATATGAAAAAACAATTATCGTAAAAATATGCGACTTGCATGTTTTCATTGAACTTTAATTTCAAACACAAAAATGCTTCATATATTTTACTAGCACAAAGTTAATAAGATATTCGAATGGCGTTTGAATCACTTTCAACTGCTGTAACAAAATTTAGCATAGCTAAAGTTTTTTGACATTGTTTCGCCGTTTAACGACATATGCTAGATTCTATTCAAACTAATTATCTAACATATGATTGACGAATGTTATTGATTAGTCAATCAGAAAGAAAGTCAAAAAACAATCCGACAAAGTTTTCCTCCGAGCTTTTTTTTTTTCCTTTATAAAAGGAATCTTTGAAATAATTATTGTTGACAGCTGTAATAGCTTTCTATTAAATATAAAAGCTAAATTTTGTCTCTTTATAGTTTAACAAATGTAATTTCTTATTTTAATTTATTTTATAATTGAATATGGCAAAAAAAATTGTTTTGATTATTGTATTCAATCCCATTGGCTGTCGTATGCATTTTACATTACTCTTTCTTACAAAAGAATATCTATTTAGTTTTATAAAACAGCTTTGTTTTTATTTCTACGTTAGATAAAAGTCTGGATATTATATCACATATTCGAGATATTCCATTGTACGCAGTACATTTAACAAAATCACAATGCTTTTTTTTCTCTGAAAACTTATCATTTTGCTCAGCTAGATTTGCCACAAAATATAATTAATGTTTGACATAATCTGAAATTTTTATTTATTAACACTATTTCTACCAGTGCCAAATGACACCTTTTAAAAGATTTCGATTTGTGGTTTTTCATTTGTAATTTTTAGATTGAAACAATTACAAATCATTTTTAATACATGGAAGACCTTTTTATGCATATTACATTAAAAAACTACGAGCAAAATAAACATAAATCAAAACTTTTAAAAAGTGTCCTTTGACACCGGTAGAAACATTGTTAATAATCTCAAAATTTTCATAACATTTCCCTGATGAAACATTAAGTTAAACCCCTTAGAGACGAGGTCGTAACACATATAAAGTGGCCCAGAATCCTTGATTATTCCTACCAGTAAACTTTAATTGAAAATTTTGCCTTATTTAATCAAAACATTTTTGGATTGAATTAGGTAAACATTTTTACTTTATAAAACAGGCTATAAAATATTAAAAATCCTATAAAGTATGTTCACATATAGTTTCTGAAGCCTTTTACAAATAAAAAAAAAATGTAACGGATGTCTTAAGTAAAATAATGAAATTAATTTTGGTAACACTTTTATTTAAATAAGATTTATATTTTAACATATTTTTTTAGTCTTTTAGCTTTCATTTAAAAAAACATATGCATGTGCCTATATAAAAGCACCTTGTTTATTTTACGAATTTTTAAACTCTTAAAATATGCGCTTTATAAAAATAATGTAGTTTATTTTGGTATCACTTTTATTGAAAAAAATTTTAGCAATTTTTTATTCAGCTTTTTAAAACCTTTTATGAATTTTTATAATTTTATAAAGTGCGCTGTAGAAAAAACAATGAGGTTTGTTTTGGTATCACTTTTATTGATGTAAATTAAGGGTTTTTCACATACTTTTTTCCTAAGTGTTTTACAAATATGCTTAAAATTCTAACTATACTTAACATATTTGAAAAATAACAGAGACATAAACCAAATAATGCTAATCCTCCATTAATTGTTTTATAATTATTGTTTTTTTATAATTAAATTTTTTATAGCGTATCTATAGTATGTAAAGATGCTAATGTGTTCGGGTACCTTAAGCAATGTTAATTACATATTCTTTTAGTTTTATGTACAACTAGGAATCGTACAGAGCAATAGAAACATTCTTCATTAGCTCTCTTTGTATTTAATGAGTATCAAATTTATTATATGTCCAAATTACTTTCATGTTTAATACATTTAATATTTTTCATTGTTATATAGTGATATAAATTTAACACTGATTTTGCATATTTAAGAAATACTCAATTATGCAAATAACTTTAATGTTACTTTAAATTTTCTCAAATAAAAAGTGCAATAGATTCCATCTGTTTTAAAGGCAATCTTTCTCGTATATAATTATACATTAAAATGAATAAAATTTATTTGCAGTTTACCCATTACTATACTTTTCCCCCTTTATTGTGATAAAAAAAAAAACTATTAAAGTCGATAAACGTAAATGAGAGAAGTTTTAATAATAATCATTATTATTATTATATTTTCGCACGTTGTTGCTCCAGGCCCGTAGCTAGACCATACTTCCAGGTAGGGCAAAGATTTTTCCAGGGGTGGCAGATTATTTCTTTATTTTTTTTTCTATCTCTTATACGTAGTTCTTCAAAAATATGCATTGCAATTTTAGGGAATTTTTTTTTTCATTTAAAATATAAGATATTTCTAAAGTCAGTACGAAAATTTTAAAGTTTCTTCAGAGACATAATAAAAATGTATTACAGTTAAATAAGATATTTGGCATAACCAGAGCCGTAGGAATCGTCTCCCATTACCCCCCCCCCCCTTTTTGGGGGGAGCTGAGCAAAGTCAGGGGTCCAGTAGTAAGTTATTGTGTCATTGAGTCGAATAATGTTTTTTTAACTTTTTTAATTATTTTTAATAACATTTTAATTTGTTTTATCCAAATTCATTTTTTGTCAAAGATCTTGGTCAGATTTAGAAAACAGATATGCGCTTTCCTTCTATATCCACTATTCTTTATAAAGGAGCCCAAATGGAAGAGCTTTTGAAAGCTTAAATTCTATTTTAAAAATATAATGGTATTTTAGACTTTTTTTGGTGGTGGTGGTTGGGGGGGGGGTGGGGGGGGGGTCCTATAAAGGGGAGAAAAAGATAAAACTTCATTAATACTATTACTTCCTTCAATCAAAACAGATATGCACTTTTTTTCTACAGCAACCGTTCATTTTAAAGGTACCCAAGATGAAAGAAATTTTGTAGGCTCTAAATTCTTTTTGAATTGTCTTTTTTAGGGCCTTCTATAAAAGTGAGGAAAAGTTGGAACCCAAGATTCAAAACATTTAGGCCAAATTTTTTATTCAAATGTTTAAAAAATATGCTTTTTAATCTCATTGAGGCCCCCACTAAGTTTCAAAACTTTCTTAATGCCATTACTTCCTTCAAAAAATTTGTGCTTTTTTTTCTATAGTCACCATTCTTTTTAAAGGTGATGAAAAAAATTTTGCAGGCTCGAATTTTTTTTTTGTAATTGTCTTTTTTTTTGGGGGGGGGGGGGGGGGGAGGCTATAAAAATAAAGAAATGTTGGAAGTCAAGATTCAAAACTTTTTGGCCCCATATTTTTTATTCAAATGTTTAAAAAATATGCTTTTTAATCTCAATGGGGTCCCAATGAGCTTCAAAACTTCCTTAATACAATTACTTCCTTCAACCAAAACAGATAATGTGCTTCCTTTCTAGCCACTTTTTTTTTTTTTTTTTTTTTTTAAGAGGCCTATATGAAAGAAATTTTGCATGCTCTAAATTTTTTTAATCGTCTTTTTTTTGGGTGGGGGGGGGGTGGAGGAGGGGCTATAAAAGGGAGGAAAAGTTGGAACCCTGGATTCAAAACTTGTAGCTGTCACTTTTTTATTCAAATGTTTAAAAAATGTGCTTTTTAATCTCTTTGGGGGTCCCAATCAGGTACAAAACCTCCTTAATACTATTACTTTCTTCAACCAAAACAGATATGGGCTTCTTTCTGCAGCCACCATTCTTTTTAAAGGTGCCCAGATGAAAGAAATTTTGCAAGTTCTAAATACTTTTTAAAATATCTTTTTTGGGGTCCCTATTAAATGGAGGAAAAGTCGGAACCCAAGATTCAAAACTTTTAAACCTCATTATTGTTATTCAAATGTTTTTTAAAAATGTGCTTTTTAATCTCGTTGGGGTCCCAATAAGCAGGCATTTCTGTGCCATGCCTTTGCCACCTATCCCCTTACGTTCAACCTGTTTCTTTTTTAACATTTCATCTCTTTTCTCTTGATAAATTACTAATGTTAATTATACATAAATTATATTCTGTAATTATTTAAATCTGCTAGCTGAGCTTCGCTTGCTTTGTCGGTTGGTTTTTCAAAAAAAGAAGCTTTCTTTTTTGGGGGGGGGGGTGGGAGGGTTCCCCCTTGGGAGCCCCACTGCCTTCAACAGCATAAACCCGTTCGGAATATACCAATCTTATTCTTGAATTATTGTAATTTTTCTTTCCATAAAAATGATAGTCTCCAGGTAAAAGTTAAATTTTCCAGCATCGCCGTTCATCTTGCTACAGAAGCCAATTTGTTATTTTCCCACCTTTATCTTAATCATGACAGCAGCAAAATCTACTGGATAATTCTACTGTTCAGAAAAACTTGCCAAAAGGTCTTCGCAAAACGCAAAAAAAGGGGTATAAATCGTATAAAAAATTGGACAAAAATTCAAAAATCGCAGAGAGCAAAATTTGACTATATTGAGCCAAAAGATTGAATGTGGAATTTAAAAAAAATACTCTAAAAATCACATAAAAGGTTTATAAAAAAGATCAGAAATTTCAAACGATAAACTTTCTATATTGAACTAAAGGACTTAAACTTGATTCCTTTTAGGAATGTACACATACACACACACACACACACGCACGCACACACACAAAAAAAAAAAAAAAAAAAAAAAAAAAAAAAACACCACGGAAAGCGAATAAAATGCCGCACAGGGCAAAATTTACTATATTGGGATAACCGGATTCCTTTTACATTCTCAAAAAAATAAATAAAATAAATAAATAAATCAGTGGACTGGAGGTTTTTTTCCGTTCAAACACACACATGCACACACAAAAAAATGCTTTGATTTGCCTATTTTTCGCAAAAATATAGAAAGTCACCAATCTAACGTAAAAATTACCCAACATCCTTCAATATAAAGATGCAGTTTCATCAAATCAAATCCCAATAGTGTTCCGTCAACTGTGCTGCATTGTACTTTTCATAATTAGAAACTGAACTTACGTGTTAATATTTTTTCCTTCATAACACGAAAAAGTCGCGAATCAAAGATAAAAATTTCTAGAAATTTTCAAAAGAGGAAAATTTCTTCAAATATGAGAAAAATCTCTTCTAATCACAGGAGCTTAAAAATAGGAAAAGCGTTTAAAATCGCATAAAAAGTCTGCAAAAAATTCAAAAATTGCAGAGGACAAAATTTTGTACTTGTGGCTAAAAGATCGAAACCTGACACCTTTTACTAATGTAAAAAAAACCCGTCGGAACGCGAAAGAAAGTTAAAAATTACATAAAAGACTTCGTGAAATATTAAAAAATTGCAGAAGACTACTTTACTATATTCGGCTAAAATGGAAAGATAGATTGAAAATGGATTCCTTTTATGAATGTGGGGGAAAAAGCACAAAACTTGAAAAAACACTAAAAATAGCATAAAACATTAAATTAAAAAAATTAATTAAAAAAAAAAACCTATTTCGATGTGCATAATTTAAGGCATACAGGTATCCTTCCTGTCAAATCTTGTCGTGAACAGAAAAACATCTGGTCAGACCAAAAAAGAAAAAGAAAAAAAAATGGACAGAGAGACTCTGTATGTCTTTATTATTATTTTCTAGTAAGAAACCCATCTTCGTTGCTCACAGAAAGGTACTGTCTATCTGAAGTCTTTCTTTTTCAATTTCTATCCGGAACACTTGGCTGACAATTTTAAATTAGAGAAAACTGAAAAATATGAAAACGACATCCCAAAGGTAATTTTTTTGGAATTAGTAAATCTCTAAATATATATATTTTTTTAATAAAAGGCACCATTCAAAGCAGAAAAAAAGTTATTATAAGTGAGTATTTTCTGCTTAAAAAGAGCTGTATGGGCCATGCGGATGGCATTGTCAAACTGAAAAAAAAAAAAAAAAAAGCAGAGAATACGAAAAGACTTCCATATTTTTTTTTATTTATGTGCAATATTTGGGGTTTTTTGTGGCGATTCATTTGCAAAGGGAATTCAGTTTGAAACTTTTTTTTTTTTTTTTTGCCAAATTTTGTGCTCTGCTATTTTTGAATTTTTCGAGAATTTTTAGCTGTGTTTCTGGTAATTTTTTTAACATTCGTAAATAAAAAATCCAGTTTCAATCTTTTAGCACAATATGGTAAATTTTGCTCGCTATGAACTTCAAAATATCTTAATCAATTTTTGGCATCCTTTCGCATTTTGCGGTGACTTTTTTACATTCTTTTTCTAAATGGGGGAATTCTCAGTTAAATTTTGCTAGTGCTTTGATTAAATTCATGCTGTAAGAATATCAAATCTATTCCTGTAACACCATGACCAAATGTTGAAAATTTTAATTTAATCCGGGTCGAAATAAAAATTTACAATAATTCAAGGTTTGTTTGATTCGAGATCTGAGCCGGCATAGCCCCAATGGGTGTACGCACATCGCCGAATACACTTCAACCCAACTTTAAATTCGTTTAATTTGAGTTTCGTTTTGAAAAAATCAACTAGTGAAGCTCCGCTGGTGGTGTTATAAAATAGAACTCGGATAGCAAAATTAAATATAGATATTTCTCCTAAATCTTAAGAGGGGGGGGGGACCTGAAAAAAAAAGTTTGGGAGTGGCCTCAAAAGACCTTCCTACGGCCCTGGGCATAACGTAAATAAAATGTATTTCTTTTAGTTAGGAATTGAAATTGAATACCGTTTTTCACTTTTCAATAAATACTTTGAGTTGTAATTGATTTCTGTCTTATGATGGTCTGTATCAGGCTGTCGCCTTGCAAAACTTGGCTTATATTGGCAACTTTGACGACCACTTTGGAAACTGATTTGCTTTTAAGAAAAAGTGCAGAACAGTTTCATTAAACAATGCATTCAGTTTCTTCGTTTCTTAATAAAAACATCTGTAACATTTTTTAATTTAAGAGTAAAAATGGCTTTATGAATGTGTCAGTAAGTAACAAATTTGGATTTGTAAAATCGTAAGTAACCTGACATATTGTATTGTTTAAATTTGAAATAATGATTGGTTTATTTTAGAAGCGACATTTTTTTTTTTTTTTAATTTCAGTGGAATAGGAGACAGTCGAAGAGATGAAGGGGCAGACCTTCCATTATCTATTTTGTATTTTCACATGGGGGTGGGGAGAGTGTCTTTTGGAGTTTGTTGTAATCGGACCAAGTTTCCACAAAAGAAGCATTTAACTGTCATGTACAGCAAATTTATTTTAAGGAAACAGTATTGTGGGCTGCTTCAAGAATAGTTTCAGAAGCCTTTGGTTTCAACCCAGCCTCCTAACGATAAATTACATATGGTGACAATTGTATAATGAAAGCAAGCTTTTAGTGATTTAAGGTAAACCCGAATTGTTGTTTAAGCGGTATGGGATAATTTCTACAAAGTGAAAAAGCGAGGCACGCACAATAGAGGAATTTTCAACAGGTCTGTTAAAGAGGGAGAGAAAAAAAGCTTTATAGATGAAATTTTGCTATTTTTGTTTCCAGTCTAGAAAGGAAATTTAGGGGTAGAGGGCAAGGTCTGGCATGGAAAAATGAAAATTTGATGTTGTATTACATTATTTTTTTAAAGGGAAATACTGACTAAAAAATGATCAGAATGTCGAGCTTCATTCTAGGTTGGACAAGAAGTGGGGGAAAACTGGAAATTTAATGTTTTTATCGGAATGCGCTAGGTCGGGCAAAACATTTTCCAGGTCGGGCTTTGCCCGACCTGGCCCCCACCTGGCTACGGGCCTGTGTTGCTCCGAAACGATGAAATACGCGAGTTATGTTTTATGCTGATAAATAAAATTTCTATGCCAAAATGCACAAATTTAGTACAATCTATTAGCATTCACAAAACCATAAGTTCTAAAAAACATAATTTTTGGCTTCATAAATTATACAAGAAATTATTTATTTTAGAAGTAAAATGTAGAAAACAAAACAAAGAAAGAAAACTTAAACATTTTAAATTAAAATATAAATTAACCAACGATTCAAAATTATCTTACTAATTTTTGCAAATAGTTGCATTATTTAATGGCACAAAATTATTTATTTATGTAAATCACTGAAAGTACAAATCGTATTGCTGAGTAATTTATAAGATGTAAATAAAATATGCCAAGAAATATTTTATTCTAATTAACGAATTTTCCTGATAAAAACTCATTAATTTAACATTTTCTGCTAATTACATGTGAAAATGCAAATATATACTATATATAATAATATAAATATAAATAATAATATAATACAATTTATATTATTATATATTAGATGAAAATCGCTTTTTGAACAAATGTTTGTACAATAAAATAGGAAAAAAATATTTGTAAATGGACCAAAATATATATAACAAGAATAAAATAATATTTGTAAAATAACCAAAAAGAAAAAAAAAATATGGAACAATGATAATAGTCCCTTTTTGAACAAATATTAAAATTATAAAATTGGAAAAAAATATTTGTAAATGAACAAAAAAAATATAGAACAAAGATAAATTAATAATTGAAAATGAGAAAAAAATTGAACAAAGATAAATTAATTAAAACATTAATTTATCTTTGTTCTATTTTTCTTAATTTACATAAACATTAAGCGTCTTATATAATTATTCAGTCATTTGTAAACATTATTTGATTCGAATTCATCGTTATATATCACTGAAAAGGATGTTTTAAAATTTTATAAATTTTAAAATGCGCACTATTAAAATATACTATTGTTTTCAAACTTACATATGGGTTTGCATTAAAAAAAAATATTTTCTTGATTCAGTGGTACGAGAGCCAAAATCGTTCAATCATGAGTGTGAGTTTTTAGGAGTAATTAGGAATGAATAATGATATGTGCTGAAAAATACGGAAGTGCGAAACGCGAAAAACCAGACCGTTAAATACTCCATTTTCGGGCGGGCATTTGAGGATTTTCACCCCTCGAAACACATGTCATCCTCTATCTTGAAAAACTCATTAAGATTTCTGCTTCGGTGCAATGAAAAATAAATTGACATACGTTCCCTGACTATTGTACGATTCCACAGCGAATACCTTTCTTATCTTGTTTTAAAGATTGTTTAGTCAGTTCTAGTTCTAGGGATAAATACAGGAGTCTTTTTCAGTGTATCATCGTGTTGTATTCACAGATGTGTAGAATAATAGTAAGCAATGAAACACGATTATTTTTCTGTAAAATTAATATTTAGTAAACAATATATTAGCTATTTTAAGATAGATGAAAAAGTGTATGCAACACGTGCTGCATACACAGATGTGTAGAATAATAGTAAGCAAGGAAACACGATTATTTTTCTGTAAAATTAATATTTAGTAAACAATATATTAGCTATTTTAAGATAGATGAAAGAGAATTTCTAAATAGTATTATTTCTCTTATCATTGGAGAGCTGAATCAAAGTAATTAAAAGCATAAAAATTTAAACAATACTAAAACAAGTAAACAATATTTTAGCCATCTTAAGATAGATGAAAGAGAATTTCTAAATAGGATTATTTCTCTTATTATTGGAGATCTAAATCAAAATAATTTTAAAAAGTATAAAAATTGCAACAATACTTAAAACAAGTAAACAATATATTAGCCCTCTTAAGATAGATGAAAGATAATTTCTGAATAGTATTATTTCTCTTATTATTGGGGAGCTGAATCAAAGTAATTTTAAAAAGCACAAAAATTACAACAATACTAAAGCAATTTTTTTTTTTTTTTTTTTTTTTTTTTTTTTTTTTTTTTTTTTGTTAATGATGATTATGAGTTACGATGAATTTAATTTAGTGTTTCAGCATTTATAGAAGTACTTTTTAAAACTAATTTTTATATCTATTATACAAAAATCTGCTTGTGTTTCCGACATAGTATAGGAAAGGCAACACGGTGAAATTAACATCTGTTATTCAGATGAATCCGGGGATGTCTTAATGAATACCAGAACTTTAAATTTTTAATTAGTGTCCGATATATTAATTTTATTTTGCAATTGTAATTTTTAACTGAAATTCTGAAAAGTACAACTAAAATACCTTAAATTCTACGAAGGAAAAAGGAAAGAAATGTAAATACTATCCGAAATTCTGAATAAATATCATTTTTGTTTTGTTGAAATATGTCGATTTTACGGTTTTTAGTTTACGCTTTCCGAAAAAAATGTAATGCCAGCATGATGTGATTTAATTCTACATTTACAAAAAATTTTATCAAAAAGCGGATATATTTTCATATTATTAATCCGTATGAAATAATATTTTCCGAATTTGTTTAAAATGTAAGTAAATGTAGAACTGTGAATATCATGAAATGTAAATAACTTGAAATTTTAAGCATGGATTGAACATACGTACAGACACAAGTTTTTGAACAATAGTACCTAGTTTTTAATCAACAGTAGATCAGCCCCCTATAGAACATGACGATACTCATATGATCGATTTCAAAAAATATTTTTCTTCGCTCAACTATGCGCAATTGTAAAATAAAAGACATCTTCTGGTTCACTTTTGAATATAAAAGCATGTTACTTGCAGGCACAACTATTGAAATTTTTTGTAATCGAACAGTTTTCTTCTTTTTTCCGATAAGTGACTAACATCTGGGGTTATAAGCAATTATTCTCTCAGGATGATGATTTTTTCTCCTTTCCTGCGCTTTCGTCTCTAGAAATTAGGTTCAAAACGCCAAATTTGACTGTATGTTTGTTTCCAAAAAAAGAAAAAACAGTTCGATTGCATCGTTTCTAAATAAGGTCATCTGCCAATTTGATATGCTTGCGAACAAAAATGAATTTAAAACTTTGTCAGAAAATAGCCAGTTTGCATTTGAGAAAAGCCTTAAACGAGTTAGGCAAATAAACAAACATTAGTTTGATAATAATGCCAAGCTCTCGAAATTTTTATCGAAAATCATGTAGATCAATGATGCCTGCATGTCTTCATTTTACTATAATTGCTCCAAAATCAGGTAACTTTCAATGTGTATTTTTCAGTTAATTTATATTGTAAATTCTTAATATGATTACATGTTTATAATAAGAATTTAATAAAATTAATATTTTATAGCTTTTCTAAATGTAGAATTGAACTACTTTCTACACATTTAAAAACAAGAAAGATCTCATGCCATACAATGAGTCGCTACGCCCGCTAGCATAACTTTGAAACATGTAAAAATATTTATTTTCTTATGTAGTATGAGCAAGTGTTATGTAATGTAAATGCATTTAATTAGTGGACTTTAAATTTACAATGCTTCCAGCTCACGCAATAATCAAAACACTACTAAAAATTACATTTTTAGATTTTAAAAATATATATGTTATTATTATTATTATTGGTAGTAGTAGTAATATTTACTATTCGATGAGCTGAGCTAACACAATTACACTTCACAACAGAAAGCAAAAAGTTATATTCATTGCAATTTTCATTTGTCAACAACAGACATCAATATCTCACAAATAATATATTTGAATTTTATGAAAATCGGAGAAATCTTCTAAATGTTAGGCGATATATAAATCCGGAGAAAAAAATTAAGGGCGTAATAATAATGCATTAGACGAAAAATAGACAATTGAAAATGGTTTGTTTGTAAAACTTATAGATTTGTCTACAGACCTCAAAATCCCGTTTTTCAAAAATCATTTTATTCATTGCCTGGTTTTCTTAACATTGCAATTAATTGGAATTATTAATAAATTTTTGAAGTGAAAATTCTATATTAAAAAGAAAAAAAGAAAAAAAAAATCACTTGTGTTTTTAGAAATTGCAAATGCAAATACAGTAAACTCTATGTAAGGGAAATTCTGTGTAAGACGGAAATCTGTCTAACTCGAAAAGATTTTCAAGCTCCCACGAATCCATAGGCATAGAGTAAAAATTGTCTAAGGCGGAATATTGTCTACTACGGAAAATTTTTTCGGTCTCGATCGATCCGCCTTAGACATAATTTATTGTATTTAAAATCAAAAGTTAAAGTTTAGATAGATTTTCAAAAAACAAATGGCAACTTAAGAACTAAATATATAAGAAATTATGACTAAATTCTATACATCTATCTAAACTATACTAAATTCTAAAAAAACTATACTAAAAAAACTATACTAAAAAAAAACTATACTAAATTCTATACAAATAATTAGGGAATTCGCTCACGAACCCCCCCCCCCCCTCCCCCAAACGTTTCCGAATGCTGTTACACTTAAAAAATTTACAAACTTAATTGGCAAATTTGTTTAAAACTTTAATAAAAGCTATAATACACATTCAATTTCCGATAGACTTGGCAAAATTTTTAAATACAATTGAGAATATTATTAATTTTTTTTACATATAAGAACTATATTACAATTTCTAATTGTGGTAACGTGGCAAAATTATAAAAGTCCCCGTTTAAACGAATATTGACGGTTCCACAAACAATATTCAATTAAGCGGGGTATTTGATTAAACGGGGAATCAAAACTGTAATATTTAATGCGTAGTAAAAAGGCAAAATAACCCTCTACGGCATACTTAATTAACAGCACAATAAATCGTTAATAGAATAACATAACATAAACTAACATAAATACAAATGCTAATATAAAGTAAATATACATATTAATTTAATATGTCAGTACATACAATTATACGGCTTACATCACACTTAATGCAGCTCGTTTGAATTTGGTAAAAAACTTTGCTACTTCTAACTTACGTTATTTATACTGCCTTAAAAAATCGTTTAAAGGGGTTTGTTTAAGTGGAATTTTAAAGGAGTAAATATAGAATTATTTTTCGAATGAATGCAAAATATCACAACTACCATCTCGAGTCTCGAAGTGATGGTACATTGCAAGTTAACAGAAAGAAGTGATGGTGGGGGGTGGGGGGGGATCGAGGTGGGGAAATCATTTGACCTGCCCATTATACACCAGCCGGCCAAAATTATTGCAGGAAGAAGTGAAAATTTGTTTTCAGCGTAAAGGAACCGAAAATGACAAAAGATGGAAGGAAATTCCAGTTGAAACGTGCTTTCCGCGACCATTTTCAAACATCGGTCACACAGTTGTTATTTGATTAAGCGGAGACGTTCGTAAAAGGTATTTGGTTTAAGCGGTGAAAAATAACATAGAACCAATAGGAATAAATTCGGTTCCGGAGGATTCCATTCGAATAAGCGGGGTATTCGATTATCCGTGACTTGGTTAAGTGGGGAGGACTGTAATTACATTCTGGTGTCGTCACGGTAAATAAAAAATTAATTTTTATTGGCTTATAAAATCCACGTCTTTAAATATATTTACAGAAATTTAACAAGTCACGTGTCTGAGTATCTCATTAATCGAAAATTAATTTTTATTGGCTTATAAAGTACACGTCTTTAAATATTTTTACAGAAATTTAAGAAGTCACTTGTCTGACTATCTCATTTCTTTTTTCTCTGTAGACGTATGGATTGCCACCATTTTGAAGATGTTTTCTTAAAAACACTTAAAAAAGTAAAATGTAAAAAATGAAATATTTTCAAAAACATGTTTCAAAAACATGTTTTCAAAAACACAGGCTCATCTACAAATGAATAACTTTCACTTAAGGCTGTTCTCAAATCCAAAGGGTCAACTTTCTGACATAAGTTTTAATTCATTTTTGTCCGGAAATGCACGAAACTAAAAGGTTTCGAACTGTTTTTTCCGTTTTCTTTTAAACGCAATAGATTTTTCAGAAAATACTGTCAAAGTTGGCATTTTAAACCGAACTTCCGAACGAAAGAAGAAAATCCAGTCAATAAGGGGAGAAAAATACCGTGTCACGTGATTAAAATCGCTTATAACTCAATAGCTAATTTATTGATTAAAAAATGGAAAAAACAGTTCGATTCCAAATCGCTTCCGCGGTCAGGCTTTCCAATTTTATATCTTTCCGTTAAAAAATGAATGTGTAAATGTGTCAAAACGTTTTGCGCTTCTTGAGCAGAGCAGTTGAGAACAGCCTTAATGAGATACAAAAAATAACAGTTAAAAATAGTCGTTCGTTACTCCAAAGTCTAAAGCGCCCTCTATCGGCATTTTTTGAACTTTATCTTTAAAATTTATTTTCAAGAAAATACTGACATAAAGAATAGTTTTAGCAAAAACCTCAAACGAATCCACCAATTTTTCCGTTTTTTCTAATCTTTTGAAATTTTGAGCCGTAAACTGTAATCTCGCCCATCTCCTTCGGAAGACGAACCCTTAGTTTCCTATTTAATATTGTTTGTCTTAATGTGTACTATCACCTCTTATAGTTTTGCCCAAGAGTTTAGATTCACCCTGTATATGCATAACTTTTTTATGGACACGATAATTTCCATAATTCTGCATAAGCCTCTTCCAAACTGATACATAAAATCAAGGGGCAGAAAATCTCGGTCAAGTTCGTTAATGGTCAAAATCGGACCAAGGTGGTGGAAATAGGGAGGGGTTTTGGGAAAAACGAAAAAACCCCATAACTTCTTAATTGTAATACGTATTGAGTCGGTTTAAAGTTATTAGTACTTTTAAAAACAAAGCTAAAAATTTAGGGATGACAAGTTTTTGATAAAATTAAAAATGGGCTAAAGGGGCGAAAAAAATTGGTTTTTGGGAAGAAAAAAATTCATAACTTCGTCAATTCTTAAGATATCAAATCCAATTAAATTAATTATAAATCTTCTTAATATTATCTACAACTTTTATACTGACAAGTTTTTGATAGGACCAATTCTTACAGAAAAAAAAATGGGGGGAGTTGAAGAAGAAAAAAATCCATAACTTCGTCAATTCACAAGGAATTTATGGATGGAATTTATGGCGCATGGAATTTATTATATATATTCTTAATACTATCTATAACTTTTATATAGACAAGTGTTTGAGGGGACCCATCCTTACAGCAAAAACAAATTATAAATACATACAGGTTGAAGAAAAAAATATCGTATTAAGGATGTACTCAAATCCAAACTGCTTATTTTCTAACTCCTTTTTGAATTCATTTTTGCTGTCAAACGCATCCAGTTGGTAGGTTCTCTTAATCAGAAACTATATAATGTGCCATAATGGTCGATTTTTTAATAGGGGCAAAATATATTTCAAAAAATGATGTCAAAGTGGGCATTTTGAACCGAATTTCACGAAGCGATTGGGTTGGAAACGAAAAATATGGTCCTTCTGAGAAAATAATTGTTTATAAATCAAGTTCTGATTAATTGAACAAAAAATAAAAATACAAGCCGCTTATAAATCTCTTCAAAAATCACGTCAGCAAGTGTCATATTTTTTCTTTTAAAAATGAATCTGAAAATGTGTCAGAAAATTTCGAGTTGTTGAGCATGGAAAAATATTTTTTGAAAACTGCCTTAACATGATTCTGATAAAACTAGCTCTTATATAAAAATGAAATTAAAAACTCGTCAAAAGAGGCAAGATAAAATTTTTAAAGAAGATTTATCTCTAATCATGATTTAGTTTTTGTTGGTGAAATTAGTACTTAACTTCGAAATCTACCTGCGGCTGTAGGCCGAGCCGGCAGGGATTTTTTGTTATTTTAGTTCATTTTTGTTTTTAACACTTTATCTACTGACGATGCATATAAGTATCATTAAAATAACTTGTTATAAAATTCATTTAATACATCGATTAGTTGTAATACAGTTTGGAATAAGTTATAGATACATTATTTTATCTTGTTCTAAAAGCATTATGGGTTACACAAAACAAAAATATTTTTTAAAGGATGATTTGTTTTGCCTTTGCATCTTTTCAGCTTTCTTGGCGTCGGGGTTGGAGGGGGTGGGGGGGCGTGATTTTTCAATCCGGAAATATTTCTATTGTAAGAACGTTATATTTGTACATTTCCTAATTCTACAAAATACTAAGAAAAAGATTTAAAATAACAGATTTGAGTGGGGTTATAAATATACTGCAAAAAATCCTTATAAATTCAAGTTTAATTAATTCTTCTAAATCCTTCAATCCTTCTAAAATAATTCTAAAATTTACTAAATGATTATATCAATCTTCTAATGCAATTTAAACAATTCACGAAAAATGCTTTAGAAGATAAAATTTTCCTGATTTCATAATTCACGTTAATGGTCCAAACTGCTTATTTTCTGATTCATTTTAAAATTCATTTTTGCTCTCAAACGCATCAAACTTGGAAATTCTCTTATTTAGAAACTATATAATGTGCGGTGCTTCTTAATTTTTTGATAAATGCAGAAAATACTGTAAAAAACGCTGTCAAAGTTGGCGTTTTGAACCGAATTTTCCGAAGCGGGCGATCTGGGAATGAAAAAAATGGCCATACTGAGAAAATAATTGTTTAAAAATCAAATTCTAATTAATTGAGCTGAAAATGAAATCACACGGCATGTTAAACATGTCTTCAGAAATCACCCCAGCATGTTTCATGTTTTTACTTTTAAAAATGAGTCTGAAAATGTCTCAGAAAATTTCGAGCTGTTGAGGGTGGAAAAATATTTTTTCGAATACACGATACTGATAAAATGCGCAACATATAAATACTGCATTTCCTGTTTTAAACTGCGAGTGAAATTTCCTCTTACAAAGTCCTTGGAAAAATATGACTGGATAGTAAAAATAAAGAATATTCTTTATGTTTTAATTGAAATAACATACCATTCCGAGTTACAGGAAATCGACTCGATCTATCTGAGTACATTATATAAAAGTATAAAATATAAATTCTTAAAATTTTCTATAAAAGTTATTTTTTTTAAATAAAAAACAGATTTTTTATAAGGTATTTTCTTTAAATAAAAACCTTTATTAATTCCTGTATTGAAACCTATATTATCTGTAAATATTAATACTAATTGAAGCCAAAATCATTATTTTTTTTATGTCTGAACTTCCTTTCTGTAAAAGAAATTTGGTCAAAATGAAACAATTCTACAGCAGAGTGATGGGATTTTGTTCACATGCTAGTGGAAGCTAGTAGTTCCTTACATTTTTCGAAATATGCTCTTAAAATACGTTTATATACAGGGTGTCCGGTCTCAACGGTGTCCAATGGCTAATTCCTAAACCGTTAGTCATAGACATATAGTTCCAATTACAACTAGTATGTTGTGGCCATCACAAAACTTTCTTCTATATAAATCACGTCAATTAAATCATTTAAATAGTATAAGAAATTACATCAATTTAGAACCAATTCGTATCAAAGTATACCTGAATTCGAAGTTTGATGAAAATTCGTGCATTAGTTATTTAGATAGAGCTGTAGGGGAAATTCTGAAAAATTCAGCATAGTAGCGCCACCTGTTGGGCGATTTGCACCAAAACACAAACAGCACTAATTCATATTAAGGTATACCGGAATCTGAAGTTTGATGAAAATCGGTGCATTAGTTCTGGAGCTAGAGCTATTGTGGAAATCACAAAAAATGCAGCACAGCAGCGCCACCTGTTGAGCGATTTAAACGAAAAGGTACAAAACATCATTTCATGTCAAGGACTAACTGAATCTAAAGTTTGATGAAAATCCGTGCATTAGTTCTGGACATTGAGCTATTGTGGAAATCGTGAAAAATGCTGCATAGCAGCGCCTCCTGTTGAGCGATTTACACCAAAACATAAAAAGCACTAATTCATATCCAGGTATACCTGAATCTGAAATTTGTTGAAAACCCAAGTATTAGTTCTTGAGATAGAGCTATTGCGGAAATCTCAAAAAATGCAGCATAGCAGCGCCACCTGTTGAGCGATTTACACCACAAGAGGCAAAACGTCAATTCATGTCACGCACTAGCTGAATCTGAAGTTTGATGAAAATCCGTGCATTATTTCTTGAGATTGAGCTATTACGAAAATCGTGTAAATGCTTCAAAATGCAGCATAGCAGCGCCATCTGTTGGGCGATTTGCACCAAAACGTTACCAGCACCAATTCATATCAAGGATTAACGGAATCTGAAGTTTTATAAAAATCCGTGCATTAGTTCTTGAGATAGAGCTTTTGCGGAAATCCTGAAAAATGCTACATAGCAGCGCCACCTGCAGGGCGATTTACACCAAAAACTAATCAGCACCAATCTATATCAGGGACTACCTGAATATATTTTTTTATTAAATTCCGTGCATTAGTTCTTGAGATAGAGCGCCCACAAAATTTGTGTCACATACAGACAGACAGACGGACGGACAGACAGACAGACAGACTCACAGACAGACATTTTGTAAAAACATGTTTTTTGGAATCTCTGACCCCTAAAACGCATAAATCCATCGAAAACTGGAATTCGAAAATTTTCATGAAACCAATACTTTCTTCTTGTCAAGATAGAAGAAAGTAAAAATGTTTTAAATCAGGTAAAGAAACATTTTAAAAGCGATTTTGGTCAATAAAAACATTTCTTAAAAAATTACGAAATTTAAATTTTTTTACGGTCCCTAGGTCCTATAAGTTATATTTAGTAATTTTTTCGTATTGCACTGACAAGTAAGACAAAAAAAGTCCCATTCATATAACGCTAAAATTGAGCGAGTTATGAAACTTTGAAAATGCATGACTTATGCCACTTTTCTACACTGAAAACAAATGAGTTCCGCTTGGCTTTAAGGGATCATATACCAAGTGTTTAAAGTATTCGAAGATCTTACTTCATGTGTATCTGCGCTTTGAAAAAAAATCCTACAAGTATTATGATTAAGTCTCAAATTGGCTAAAATAACATATGTTTTATTTTGTCACGATTTGAGACTGTTTCTCTTATGATTTTTTTAACAAAAATTATGTTTTTTTATAAGTTTTTATGTTACTTCAACAATTGTATGTATGTTTTTCCAGTTCAAAATTTGCACTCGAACTTTAACCCACTTTTAAATATCCGATCGAGATCGCATTTTACATACTGGCGTAAATCCGATAACAATCTAATATTATTAAGATTTTCGGTGGTTACCATTTATACTTATTTTACAGGATAACACAAAAAATTTCGGATAGATTTCTGCCAAGGAGTTTAAGAAAATGTTTTAGATTAGATAATACAAGACTGCGATTGTTGGGTTTTTTAACTTTTATGTAGTTTTTAGCACTGAATCCGAAAATTACCTTAATTTTTAACCATCATGTCAGGATATTTCGCAAATCATAAATTTTCAAATTTAAGAATAACAAAAATCGAATACTACAAAATAGAGGAGATGGTTGTGTTTTAACTTTTGATAATTGATTTTTAAGTACTTTTTAGCACTGAATCTGAAAATGACCTTCATTTTTAACCATCACGTTAGAATTTTTTTTGCAAATTGCAAATATGTAGGTTAAAATATAGCGAAAATCTCATACTATAAAACATATGTAAAACGTTTTTTATTTTATTTTATTTTATTTTATTAAAAAATGTATTCGATATTTTTGCTTGTCCTGGGATTCATACAGCTAAACAGGTGAGTGGTTCGATGAGATGGGGGGGGGGGGGGGGAATTCAATTTTAACATTGAACTTCTTAACTTTGAAATTTGCAATTTGCGAAAATTCCTGATAATTCCTGATTAGTTAAAAATGAAGGTCAATTTCGGATTCAGCGGTACAGAATATATAATAATCAATTATCAAAAGCTAAAAAACATGACATAACTCAACTTTTGCAGGCTTGTGCAATCTAATAATATTTTTAAATACGTATCATTTTGTAAAGAATTGAGGCTGTTAATTTAGAATCATTTTATTTAACAAAAATTCTGTTTTTTCTTTCTTCTTAAATGTTTATTATAAATTGTATATTTTCCATTAATATGCCAGAATGATTAAAGATTTCAAATTTATATTGCAATGTTAATTTTACTCCCAAAGATTTTTTAAATATGACGAAATTATATTTCGACTAAATTTGTGAATGAGCCCAATTTGCAGCAAAAAATACGCTCCAACTTTAAACAGCTATTACTCGGTCAATTTTAATCGTAGAACAACGGGACGTTTTTTGTATTACTTGTCAGTGTAAAAGGAAAATTTCACTAAATATAACTTATAGGACCGGGGGACCGTATAAAAATTTAAATTTCGTAATTTTTTAAGAAATGTTTTTATTGACCCAAATCGCTTTTAAAATATTTCTTTACCTGATTTAAAACATTTTTGTAATTGGAACTATATGTCTAAGACTAACGGTTTAGGAATTAGCCATTGGACACCGTTGAGACCGGACACCCTGTATATATTTTTAATGCTATTCAATACTAAAGAGTTCAAATACTATTACCAACAATGTCTACAAACTTCATGCACATATAAAAATGGCTTTGTTAATGTGGGAAGAAGTTTCACGCTATTCAGCAGTATTATTATTATTATTATTATTATTTTCAAAAACAGCCTTAAATAAATTTTATTCAAAATATTGCAGAATAATAATTCAGTATATGAAATAGTTTCCTACCACTGTTTCATTTTTAAATTCTACATAAAAATCCTTTTTAGTTTAAGCTTGAAATAACTGCAGATAATTACGCTATATAATTTAAAGTATTTTTCTTTCTGTACTGTTGTATGACGTATTTAAAGAAACATTGTAACGTTAATTGATAAAATGCGCAATATATATGCTGCATTTCATGTTTTTTCATTCGCTGCATTTCATGTCACTGCGAGTGAAATTTTTACTTACAAAGTCCTTGGAAAAACATGACTGGATAGTAAAAATAAAGAATATTCTTTATGTTTTAATTGAAATAACATACCATTCCGAGTTACAGGAAATCGATTTGATCTATGAGTACATTATATAAAATTATAAAATCTAAATTCTTAAAAATTTCTATAAAAGTTTTTTTTTTTTTTTTTTTTTTTTTTTTTAAATAAAAAACAGAATTTTTATATGGTTTTATAATGATGTAATATTACTATAATGAGTTCCTATTTTAGCTAAAATATGTATAAATTATGTGTGTTTAAAGATAAAATTATGCTATTTGTAAGTCTTGTTTTATTAATTAGCATCGAAGTGTTTGAAATATTACAAACAGCTGTTAAATCTTAAACTCAAAAACTAGAAAGTTTCGCGTTATTGTAGAAATATTTGTTTCAGAACCGCTTGTTTTTCCTAAAACATTCTAAAACCAAGTAAGTACTCAAAAGTACAGAGGTGATTAAGCATCTGGTTTCTTGAAACCACATGTTCCCAAGGCAAGTCTTTCTTAAGGGGTTGGTCATTTAATAAATAATGTAAAAACGAAGGCCGTATTGCGTGCTTTCCAAAGAAGTAATCGGTTATCCTGAAACGACGCATTTCCGCTGATAAAAAGAAAACGGAACAAAATGGCGTTGATTTTGCTTTTATGAAAAACGGAAGAAGAGGAGTTTCCTTTCAATCTCAACTGCAGAAGAGGCGTTTCGTGACTGTCTCATTTATATTGAGATTAATGATGTTTGGCTCTGGCGGGAAGACTTGCGTGCGCACTATTAAAATATACTATTGTTTTCAAACTTACATATGGGTTTGCATTAAAAAAAAATATTTTCTTACCTTTTGGCCACGCCATGGCTCTGTGTATATCCAAAATCAGGCACACAGCTTACTTTGTACGTTCCGAATATAATGAAGTTAATAATTTCTCCCAAAGTAATTGTTTTTCCTTACTCTTTTGCGACAGCCAATAAGAATCACTTGCACATCTTTCTAAGTCTGAGATCAGAATCAGACAGAGGAATGAGAGTGGTGGAGGGAGGAAAACCGGATTGCAATTGACGATCAACCGTAACTTGAAGCAAAGAACTTTGAAGTTCAGGGCTAGAATCTATGATTCTTACGGCCGTGAAGTTAAAGAGTTTGTTACGGCGTATTTGATAATAAATATTACTACTCTAGTAAACAAAGCCGCAGTATTTGGCAGTGTCGTTGTTCTACTTTGGAAGATCGCCCAGAAAAATCACAGAGTACTCATTCAACTTAAGAGAAAATTAACACAATTAAGAGCCTACTTCAGTCAACCGAAAAGACGCGTTCGCTAATGCTAACCCTATGGAAGAAATTTATAAAGATATCTCGGTCGCATTTCAATACTTTTAAGTGATTTTTTTTTTTTTTTTTTTTTTTTTTGTATTGGATAACTGAGATCGATCTGTATGCAGGCCGTTTTTTACTTTTTCGATTTTGATTGCACATTTTTTTTTATAAGGATGATTTTACTTTCGAAACCAGTTTCCAAAATGAAAGTGTCCTCATTAAAAATACCTGTAAAGAAAATCGAAAAAGTAAACAACGGTCTTTGTACAGATCGATCTCAACTATTCAGTGCAAAAAAAAAAATCATTTAAAAATATTTAAATTCAAACGAGATATCTTTATAAATGTCTTCCATAGGATTAGCATTAACGAACGTGTCTTTTCGTTTGACTGAAGTAGGCTCTTAAACGACAGTTTAAGGGGCCGCTTCACTGAAACTGCCCGATCGCGAAATCCCATGTTAACATATGGGAAAACTTAAAAGCGCGATGACTCATTACCTAATATAATGATTAAAATAGTGTTTTTACCATCAAAAAGTAGACGTCAGAGGCCGACGACGCGTTTTAAAAAATTGTCTCCTTAAATTTTAAGTATTTAACACTATAAACTTTAAAATTCCCACTTGATGAAATTTTATCACCTTTATAAAAAAATACTTAAAATTTAAGGAGACAACTTGAAAACTTTTTAAAACTCACATCGTCGGCACCTGACGTTTACTTTCTGATGGTAAAAACCGTATTTTAATAATTATATTAAGTAATGAGTAATCGCGCTTTTAATTTTCCCCACAGGTTAACATGGGATTTCGCGATCGGGGAATTTCAGTGAAGTGCTGCTCCTTAAAGGGACAGTTCCCCGTCAACCGGTCAAAAATGCTAGAAAACTGATTCCATTTCCATATTTTTTCACAAACTAACTAATAAAGCAAATTCAATGAAATATTTTGGATTGTTAAGTATAGCATTACTTGTTACAACAAACAAATCAGACTGAGGAAAAATATTTAAATTAATTTGGAAAACTTAATTGAGTAACCTACATTTTTTTGTTTATATAATTACTATATATCGCTGCGCGCACGATTTCTCAAAAACTATTAAATATAATAGGTTGAAATTTTAAGAGTGCATTAATATTATACTTCTGCATAAATTGAACTAAAATCTTAGAATTATCTTAAATAAAAATTTTATTTTAAAAATATGCCAGAAATTTTACAGATTTTCTTTTTAAAATTTGTGGCATTAATTATAAATATTATAAATTAAGATAATTAAAATATTTTAGTTCATTATGTTAAGCGATGTGCTATCTTAAAATCAAAATCTATTTAAAGTTAATAAATTAAAATAAACATGAAATATCATGCGCGCAGTAACATATAGTAATTACGAAAAAAAAAGACAGTAGGTTACTCAATTAGGTTTTCCTATTTAATTTAAATATTTTTTATCAATTTGTTTTGTTTATTGCAACAAATAATGCTTATCTTAACAATTCAAAAAAATTAACTAAATTTGCTTTATTAGTTAGTTTCTGAAAAGGTATGGAAATTGAATCAGTTTTCTAGCTTTTTTGACCGGTTGAAGAGGAACTGTCCCCTTAAGGGTCCTGTCCCTGCCTGCGAAGATACTCACGAGCTAATGCTAATCCTATGGGAGAGGATTTTTCTAATATTTCGTTTGCATTTTGACATTTTTAAATATTTTCTTTTGCATTGGATAACCGAGATCCGTCTCTACATCGCACCTTTTTTACTTTTTCGGTTTTGGTCCCAGATATTTTTTATGAAGTTACTTTCAGTTTCAAAACCGGTTCTGAAAATGAAAGTGTCATTCTAAAAAATATCTGCGACCAAAATTGAAAAAGTAAAAAAGGTGCGATGTAGAGACGGATCTCGACTATCCAATGCAAAAAATATTAAAAAATGTCGAAATGCAAACGAGATATTAGAACACCCCCCCCCCCCCCCCATAGGATTAGCATTAGAACGTGAGTGTCTTCGCAGGCAGGGACAGGACCCTTTAGGTTTTGAGATTGGGGCCAGGTGTCCAGATTTAAGCGGGACGTCCCGAGACTTACCTCGGCCAAGCTTCTATGCGGGACGTCAGAAGTCCCTATTTTTCATGTTGCACAAATTAATTTAAATTTCGTTTAGTGCCATGCTTTTCGTTAATCTGCATCGATGGATATTAATACAGTAAAACCTGTGAAAACAGAATTTATCTATACCGGAAGATATGTATGATTCCGCTGAAAGGAATACCGTACGGGTACTGCTAAGACAGCATATTTTCCCGGTCCCTAGCTATTTTCTTTTTACACATTATTTACTGTACTTTGTTTAGTAAAGCCTGTGAAAACGGAACTTGTGTATAAAGAAATCATGTCTTAAACGTAAAAATTTCAGTCTCTAATGAAGGATTACCGTACAATTATAACTGCTCAATCGGGAACCTCTCTAAAACGGAATTTTGTTTGGGTCCCTAGTGATTCCGTTTTCATAGATTTTACAGTATAAGATTATTGTGTTTATTTAGTACAGTAAAACCTATTAAAACAAAAAAATCAAGTGAAAGGAGAATAATTCAGTTTTAGACATTTACGTCTTGGCAGATATATAGTATTCCTTCCTTGGGGACCATGAACTTTTTTCGTTTAAGACAGGCTTCCGTTATAAACAAGTTCCGTTTTCATAGTATTCATTGTACTTTTATGCTCCAACTTAGAAGTCGCCTGACAACTTTAGGAAAAGATACTTTCTGACACATTTAGTCGTGCACCAGGGAAGGGGAGAACCCGAGCTTCATAGATATCCCCAATGAGACTAATAGACCTAAATAATAGTCCCCCCCCCCCCTCACACTCACATGTCTCTTAATGAGAATATATACCATTTTCTATTTTTTTTAATCTTTTTTTTTTTTTTTTTTTTTTTTTTTTTTTATCGTGGGACCCAAAATCTTTCCTGCATCAGTTACCTTTTAAAAGAGGAGCCATATGTTAAAATTTATAAATTATCCTAGGCCGTATATTAACGCTAATGCACAAAGCCGAATTTTGTAAATTAATATTTATAAATAATTGTGTAATTACATGAGACTTTTTAATTAATTTATCGTTGTTGTACTTTTTTGGTTTATTGACAAATTCTTTTCCATATTTTGTAATGTCACCATGTGTTCAAAATTGACTATCGTTTAATATATATCCTAATGGATTGATTGCATCATATTGATACATCTTAACGTTAAATGCTTAGAAAATAGTATATAAATGAATTTCCAACTAAAAAAATTCATTGATTAGAACAAAATATTTATATGAATATTATATTTACCACTCATAAATTACTCAGAAGCAAAAAGGCGTCTAACCAGCGCGGTGACTGGGGAGTTCTGTTCTCAAAGCTGGTAGACGGGGAGTGCTGGATCGAACCGATGCCGTGCCCGTCGATATAACCGTTCGGAGCTTTCCGTGGGCTTTTTTCCGAACCTTGCCGTGTATAATTTTAGTATCTGTTACAAAGACCCTCTACGAAGGACACTCTCCCTTTTCTCCTTCCTCGGCATATATCCCTAACGCAGCTAATCGGCCGTAATCCTAACAAAACACCAGAAACACAATGTTTTTCTCCTACTGACTACGCAAAATCATTTTCATCCAAAAATACAAATTATAGGTTTTTCGGGAGGAGGGTGGGGGGATATATGTTTTTTCATAAAAATAGACTGATTTATAAAAATAGATTTCGAGGTATCATTTTTAAAACAAAATTTCTGTTACCTTACTGCCAGATGCCGTATATAAATCTGCTGTAAGTTGTTGTCCTATTAAAAACAGATTTTCTCCATAAACTGTCTCCAATTACTGTCAATTTTTTTTCGCAAAATTATTTTTTCACTGCCTGCTTATTCATTTACTTTGCGAGACTCCATTTAATTAATTAATTAATTAATTATTATTATAATTATTATTATTATACATTCCTGAGAAATTGTACTTACATGTATGTATTTAGCATTGTAGCATATAACAAAAGAAAATTAAAAACTTATATAATTGTTGTTGGCAAAAAATCCACCTCTGCTTTGCGCAGTAGTATACGCGCGCTAATATTTAGATGTTAAAACTGGCTTCTCTTATTAAATCAATCAAATATAGTAATATAGGAAAATTTCTTACCTTTATGGTTCTTGCACAGCAATGCCTCGTATCATAGAATGGCCCGGTAATCCAGATCGGGTGTCCTTTATCCAGAATTCCTACTTTGGGATCACTCTATAGTAGGGATGCCAGCCGGTGGCCGCGTCCGGGACCGCGAAATTCGTAAATTTATAACTGGAAAAAATCGCAATTTTTGCCCATAAGTCGCAGGAAAAATTGTGAATTTCGTCAGTCACTAAAAATCGCAAATTTTGTTTACCGGCCGGCCGATACCATAGATATCAACATAGGAAATTTCCAAGTTTCCAATTTCGTCAGTCGCTAAGTCCAAAAATAATTCGAATTTCATCGAACGGGCACTGGCAAAATCACCAATTTCGTTGATCAGGCAAGAAAAAATAGCGAATTTCTTCGTTCGGGCACAGAAAAATCACGAGTTTTGTTGATTGACCACGGAATAATCGCAAATTTTGTCGATCAGGCAAGGAAAGATAGTAAATTTCATTGAAAAATCACGAATTTGTCGATGAAGCACGGAAAAATCACAAGTTGCTTTGATCGGGCAAGGAAATATCGCAATTTTCGTCGATTAGGCGCGGAAAAAAATCGCAAATTGAGTCGATCAGGAGCGGAAAAATCGCAAAATTTTTCACTCAGACGAGGAAAAATCGCGAATTTCGTTCATTGGGCACAGAAAAATCGTGAATTTAACGATGATGCGCAGCAAAATTAGATTTTGTTGATCAGCTGCAGAAATATCATGAGTTTATCGCGAGAAAAAATCGCGAATTTCATTTATTTGCCGCGAGAAAAATTTGCAAATTTCATCAGTCAATGAAGAATCGCAAATTTCGTTGATTGGGCACGTAAAAATCGCGAATTTCGTCCGTCGGGTGTGAAAAAGATCGCAAATTTCGTAGATCAGGCGTGAAAAAATCACAAATTTTGTAGATCAGGCGTGAAAAAATCACAAATTTCGTCGATCAGGCAAGGAAAAATCACAAATTTTGTGAATGTATCGCGGAAAAATCGCAAATTTCGTCTACTAGGCATTGAAAAATTGCAAGTTTTGTCAATCAGGCGCAGAAAAATCGCAAATTTCGTTGATTGGGCACAGAAAAATAGTGAATTTTGTTGATGATGCTCAGAAAATTTGCAAATTTTGATGATCGGCTGCGGAAAAGTCGTGAGTTTCGTCCGTTTATCGAGAGAAAAAATCGTGAATTTCGTCAATTTCCCGCGGAAAAAATTGTAAATTCTGTGAGTCAGTTAAGAATCGCGAATTTCTTTGATCGGGTGCAGGGAATATTGCGAATTTCGTGATCAAGCGCAGAAAATTTTCAAATTTCGTTGAACCGGTACGGAGAAATCGTGAATTTTGGCGATCATGCAAGGACAAATCTCGTTGATTGGCTGCGGAAAAAATTACAAATTTTGTCAGAGTCAGTTAATAGCGAATTTTGTTGATCAGGCGCGGAAAATCGCAAATTTCGTGTATTGGGAGAAGAAAATCATGAATTTCTTCGATCGGGTCCGAAAAAGTTGCAAATTTTGTCGATCAGGAGCGGAAAAATCTCAAATTTTGTTGATCGTATTCGGAAATTTTTTGATCGGGTGCGAAAAAAATCGTATTTTGTGGATTGGGCGTGAAATAAAGGAATTTCATTGATCGGGTGCAGAAAAATCTCAAATTTCGTTGTCGGCTCTTCCTCCCCTCTTCGTTCATAAAGTTCTCATTTCTTTTCGCCACTAGTCACTTTCATGCCTATGTTTGGTTGTCAGCACTTTTAATAAAGCGAAAGTTATAACCCCCCCCCCCCCCAGAACAAAGTCGAGGAATATTATCATTACCTGAAAATAAACCTTGCAATATATGACTGTTTCCATGCGAACTTGTCATGTCTGTCACACAGCTGAAAATCGCTATGCTTGTTGGCCACCGTTATTTTCGAATGCTTCGCCTTATTCAATTGATGAAATATCTCCGATAAAATAAGTCACATTTTTCTATTCTAAAATACTAGTAGCCAAAAATCGTAGTATGTAACAGGAATGAAAAGTTAGCATAGAAATAGCCATATACAAACGTAAACTGTTGGTATATCCTTGCCAACTAAATTGGATATGTTGAGTGGGTAGGGGAACCTAGAGGTGTAGACCACCCCCCCCCCCCCCTCTGAAATCATGTTTTTATCCGATTTTAGGCCTCAGATCACCTCTCCGAAATAGAATTCTCTCTGTTACTGATGTGGCCCTCGACAACCCAGACATTTTTGTAAGTGGCCCTTCTCTTAAAAAGGTTGTGCACCCCTACTCTATAGTATAATTAGAAAAATGATGTGTTTTAAATATTTTCTAAACAAGTGAAGTAAATCCATTGCTGAGTATTTTTCTTTCTTTGTATTAAATCTTATATTTAATTGCTAGGTTTTACAGAATTAAATTAACTATTTTTTTTTCATCTATATTACGCTGCGTTGTACAGCAGCAATTTTATGCTTTTACATGTTTACAGAAAGAAATCTAACGGAACAACTGAATTAATAATAAAAAAGTTTATAAGTCATTTTCAGTTCTTTTTCGGTAGATGACATCAAACTCTTGTATCATGCGTGGGATGATATAAACAGTTTTTATTTGTGGCTGTAATTGTTCGTTTTCGATGCATATAATTTTGGTATTTTAAAAAGTTTGATGATTGCACAATGATGGATTGCTGTTTAATCTATTATGATAAGTATTAAAGAGTTGTTGTCCTTGAAAATTATTATTTTAATTTCCTGTTTCGTTATTTATTGCTTATCTGAGAATGGTTACATTTCCATCAATTGTTTGCATTAGTATTTAATAGTTTTTTGTTAGAAATATTTTCTGCGTCACTATAATAACTCTTCATTGTATTTTTATTCACTCATTATGTATAATTACTTTATTTAAATCGGGAAGAAGAATTATCCCAACAATATACTTGCTTAACTAATTATTATTTCTTTTTAATTGCTTGAGCTGTACAATAATCTGCGGGAGAAAAATTAAGAGGCTACTTCAGTCACGCGAAAATACCTGTTCGCTAATGGAAGCTATGGAAGAAATAAAGGAAGAAATTTTTTAAAATATCTTGTCTGCATTTCAATATTTTTAAATGATTTATTTATTTATTATTATTATTCATTTATTTATTTATTTTTTGAATTGGACAGCTGAGGTCGGCCTATACGAAGGTCGTTTTTTCACTTTTTCGATTTTGTTTGCAGTTTTTTTATGAGAATGCTTTCACTTTCGAAACCGGTTCCGAAAGTGAAAGTGTCCTAATTAAAAATACATGAAAACAAAATCGAAAAAGTTAAAAACGGCAGATGTGGAGATCGATCTCAGCTATCCAATTAAAAAAAAATCAGTTAAAAATATTGAAATGCAAACGAAACATATGGGCATATTCTGCTAATTTTCCTAGCAATTTTTTGTTTATACCTTAAAAAATTTCTCCCATTGGATTAACATTACCGAACGGGTGTTTTTTTCTGGACTGGAATAGCCTCTTAACCATTGTAAAATAAAGGAAACAAGGGCACCCGCACAGAAAGGAAGTGGAAATGAAATTAACCCACCCTGGGTTTTTCAAATTAAATTAACTAATTTTTTTCCTCTGCGATTTTGAGAAAAATGTTAAAATTTATTCTTCTCAAATGAATTAAAATAAATACACACAATAATAACACTAAGAGAAAAAGAAACTAAGGATTTTTCGTCGCGAAGGAACCTTGACCCTTCAATTACCTTGGAATAAAATTTATAGTTAAGTTTTCCTTTATGCGCCCATGCATTTAAAAAAATTCTTAAAGGAGGGGGGGGGGGGATGTCCTGGAGACTGAGCTTCCCTGACAAAAAATATTCAATTTTTCACTTTTAAAAAAGTCGGTGAAGATTCACTTTTGATTTTTTACCCGGCTGCCAAGAAAGGTTATGTGTATCACCGTATCTGGGTATGTGGATTTCTTTATACCCTCGAAACATCCCAACGGCTTTATGGATTTCAATGAATTAGGTTTCTGTCGATTCGTCTTAATCGTCCGATGGTTATAGGCTAAATTTTGTTTTTATAAATTTCAAGATGGCTACCGTAAAATGCAAAATGGCTGTAGACACGAAAAAAATTTTTGCACACCATATTGAGAGGCATATCATTGGATAGGTCTTTCAAAATGAAGACGATGTTTCATTGACTATTTTACAGTCAGAAGCTCCGTTTAAATATTACACAACCTGGAAGTTGTGTAGGTAGCATCCCCAGCTTTACTGCAACTCTAACCATCATATACATCTATAGGCCTCATCAAAACAGTGTTTATAGATAGGAACTAACAATTAAACAACTTAAAAGTCATCAATGCAAGTAAATAAAAAGATAGGTAAGTGATATAAAAAATAGCTTAATATTGATGAGAAATAATTAATTAGTTCGCTTTTTACGCAGTCGGGTTTTTTCATTTTTTAAATTAAATTTATTAATATTTCTTATTTGTTATTTTCCTAGATTGCTGTTCACAAATCTATGTTAAAAATTGTCTTACACAGTATAACTTGACAAAAAATTCTTAGATTAATTTAGTTTACGTTTATATTGACATTTCAAATAACGTGGCCTTAGCAGCGGATTACAAGTGCATATGTTCAAGTGCTAAAATCCCCCCCCCCCCCTGGGATTACGTTCTGCCAACACGCAAGAAAAAGATATAAATTTTAACAAATCGAACTTTCTCACATTCAGGTGAATGAACAAAATATTCTGATTTTCTGTGAAATATCAGCAGAAGTCTCTTTTAGATACAAAAAACGGTAAAGCAATTCCAAGCACTTGGAAATAAAAAGATCCGATGTCCGTCTCTGATCATTCCATCCTTAGGCGGTGTCCTAATTTTTTGTAGTGAAGAGATAAACTGCGTAGAAAGTTATTTTGGGTGGAAATAATTGGTAGAAGGAAATCTCCTTTTCCCTCATCGCCGTATAAGAACAGGATAAACACTGTAAAAAAGTCGAATAAAATGCAATGAAATATTTTAAATTCCATCGTTCTGTTTTTAGTTTCGTTATTCTGAAAACTGCACTCAAGTTTTCGTAATATGTAGCGGGTATATTATGCAACAAACATTTGAAGTGAGGATATTTTATTAAAGAATCAATCTTGAGCATATTTTCTTTTTAATTGAGATATTAATTTAAATAAATTCGATGATAGACAGCTTCAGTTTCGAAAATCGACAAAAAGTAAATATCTAAAACTATTTCATAGAATTGCTTAGCAAATTTATTATCGTCTACGCTATTTTAGTAATAAATTATGGATAATCTATAACATTGTATGTGAATCTATAACATTGTAACCAGATTTCTTTCTCCAAAAATGCAGCGCAAATAAAAAAAATTCTAGGGTTTTACAACTTTTTCTTTTAAAATATTTGTCTGGTTTTTTGTTGTTGTTGTTGTTTTTTAGGGTTCCGTACTTATAAAGTAAAAACGGAACGATTGTAAGATCACTCCTGTGTCCGTCTGTCCCAGAAGACATTTTACTCGTAAACATATGGAACGTGGAAAATTCAAATAGGCTGAAGTAATAAAGGCTGTCGACCCACATATTTATAGATTATTAACCATTCACAAATATATTTAGGAAAAATGCAGAGGGGTTACTTAAGTTACTTTAAACAAAAAATCTTTTCTTTGTATAGAGTAGGTGGGGGCAAAGATACGCACTGGCTGATTTAATATGAAGAAACATTTCTATAATCATGACCGCTAGGTGGTTGTTTGGTCTCAAGTGTAGTAGTTGTGTGTTCAAACCTTGTGAAAAAAGTAGCACTCCGTGCCAAGAAAATGAGGGAAGTTTAAATTTTCTCATTTTGATCTAATATTTTTAAATTTTCACTTTATTGTTTAGCTGACAATACTTCGAATTTTTACCAATCCAAAAATTCAATGGAGAACGGAAGCTCTATCTTATACTATAATGCGAGCAAAAATTGTGTGTGTATGTGTGTGTGTGTGTAAATTTTATCTTAAAAATGACTCTAACGATTTTCACTAAATTTTGTATTTTATCATTTTCGGGCCCGAGAAGACCATTGGGTTAGGTCACATGTTCGAGAAAATTCGATTAGTGAGTCATTTTGGGTCATAATGGGTTAGGGTCAAGCTAATTATATCTAAAAAACGGTTCAATGGATTTTGACTAAATTTTGTATCCAACCGTTTTTGGGCACGAGAAAACTAATGGGCTAGGCCACATGTTCGAGAAATTTCGATTAGTGGGTCATTTTTGGGTCACTACGGGTCAAACTAATTTTATCTAAGAAACGACTCTAACGATTTTGACTAAATTTTGTAATATACTGTTTTGGATTACGAGAAGACCAATGGGCTAAGTCGCGTGTTAGAGAAAATTCGATTAATGGGTCATTTTTGGGTCACTGTGAGTCAAGCTAAGTTTATCTAGAAAACAGCTCTAACGATTTTGACGAAATTTTGCTTGTTTTCGGGCATAGGCGTGACTTGGGCTCTAAAACTAGGGGGGGCAAAAATCTGGGAACGCCTTTGAAAAAATTTATGCGCCCCCAACCCCTTCTATAACCATGCACACACAGATAAACACAATTAAATTAAATACGTCAAACTTTTAATACTTAAATAAATTTAAAACTTAGTAATATACGAAAAAAAAAGGAGAAATCACAAACTAAGCATTTCACATTTTTAAAGAAATATTTAAAAATATTGACTGCCCAACAGTTGTATCTCTTATTACGTCTGATGAAAAGTTCAATTAGAAAAGAGTTCAAACAAACTTATTAAAAATGTGAGCTTTAGCTTTTTAAGAATTTTTTAAATGATGAGGATGGTAAGGGTAGGTGATTGAGATAAATATGTTTAACGGTTTCTGTCAGAGGGCAACAAATAATAAAAGTTTATTAAAACAAAACAACAACAAAAGAAAATCTGCAGCTAGCGTTCTTGATTGAAATGACCCAGAAATTTTACTGCGATGCTTTTTTTTTAGGGTACACAGGAGAATTTTAGCTTACGAATTAAAAATTGATATTATCTTTAAATATCGAAAATTTTAAACAATTTGTTCAGGTTTCAAATTAAGAAGAGCAAGAACGAAAGTATGCATCGGTTATAGAATATGAAACATTTTTCAACATTATCATTATACTGTTCAGAAATTTTCTCCTTTCATTCGATGAAATGAGCCTAAATAAACAATTTTAAAAACTCAGAACGCAGTTAAAAATCCATTTTGAAGAATTGCTTTCCATAGCAGATAATGTATGCGAATTCTTTTGTGCAACCTTGTATACGATCTATAGAGCTTTACTCATTCCACATAGCGAAACTAAATAGCTGGAAAATGCAGGAAACAACTAAAACGGTTTTTCTAGGGAATTATCCTTTTTCAGTTGACAAGATATAAAATATACTTTTGTTCAGCCATGTACGTCATATTTGGTTCAGCAGAAAAAAAAAGGCATAAATAGTGAAAGTGCATTTTTTGTAAACCCTTTCACAGACATTAATACGAATTTTTGGTAGTAAACGTGTATTTATTTGCATATCACATAATATACTAAAATTTACTTGAGCTGGAAAACGTGTAACATACATTAATCACCATCCATAAGAGGCAATACATTATGATTTCTTTAACACAGACGTATGAATTTATTTATATTCTAAAAGAATTTTTCTGTATAATAAGATATAGTTCAGCTAAAAAATGACAAACACACTATAGGGATTAACCCCTAAAAACTGTAATGCTTAATGATTTCTTTCGTGTAGCTCTGTATTTGATCTATAGAGTTTTACGATTTTCCCCCGAAGACCATAATGTAACGGAAAATTTTCGCGTTTTTTTCCACGATCATTTGCCGAAATTCGCGTGTTTATTCCGTGGTCGTGTGTCTAAATTCGTGATTTTTTCCGAGATCGTTTGCCGAAATTTGCGATTTTATTTCACAATCATTCACAATCATTCACAATCATTCACAATCATTTCACGAAATTCGCGATTTTTTACGCGACCTCTTCATGAAATCGCGATATTTTTCCGCAATGATTCGACGAAATTCGCGATTTTATTCAGCAATTATTTGACGATTTTTTCACCACTACCAATTGCCGAAATTTACGATTTTTTTCACTGCCAACTATGAAAATTTTGAATTTCTGCAGTCGTGTGCCGAAATTCTGATTTTTTCCGCAATTGTTTTTACTGAAATTCGCGGGATTATTTTTCCACGATTGTTTTCCGGAATTCGCAATTTTCTTCCGCGATCACCTGCCGAAATTCTCGATTTTTTTCGCGATCATTTGTCTAAATTCGCGATTTTTTTCTGGGATTGTTTGCTGATGCTCGCGATTTTGTCAGAGATCGTTTGCTGAAATTCGCGATTTTCTCCCGCGACCTTTCGACGAAATTCGCGATTTTATTCAGCGATTGTTTGACGATTTTTTCACCACTACCGATTGCCGAAATTTACGATTTTTTTCACTGCCGATTATGAAAATTGTGAATTTCTGCAATCGTGTGCCGAAATTCCCGATTTTTTCCGCGATCGTTTGCTGAAATTCTCGCGATTATTTTTCAACGATTGTTTTCCGAAATTCGCGATTTTCTTCCACGATCACTTGCCGAAATTCTCGATTTTTTCGCGATCATTTGTCTAAATTCGCGATTTTTTCTGGGATCGTTTGCCGATGTTCGCGATTTTGTCAGAGATCGTTTGCCGAAATTCGAGATTTTCTCCGTCGACCTTTCATCGAAATTTTGCAATCATTACACGAAATTCGTGATTTCCTTGTTCAACGAATTTTGTGATTTTTTTACGTGGCCTGTTGACGAAATCGCGTTATTTTACCGCAATCGCTCGACGAAATTCGCGATTTTATTCCGAGATCGCTTACCGAAATATACGATTTGTCTTCGCAATCGGGTGCCAAAATTTCCGATATTTTTCCGCGATCGTTTGCCGAAATTCGCGATTTTTTTCCGGGATTGTTTGCCGAATTTCGCGATTTTTTCGAGATTGTTTGCCGAAATGGGCGATTTTATTTCAAAATCGTTTCACGGAATTCGCGATTAATTTCTGCCCTTGTTCGACGAAAGTTGCGATTTTTTACGCGATCTCTTGGCGAAATCGTGATATGCAATTTTAGACAATGAGATAATTAAATTAAATTATAAATACAAGTATATTTATAAAACAAAAAATGTGAAAATCAAATACAGCCCGTCCGGGATCGAGCCCGAGTACTCCGAACACTAAACAGACGCCGTAACGATCGTTCTATGACCACCACAGTAATTTTGTTTCTGTGTAAGTATTTAAGTTGTGTTATAATATTAGACACCCCCCCCCCCCCCTGTTTCTCGAGAACTAAGGAGCGTTGTATAAAATCCGCTGAACCTGAGGCTTCTACCCTACAAGATATATAAAAATAATCAAAATCTGTGATTATCAGGGTTGGCCCTCTTCTTGTTAGAACTATGTAAAATTGTAATATTTAGTCGGAAATTTAATTGGATTTAAATCGCACTCATACTGGTTTAAGATGAATCCAGATAATTTATCAATGCAGAATATTAAATCAAATACTGGTTTTAATTTGTTTGTCTTAATTGAAATGCTTTTAATTTTACACATTTTCATAGTGGATTTCCCGTAAGACTCAAATAAAAATATTGAGTTTTTTTTATAGTGTTTTTACTTTATAAATTATTAAATGCGGATTTTTATATAATTTATAGTATTTGGAAGAACGATTGTGAAAGAAAGAAATGTCAATTTTTTTATACTTATTACAAAATATATATACATAGCGCCAAACCATACACAAGCCTACCCGCGGTTCGTTTAGGGTCGGGTTGGCCTTATATTTTTCCATTGCGTACCTTCTTTTTTTTTTTTGCTGCGAGTCGGATTTGGCTCTGGTTGACTGTCATTGTTTCGAATTCGAATCGGTTTTGGGTTCAGTTTTGACTCTTGCGTGTCGGATTTGAGTTGACCCATTTTTTCTTTCAAAAGAATGGCCAAAATATTTTTTTCTGGTAAAAAAAATTACACACAATATGATCTCCAAAACAGACATCTCTATTTAGCGGACACTTTTTTCGTAACACACTTCAATGCTTGTACACTTTTATTTCAGAATAGCATCCTCCATCACAATCTACACACACGTATCATGTTTATTGTGTACAATAAACTCCGTATTACTAATCCGACACATGTATGTTCATGTCTATCAAAAACGAAATGCTGGTATTATTTTTGATATTCCGAGAGAACTTTTTTATACATTAAAAATATTTGTAAATTTAATACGTTGTAATGATTTATGATAGCACTCATTCTGGCTAGAGCTGAGATAAATAATGGCGAGCGAGCGAAGTGAGCTGGGGATCGCGTAGCGATCCCAATATGAATTGTGTAGCAATTCATGTGGGTTGGCAAGCGTTAGCGAGCAGGGGGCCGAGCCCCCTAGTATTTCCATATTTCCATTGTAAGTACATTATATTTGTACATTTCCTAATTCTACAAAATACTAAGAAAAATATTTAAAATAAAAGATTTGAGTAGGGTTATAAATATCGTACAAAATCCCTACAAATTCAAATTTAATTAATCCTTCTAAATCCTCCAATCCTTCTAAAATTTATTAAATGATTATGTAAGTCTTCTAATATACTTTAAACAATTCACAAAAAATATTTTAGAAGATAAAATTTTCATGAATTCATAATTCAGTACATAAAGGGTTAAACAAAATTTCTGCGCAGCTTTCATCTCTTCTCTACGCTTTATTAAAAAGAGAAAAACAATTTTCTTCTTCAAAATTCTAGGGAAATGCGGAATGTATACAAGAACGATTTGTTGTAACATCTTGTAAGTTTTCAATGACGTTCTTCATGAAAGATTTCAAAAATACGCAATATTCAACTCTACTCATAAACCCGGATTCAGGCAATTGTCATGGCCTTAATCTATCGCTACTGATGCGTTGCATTTTGAAATTGTATTCATAAAATTTAATATATGTGAATTAAGATTTTAAGCTCCTTCAAGCTGCATATTTTTAACGGTAGGTTTAATTACTACTTTTTTTTTAAACCTTAGAATTTAGGAACGTTTTAATTAACTCAGATAGGTAAAAACGCTTTTCTAAAAATAAGCAGACAGATTTCCAACTTTTTACGATAAGGATAGTTCATGAAGCTGAAAATGAAAAAGAAATGGGGTTGACTTTAGTTTTCTTTAAATTTGGTAACAATTTTTGTTTTGCTTTTTTTTTTCAAATGGCGGGAAAATTGTCATTTAAGCCATTTATTTGTGTATGTCAATAACTTTGCACACTTAATTATGTAGACGTTCAGAAAATGAATCAAATTTCATTTAATCAGGGATTCTATAACTTGAATAGTTACCAGAAAAGGGCACCTTCTACTTTGGTAACATTCCTGCTTCTACCAATCTCCTCGTGAACGATTTCAATTCCATGTACTTAAAGTGCACACATATCACATATACGAAATTATCACGTGAACTGAACACGTGAAATTGACAGAGCTAAGCTTGAATTCACAACTCTTGTAGTCACTAGTTTGAAATGACTGCAGGAACCTTATTTAATGGTGTTTTTAAAATAAATAATTCAGATTCATGTATTAAAAATAATTTTTTTTATTTACTTTACTAGTTGTTAAAAAATTAACGATAAAATTAAAATTAATGAGACTAATTAAATACTCTCTACTATTACTGAAAAATAAAGAGATTAATCATGGATAAGCCAATGCGAACGGAAAAGAAATGAGACAAAATTTCAAATAATTTACGTGTGCATTAAACTGCAAAAGCACATGCTAACAAATACCATACAATCAATCTTTTAATAAACAATAAGTACCTATATATATATATTTATTTAAAAATTTAACATGAATTAGTTCACAAAGATGACATAAGTGGAACAGTGTATGTAACAAAAATTGAAGTGAAAGTTTTTTGTTGTAGTTTTTTTTTTTTATTATTATATTCTTCTTAGAGGCATATGTTTAAAATGTTAGCAGTATATTATTAGCAGTATATTGTCAGCAGTTAATGAGAATACTTTCATTTTCGAAACCGACTCCCAAAGTAAAAGCATCCTCATAAAAAAAAAAGTCTGTACACAAAATAAAAAAAGTAAAAAACGGTCTTTGTACAGATTGATCTCAGCTAGCCAATGCAAAAAAAATCGTTTACAAATATTAAAATGCGAACGAGATATCTTTAAAAATTTCTCCCATAGGATTAACATTAGCGAACGGTTGCTTTCTCCTGACTGAAGTGGCCTCTTAAGGCTCTTGTCCTGTCAGGAGAAGACACCCGCGAACTAATGCTAAACCTATGGGGAGGTTATTTGCTAGCATCTCGTTTGCACTTCGACATTTTTAAATATATATATATATATATATATATATATATATATATATATATATATATATATATTTGCATTGAATAGCTGAGGTCTATCTCCACATCGCCACCTTTTTACTTTTTCGATTTTGGTTACAGATATATTTTATAAAGTTAGTTTCACTTTCGAAACCGGTTCCGAAAATGAAAGTGTCATCATAAAAAATATATTAAACTTTCTCCCTGAATTTTTTTTAACATTCAACTATTAAATGTTAAAAACTAGTATTATTATCAAATTAATAATATTAAAAAATAATGCCTCTTACCTTCAACAATAACTGGAATCTTAGGATTTTAGCTTTACCATATGGTAGATTAACTCAAAACACCTTCATCCAAAATATGAAACAATTTTTGAGAGAAATGGGATACAACACTTACATTTACTTGCTTCTTTAACTACAAGGTTCGTCTAAAAAGTTCGCTGAACGGTCTCATGACATAAATAAAACGAAAGATACCAATAAAAGACTATTGCTCTTCAAAGTAATCTTCATCAGCCACAATGCAATTTTAACAACGTTTATAATCTGCTTGAAACTGTCAGCGAAGACTTCGGTATCGCTCGATTCGTTGATGTCACACGTTGTCGAATTTCCTGTGAATCTAGAAAGAGTAGGCCTTTTCAGCAGACGAAAACAGCAGTTCGCTAATGTTAACCCTATGGAAGGAATTTTTTTAAGATAGCTCGTTTTCATTTCAATATTTTTAAATGTTTTTTTTTTTTTTTTTTTTTTTTTTTTTGCATTGAGTAGCTCAGGTTGATCTGTACGAAGGTCGATTTTTACTTTTTCGATTTTCTTATCAGGTTTTTTTTTTTTTTTTTTTTAATGAGAATACTTTCATTTTCGAAACCAAAGTAAAAGCGTCTTCATAAAAAAAAAAAAAAAAGAAGAAGAAAAAAAAACCTGTACACAAAATAAAAAAGTAAAAAACTGTCTTTGTACAGATCAATCTCAGCTAGCCAATGAAAAAAAAAAAAAAAATCGTTTAAACTGTTGAAAAATCTTTGTACAGATCGATCTCAGCTAGCCAATGCAAAAAAGAAAAAAAATCGTTTAAAAATATTAAAATGCGAGCGAGATATCTTTAAAAATTTCTCTCATAGGATTAACTTTAGCGAACAGGTGTTTCACCTGACTGAAGTAGCCTCTTAAGGCTCTTGTCCTGCCAGGTGAAGACACCCGCGAACTAATGATAAACCTATGGGGAGGTTATTTGCTAGCATCTCGTTTGCATTTCGACATTTTTAAATATATATATATATATATATTGCATTGAATAGCTGAGGTCGATCTCCACATCGCCCCCTTTTTATTTTTTCAATTTTGGTTACAGATATATTTTTGCCCGACTGAAAAGAAGGGTTATGTGTTTCACGCCGCGTATCTGTGTAAGTGGATTTCTTTATACCCTCAAACCATCCCAACGGCTGGATGGATTTCAATGAATGAGGTCTCTATCAATTCGTCTTAACGGCCCGATGGTTATAGGCTAGGTTTTGTTTTTATAAATTCAAAATGGCGGTAGAGACGAAAAACATTGCGCCATTTAAAAATTTTAAAAAAATTTAAAATTTAAAATGTGGTACCAAAAAATTGAAAATGGAAAAATATTTTTTTCTTATGTATTTGACTTTTATACAAAGACTCCGTAGCAGTTTTGTTTCGTCTATATCTTAAAAAATGGCTGAGTTATAGCATTTTGAATTTCTTGCGAAGCTGACATTTTGAAACGTCCTGAATTTTGTCACGCGATAAAAGGCGTATTTATGAACCGATTTGGATGTAACTTCGTTTATATATAGTACAGACCAATGTTTCGACCGAGTTCGTTAGCCAGCTTCATCCGCCATTTAGTTTAAAAATGGCGGCCATTTAAAATTTTAAGAAAAATTTAAATTTGAAATATGGTACCAAAAAATTGAAAATTGAAAAAATATTTTTTTCTTATGTGTTTGACCTCGATAAAAAGATTCGGGAGCAGTTTTTGTTTCGTCTATATCTTAAAAAATGGCTGAGTTATAGCATTTTGAATTTCTAGCGTGGCTGGCATTTTGAAACGTCCTGATTTTTGTCACGCGATAACAGGCGTATTTATGAATCGATTTGAATGTAACTTGGTCTGTACATAGTACATACCAATGTTTCGACCGAGTTTGTTGGCCAGCTTCATTCGCCATCTTGTTTCAAAAGGGTTGCCATTTTTAAAAAAAAATGTAATTTAAAATTTAAAATGAGGTATTAAAAAATTGGAAAATGAAAAAGATTTTTTATGTGTTTGGCCCTGATACAAAGATTCTGGAGCAGTTTTTGTTTCTGAAAATTTGTTCTTTTGTTTATATCTTAAAAAGTGGTTGAATTATAGCACTTTGAATTTCTATCATGGCTAACACTTTGAAACGATCTTGTATTTGTCTCACGATACCACACGTATTCGCCTATTTCGATGGAAGAAGGCATGTGGATAGTATACATCAATATCTCGACCAAGTTCGCTGCCAGCTTCATCAGCCATCTTGTTTCAAAATGGCGGCCGTTAAATTAAAAAAATATATATTTAAAGTGAGGTGCAAAAAAATTAGAAATTGAAAAAGGTTTCTTTCTTAAGTATTTGACCTTGATATAAGGATTCAGGAGCATTTTTTGTTTGTCTTTATCTTAAAAATGGCTCAGATATAGCAGTTTCAATTTCTAACGTGGGTGACATTTTGAAAAATCTGATTTTTTGCCTGCGACAGCACTCGTATGTATCAACCGATTCCGATGTGAGTGAGCATGTGCACAGCAATTACTAAGGTCTCGACCAAGTTCACTGGTTAGCCTCATCCACCATGTTGTCTTAAAATGGCAGGCACTTTAAGAAACCGCCGAATTTGGCAGCGAAATATAAGTTACTTTAAATAAAAGCAGCTTGGATAAAGCTGACTAATTTTGCAAAATTCTGATTCATAATGATTTAGTATTGATAAAAATTAGTATTGAATCTCCTACATTCGGTTTCCACTTAATTGAGCTTCGCGTGTTTGAATAATAAAAGTTGGCTTTTTTAAAATAAGGAATATGAAAGCTACCTCTTCCTCCCGGCACTGGCCGGAAGGACTTTTTAAGTACTGAACCCTAAATATTGAAAAAGTATCTAGAAATAAAATAGAAAATCTTATTTATTATTATTTATTTATTATTATAAATAATTTATTAATTATAATAAAAATATTTTAATTTTGTCGATCCAACTTGCTGAAACTCTACTAACGTGTTACGATGCAAAAGCCTAACGACAGGGTTGAATTCAGCGGGTGACCCGTGAGGGGACATCCCCCCCCCCCTTCCGGAGCAGTGAGATGTCCCGCCGGAAGATTTGAGATTTTGTGATTTCGATAGTCAAAAAGTGCAATTTCCATCCCCCCAAACTCTATAATGCCCCACTCCCCGGAGCCACAGAAATCACTCCCGGAGAAAAGTGTCTGAATTCAACACTGCCTAACGATGTTTTCAGTCACCCAAAATGTAGACTCTATAGTTGATTAGAAGCTATATTATTGAGGAATGAAGGCTTGCTGAGAAGTGGGATCTATGGCAAATTGCTAACTTAATAATCTGTAAAATTTGTCAGATCATCGTATACAATTTGAGATTTTCTTAGGTGGTGCTTGTTTGAAATGTCAGCAAAACAACGTCGTGTGTACACTAAGGACCTAAATATATTTAGAATTGGTATTGCAAAATTTTATAATATAAACCTTCGTTTTGGGTAGTTTGACAGTCGAATTCATCCGAACAGTTTACTTCTCCGGGGGGGGTGGGAAGGGGGATGATTTACAGTTGTTAACGGATGTAGTAAAATTTCAGATACCTAAAAATTTGAATTCAGGCTTCTAAACTTAGTTTCCTTAATGAAAAAACAACATGCTCGAGTTTATTTTTTTTTAAAGGCAGGATGAATTTCATGTTAATTTGTATAAAAAACTTATTAAAAAAACTAGCGCTGTTTTAGTTTATTAACAAAAAGTATTTTTTGCGTTGATTTTCTAATTACTTTTAGTTCTCTTTAGTTCTATACCTTTAGTTAGTATTTAAGTGCATTAAATAGAATGCATCATTAATAATAATTTTATGCCATATAATATTTATTCGATTATATTTTGATTACTCTGTTTAGATTGAAATTTGCAAAATTAAAGTGGTTTTCTTAACAGACTGTCAGGGGCCGATCAAGCCAAAGAGATGTCCATGGCCAACACCTGCTCGACACAGTATCAAGTACGTGTTGCCAGGGCCTGGTATTCAATCGGGAACTTCTTTTTCTACACGGTCGCAAAAAATTAAATATTTCGATCCCTAAGAAAACTGATATTTATATAAAAATAAATATTTAGATAAATATATATTTTGCTTTTTTATCTTATCCTACTTGAAGTACAAAATACTGATTATATTTAGCACAAGGTCAAAATTTATTAAAAATATCCGCTTTATACAATAATTGTATAACATTTTTTTTTGAGGGGGGGGGGGGAGACCACACGGCCATTGCCCAGTTCGGTCATGCTTTAATCAGGTCCTGCAGAGTGCCCACTTGAATAACATGAATAATGCGTGTCGAAGTCGAATGTAAAAATAATATCCACTAAAGCGAGGCATCAATCAGGGCCCGAATAACTTCTGGAGCTATGGGAAGCACAGTGTAATTTTGGGCCCCCTTTCATTCGAGAAAAATTTTGTAAATTCGACATATCCGGAAACTCAAATATTATTCCAAAGAGTGACTCAGTTGAGTTCACACATATTTCATTAAACAACTCTTTTATGTTCCTCTTACACAAAAATTTAGTACAATTGAAAAATATATATAAAAATGATTTTGCATAATATTTAGCATAAAAATATAATATTAGGTAAAACGACCACTTTAGCAGGTATGCACAATATAAAATACCCATAATTTGAAGTACTTCTCTCAATTTTGGAAGTGCAAACAAGCCAAATTCAAAATCTGAAATAAACATACATCTAACATTACAATTACTCTCAATAAATTCAATATAAAATTTGGGGGCTCCGTTTTCTCAATTTCGGGCCCCTTCAAAATTTTCAAAGGTAAGCACGTGCTTATCGTGCCTATTTGGTGATCAGGGTCTGGCATCAATAGCTCACAAGATGTCTGTTATCCATCGCTAAATCGCCCCACCAGTGGCTGAGAGGTTCTGCTCTCGAAGCTGGTAGACGGGAGGTGCTGGGTTCGAACCCAATCGCCCCCGTCGGCCTAACCGTTTCGGAGCTTTCGTGGTTTTCTTCGAAGCCTTGGATTTTCCATGCGTAAATACGGGTTAGGTTCCCTTAGTAAGACCCCCACGAAGGGCACTCCCCCTAGGGCCTATATCCCTCGAGTAGATAATCGGCCGTCAACGATCAACCCATCGCTAAATCAGGTTTCTCAAAAAAAAGAAGAATAAACCGACAAAAACAATCATTTATAGTTTTTTTTCTTTGCTCAGAACAGCTGTCTTTCGTCAAAAAGTAATAAAACTAAAAAAAAAAAAAAAAAAATTCTTGATGTTCTAACTACGTATCTCTTTTTTGTCACCTTTTTTAAAATAGGAATAAACGCCATCGCCAAACAAAGAGGATCCAAAAATCATGGCACCATATGAACTTGGAAGATGAAAATTTCTGCGATTTTCGTTCTGGGGAGGAAAAGAAATAGTGTGTTGTCGCCACCATAGCTCAGTGGTTAGAGCACTGGTCTTGTAAACCAGGGGTCGTGAGTTCGATCCTCACTGGTGGCTTTAAGATTTAAATCGATGCTACCTTTTTGGGGAAATAACAAATATCTATAATAATAAGGAAAGGAGTTTGTGTGTGTCTTTCGACGCTGTTCTGAAGAGATCGCACGTAGACTTATACATTTTGGTAGAAAGTACCTCTATCTCGAAACGTGATTTTTTTTAAAATTAGAATTCTTTATTTAATTTTTTAGGCGATTTTTTTTACATTAATAAAAACAATTCGATTTCAATCTTTTAGCTTAGTTAATTTCAATCTATCCAATAGAGTAAATTTTGTCCTCTTTTCAGTAAAGTTTACCCGTAATTCGTATAGCTATTTTTGAATTTTGCGCGAATTTTTTTATGCGATGTATAGTGTATTTTGCGGTGATTTTTTGACATTGATAAAAGGAATTCGGTTTGAAACTTTTAGCCGAATATATTAAATTTTATCCCGCATAATTTTTAAATTTTAGAGATTTTTAATGCGATATTCAATACAATTTTTAAGGATCTTTGGCGGTTCGTGTCGATTTTTTTTTCTTTCATTCATGAAAGAATTCCGATTACAATGTTTTATCCTATCATAGCAAATCTGTCCCCTGTGATTTTTAGGTAGATTTCGTAAGAAATATTACCTTTTACATTCTCCCCTATGTTGGAATTTCTGAAAAATTTTTGCAGATCTACGCCGATCATGACCCCTAGAACCCCAAACTTTACCTAATGTTTAGCGATTTTTAATGCAATTTTTCGTGTGTTTTTAGGTAGATTTCGAAAGAAATTAGTTTTAGATCTGTCTATCTATCTATCTATCTATCTATATATATATATATATATATATATATATATGTATGTATATATCACTTTTTTATGGACACGATAACTTCCACAATTCAGCACAAATCTTTTAAAAACTGTTACATAAAATCAAGGGGCTGAAAATGTTGGCCAAGTTCGTTAACCCTTTTGTCTTTAAAAAAGGACGCCTAATTTTTATTTTGTTGGCACACAGAATATTTAATTAAAATTTGCCATATTTGCCAAATATGAAAATAAGCAAATTCGTATTTTCTAATAAATTCGTTTATAAATTCTGGCTTCAGTCCATCATTTCATCAGTTTATAAACAGAATTATTCCGCGACGGAAAGGGTAAATGGACCAAATAACTTCCACAATTCTGCACAAATCTTTTCCAAACTGATACATAAAACCAAGGGGCATCAAATCTAAAATCTCGGTTAAGCTCGTTAATGGGCAAAATCGGACCGAGGGGTGGAAATAGGAAAGGGTTTTGTGAAAACAGAAAAAAACTCATAACTTCTTAAATATAATACATATCAAATCATTTTAAAGTTATTATTACTTCTAGGAAAAGTGCCAAAAATTAATGTATGACAGAATTTTGATATCATTAAAAATGGTTCAAGGGGCGAAAAAAATAGGGTTTTAAGAAGAGAAAAAAGATCATAACTTCGTCAATTTACAAGATATCAAATCCACTTAAATTTATAATAAACCTTCTTAATATTATCTACAACTTTTATATCGACAAGTTTTTGATAGGAACAACCCTTACAGAAAAAATAAATTAATAACAAAAATAAAAAGGAGGGTTGAAGAAGAATAAATATTCATAACTTCTTCAATTCACAAGATATCAAACCCACTTAAATTTATTATAAATCGTCTTAATATTATCTGCAACTTTTATATTGACAAGTTTTTGATAGGACCAAATCTTACAGAAATGAAAATAAATCACATCTCCGTTAATCCGCCATTGAGGCGATAAAAACGTATCATTGGCATGATGAAAATTTTTGATAACCCTCAGAGATGCTGTATATATGCTTGCATTGTAAAACGAGCACATGTGTCATTAAAAAAAAGGTCAGAATTTAAAATATATAGTGTAAGTGTGTGGTTCATTTAATGAAACAATCACCAAACGCTTTAAACTTATTATATAAATCTTCTTAATATTATCTATAACTTTTGTAGTAACAAGTTTTTGATAAGATGAACTCTACTAATGGATGATATTAGTAAAAATATTCTCAAGGGATGAAAAAAATAGGGGTTTAAGAAAAAATTATATTAGCATGATTCTGACGAAACCAACTCTTACACAAAAATGAAATTAAAATCTCGTCAAAAGCGGCCAGATAAGAATGTTAAACTGGGTTTATCTCTAATCTTGATTTAGTTTTTGTTGGTGAAATTAGTACTTAACTTCGAAATCTACCTGTGCCTATAGGCCGAGCCGGCATGAATTTTTTTTATATCCCAAGGTGATTTTTTGACATTCGGGAAAGGAATTTGTTTTTAAACTTTTACGCTAATTAGCAAATTTTGTCCTCCGCGGCTTTCGAATTTTAGCGATTTTTATTGCGATTTTCGATGAGCTTGTTAGCGTTTATATATATATATATATATATATATAAACATATATATATATATATATAAATCCCACGGCAATATTTTGACATTCAGAAAAGGAATTCGGTTTCAAACTTTTATCCTAATTCAGAAAATATTTTTCGCCTAGCGGATTCTAATGCGATTTTTTTAGTTCCGCAGTAATTTTTTGACATTTGTAAAAGGAATTCATTTTCAAACTTTTAGCTTTACATAATAAATACCGCAAAAAAATTTTAAAACGAAAAAAAAAAGGGGGAGGTGAGAAAGAAAAAAATTCATAACTTCGTCAATTCACAAGATATCCAATCCTCTTAAATTTATTATACATCTTCTTAATATTATCTACAACTTTCATCTTGACAAGTTTTTGATAGGACCAACTCTTACAGCAGAAACAAATGAAACAAAAATAGGAGTTGAAGAAAAAATATTCTTATTAAGGGTGTACTCAAATCCAAACTGCTTATTTTCTGATTCATTTTTAAATTTATTTTTCCTCTCAAACGCATGCAATTGGCAGATTCTCTTATTCAGAAATTATATAATGTCCATTTTTTGATAAAAGCAGAATATATTTCAAAAAATGCTGTCAAATTGGGCATTTTGAACCGAATTTTCCGAAGCGATAGTGCTGGAAACGAAAAAAAATGGTCGTAGTGGGAAAATAAATGTTTGTAAATCAAGTTCGAATTAATTGAACGAAAAATAAAAACACAGGTCGCTTATAAATCTCTTCAAAAAATCACGTCAGCAAGTTTCGTGTTTTTACTTTTAAAAATGAGCCGGAAAACGTGTCAGAAAATTTCGAGTTGTTGAGCGTGGAAAAATATTTTTTTGACTACCGCCTTAACAGGATTCTGATAAAACCAGCTCTTACAGAAAAATGAAATTAAAAACGCCTCAAAAGCGGCCAGATAAAATTGTTAAACTGGGTTTCTCTCTAATCTTGATTTAGTTTTTGTTGGTGAAATTAGTACTTAATTTCGAAATCTACCTCCGTCTGTACCTGTATTCCGAGCCCGCGGGGATTTTTTAATGTGATTGTTAGCCATCTTTCGAGCTGCGCGGCAATTTTTTGACATTGGTTAAAAGGAATTCGGTCTCAATCTTTTACCAGAATATATTTAATTTTGTCCGCACAATTTTGTAATTTCAGCGATATTTAATGAGATATTCAATGTAGTTTTTAGTGATTTTTAGATATTACTGACGTTCCGCGTCGATTTTTTATCTTTCATGAAATATTTCCTATTACAGTGTTATACTCAATTGTAGTAAATTTTTGCCCCAGCGATTTTTGAATATTTAGCGATTTTTAATGCGTGTTTCAATGTGATTTTTAACGATCCTTTCGAGATCCGCGGCGATTTTTTGGCATTCGGAAATGGAATTCGAGTTCGAATTTTTAGCCTAAAATAGTAAATTTTCTCTTCATCGATTTTTGCATTTTTAGTGATTTTTAATGCAATTTTTCAGATTTCACGGTGATTTTTTGACATTTGTAAACAGAATTCTGTTTCAAAATTTTAGCCTATTATAGTAAATTCTCTTCTACGCGATTTTTGAATTTTAGCGATTATTAGTGCAATTTTCAGCTTTTTATTTTTTCAGAGTTAAGCGGCGATTTTTCTTTTTTTTTTTTTAGCGCTTTTTATCGCAATTTTCAGCGTTTCTTCGCGTTTCACGGCAATTTTTTAACATTCGTTGTAGGAATTAGACTTCAAAATTTTATCCTAATGCATTAAACTCTGTCTAAGGCGAAATTGATCGGGACCGAGAAAATTTTCCGTAGTAGACAATATTCCGTCTTAGACAAATTTTACTCTATGTCTACGGATCCGCAGGGACTTGAAAATCTTTCCGAGTTAGACATAGATTTCCGTCTTACATAGAGTCCGCCTTACAAATAGTTTACTGTATAGTAAATTTTGTCCTTCGTCATTTCGTCATTTTTTTAAATAGTAAAAATGTTCAAAAATAACGAATTTTCGTCAAAAATAAGATCTGTTTAACAGTTGTAGTGAACCTAAATATTATATAATATTGGATATATTTAATAACTATTCAAAAAATTATAATTAAAAAAAAATTAGAATAAACTTTCATGTTCACCATTGGAAAGAGTCCCTTTCATAGTTTTATCGATCCTAATTCTTTGAACCATTATATTTTAGTTGATTTCTTAAATATCAATGGTATTTTATAGTTTTTTTCACAGTGTAAGTTAACCCCCCCCACCCCCCCCATCCCCCTCACCTATAAAGCAAACTATCTATGTAAGTAACGCTGACGACAATACGCCGGTGGCAATGATAAAAGGAATCCATTTTCCTTTTTCGCAAATTTAATTACTTCGAAACATCACATAATTAAAATTTTTACACCGTCAAATAGGGAAAAAAGCGTACTTTCAAATGCAGTTTGCTTGCAAACTGTATCGCATTTTACCGATTCTTTTATGGGTTTTAAAATAATTTTTAAGCATGAATTCTTAACAAATCTATATTGCGTTCAATTCGATGGTGGAAGATTAACCTAGTTTGCACTTAAAATAATATAAATAGTTTAGCGTTTGCCTCCGGTTGATATTCCATAACAAAATTAGAACTTCAGAAATAAATAAGTAAATAAAATGATATAAATATAACATAAATTTAACAGATGTGTAATCGAAATACGTTCTTAAACAATGAAATAATCGGAATTAATAAAAAATGTCTGTAAGTAGCAAAATCTTTGACGATTTCTTTGTCTACTAACCTGTAGTCTGCGGTTAAAATGAAAGTATAGCTTTTAAGAAATTTCCAACCTTTATTTGAATAGATAATTTATATTTTTCATATAAAAATGCTTTTTGGTATTGTTTTTGAGAAATCTAAAAAAATGTATTAGATATTAAAATTATGTTAGACATTTCAATTAAGAACGGTTTTCACTTATATTCTGTACACTGGGCAGTAAGTTCTGTAACCTGGAATGCCCGTGTTGGATCTTCTGGTATGCTTAATGGTCCATGCTAACTATAAACTTATTTAACCTCTTCGGTCCCCAGAAGACCGTCAGAGCAGAGGTCCCCATACGGGGACCTCTGTTCTTTTTTTCTTATCCTACTTGAAGTACAAAATACTGATTATATTTAGCACAAGGTCAAAGTTTATTAAAAATATCCGCTTTATACAATAATTGTATAACATTTTTTTGAGGGGGGGAGAGACCACACGGCCATTGCCCAGTTCGGCCATGCTTTAATCAGGTCCTGCAGAGTGCACACTTGAATAAAATGAATAATGCGTGTCGAAGTCGAATGTAAAAATAATATCCACTAAAGCGAGGCATCAATCAGGGCCCGATTAACTTCTGGAGCTATGGGAAGCACAGTGTAATTTTGGGCCCCCTTTCATTCGAGAAAAGTTTTGTAAATTCGACATATCCGGAAACTCAAATATTATACCAAAGAGTGACTCAGTTGAGTTCACACATATTTCATCAAACAACTCTTTTATGTTCCTCTTACACAAAAATTTAGTACAATTGAAAAATATATATAAAAATGATTTTGCATAATATTTAGCATAAAAATATAATATTAGGTAAAACGACGACTTTAGCAGGTATGCACAATATAAAATACCCATAATTTGAAGTACTTCTCTCAATTTTGGAAGTGCAAACAAGCCAAATTCAATATCTGAAATCAGGGCCGTAGCGACCGCCCCCCATACCCCCCATTTGGGGGGGGCCTGAGCAAAGTCAGGGGCCCAGTAGTGAGCTATTGTACCTTTCAGCCGAATGTTTTTTTCTTTTTTTTTTACTTTTTAAATTATTTTTTTATGAATTTTTAATAACATTTTATTTTGTTTTATCGAAATTCATTTTTTTTTTTTTTTTTTTTTTTTTTTTTTGTCAAAGATCTTGATTAGATTTAGAAATAGAAGACAGATATGTGCTTTTCTTCTATATCCACCATTTTTTATAAAAGTTTTTGAAGGCTGTAAGTTCTACTTAAAAAATAAAATTGCATTTTAGTATTTTGGGGGTGCACCTATCAATGGGCGAAAAAGGTGAAACCAAAGGTTCAAAACTTCTTTAATACTATTACTTCCATCAAACGAAACAGATATGCGCTTTTTTTCTACAGGAACCATTTTTTTAAAGGGGCCCAGATGAAAGAAATTTTGCAGGCTCTAGATTCTTTTTGAATAGTCTTTTTTAGGGCCCCCTATATAAATGCGAAAAAGTTGGAGCCCAAGATTCAAAACTTTTAAGCCCATTTTTTGATCCAAATTTTTTAAAAATATGCTTTTAAAACTCACTTAGGAACCCAATAAGTTTCAAAACTTCGTTATACTATTACTTCCTTCAACCAATTGTGCTTCCTTTCTATAGTCATTATTCTTTTTAAAGGTTCCCAGATGAAAGAAATTTTGCACGCTCTTAATACTTTTTAAATTGTCTTTTTGGGGGCCCCAATAAAAGTGAGGAAAAGTTGGAACTCAAGATTCAAAACTTTTAGGCCCCATTTTTATTATTCAAATGTTTTAAAAATATGCTTCTTAATATCATTGGGGGCCCCAACAAGGTTCAAAACTTTCTTAATACTGTTACTTCTTTTGACCAAAACAGATATGCACTTCCTTTCTATAGCCAGTATTCTCTTTAAAGGTTCCCAGATGAAAGAAAGTTTGAAGGTTCTAATTTCTTTTTGAATTGTCATTTTTAGGGCCCCTTATAAACGGGAGGAAAAGTTGGAGCCCAAGATTAAAAACTTTTAGGCCTCACTTTTTTATTCAAATGTTTAAAAAACATGCTTTTCAAACTCGTTGGGAGTCCCAATAAGTTTCAAAACTTCCTTAGTACTATCAGTTCCTTCAAACAAATGTTCTTTTTTTCTATAACCAGCATTTTCTTCAAAGGTTCCCAGATGAAAGAAATTTTGCAGGCTCTAAATTCTTTTGGATTGTCTTTTTTAGGGCCCCCTATAAAGGTGGGAAAAGTTGGAGCCTAAGATTCAAAACTTTTAGGTCCCATCTTTTTATTCAAATGTTTTAAAAATATGCTTTTTAATCTCGTTGGGGGCCCCAACAAGGTTCAAAACTTTCTTAATACTATTACTTCTTTTGACCAAAACAGATATGCACTTTCTTTCTATAGCCAGCATTCTCTTTAAAAGTTCCCAGATGAAAGAAAATTTGCAGGCTCTAAATACTTTTTTAATTGACTTTTTTGGGGCCCCCTATAAAAGTGAGGAAAAGTTGGAACTCAAGATTCAAAACTTTTAGGCCTAATTTTTATTATTCAAATGTTTTAAAAATGTGCTTTTTATTATCGTTGGGGGCTCCAACAAGGTTAAAAACTTTCTTAATAACATTACTTCTTTTGACCAAAACAGACATGTCCTTTTTTTCTATAGCTACCATTCTTTTTAAAGGTTCCCAGATGAAAGAAATTTTGCAGGCTCTATATTCTTTTGAATTGTCTTTTTTAAGGCCTCCTATAAACGGGAGGAAAAGTTGGAGCCCAAGATTTAAAACTTTTAGACCCCATTTTTATTATTCAAATGTTTTAAAAATATGCTTTTTAATCTCGTTGGGGGCCCCAATAAGTTTCAAAACTTTCTTAATACTATTACTTCCTTCAACTAAATGTGCTTTCTTTCTACAGTCACGATTCTTTTTAAAGGTGCCCAGATGAAAGAAATTTTGCAGGCTCTAAATACTTTTTTAATAGACTTTTTTGGGGCCGCCCATAAAAGTGAGGAAAAGTTGGAACTCAAGATTCAAAACTTTTAGGCCCAATTTTTATTATTCAAATGTTTTAAAAATATGCTTTTTAATCTCGTTGGGACCCCAATAAGGTTAAAAACTTTCTTAATACTATTACTTCTTTTAACCAAAACAGACATGCTCTTTTTTTCTATAGCTAACATTCTTTTTAAAGGTGCCCAGATGAAAGAAGTTTTGCAGGCTCTAAATACTTTATAAATTTTCCTTTTTGGGGCCGCTCTTAAAAGTGAGCAAAATTCGGAACTCAAGATTCAAAACTTTTAAGCCTCATTATTTTTTTTTTAAATGTTCAAAAAATATATGCTTCTTAATCTCGTTGGGGACCCCAATAAGCGGGCATCTATGTGCATTGCATATGCCGCCTATCCACTTATGTTCGAACTGTTTCGTTTTGAACATTTCATTTCTCTTGTCTCGATAAATTACTTATGTTAACTATACATAAATTACATTGTGTATTTATTTAATCTACTAGCAGAGCTTTGCTAATTGCTTTTTTAAAAAAAGAACCTATTTTTTGGAGTTCTCCATTGGGGGCTTTCACTGCCTTTCGCAGCGTAAACCTTTTCCGGAGATTCCCGCTCCGATCTTGAATCAAACAATCATTGAATTTTTCGATATTTTTTCGAATTTCGATGATTTTTTCGATAAAAGTGATAGTGTCCAGATAAAAGTATACTTTTCCAGCATCGTAGCTCACGTTGCTACAGGAACAATATTGTTATTTTTCCACTTCAGCTTAATTATGACAGCAGCAAAATCTACTGGATAATTCTTCGGTTTCAGAAAAAAAAATGTCAAAAAACTCCGCAAAACGCGAAAAAAAGTGTAAAAATCTTATAAAAAATTGGGCAAAAATTCAAAAATCGCTGAGAGAAAATTGATTATATCGAGCCAAAAGATTGTAACTGGAATGTGAAAAAATTGCCGTGAAAGACAAAAATATGTTAAAAATCACATAAAACGTTCGTAAAAAATTCAGAAATTTCTATGGACATATTTTCTATATTGAGCTGAAAGTCTGAAACCTGATTCCTTTTAGGGATGTCAAAAATCCGTGCCGCAGATGGCAAAATTTTTACTATATTGGGATAAAAGATAGAAACTGGGTTCCTTTTACACTGTCTCTCCAAGAAAAAGAAAAAAAAAGAAAGAAAGAAAGAAATCAGTAAATTGAAGGATTTTTTCCGTAACTTTTTCTTTCATTCAAACACACACACACAAAAAAGCTTTGATTTGATTTTCTCATTTTACGCGAAAATATAGAAAACTCACCAATCTAACATAAAAATTACCTAACATCCTTACTAAATTTGAAGATGCAAGATTTGAAGATTTGTCAAATCAAATCACAGGAGTGTTCCGCCAACTTTGCTGCATTGTACTTTTCCCTATTAGAAACTGAACTTTTACGCATGACTTTTTCCTTCATAACACGAAGAAGTCGCGAATAAAACATCAAAACTTCTAGAAATTTTCCTTTCTAAAGACGAAAGTTTCTTCAAATGTGAGATAAAATCTCTTCTAATCACGGGGGTCTTAAAAAGGGGAAAAAAAAAACGTTCGTGAAAAATTCAAAAATCGCAAAGGACAAAATTTAGTACATCGGGCTAAAAGACTGAAACCTGATTTTTTTTACTAATGTCAAAAAATGCGCGAAAAAAAGTTAAAAATCACATAAAAAATTCGCGAAATATTTAAAAATCGAAGAAGACTACTTTACTATATTCGGCTAAAATAGAAAGATGGATTGAAAATTTGTTTCTTTTATGAATGTGGGGGAAAAAGCACGAAACTCGAAAAAATACAAAAAATATCGTAAAAAATTAAATGAAAAAAATTCGAATCAAAAAATTTAAAAAACTGTTTCGAGCAACTTCAGGCATACAGGTAACCTTCCTGTCAAATTTTGAAACAGAAAAACATCTTGTGAAACAGAACATCTTTTTGAAACAGAAAAACATCTTGTCAGACAAAGAAAAACTCTGGACAGACAAACGTCTGTCTTTATTATTAGATACTAGGAAACCCGTCTTCGTTGCCCAAAGAAAGGTACCTTCTATCCAAAGGTTTTTTTTTTTTTTTTTTTTTTCTTAAATTTCAACTTGGGTGACAATTTTAAACTGGAGAAAACCGGAATGTATGAAAACATCATCCCAAAAGTATTTTTTTTAAATTAGTAAATCTGTACATATATATGTATTTAATAAAAAGCACCAATCCGAGAGGGAAAAAAATTGTTATAAGTGAATATTTTCTGCTTAAAGAAAATCTGTCTGGGCCACGCTGATAGCATTGTCAAACTGAAGAGAAAATTGAAAATGCGAAAACGACTTCCATATTTTTTATTTATTTATTTTGTTTATGAACAATACTTAGCAATTCTACATTTGTAAAAGGAATTCAGTTTCAAACTTTTTTGCCAAATTTTGTCCTCTGCTGTTTTTAAAATTTTCGAGAATTTTTATGTGATTTTTAGCTTTTTTTCACTTTTCTGGTAGTTTTATTAATATTCGTAAAAAAAAAAAAAAAAAAAAAAACGGTTTCAATCTTTTAACCCAATATGAGTAAAGTTTGATCTCTATGAACTTTGAAAATTTTTATGCAATTTTTGGCGTTCTTTCGCGTTCTTCGGCGATTTTTTTGACATTTTTTTCCTAAATGGAAGAATTCTCAGTTAAATTTTGCAAGTCCTTTGATTAAATTCACATTGTAAAAATATCAGATCTGTTCCTGCAGCAACGTGGACGAAATGTTGAAAATTTGAATTTAATCTGGATCTAAATAAAAAAATTACAATAATTCAAGGTTCGTATGATTCGAGATCGGAGCGGACATAGCCCCTTTGGGTGTACGCTGCCGAAAGCAGTGCAGCCTAGCTACAAATTCGTTCAATTTGAAGTTCGTTTTGGAAAATTTTACCAGCGAAACTTCGCTTGTGTTGTTACACAATGGAACTCGGTTGGAAAATTAAATATAGAAATTTCTCTAAAATCTTAGAGGGGGGCCCGAAAAATATGTTTTGGGGGGGTCTCTGAAGACCTTGCTACGACCCTGTCTGAAATAAACGTACATCGAACATTACAATTATTCTCAATAAATTCAATATAAAATTTGGGGGCTCTGTTTTCTCAATTTCGGGCCCCTTCAAAATTTTCAAAGGTAAGCACGTGCTTATCGTGCCTATTTGGTGATCAGGGTCTGGCATCCATCGCTCACAAGATGTCTGTTATCCATCGCTAAATCAGATTTCTAAAAAAAAAAGAAGAAAAAACCGACAAAAACAATCATTGCTACGTTTATAGTTTTTTTTCTTTGCTCAGAACAGCTGTCTTTCGTCAAAAAGTAATAAAACTAAAAAAAGAGAGAAATTCTTGATGTTCTAACTACGTATCTCTTTTTTGTCACTTTTTTTAAAATAGGAATAAACGCCATCGCCAAACAAAGAGGATCCAAAAGTCATGGCACCATATGAACTTGGAAGATGAAAATTTCTGCGATTTTCATTCTGGGGAGGAAAAGAAATGGCGTGTTGTCGCCACCATAGCTCAGTGGTTAGAGCACTGGTCTTGTAAACCAGGGGTCGTGAGTTCGATCCTCACTGGTGGCTTTAAGATTTAAATAAATGCTACCTTTTTGGGGAAATAATCAAATATCTATAATAATAAGGAAAGGAGTTTGTGTGTGTCTTTCGACGCTGTTCTGAAGAGATCGCACGTAGACTTATACATTTTGGTAGAAAGTACCTCTATCTCGAAGCGTGATTTTTTTAAAATTAGAATTCTTTATTTAATTTTTTAGGCGATTTTTTTACATTAATAAAAACAATTCGATTTCAATCTTTTAGCTTAGTTAATTTCAATCTATCCAATAGAGTAAATTTTGTCCTCTTTTCAGTAAAGTTTACCTGTAATTCGTATAGCTATTTTTTAATTTTGCGCGAATTTTTTTATGCGATGTATAGTGTATTTTGCGGCGATTTTTTGACATTGATAAAAGGAATTCGGTTTGAAACTTTTAGCCGAATATATTAAATTTTATCCCGCATAATTTTTAAATTTTAGAGATTTTTAATGCGATATTCAATACAATTTTTAGGGATCTTTGGTGTTTCGTGTCGATTTTTTTTTTCATTCATGAAAGAATTCCGATTACAATGTTTTATCCTATCATAGTAAATCTGTCTCCTGTGATTTTTAGGTAGATTTCGTAAGAAATACTACCTATTACATTCTCCCCTATGTTGGAATTTCTGAAAAATTTTTGCAGATCTACGCCGATCATGCCCCCTAGAACCCAAAACTTTACCTAATGTTTAGCGATTTTTAATGCAATTTTTAGCGTGTTTTTAGGTAGATTTCGAAAGAAATTAGTTTTAGATCTGTCTATCTATCTATCTATCTATATATATATATATATATATCACTTTTTTATGGACACGATAACTTCCATAATTCAGCATAAATCTTTTCCAAACTGTTACATAAAATCAAGGGGCAGAAAATGTCGGCCACGTTCGTTAACCCTTTTGTCTTTAAAAAAGGACACCTAATTTTTATTTTGCTGGCACACAGAATATTTAATTAAAACTTTCCATATTTGCCAAATATGAAAATAAGCAAATTCGTATTTTCTAATAAATTCGTTTATAAATTCTGGCTTCAGTCCATCATTTCATCAGTTTATAAACAGAATTATTCCGCGACAGAAAGGGTTAATGGACCAAATAACTTCCACAATTCTGCACAAATCTTTTCCAAACTGATACCTAAAACCAAGGGGCATAAAATCTAAAATCTCGGTTAAGCTCGTTAATGGGCAAAATCGGACCGAGGGGTGGAAATAGGGAAGGGTTTTGTGAAAACGGAAAAAAACTCATAACTTCTTAAATATAATACATATCAAATCATTTTAAAGTTATTATTACTTCTAGGAAAAGTGCCAAAATTTAATGTATGACAGAATTTTGATATCATTAAAAATGGTTCAAGGGGCGAAAAAAATAGGGTTTTAAGAAGAGAAAAAAGATCATAAGTTCGTCAATTTACAAGATATCAAATCCACTTAAATTTATAATAAACCTTCTTAATATTATCTACAACTTTTATATCGACAAGTTTTTGATAGGAACAACCCTTATAGAAAAAATAAATTAAAAACAAAAATAAATAGAAGGGTTGAAGAAGAATAAATATTCATAACTTCTTCAATTCACAAGATATCAAACCCACTTAAATTTATTATAAATCGTCTTAATATTATCTGCAACTTTTATATTGACAAGTTTTTGATAGGACCAAACCTTACAGAAATGAAAATATATCACATCTTCGTTAATCCGCCATTGATTCGATAAAAACGTATCATTGGCATGATGAAAATTTTTGATAACCCTCAGAGATGCTGTATATATGCTTGCATTGTAAAACGAGCACATGTGTCATTAAAAAAAAGGTCAGAATTTAAATTATATAGTGTAAGTGTGTGGTTCATTTAATGAAACAATCACCAAACGCTTTAACCTTATTATATAAATCTTCTTAATATTATCTATAACTTTTGTAGTAACAAGTTTTCGATAAGATGAACTCTACTAATGGATGATATTAGTAAAAATATTCTCAAGGGATGAAAAAAATAGGGGTTTAAGAAAAAATTTATATTAGCATGATTCTGACGAAACCAACTCTTACACAAAAATGAAATTAAAATCTCGTCAAAAGCGGCCAGATAAGAATGTTAAACTGGGTTTATCTCTAATCTTGATTTAGTTTTTGTTGGTGAAATTAGTACTTAACTTCGAAATCTACCTGTGCCTATAGGCCGAGCCGGCAGGAATTTTTTTTATATCCCAAGGTGATTTTTTGACATTCGGGAAGGGAATTTGATTTTAAACTTTTACGCTAATTAGCAAATTTTGTCCTCCGCGGCTTTCGAATTTTAGCGATTTTTATTGCGATTTTCAATGAGCTTGTTAGCGTTTTTTTTTTTTTTTTTTTTTTTTTTTTTTTTTTATAAATCCCACGGCAATATTTTGACATTCAGAAAAGGAATTCGGTTTCAAACTTTTATCCTAATTCAGAAAATATTTTTCGCCTAGCGGATTCTAATGCGATTTTTTTAGTTCCGCAGTAATTTTTTGACATTTGTAAAATGAATTCATTTTCAAACTTTTAGCTTTATATAATAAATACTGCAAAAAAATTTAAAAACGAAAAAAAGGGGAGGTGAGAAAGAAAAAAATTCATAACTTCGTCAATTCACAAGATATCCATTCCTCTTAAATTTATTATACATCTTCTTAATATTATCTACAACTTTCATCTTGACAAGTTTTTGATAGGACCAACTCTTACAGCAGAAACAAATGAAACAAAAATAGGAGTTGAAGAAAAAATATTCTTATTAAGGGTGTACTCAAATCCAAACTGCTTATTTTCTGATTCATTTTTAAATTTATTTTTCCTCTCAAACGCATGCAATTCGCAGATTCTCTTATTCAGAAATTATATAATGTCCATTTTTTGATAAAAGCAGAATATATTTCAAAAAATGCTGTCAAAGTGGGCATTTTGAACCGAATTTTCCGAAGCGATAGTGCTGGAAACGAAAAAAAAAATGATCGTAGTGGGAAAATAAATGTTTGTAAATCAAGTTCGAATTAATTGAACGAAAAATAAAAACACAGGTCGCTTATAAATCTCTTCAAAAAATCACGTCAGCAAGTTTCATGATTTTACTTTTAAAAATGAGCCGGAAAATGTGTCAGAAAATTTCGAGTTGTTGAGCGTGGAAAAATATTTTTATAAAACCAGCTCTTACAGAAAAATGAAATTAAAAACGCTTCAAAAGCGGCCAAATAAAATTGTTAAACTGGGTTTCTCTCTAATCTTGATTTAGTTTTTGTTGGTGAAATTAGTACTTAATTTCGAAATCTACCTCCGTCTGTACCTGTATTCCGAGCCGGCGGAGATTTTTTAATGTGATTGTTAGCCCTTTCGAGTTGCGCGGCAATTTTTTGACATTGGTTAAAAGGAATTCTGTCTCAATGTTTTACCATAATATAGTTAATTTTGTCCGCACAATTTTGTAATTTTAGCGATATTTAATGGGATATTCAATGTGGTTTTTAGCGATTTTTAGATATTAATAACGCTCCGCGTCGATTTTTTATCTTTCATGAAATATTTCCTATTACAATGTTATACTCAATTGTAGTAAATTTTTGCCCCAGCGATTTTTAATGCGTGTTTCAATGTGATTTTTAACGATCCTTTCGAGATCCGCGGCGGTTTTTTGACATTCGGAAATGAAATTCAATTTCGAATTTTTAGCCTAAAATAGTAAATTTTCTCTTCATCAATTTTTGCATTTTTAGTGATTTTTAATGCGATTTTTCAGATTTCACGGTGATTTTTTGACATTTGTGAACAGAATTCTGTTTCAAAATTTTTGCCTATTATAGTAAATTCCCTTCAACGCGATTGTTGAATTTTAGCGATTATTAGTGCAATTTTCAGCTTTTTATTTTTTCAGAGTTACGCGGCGATTTTTCTTTTTTTTAGCGCTTTTTATCTCAATTTTTAGCGTTTATTCGCATTTCATGGCAATTTTTTGACATTCGTTGTAGGAATAATTAGACTTCAAAATTTTATCCTAATACAGTAAACTCTGTCTAAGGCGGAATTGATCGAGACCGAGAAAATTTTCCGTAGTAGACAATATTCCGTCTTAGACAAATTTTACTCTATGTCTACGGATCCGCAGGGACTTGAAAATCTTTCCGAGTTAGACATAGATTTCCGTCTTACATAGAGTCCGCCTTACAAATAGTTTACTGTATAGTAAATTTTGTCCTTCGTCATTTCGTCATTTTTTTAAATAGTAAAAATGTGCAAAAATAACGAATTTTCGTCAAAAATAAGATCTGTTTAACAGTTGTAGTGAACCTAAATATTATATAATATTGGATATACTTAACAACTACTCAAAAAATTATAATTTAAAAAAAATTAGAATAAACTTTCATGTTCACCATTGGAAAGAGTCCCTTACATAGTTTTATCGATCCTAATTCTTTGAACCATTATATTTTAGCTGACTTCTTAAATATCAATGGTATTTTAGAGTTTATTGCACAGTGTAAGTTAACCCCCCCTCCCCCTCACCTATGCAAACTATCTATGTAAGTAACGCTGACGACAATACGCCGGTGGCAATGATAAAAGGAATCCATTTCCCTTTTTGGCAAATTTAATTACTTCGAAATATCACATAATTAAAACTTTTACACCGTCAAATAGGGAAAAAAGCGTACTTTCAAATGCAGTTTGCTTGCAAACTGTATCGCATTTTACCGATTCTTTTATGGGTTTTAAAATAATTTTTAAGCATGAATTCTTAACAAATCTATATGGCGTTCAATTCGATGGTGGAAGATTAACCCAGTTTGCACTTAAAATAATATAAATAGTTTAGCGTTTGTCTCCGGTTGATATTCCATAACAAATTTAGAACTTCAGAAATAAATAAGTAAATAAAATGATATAAATTTAACATAAATTTAACAGATGTGTAATCGAAATACGTTCTTAAACAGCGAAATAATCGGATTTAATAAGAAATATCTATGTAAGTAGCAAAATCTTTGACGATTTCTTTGTCTACTAACCTGAAGCATGCGGCTAAAATGAAAGCATAGCTTTTAATAAATTTCAAACCTTTATTTGAATAGATAATTTATATTTTTCATATAAAAATGCTTTTTGGTATTGTTTTTGAGAAATCTAAAATAATGTATTAAATATAAAAATTATATTAGACATTTCAATTAAGAACTGTTTTCTCTTATATTCTGTACACTGGTGAGTATGTTCTGTAACCCGGAATGCCTGGGTTGGATCTTATGGTTATGCTTAATGATCCACACTATGCTAACTATTAACTTGCTTAAACTTTCACTAGGGGGCTCGGCCCCCTGTTCGCTGACGCTCGCCAACCCCCATGAATTGCTACGCGATACCAGCTCGCTTCGCTCGCTCGCCACTATTTATGTCAACTCTAGCCAGAATGAGTGCTATCATAAATCATTATAACGTATTAAATTTACAAATATTTTTAATGTATAAAAAAGTAATGGAAAACTTTTTTGAAAATGTAAATAAAAATGTACCTTGGAAACAGAATTAATTTAAAACCTTAGTAAAAACACAATAAAAAAATATTTTTAGTTGGGCCGCTATGCGATCCGAGCAAGCAACATATAAAATTTACAAATATTTTAATTCATAAAAAGGTAATTGAAAATTTTGTTGAAAATATAAATAAATATTCATTTAATCAAAAGTTTGGTGCTGTGACTTGTTGATCATCATTGAGAAAGCTAAGCGAACAGGAAATTGGCGCCGTTTAAATTTAAATGGCATGTTAGTGTCAGATGGGGTCCTTCTCCTTTCATTTTGCCTATAGTATTGAAAATCACAGCTTAAATTAATTTAAAACTATAATAAGACACTTTAAAATATGCTACGCATCACGCTATCGAACTGTAAACAAATCGTTTTCGCCTGTGTCTAAATACAACCTTGGATCAAAAAGCTGATTCGCTGAATTCCTCACGTCACCGTAAAACGGACCAATAGCAATTGTCATTAATGTATTGCTCAAACGGTTTACGTTAAAAGAAAGATTCTGTCTGGATTTTGATTTGCTGAGTCTGTTGGGACATGTGACCTTAACTTAACCACTGAGAATCGTCGCTTTGGCTTGTTGCCAAATAGAAAGCTACAAATACAGCCCTTTTTTAGCGCTACGTAAGAGAAATATATATATATATATAGAGAGAGAGAGATTATAGTATTCCCTAATATATCTTTCAAAATCTTCTCGTCATCAGAAAAATGTTAGCATTTGATACAGTGCTGTAGTCATAAAATAACCAGAGGGTATACTTTATAGGTAGAGAGTATATGCGAGAGAGTATATACTATATTACACTATAGCTTTACGTTTGAAACAGAAGGTATACGAAGTTCTTAAAATTATCCAGAAGGTACACGATGATGGAACGAGGACTATATCACCGTATACCCTCCCTCCACTACATCCAGGGATGCAAGCGTTGAGCCCCAAATGCCTGTTTTTCACCACTAAATTTTAATAGTATTCTTCGCCTTGTTAAATCTCCGAAATTCTGTCATTAAATAAGGCGAGGAATACTATAAAAATTTAGTGGTAGCAACCAGACATTTGTGGTGCAGCGCTTGCATCCCTGATTCGATACTTTGATACTTATCTACTGCTTTTTCAAAAGCTGTTTTGTAATTATTACGTATTCTTCAAAAAAGGTGATACATTTTAACAGTTTTACTTATAAAATTTATTCCCTATTAAAAAATTACTTATTATTTATCATATCAGATTTTAAAAAAATTTCGAAACCAAACATCTTCTTTCTGATTGTGAAAATAAAATTTTTTCGGGAAAAAGGATTAGATAATGATTAATCTTGTAATGGCATTTTGATATAAGTTAACATGGAGCTATATAATCTGCTAGAAACTCTTTTGTATCGTTTGATTTTATCCAAGAGAAATAAACTAGCCTAACACAGCCTTAATTTTTACGCATTTTATTATATTCATGTGTTGCACTATAATAATCCAAGAAATTTTATGTTTACTATTAATAGCTGCATTAAACAGGATATATTATCTCAGTAATATTTTTAATTTGTGCTTTCACTTCCAATATTGTTTCTGGAACAAATAATACAGAAGTACAGTCGTGGAAAAAAAAAAGTAAACACCCCCTACTAACTCTTCGACAAATTATCGTACACGGCCGTTACTGGTACCGAATGATTGGTAATAAAGTCTACTTTTAAATGATGTATATAAAATTTGCTTAGGGGGCCATCTACATATTAAAACGAACCCAAACCTCATTTTCTTCAATGGCAATACCCAATTTTAACGAGATATTTCAAATCTTCGGTTCAAACTATGCCCAGACACCAAATTTCAAGTCATTTGAATGATAAGTTTTTGAATTATAAACATTCAAAATTTAGTGCTTCTAATGTTAAATTACATTTTCATATATTTATTTATATCTCCTGAAATTATGCTCCTAATGTGCTAATTTTTTGTGTAGCAATAATACTAATGTGCCCAAACATAAATACGCTGAATTTGTAATTTTTATAATTTTATGATATGAATTATGAATTATGAAATTAATATTCGAAAAAATTATGAATTGCAACCCACAATTTTTTTGATGGATTTAGATTTATTAAGTCCTGCTTTATGAAAATCCGAAATTTCACATTTTTCTTCCAAATAGTTTTCAAATTATGCTTAAAAAACGGCAAAATGATGGTTTAAGGGGCCATCTATGATAGAAGTGAGTAGATATTTCGAAATTTCTTCTGCTGTCCCGTTGTCTAACAGGCTTCCTTGACTGCTTAAGGTGCCTTGATCAAGGAGGAGGCTCTCTCGGTTAACAATCGACTACGGAACTTCAATTTGGATACAGCCCTTAAAATACGCACGTTTTATAATAATTAATTTCTCGGAAACTTATGGTACGAATTGCATAAAAATTGGTTTTTAGGCTAATTGAAAGGTGTAGAGTTCATTTATGCTGTCAGAATTGGGTATTGCCATTGAAAAAAATGAATTTATGGTTTGTTTTAATATGTAGATGGCCCCCTAAACAAAATTTATATGCACCATTTAAAAGTAGACTTTATTTTCAATCGTTCGGTACCGGTAACTTTCTTCTACGATAATTTGTTGAGGAGTTAGTAGGGGGTGTTTACTTTTTTTTTTTCCACGACTGTACATAGCTTGATAAGTATAATATATATATGTTTCTTTTACTGTAAGAGTATAATGACAATTACTATAGATTTAATAATAATAATACATATTAATTTAACATAGATCAGACATTGAAAGGATTTTTTTAATTAAGAGAATTTGAAAATGTTCAGCTTACTTTAACAGGAAGCACTGAACCATTTGCAAAAGAGACATAAACACTGGAAAATTGATCTTAACGCATCTCGATGTCACGCGGTATGTTGATTGGATCTTTTCCCCCAAAAAGCCATTAAATGCTTCTTGTAGAAATTTATTGCGCATGTCAGCTTATTGTAAATGGTAGATTATCCGATTTTTATAGTTCATTTGTTCTATTAAAATGCATCTCTCCTATAAATTGGTGCGCATCGGTTAACGAGAATGATTTGAGACGCTGTTTTTTATTTTATTTTTTTTTTCCAGTCTTCCATTAGGAAACGTCACCTTCAATAATTTTTTATTTCAAGTGAAACATTTACTTAAGATTAAAAAGATCGTTTTTTTTTTTTTTTTTTTAGTGTTCTGTTTCATTTTGATTTTAGATGTTTTAAAATCAAAGATATAATTAATTCAAAACAAAAATAGAATAGTTTTTCCCAATTTATGATTATGGTACATCATAAATTCGGATGATGATTTCGTGTCTGATATCACTTAAAAACTTGTTTTTGTCGATGTAGCGTGCTTACTGTATATTACCCTAGGATTTGGGTAAAAGAAACGTTTATGAGAAACATAATCTGACAATTTTTCGTCCTTCTTTATGCAACTTAACAATATTAACATCTTTAAAGTTTAAACAACCATAGAAGGAAAATTAATAAAAAGATACTTGATTTAAAGTTCCTTTTAAACATTCTGAAATATTATTGGCAGCTATTTGATAATAAACATTTAACCTACCTGAAGCCGAAATCAATCAAAATGCTTTATTTGTAAATATTTCGATTTGTCTATCCCGAATTTTCCGCGATCTCATGAACATGTTGCGCAACGTAATTTCGTTTTACAATTCGAAGACACCATAAAATCAACATGTTTGCCTTTCTGTATGCAGTGATGCATCGAAGCTAAAATAACCATTTTACAGGGGAATTTACCCTTGTAAGTATACATATGAAGATTTCAGTCGGTGGCAATCGCTCAAATGTAAGCCTATTTTCGATATTAGCATGTTGATATTTAGACCTTTCAAATCTTCATTATCTGATGAATCATAACGCAAACGCACATTTAAGACGCTCCAGCTTTCTTACCTGAAATCACTAATTAAGTATTCTAATCACAATAGCTTTTCATTGAACGCAAAAAAGTGGTTTTATTGCAAGGTTTTCGCAGTCACAGTGCATATTCTCCTGTGAAAAAACGCTAGACGTGCTGGAGCGCTAAGAGCTGGATTTATTTTTGAATGGGGAATATTGAACTCGTCTCTGTAGAAAAATCGGATTATAAATTTGATTGTCACTAAGGAAAGTATTCTCTCCTATGCTTGATTATTTTCTTGATGTAATGACGCGCCGTGCTGTTTGCTCAGTTACAAACTATTTTTTTTTTTATTTATTTAACTCGATATTTTGTGAAATAGCACAGCGTCTAAGGAAAATGCGTACAATTGAGACCGTACCATCTGACGTACATTGGAACCTATTATGTATGTGAAATATCCTTCCATGCAAAATTCATGAAATGGGTTTTTCCTGTTGCTGTTATTGACTTCTTTTTCCCACATATTACAACCTGTGGTCGTTAATGAAGAAGCAAGTTTCATTTTTATGCTAATTAAATAGTTCTGTTTAAAAGATTATATATTATAGAGATTTGATTGAAAAGCAAAATTCTCTTTCCAAGAATAAGCTTTCATTATTATGTCCTCCTTGTCCTGTGGAGATATTATTTACTTAGACAGTTGTTTCGGAGCCCAAAAGTAAGTTTTACACGCAATAAGAAGTAAATAAATAAAATACGTTTTCTAAATTACTCGAAAGTAAAACAAAGTTTATTCATGAGCTCCCATCAGACAAATTTTCCGTGTGGGGCCCTAAATTTTCCCTACAAAATAAAATACTAAAAAAAGTGGAATATTATCTGTAGGGTTGTCTTATAAAATCAACAAACCTCTCAGAAAAATAGGCACAAGTTGGTGATATAAATAAATCAATATATATCTGCATATTGAAAGTATTCACATACAAGTATACGCAAATGTTAATAAAGCCATTAATTTTGTGTATGAAACATGATAAAGAAGCCATATTATTCAGGCGTTGCTCTTCCTTAAACAGGATGTGTTATTTACACGCATTTTTGAAAGCGTAATCGTATGACAACATGTGATGAGAAACTAAGATAAATTGAGAAGGAACAAACAGTACATTTATATAACACGCAAGCTATGCTTGAAACAAATTTGCATCAATTCGTCAAAAAATAATTTCACGAAATTCTTTAAGCGAGAAAAGTCATTTTTATTTTTGCATACAGATCTCTCAAGCATCAAAAGAACGATTTACCTAAACAGAATTTATTCAATAACCCGATAATAATATTTCCATTTTAGCTTGCAAGTTTATCAACAGGTCTAAAAACATTCAAATTCATTTTAGCCGCTGCAATAATTGCCAACCAGCCTGTAACAGCCATTTTGAGATGCATAATTCTCAGATTTCATTGTTCTCTGTTTTTCCATTTCAAAAAGCAATACGCAAAAAAATTAGTTGTGCTTTCTAAAACGTCACTTCTAAAACTAAAACTAGACTTCATTTGGCAATAGGCGAATTACATCAAAGGTCTTTTCTGATTTTATTCCCTGCACGAGACTGAAGTGCGTATTGTCACCATGGTTTTTAGGAAAGATAAAAATCACAAACGATTCAATTCCTTTGGAAGCGATTTATTTACGTAACGAAAGAAATTTAGAATACCGGTAATTCCGAATTTATACATTTTAGAAGGTAGCTCATTGCTCTATTGTTTTAACAACTATCTAAAAAGGTAACTTGTATGCAGATTTATTGAAAGAAAATTATTTTATTGAGAAAAAAATGGCCTACTGGCTTATGAAACATGAAATGTTCAGCTCAGTATTTGTTTCAGATGGTCACGTGATATGCGCTTTTATAATACAGATATATTAAGGGAATTCGGAAAATACACAATCTGTTAATTTCTTTTGAAATAACAAAAGAATTACAAAAAAAAAAAAAAAAAGCCATGAAAAATGTAAATTTTATTTCGAAAATTTTAGCTAGTCCTTGATGATTTTAATGTTTTTCTACAATGGAAGTAAATGGTAGGCTTAATTGGACAGCTAACAATTCACTTTTGCAAGTTTTAATCTCCGAGACAAGAATAAACGTATTCAAAAATTGAATAAAAGACAGTTACAACTTGAGATCGTAGTAATTATTTTCATTCATAAATAAGAAAAGACAGTTGATATAATGTCAATTAAATCATTTATACATAACTTCTCTGGAATTGCATTTTCGTTTTAGCAATAATTCTATGCTGTCATGTTTCTTAGGATAAATTAAAAAGGCTTGATGTGATTTAAAAGGAAAACTGCTATTAGACAAACATGCATTTAGATAAAATGGCTGAGAAACTAGGCGAGGGCTGCTGTAATTCGTTAATCAATTCAATGTCACAACAACTCTAATTTGATGCCTGGTGCAAAAAACATATTAGCCGACAGAGTCGCTTATTTCTTTCAATCGCTCGAAAACTGTTACATCATTTAAGATAAAAGCACCTCGATCAGGAAAAATAACCATTATTGTCACATTGTTGAAGGGAGGACGGGAATCTATTGTCGATTCATTAACTTGTATGTTATTAATCTTTAAACAAATTAAACACAACCACGTTCAGCATCAACCTAAGAAATGTATTCAGTTGAATCGATATTAGGGGAAATCTTTCATTAGTCGTTATTACTTTCATTTGTTGGAAAAAGACTTTATACTATTGTGTGTATTGATATTGTATTTAAACATGTAAATAATGTATTAATCATGAAGTATTCAACAAGACGTTAATTTAAGTAATTTAAAGGTATTTAATAATCTTAAAAACTTAGCGCATAAATAAAATTTACCAATAAGGCACGGTTTATTGTTATTATCTTATGCAGGGACATGCGGGGCAGCTGCCCGCCCCCCCCCCTTCTTAGCCCCCCCCCCCATAAGAGTAATCAGGATTTTCATTAAAAGGTGCCACATGATTAATTTTAGCCAAAAGTGACCAAAATTCCTATATTTTCAAACATTTAGGAAGAAGTGCGGTCCCCCTCCCCCTCTCTACTTCCAGTACCCCCTGCACCCATGTAAAAAAAAAAAAAAAAAAAAAAAAAAAAAAAAACTATATGATTAAAAAACTAATGATTAAAATTTTATTACGACAACTTAGTATTCTATTGTTTTCAAAAGAAATTCTTTATTAACGTTTTCCTTGCAGTGTGGCAAGTTAAAACAGTTAAAACCATTCATTATGATCAATTGGGGCATTTTCTTTTAGACATCTTATAACGTGCGTAGATAAGCAAAGCAAAAAATAAATACTCGTGTCAACCGATCTATCATTTTTTCTGCTATTAACCTACTAGTATTTTTTGTTAAAGTTGTGACCATCATTTTGTGATACCCTGTTTACAGATGGAAGAAGTACCGGGTACAAAATTTATGCATATATACAATACAATACGTATGAAGTTTAGTACTAGCCACTTCCACATTATTCCAAAAGAATTCTATAGATATATAGAAGGGGGCCCCCCCAGAATGATGCTTGCCCCGGGGCCCCCTAACCTTAGTCGGGCCCTGATGGCACTATAAAATGTTTACGCGCTTGGGGCCGATGCACCTCTCGCACCACACTTGTTGTGCCTCTCCTCTGAATCAATGCAAAAAACAATACTTCCGATTATCCGTCACTCACGGGACCGACGGGGTGGCGGATAATCGGGGTAGACGGATAATCGAAAGACAGTACTAGGCCATTATTAAAATCACATTTTTATTTGTTGGTTTATAAATAACAATATTTAAACGCCTCTTTTATTCGCTGTGTATTTAGTGAATAAAAAGCACAATTTAATAAAAAAATAATTTATGGGACAGATTTAAAATTTTACAGAGTAAGTATAAAGTACCTGTTTTAATACAAAATAATCCGTTTTACATTATTGTTTACGTTTTGCTTGTGCACTTACTGTAGCTAGATAATGAATATTACGTAATAAAAGTCCTTGGGTTGCATCTGCTTCTTCATGCAGAATAGCTTCGCCTCACTCGGGTTTATTTTAGATGTGAGTTTTTTGTTGTTCGTTTATGATTTTTAAAAAACGAAAAGGCGGGTGGCGGTTAAACGAGGGTGGCGGTTGATCGAATGGCGGATAATCAGAAGTCTACTGTAGACCTATTTAGAGCCCTTTAACATGGTTTATCTATTCTAGCCATTAATCGTTCATCTTAAGATAATCTGCTTATTATAAGGGTTCCCCTGTCCGGTGTTTGACATGATAGTCTGTGTGAAGTTTGATATAAAAGTTCGCGAGTTCGATTTCATGTTCTGCCAGTTAGGTGGGTTGTGTAAAGTCTTCAACACAAAGGAAATTTCGGGGGTTTTCACTTCAAAAGTCTTCTCTGAAGATATTCCACTTATAGCAAAACAGATAATTTTGGCTATTTCTTAGATACGCGAACGATCTTATATTATGCCCGGAATTATAATTAATTAAATTAATTTTAATTAATTAATTAAAATAAACAATTAAATTTAAAAAATCAAAAAACCCGACTGCATAAAAAACGAACTAATTATTTCTCATCAAGGAGAAACTATTTTTTTTTTCAATGCCTACTATTAGCTCACACTCTGGCTATATATATCTTGTTCAAATTTTCAATCGTTAATAAAACGCTTATTATTTATCCAATAAAGCTCAAATAAATTTTTTTAAACTTGTAGTGGATGACACTTGATGTTAATCCAGTTATTTTCAAATATCAATTAATTAATTTAATTTAATTAATTAATTTTCAATAATCGAGAGAGCCCTCTTCTTGATCAAGGCATTTTAAGACGAGAGAGACCTCTTCTTGATCAAGGCATTTTAAGACCTAGAGAGCCCTTTTCTCCATCAAGGCATTTTAAGACCGAGAGAGCCCTCTTCTTGATCAAGGCATTTTAAGACCAAGAGAACCCTCTTCTTGATCAAGGCATTTTAAGCGCCACTCTAGAAGAAAGAAGAATGGGAGAAAAAAAATTTCTCTTATTGACCTAAGTAGGAATTGACTTATATATATATATATATATATATATATATATATATATTACTTGTTTATATTACTTATCTATTATTTATTTTTTTTACTTGTATTGATGACTTTTAAGTTGTGTTTAATTGTTAGTTCCTATATATAAACACTGTTTTGATTAGGTCTATAGATGTCTATGATGGTTAGAGTTGCAGTAAAGCTAGAGATCCTACCTACACAACTTCCAGGTTGTATAATATTTTAACGGAGCTTCTGACTGTAAAATAGTCAATGAAACATCGTCTTCATTTTGAAAGACCTATCCAATGATATGCCACTCAATAGGTTGAGTAAATATTTTTTCGTCTCTACCGCCATTTTGTATTTTACGGCCGCCATTTTGAATTTATAAAAACAAAACCTAGCCTATAACCATCGGGCCGTTAAGACGAATTGATAGAGACCTCATTCATTAAAATACATCCAGCTGTTGGGATGTTTCGAGGGTATAAAAAATTCCACATACACAAATACGCGTGAAACACATAACCCTTCTTTTCAGTCCGGAAATTAATTAAATTATGCCATTATGATTATGCCCAGTTCAGTTATTAATCGTAAGGTCTAACAAAAACACAAAGTCTAACAAATGTACACTTTACGAGTGACATCTGTAAATGTCATGTTAACTCTAGTTTAAAAGCACGTGTCTTTTCATGTGTTCATATTAATGGATGTTTCGTTTCATGTGCAGAATTACACAACTCAAAAAGAATTAATCTATGTATAGGCATCTTATATCACGGTTCAAATATTTGTGTTATTTGAGATCAGAAAGAGTTGGTATCAAGAGGCATATCATATAATTCAAATATTCAGCTGACTGATAATAAAGACTACATCAGTCGCTGTTCGTAGGATTTTCTCACAAATATATGGACTTAATAGTACTGCATTTGAACATACGATTATGAAAAAGGGGTGAATTTTCATTTGTTACTGCATGTGAGTTTTTTAGTGAAATATTTATGAGCAGAAACTTGCTCCGAACAGACGAAATGATAGCATAATGAAAACCGAAACATCTGGTGCTCTAGAAAATGTCCTTAACTCTACTCGAAAATTTAAACTGAGTATACTTTGTTTGTTGCTGGAACAAGTATATAAAATATCTTGCCTTTGAATATGTAATTTCGTTTTAAAATTCGAATGCACCATAAAGTTGACACATTTGCTCTTCCGTACGCACTGATGCGTCGAAGTTAAAATAATCATTTTGTATGCTTATTTACAGTTACATATACAGTGGCTCCCAAAAATGTTCGCACACTTTAGAAATTTATAGTAAAAAGGCATTTCCCTGGAACTGAATTCGAATATGAAGTCCAGTGTTTTTCCACATCAACTTTATGTTATTCTAAAAAATGCTCAATATTTCTTTTTATTATTGACTGATTTTCTTTTTATATAAAAATGAAAACGGAAGGAGGCAGAGAAAGAATACGCCACAAACGCCTTCGTACACTGAAACATTTTCGGATAAATTCATAATTAAAATTATCGTTTGTCGTATTATTTTTACTTTCTTCTATCTTCAATAGAAGAAAGTATTGTAATCGAAATTTTTTTCGACTTGGGGTTTTCGACGGATTTACACGTTTTAGGGGTCAGAGATCCCAAAAAACATGTTTATAGAAAATGTCTGTATACTGTAGACCATGATCTATATCTGTAGCGAAAACATTTCATAAAAGTATTGCATTTTTTAAATAATCATTTTTTTGGAAATCCAGGTTCGTAATTCCTTGAATACAACGATAGACAAGTACAAAAAGAAGAACTCTGCAAATTTGACGGCAGGATGGCTTTATTGCATATAGACATGAGATGTGTAAATGCCAGAGAGGGACCCTTTCAGTTAGCTGTTAAGAGTACGATGGACAGAGAAGAAATGAATAATTTGTCAGATATCGTTGCTAATGTGTCGAGCCAAAATCTTGGTACCCTGGACCATTATAACCCCAAAGATATATCATTTAATGGAACTTTGAATTAAAAAGTAGCCAAAAGAACCGTTGATTGGCGTTCTAACATTTAAACGTACAAATACGAATGCAAAAGCTACTTGATGGGAAATATGCATTTCGAAGCAGCAACACAGATGCCGGGCGCCGATTTTAATATAAACAGAGTATATATATGCGGCCGAAAAGACATTTGTATTGATTATAAAACTAAAAATTAACACTGAGTGTATAAATAATTGCTACAACTGGAGCATATGGTCAAAGAATATCTTTTTTTATATATTCGTTAACCGAAGAAAAGTATGCTCGAACAGTTAATGATAGGATGAGAAAAAGATTTGTTTTTGATTTACTTCATTAATGGCTGTGGGTGAACTTGGGAAACTTAAGTAACTGAAAACTAAAGCGCAAAAGAGAAGAAGAAATAGATATATTCTTTTTAGAAAGGAGAGGAAGTTTTGATTCAGTTTATAATTATGAAAGGAGAAATTAAATTTTAAAATGGGAATTTAATTTTACAAAGGCGATAAATAATGATATGTGATGATATGTTATTTTCAACATCACAGTCTGTCTGTCCGTGTGTCCGTATGTCGCCATTGTACCATCGAAAAGTGTATGAAGTTATGCATAAAATTGAACCAATTTTTTTTTTAAGTTTGTGGCTATGGCAAGCAGGTCCTCCATTAATTTGGAAAAAATCCGCCGGTAGGGGGCGCTGTAATAGAGATTTTTGTGGCATTTTGAATATTGCACCATCGAAAAATGTATGAAGTTATGCATAGAATTGAACCAATTTTTTTATATAAGATTTTGACTGTAGAAAGCAGGTCCTCCCTTAATTTGGAAAAAATCCGCTGGTAAGGGCCGCTGTAATAGCGATCTTTGTGCGTTTTTGTGGCATTTTGAATATTGTACTATTGAAAAGTGTATGAAGTTATGCACAGAATTGAGCCAAATGTTTTGCGTATGTTTTTGGCCATAGCAAAAAAGTCCTCCCTGAATTTGGAAAAATTCCGCCGAAAGGGGGCACTATAATAGCAATTTTTGTGTAATTTTCTTTCGAAGTTGATATAACATTGAACTAATAAAAATGAAATATTTACATTTGTAACAACATTTTGCAATATTAAAATATATGAGATAGAAGAAAGTTTTGGGATTGGCACATCAAACTAGTTATTTTTGCATTGTGGGGACATTTAAGAAATCGTTTGGCTTTAATTTTTGCTTGCTTTATCCGTAATATTCCATTTATTATTTAAATATGGCTGGTTGTCGTTAGAAACAACTAACAGCATTCAAAAATTGATTATCTTTCATCATAGTAGTGGTAAATCAGTTCGGAATATTGCTAAATTAGTTAATTTAACCCATTCTATGGTGTAGTATGTGATAAAACGCTTTAAAGAAGAAAATCGGATCGAAAGCAAGACAAGAAAAGATCGTCCATCAAAGTTAACACAACGTGATCAGAGATTTATAATTAGAAAAATTGTAAAAAATCCACATTTAAGGGCTGTAAAAGTTGCTACAAAATTTAAGGAAAAATGTTCTACTTCAATTTCACCTGAAACTATTCGACGACTGCTGATATCAGTTGGATTAAATGGGCGTTCTGCTAGTAGAAACTTTTTGTTAATGAGAAAAACAGAAGCTTAGGCTTCCCTTCGTAAAATCGATGATAAATAAACCTGAATCGTATTGAAATAATGTCTTATTTGCAGTTGAAAGAAAGTTTAACATTTTTGGGTTCACATTAGGGGTTAACATCACATTGGGGGTTAACATTAGGCGTATAATTGCATGGAGAAGAAAAATTAAGAACTTAATCCGAAGAACTTAGTTGGAACAGTTAAGAGGCTACTTCAGTCAAATGAAAAGACGCATTCGCTAATGCTAATCCTATGGAAGAAATTTATAAAGATATCTCGGTCGCATTTCAATATTTTTAAATGATTTCTTTTGCATTGAATAGTTGAGATCGATCTGTATGCAGGTCGTTTTTTTACTTTTTCGATTTTGATTGCAGATATTTTTTATAAGGAGGCTTTTACTTTCGAAACCGGTTCCGAAAATGAAAGTGTCCTCATAAGAAATACCTGTAAACAAAATCGAAAAAGTAAACAACGGCTTTTATACAGATCAATCTCAACTATTCAATGCAAAAGAAATCATTTTAAAATATTGAAATGCGACCGAGATATCTTTATAAATTTCTTCCATAGGATTAGCATTAGCGAACGGGTTTTTTAGGTAGCTTTCTTTACAAAAAGCTACCTATTGCAGCCGTTCGGAGGAAAGCGATTTCAAAAAATTTTGGTATATTTTCATCGATCATGACCCCCAGACCCCGAAACCACCCTCCGTTCACAATTGATATATATATATATATATATATCTCACCTATGTCATACTCTAACTCTCGTATTTATGAACCGATTTGGATGTAATTCGGTGTGTACATTGTACATACCAATGTCTCGACCGAGTTCGTTGGCCAGCTTCATCCGCCATTTTGTTTCAAAATGGCGGCATTTAAAAATTTTAAAAAAATTTTAAATTTGAAATGTGGTACCAAAAAATTGAAAATGGAAAAATATTTTTTTTCTTATGTATTTGACCTTTATACAAAGACTCCGCAGCAGTTTTTGTTTTGTCTATATCTTAAAAAATGGCTGAGTTATAGCATTTTGAATTTCTAGCGAAGCTGACATTTTGAAACGTCCTGAATTTTGTCACGCGATAAAAGGCGTATTTATGAACCGATTTGGATGTAACTTCGTTTATACATAGTACAGACCAATGTCTCGACCGAGTTCGTTGGCCAGCTTCATCCGCCATTTTGTTTAAAAATGGCGGCCATTTAAAATTTTAAGAAAAATTTAAACTTGAAATGTGGTACCAAAAAATTGAAAATTGAAAAAATATTTTTTACTTATGTGTTTGACCTCGGTAAAAAGATTCGGGAGCAGTTTTTGTTTCGTCTATATCTTAAAAAATGGCTGAGTTATAGCATTTTGAATTTCTAGTGTGGCTGACATTTTGAAACGCCCTGATTTCTGCCACGTGATAACAGACATATTTATGAACCGATTTCGATGTACCTTGGTGTGTACATAGTACATACAAATAACTCAACCGAGTTCGTTGGCCAGCTTCATCCGCCATCTTGTTTCAAAATGGCGGCCATTAAAAAAAATTTTTTTTTAATTAAATTTAAAATGAGATACCAAAAAATTGGAAAATGAAAAAGAGTTTTTTCGTATGTGTTTGACCTTAATACAAAGATTCTGGAACAGGTTTTGTTTCGTCTATATCTAAAAAAATGGCTGAGTTATAACATTTTGAATTTCTATTGTGGCTGACATTTTAAAACGACCTGATTTTTGTCACGCGATAACAGGCGTATTTATGAACCGATTTGAATGTAACTTGGTCTGTACATAGTACATACCAATGTCTCGACCGAGTTCGTTGGCCAGCTTCATTGGCCATCTTGTTTCAAAAGGGTTGCCATTTAAAAAAAATGTAATTTAAAATTTAAAATGAGGTATTAAAAAATTGGAAAATGAAAAAGATTTTTTTCATGTGTTTGGCCTTGATACAAAGATTCTGGAGCAGTTTTTGTTTCTGAAAATTTGTTCTTTTGTTTATATCTTAAAAAGTGGTTGAATTATAGCACTTTGAATTTCTATCATGGCTAACACTTTGAAACGATCTTGTATTTGTCTCGCGATACCACACGTATTCGCCTATTTCGATGGAAGAAGGCATGTGGATAGTATACATCAATATCTCGACCAAGTTCGCTGGCCAGCTTCATCAGCCATCTTGTTTCAAAATCGCGGCCATTAAATTAAAATATATATATATTTAAAGTGAGGTGCAAAAAAATTAGAAATTGAAAAAGGTTTCTTTCTTAAGTATTTGACCTTGATATAAGGATTCAGGAGCATTTTTTGTTTGTCTTTATCTTAAAAAATGGCTCAGATATAGCAGTTTCAATTTCTAACGTGGGTGACATTTTGAAAAATCTGATTTTTTGCCTGCGACAGCACTCGTATATATCAACCGATTCCGATGTGAGTGAGCATGTGCACAGCAATTACTAAGGTCTCGACCAAGTTCACTGGTTAGCCTCATCCACCATGTTGTCTTAAAATGGCAGGCACTTTAAGAAATCGCCGAATTTGGCAGCCAAATATAAGTTACTTTAAATAAAAGCAGCTTGGATAAAGCTGACTAATTTCGCGAAATTCTCATTCATAATGATTTAGTATTGATAAAAATTAGTATTGAATCTCCTACATTCGGTTTCCACTTAATTGAGCTTCGTGTGTTTGAATAATATAAGTTGGCTTTTTTAAAATAAGGAATATGAAAGCTACCTCTTCCTCCCGGCACTGGCCGGAAGGACTTTTTTTGTTTGACTGAAGTAGCCTCTTAAGCATGGCGGTGGAGGTGTCCTTGTGTGGGGGTGCATGGCAGCATCAGGACTAGATAATTTGGTATTTATTGATGGCATAATGAATCATGAACTTTATTTAAATGTTTTAAAATACAATTTAAAATTATCAGCCCAAAATTTGGGTATTGGAAACAACTTTGTTTTTTATCAAGATAACGATTCTAAGCACACGGCTCTCAAAGTTCGCCTCTGGTGTCTCTATAATTGTCCATAAATTCTGAAAACACCACTTCAATCGCCGGATTTAAACCTAATAGAGCATATTTGGAAAGAAATTGGGGTTAGAGTACGAAGACACGACATCAAAGCGAAAAGCGAACTAAAAACGGTAATGATCGATGAATGGATGAATATTGATGCAGAAATTACAAAAAAAAAAAAATTAGTGAAATCTATTCCTAGACGTTTAAAAACTGTTGTTTGTACTAAAGGATATCATACTAAGTACTAATTTAACGAAATATTACACTATTTACTAATATGTAAAGATTTTTTTTTTTTTTTTAAGTGTACGAAGATTTTTGTGTGGTAACTTTTTCGTTACTTTTGGTTATTGTTTTTTTTTTTTTTTTTTTAAATAACGTTTTACTATGTTTTTAAAATATTTTACGTAGTTTTGTTAAGAATAAGTTGTAGTTCTTATTATTAAATACACTTTCTGAAATATTAATTTTAATTAATGTATAGAACACAATTTCATTGAAATTCGTAAGTGTACGAACTACGAACACTTTTGGGAGTCACTGCAGCCAGATTTCAGTCAGGGGCAATCGCACAAATTCAAGCCCATTTTCCAGGTTCCATTCCAGGTCGTTAAGTTGTAGTTCTTATTATTAAATACACTTTCTGAAATATTAATTTTAATTAATGGATAGAACACAATTTCATTGAAATTCGTAAATGTACGAACTACGAACACTTTTGGGAGTCGCTGCAGCCAGATTTCAGTCAGGGGCAATCGCACAAATTCAAGCCCATTTTCGATATTACCATGGTAATATTTAGACCATTCAAATCTTCATTATCTGATAAATCATAACGCAAACGCACTTTTAGACATTCCAGCTTTCTTACCTGAAATCACTAATTAAATATTCTAATCACAATAGCTCGACGTGCTAGAATCTAGAAGACCTGGTTTTCTTTTTACCAGGAATATTGAATTCGTCTCTGTGGAAAATTCGGATTGCAAATTTGATTTTTATTAAGGAAAGTATTATCACTTATGCTTGGTTATCTTCTTGATGTAATGCCGTGCCGTGCTGTTTGCTCAGTTACAAACTATCTTTTTCATTTAACTTAATATCTTGCGAAACTGCACAGCGTCTAAATAAATTGCGTACATTTGAGATCATACCATTTGACGTACATATTGCGTGATAAATATCCTTCAGTGCTGAGTTCATGAAATGGGTTTTTCCTGTTGCTGTTTTATAGACTTCCTTTCCTCCCATATATCCCCCCCCCCCCCCCCCCCTGTGGTCGTTATCGAGAAGCAAGTTTCTTTAGCCCTTTTCACTTTCCCCCCATCGGAAAGGTTATAGAAATAAGGCGCTTTCGATTTCAACGAATGAATTATTCTCGTGCAAGTAATGAAATCAAAGGCGGATTACCCATTAGGCTGAGTAGGCTAAAGTTTAGGTCCCGGATGGATATGGGCCTTCTTTTCTTAGGGATTTCTTTTTTTTTGGGGGGGGGGGGTCCTTCATAAAAGCTGATATTTTATGCAAAAGAGAAATGATATTCAGCATTATTTGTTTCACTCATTTATTGAATCTTATAGGATATTGAAATATAGATGTATTCTAAACACTATTTCCCTCTTAATTTCTTCTTTATTTATAAGAAGAAAGTACTGGTTTCTTAAGGGTACTTATCTGGTGAAGAAGAAAAGAAATGGAATCCCATGTTATCCAGGGAAAAATACTTATCCTTCTTGTTCATTTAAATTTGGAAATTTCAACTATATTTCTTTTCAGTATCTTCTTCGTATATAGAAAGGTTCTTTATCCCTCTGTAAGCTTTGAATTTTTATACATTTTTCCAGTCCAAAGTTACAAATGAGTAAAAAGTACTTTTTATACTTTTCGGAATTTTTTTAAATTTTAACACAAATTTCAAAATACTCATAATTATCTTTAAAACATTTTAAATCACAGAGGAATAAGTAACCTCCCTATTATGTACTGAAAAAAGAAAAGAACATTGTTGAAATTTACAAATTTGAATGAACTAGAAGGATACGTATTTTTTCCCATAGGATAATATGGGATTCCACTTTTTTTCTACCATACCAGATAAGTTCCCTTAATAATGGTTCTAGTTTGGGATGGATTTACAATGAGTGGCTTTTGAAGCCACGGCGGACAGGGCGAGTTTTTGTCAGCACCTCTATAAATGATATCTTTTGAAAAAAGTAATACGTTTTAATCAAGCATTTTACCTATTTTTCTCTCCTTAGTTTTTAGTGCGCTGGGCAATCACCTACTCTTGCCCTTATTCTAGTGAAATTCATTGTTAAACTAAGAAAGTTATTTGAGAGTAGATATTCCATATAATGTCTCTGTGAAAAAGCATTTATTTATAAATTTATTTATTGCAAATCCATCCTAAAACAAAATATATTCAGAAGACTAAAAAATGTTCTCAGAATCATTATACCGAGTATTCAAAATAGATGTATGTTTGATTATCTCACACATCGTCGTTGATGATAGAAACGCACTTCCAATTGCAAAAATTCTACAAATCAAGAAGATCTTTTAGATATGGATTTGTTTTATAAGAAACTGTACACGTATTAAAATACGAAATTTTATTTTTTTATATGGTCCGTGCTTATAAAAATTTATATTTAGAAAAATGTTACCCTTTGTCTAGGAATGACATTTGGAAATTCTCAATCTCTTACGACCAAAAGTTGCCGCATTATGATACTTTGAATTTATCAAATTTCAATATTTACCTGCACTAAAAGTAATTCTTTCTGTTTTTAGAGCCAGAAAACACTGAAATATATTGCTTTGAAGGAGGGAACGGGCTATCTAAAAAAGTCAAGTCGGGGGAACGGGTTATCGAAAAAAGTCAAATTTTTCATTAATCTTTGTAGGAAAATGAGGTAAAAACAACAAAAGAGAGCGACATAACGGAGTTTCATAACTGCAGTTACATCAGAAAGTTTTGTAAACAATTATAAAATCTGGCACAGCAATACAAAATAACAATGTAAATAGCTATAAGAAACGAATGAAATAAAGTAAACTTAACTCCAAATCCCTAGTTTTGCCCCAACAAGACAGTGGCTGGAATGTATATTTGAAATACTTTATATTCATTAATACACACTTACAAAATGAAATATTCAAATAAAATAACCCTTGTTCTTTTGCTATGGAAAACTATACATAATCTTTAAAATATGATATGTAGTTGCAAACAAGGTCATTCTAAATGAAAACAAATATGAATTCTTGTTGCAGTTGTTTGTAAAGGTAATGTTTTGTCTTTTGGGTTAGAACAGTGATTCCCAAAATTGGCAATATTGATCCCCAGTATGTGACTGAAGTCATTTATAGAGAAATAAGAGTGACGTGTATTTTAGAGGGCGATTTTATACAATTTTGAGGGATAAGCAAATTTTCGCAAGAAAATTTTCTAGTAAACGGATGGAATTCTAAGAAAATACTAAAGAATAATTAAACATGGTATCGGTGTCATTCTTCTCACTATCGAAATCTATGCGGGTATCTTGTGAGTTTGTACAGTCGTGGAAAAAAAAGTAAACATGCCTTACTAACTCTGCAAAAAATTATCGTAAAAGAAAGTTACTGATACCACATGATTGGTAATAAAGTTTTCTTTTAAATGATGTATATAAAATGTGTTTAGGTGACCATCTACATATTAAAACGAACCATAACTTTTGTTTTCTTTTTCAATAGCAGTACACAATTGCAAATTCAATGTATTTATGTTTGGGTAATTTAGTATTATTGCTACACAAAAAATAGCACATTAGGAGTACAATTTCAGGAGATATTAATGAAAATATGAAAATGAAATTTAACATTAGAAGCACTAAATTTTGAATATTTATAATTCAAAACCTTATCATTCAAAACATTTGAAATTTGGAGTCTAGGCATAGTTTGAACCGAAGATTTGAACTATCTTGTTAAACTAGGGTCTTGTCATTGAAAAAAAAAAATGAAGTTTGGGTCCGTTTCAATATATAGATGGCTCCTTAAGCACATTTTATATACATCATTTAAAAGTAGACTTTATTTCAAATAGTTCCGTACCAATAACTTTCTTCTACGATAATTTGTTGAGGAGTTAGTAGGGTGTTTACTTTTTTTTCCCACGACTGTACATGCACAATCACTATGTACCGTAATTTGCGAAAACTTCGCTTTAGCACAATTCGACAGGATTCTGGAAAAATTTAGTTGTTACACGTTAACTTCTAAAATCTTTAAAGTAGTTCCCAGTTCAAAATAAAACGATGATTGTTTACGCAGATTTTTATAACATATTATTGTCTGTTAAATACAGAAACAATGTTCTAAATACGTAATTTTAATTACTTCCTACTACAGGACCTTACCGTCCCTGTGATATTCTTACTGTCCCCATTCTTATATTTCTGTCTGCAACCATCAAAATCTTAATAAAGATTTTAAATAACAAAATTTATTTATTTATTTATTAGAACCCTGGTAGGTATATATAACAAATTAGCATGTCTGGAACATGTGTGTTACAAGTAAATAATAATAAAATAAAATAATTCAGCATAAAATAAAATAAACTTCTAAATTTCAGCCTTTAAGGCAATGTTATACAAATATTTTGTACTGCAAATACTACATTGTTATTATTTCTCATTTAAATGTTCTATAGGTACTATGCGAATTCATTGTAAGTAAAAATTTAGAAGAAAATAAAAAGTTAGAGAAATAAAATGTCAAAGGGACGGTAGGGAAAATTAAACTCGCATGTTTAATTTTATTATTCCGTTAAATAAAATATTATTAAAAATCATCGCTGCTGACATTTTTTTCTTTATTTTGAATCATTAAGGCATTCTTCTACAAGTTTAAAATTTTATTTTATTAATTTTAATTTTATCAGTTTTTTTTTATTTCTGAAAGTTAAAATTATGTGAGAATTCCTCTTATATTGTTGAAATATCGAAATGCATTGTATTTTAAATATTAAAATGTAAATTTTAGAGATATTAAGTACGTCACTGAAATGTGTATTTTAAATTCGTCTTACTGTAAGCAATAAAAAATAAACCCGGATACTGAAAAATATTTTCGTAAGTGAAATAAATAACTAAATCAACAGATGGCAGCACCATGCAATTGACATGTCAGTTATAGAGAAATCTCTTCTGAAAATAGAATATTACCGCTTCGAAATTCGAAAAAAAGAAAAGAAAAATTTGCAATATATGTATGATATATTATTTTCAACCATAATCACGAAATAATTTCGGACACTTTACTTGAGCGTGCAGGAAATTATTTCACTTAATTTAGCGGTATTTCTGAGGAATTTTTCATTATACTAAACACACTAAGTAAAAATAAGCACGTGCATCATTTTTGTTGCCTTGAAATTTTATCAGCTTTATGTGTTTGTTTTTTATTGCGTTAAATTTCAATGAACGTGTTATTTATAACAATAATTCTGCTACTTATCTTCGATCCATCCAATAAATAATAACATTTCTTTAGAGTGGCGTAGCTAGGATGGGTGACACCCGGGGTGGATGTAAAAGGTGCCCCCCCCCCCCCCCCCCCGCATTTCCTCCACATATACACTCGTCATATTTTTTCAATCACAATTCTTCGTTATTATAAATAAAATTTTAACATTTTTTCGGAGAACTTTTAACAACTTTATATTAACAAAGTAATAATATTAGAAAAAATAAATAAAAGAACGAAGAAAAGAAATATTGTATTATATTTTTATACTCTATACTTTAGACAATCTAATTTGGAAATATCCTTGGAAAGAACGTATAAATAAAATTAAGAATTTATTTTTATCGTATAAACAAATATTTTAACATTAGAATATAGAAGTATAAAATGTGATTTAAGATACAAGACATTTAAATAAAAAGACACATGAAAATTCAACGTATGAAAGGTGCTTTACTTTATATGTCATTTTTTGAATTAATGTGTCTATTATAAAGCCATTACGCATCCCAGAATTTTTAGACCACATTTGTTTATAGTGAAGTATAAACAAATGTGGTCTTCTTTCTTTCTAAAAGCAATTTCTTTTCTAATAATAGCAAAATATTTTTTTAAGGTAAATGTTATCACTAACATCGTTTAAAATACATATTTATATTGTTTCTCAATTGAAATTAACTAGCCAAATAAGGTAATCCAAAATCAAAGCGCTTGCTTTGTGAATGGTAGAATACTCTACTTCTCCCCAACCTGGCGATAAATGGGCCAAAGTGGCAACTTTGGTATTTAGTATTATCTTGGTATTAAGTGGCAACCTTGGATGTTATAAAAACGTGCCGATTTGGCGATTTTTTTTTAAATCGCGCCAAAAAAGTAAAGTATTCTCTCCAGTCGCACGAAAAGTTCTCTTCCCGCAGGGGCGCCATTTGAGCGGGACTGGGTGGGGGGGGGCAATAGCCCCCTCCCCCCAAGGAATTTGATTTTTCAGAAAATTTATCAACCATCAATTGTCAGACTCAAGCAAAAATTAAAAAATTGCTCAAACTCTAAAATGATTTATTAGATTTGATTGCAATAAAAACACATGCATTAAATAAATGCTTCATATATAGAAATTAACAATTATAAAAAATATTTCCTATTCAAGCTTTCTTAAGGCGAGATATATATCGTACTTTGGCTAATTTAAAAAATACATGAGAGACATTTTCTTTTATCAATTGCTTTTCAGCTGTGTACAACTTGATCATAGAAAAGCTAGTGCCCTCATCGCAAAAAAATCAGGAGTAGAGTTCTTTCAGATAGTTTTTCTTTTCTTTCTTTTTTTGGGGGGGGTGGGGGGGGAGTTGTAGGGGCGAGTATAATTCAAATTCTCATTTATTCGACTTTTTTACTTTTTCGGATTATTAGTGTCACATTATATTTACTGCAATCATTGCAATGTTATCAAATTATTTAATTATTTGCTTTATTAAATCATATTATATATGGTACACTCTCAAAATTCTTCAACACCTAGGAATGGAGCCTGCGCGCACCTGACAAAACAATTTCTTCAACCCAAAAACCGACAGACTTCCAAAAATACCGAAGTAAAAGAAAATTACTCCATATTTTAACTTTTATAATAAAGTAGTGAGCCTATAATTTTATCCCTTATGTACAAATATTAACACATGGATTATTATTACGGGCCTCCATTACTAGTCAAAGCTATAGTTTTTCATTTGAAAAATATTCAGGTCTTCCTTGTTAAAAACCAGGTCATCCCGACTCCCACCGAAAAAGATAAAGCACAATCCGAAAAACTTAAAGTGCATCTCACTCACAACGAAGAAAATACGTCAACCTATCCTGACACAGGACTGTAATTTCAGATAAATACGAAAACCGCCAAAAAGATTTCCATTGAAAGGCAACCCGACCGAAAAGGAAAGAAAATTAATTCATATTTTAATACAATTATTGTAAAGGAACTCTACAATTATATCTTTAATATAAACTTCACCTTTTATGTAGGAAAATGAAGATATAGTATACATACTATTCATTAATGTTCATATGTAGCTTTTTCATCTGAAAATATTCAGGATTTCTTTGAAAAATAGTATTAACACGAGCCCACCTCAAAATACTGAAAATGCAATCCGAAACAATTAACGCTTTACCTTACCTTTTACTTGCAGAAAATCACTAATGAAAATTTTCTTATCGCTATAGATCACAAAAGTTGCAAATTTCGTGACCTATTCATGACGTTCGTGGGCTGATTATCTCATGACTGATTGAACTTCATGATTCTTTTTGTGCGATCATCTGACGAAATTTGCGATTTTCTACGCTACCGTTTCACGAACTTCACGATTTTTTTCTGCAACCGTTATCGAAATTGGTTTTTTTCTCGCGACCATTTGTCGAAATTCACAATATTTTTCTGCAACCAACTGACGAAATTTGATATTTGTTTCTGCGATCTATTGACAAAATTCGCTATTCTTTTTCAGGATCATTTGTTGAAATTCGTGATTATTTTTTTCTACCACCGACTAATAATATTTTTAATTTTTTGCGCGATAGTTACACGAAATTTTGTATCTTATTTCCCGATCGTTCGACGAAATTCCCCTCAATTGTTTGACTAAATTTTCGTGATTTTTTGTGCAATCTTTTGACGAAATTCGCGATTTTTTTTTCGCAATCCTTTTACAAAATTCGAGATTATAGTTTGTACAATCATTTGACAAAATCTGCTTTTCTTTGAGCGATCTCTGGTGAAATTTGCAATATTTTCCATGGTCGTTTGGTCAAATGAGCGTTTGTACACGACGATTTGGGGATTTGTTTTTTCAAAATTTGCAAAATTGACAATTTTTTTCCGCGATCCATTGACGATTTGATTTTGCGGAATTCGAAAAAAAAAATCGTGGACTTTCACGAAAATTAAAAAAATTCTCAGACTAATCACATGTCCGTGACAAAAGTTAAGGAGAAAATCACGCAGAGATTTTGTTATTGTGAGATTTGTGCAATACTACACGTTCCCTGTTCCACAAAGAAAATTCCCCCTTGTCCTTCGACAGGAAACTTGAAATGGCACCCTGTAGTAAAACCTAAAACCAGAAAAAAGTTCCATTTTAGACAGGTCTTTGTCTTAGCAAGTATAATTGCATCATGTTTTTTTTTTATCGAAATTTAATTTCTTCCCCTTTAAGAAAGAATCCTGTTATAGACAGGCTTCGTTTTCACAAGTTTTACTGCAATACTACTTTTCAGAGATATACTACAGAGTTGATGGTTTAACAGTCTTCGAGGATACCTGTAAAAATGGAATCTATAATAAGATTCTGTGTAATAAGAAATTTTTTGTACATTCAAGACATTGAAATTTTACATGCTAAGAAGGAAACCTAATTAAAACGAAATATTTCTTTGGTTCTTGAGTTTCCGTATTCAAAGTTTTTGCTGTTTTTGTAAGCATGATTCAGTTTACGTTTCTCGTTCGGGAGTTGGGGGGTGGCGTAGACGTCCAGATCCTACCCTTAGCTATATAACTTCCGTCAAAAAGTCTTTGCCCCCCCCCCCCCCCCAAGAAATTTCTGAAATGGCGCGTCTGTCTTCCTATTCCTCCGTTCGCTAAATTTCTGAAATAAACTTTTCTGACCACACGTGACGCCAGGGGTGATTCTGAGTAAAAAAAAAAAAGAAAGAATCTGAAATTCACTGAAAATCTTTTGCAAGGTTGCAGCAGAGGAGAGAAGGGGAAGGGGAAATCTCCTCCTAGCACTAATTATGCATTTTTTCCGCGGTTCTTTGACGAAATTCGCGTTTTTTCCATGATATTTTTGCGAATTTTGCCTTTTTTTTTGCTATTATTTAGCGAAATTAGTATTTTCCACGCGATCCTTTGACGAAATTTGTATTTTTTCCGGATCCTTTGCTGAATTTTGCTTTTTTCCGCGACACCTTGACAAAATTTGCGTTTTTTTTTTTTTTTCGAGATCCTTTGAAAACATTTGCGGTTTTTTCGAAATTCTTTGACGAAATTCGCGGTTTTTTCTGCGATCCTTTGACGATTCTTGCGGGTTTTTTTCGAGAACCTTTGAAGAAATTTGCAATTCTTTCGCGCTCCTTTGGAGAAATTTGTGTTTTTTCTGCGATTCTTTGACGAAATTCGCGTTTTTTTTTCGATTCTTTGACGAAATTCGCGTTTTCTTTCTCGATTCTTTCACAAAATTTGCGGGTTTTTTCTCGACCCTTTGACGGAATTTGCGTTTTCTCTCGATCCTTTGATGAAATTCTTGTTTCTTCCGAGATCGTTTGACGAAATTGGCGATTTTGTCTGCGTATGATTGACGAAATTGGTTTTTTTCGGCGACCTTTTGTCGAAATTCGCGATATTTTTTATGTCGGAATTTTCGGACTGATGACTGATTTTTTTTAATTTTCAGAATCGAATGTCTTAAATTTTTGGAACATAATCACGCCTGCGTGACTTATACGTCACAGCCGCCTTCTCCTGATGGTTGAATTAGGGCTACTATAATACGAATTGTAGGAGCCTTGAGTTGAATATTACAGAGATTGTGAGCGTGGTGTCTACTAGTTTACAACCTAAAACCTTTTCTGGAATTCAATGGTGCAATCGCAGACAACTATAGATTATATTGTATGTGGATGCAATTGCTTTCGAAAAAAAAGCAAAATAACCCAAGGCAATAGTAGCACAGGAAATGACCATACTATTCCTTATTTACCCTTTGTCATCCCACATAACAAACGACAGGGGTGACTCATCACTCACCCCATAGTCTGCATAAGTGAGTAATATGTAGAAGAAAATGATTTCTTTTAAAGTTTGTTTTTGCTACCCACTCGTCGGATAGGTAGGTTTTTGCTCACTAGCGCATATTTAATTTAGACATCCCATTCTGTATCAAATTTCAGATTCTCCAAGGAAAAAAATTGACTCTGTTGCGTAGTGCGCTAGAAATTTCATTTTGCGTCAGAATTTTTTTCCAAAATCTTATAAGATTACATATATATTTCTGCAAATAAACATCGGGTGTCACCCCTAAGAGGATGACACCCGGGGCCGACCCCCCCCCCCCCCCTTAGCTACGCCGCTGTTTCTTTAATTCCTTCGCCTGTAGTCCTATGTAGGGCCGGCGCAACCATCGGGCAAACGGGACGGCTGTGCGGGCCCCTGCGCCAATTGGGGTCTCCTTAGGGATCTTCAGTCTCTTTATATCATTCGAAATAACGTTTCCTGTGAATAAAACAATAGTATTTTTGCTCTAGGTTTATTTTTAAATGTTTATTTGTGAGAATTACTTACAAACAAACAGACAAAGGTGATATAATTGTCGGAGAATGTATAGATTCGAAGATCTCGAAAGTAGCCGCGAACGCAAAAAAGAAATATTTAACATATTGTAAAGGATTGAAGATTTTGCGAAATTAAAAATGATTATGCATATTAAATGCGAAAGCAGTGGTATTTTTTAAACATTTTATTGTCTATATTATATATTATTCTCTGACATATTCAATTTAAAAGTAATTTTTATTAGTCCAGTATTGCAGAATACGTTGAGCCCCATTAACTGCTTTGCCAGGGCCCCACGCGACATTGTGCCGGCCCAGGCCCTATGTAGCCCTGCAGGCACGTCATTTCAGATCTTGATCGGAGAGTGCAAAATTATTTTGTTGGACATAATAAATCCAGATTCTCAGTTCATTTTTCTTGCATTAATTTTTCATGCATATTTTCAAAGGAATAATTTTATTGTCAATTTATTTATATGCAGTTATTAATATGCAGTACACTCATTCTAATCCGCACAGGGCGGGACTAAGGATTTCGCGGATTATAGGATTTTGCTGATAATAGGTCATTTCCTTGTTTACATTCTAAAATTTGGAATTTATCTACAAATGTAGTAGTCAAACTGTAAATAAATAATTGACATGACACAGACATAAAAGAAATTTTTTTTTAACTATATTCTGTATTTACAAAATTAATAGAAAACATTTCTACTAAATTTCTACTTATTTTGAGTGTATGTAAATGTAGTAGTCAAACTGTAAATAAATAATTGACATGACACAGACATAAAAGAATTTTTTTTTTAACTATATTCTGTATTTACAAAATTAATAGAAAACATTTCTACTGAATTTCTACTTATTTTGAGATCGTTTTGATATCAAGCACATTACATGATTTTCCATACAGATAACACTAATAATGTCAATTACAATGGAGTAAGCGTAGGTGCGTTGCCTATGTTCAAATATCTGCATGATTTAACTCCCGTGGATTTCGCAGGAAAAGGAAGCAATTTGACTGGATGGCACACTAGTCTGAAGTTCGTTATTCATGGCCATGCAAGCGAACGAATGCATTCAGAATATAGAAGTTTAATAGTTATTTACAATATACACAAAATATTTCACACACAGAAATACACAGAAATACATTAAAATTTTCTTAATAAATTTCTCTGATCAGTTAACTTTTATTACGGTAAAGGTATACATTATCTTGATTAAAAAAAGATTTAACTGTTTGTTTACATCTGAAATATAGTGCAGATTATAGGCGTTTGCAGATTAGACAGAGTGAACTAATTAGTAAAACCAGGTGAAAACATTGAACGAATAATAAGAAATTAAAGAACCAGGTAATGATTTTGAAAAACGAGTCTGAAATTCAAAGCGAGGGGGGGTGGGCAGATAGGGCAGGCCCTTATTATCGCATGGGCAAATCGGGACTTTGCCCAGGAGCCCCCAAATCCATACATTAATTTATCAAATATTAACTTTTTTTTTTTCAATTCCAACTCTGAAATTTTTCAAATACGAAATACAAATTTCATTTTTAAAAGATTCTACTAAACTTTCTGAAAAACAAATTTCATTTTGAACTCACAGAGCTCAATGCAAAACCACTATGCTCAACCACTATTAAATAAGAAATAATATTTTGGTTTTAATAGATTGTATTAGCAATGAACCTAAATCATATTAAAACTTTAGTCGTTGAAAAAAATCAGTTTTAATTATCATGAGATAAATTTTTTCTGAATTCAAAATTTTTTCTTTTTACTTTGAGTTAAATATAAAAAACCAAACCCAAAATAGCCATCTCTTCAGATTTATTGAAAAAACACTTTCTACTTGTGAAAGTAGAATGCATTTTATTTGATATTATGTTTGGTGTAATACAACTTAAAAAAAGATGTAGAAGAAAGTAACTTAACTCATATTTATATGTTTGAGTATTTGACACTCTTCCATAAGTTGAAGTTATTAAATTCATATATAACAAGTTGCTAAAGTTATATAAAATAATTTTGTTCTGTACGAAGATAAAAAGTAAAAGGAGTATTTTTATTAATTAGGGAACTTAAATTTAGAATTTACAGAGCTAAAAATTTTTTTCTATTTAAAATCCAAAGTGCGAAAATATTGTTTATGCATTACACATATGACTGACTATCAGTTCTATTCGAATAATGTTGCAACGATTCGAATGGGGCCCCCAAATTTATCTTTTCCCAGGGAACCAAATTAGTCATGATCGGGCCTGGGAGAGGGTGCCCTCTCGACCTCGACCTCCTTAAAAGGCTACTTCAGTCAGGCGAAAAGACCCGTTCGCTAATGCTAATCTTATGGAATAATTTTATAAAGATATCTCGGTTGAATTTCAATATTTTTAAATGATTTTTTTGCATTAGACAGCTCAGTAGAAAGATTGTTTTTTACCGATTTTGTTTACAGATATTTTTTATGGGGACACTTTCATTTTCGCATCGGTAAATATCTTTCACTGTATGAATAATTTAATATGAAATGTCTCACAATCTAAAGAAATATGGGCAACATGATATAAATACATTTTCTGTAAGACAGAAGCCACGCCTTTAGTCAATGATGTTTTTTGAATGAAAACGAGAATTCTCGTATCACATCGTGAATGTGTTAAGAGAAAAATATTCTTCATGTTCATGGATATTGTTCGCAGTTTTGAAATTCAATGATTTTCTTTAATATGCAAGTTTTGATTCACGTGGATTTTAGATAAATGAAACATTTTAGGTGTTCCATTGGATTTTGAATTTTTTTTTTATTTTGTTCCTTGCTACGACTGTGTTACTGTAAGTAGACCCTTGGACCTGGTCCCCATCTCTAAGCGTTATCCGTTCAAAAGTTATTTCAGTGCTTCCTGGATAGTGTTACATAATTCAATAGCTATAAACACGTGTTTTTTAAAACTTAATGCTCAATAGGTATTTTATTATTACTATTTTTAACTTGTGTCATTTCACATTTTTAAAAAAATTTAAATTGTAGTACTATAAAAGTGGCCACCTTTTGAAAGCTATATTCGTCACCATAAGAGGAAATTCTTCAGATTGTTTTAGAAAAGGTTTGTGGGAAAATTCCATAACCGGGTGCATTTGGCGATTTTTTTTTTCGGTGCCAAGAGTAGGCAATTTTTATTTCATTATGGTAATTTGAGGTTTGGAGATCTTTGTTTGGAGATAACCCTAAATGAAAGTCATGTGATCTTTGTTTCGACCACTAATTTAATCGATTTGAATATTGTAAAAAATAAAAGTAAAGGAATATCACGTGTGATCGTTGTTTCAACGATTAATTTTAATCACCTTTTCCCGGCCATACAAATAAATTTTAATGCATTGGGCTAGATGATTAAAACCGGAGTTATTGATGAATTTAAAACCGGATTTATTGGCAAATGTAAAACCGGAGTTATTGACAAATTGAAAACCGATGTTATTGACAAATTTAAAACCTGAGTTATTGACGTGCATTTTTAAGATTGTGAATTTCAGCCACTTATTCCGTAGTTGAAGTTGCTGATGCACGTTGCTTCTGAATCGGTAAGTGTTTCTGTTAAATGTTCTTTTCGTCTGATAGTTTGTTTGGTTAAAAAATAACTTATAATGTTGGATTGTTTGACGGAAAATGTAAAAATTATGTTAAATGTACTTTTAGTTAAAAAAAATCGCCAAAATATTAAATTTGGCGACAAAAAAATTGCCAAATGCACACCCAAGTATGGAATTGTAAACAAAGGTTTATATATATAAAAAAAAATCTTATCTATTGTGCAGTAAAATTTCCTAAAAATGTTTCAGAAAAAATAACCCCAATGTGATGCGATGAAATTGTCTTCTGATTAATGCGTTAAAAATTACAGGTTTTTTTTTCTTTCAAGAAGATAAAACACGGAGTTTTAAAATTTCCAAAGATTCCGAAACCTGAGTTTCTTTTGTCCAAAAAGACAATTCATGAAAGTCTTGAATCAGCCCATGAGGACTTTCAAGCGACAAAAATTTTCACATTTAGAAATTTCGATTTATTTTATACAAATAGGAAACTTATTTTAATTGAAAAATGAAAATTCACTTGGAGGCATATCATTTGAAAAGACGTGCGTTTTCAGACTAAATATGCAATCGGTATTCTTATGTAATCCATATTCTTCTACATTAGCTTTTTATAAACGTAAAAAATAAAATACTGATTAATGTGCAAGATTGCCTCTCTGCCAAGGCCACTAGGCGTAACTTTGCCCCCCCCCCCCCCCTTTAATCCTTATAAGACCTTCCAAATAATAAAATTTGTTTTTTATTCTAGAAATGCAATATATATATTCAAAAAATATGCGATCGGTATTTTCAAAGTCGAATTTATATAAAAATAAAAATAAAATGCTGATTAATTTCAAAAAGCCTTCTTACGCAAGGCCACTTCGGGTAATTCTTTACCGCCCCTTCCTCTCCAAATCATTTAAGACCACACAAAGATTTTCCAAATAATAAAAATTTTCATTTTACACAAGCAATGTAGTTTTCAGAAAATGTGTAATCAAGGTCTATGCTTTAAACCAATTTTGAAGCAAGAAAATAAATTTAATGTTGTAGTAAATTAATAACCTGCTATTATAAAACGTTCATCGAAAAAAATCTTCATGACTCGAAAATCAGTATTTTTACTAGTTTCATCTTTTTTATTATTATCATTCTTTTAATTCTTTTGCTTTTCTTTTTTTCAATGCTTTTTGAGACAGTATTGCCAGACGAAAGCTAAAATTTTATTGTGAATACCAATATTTTCACAGAGAGTTAGTCGCCTTATTTATTTACAAAAAATTTGCGATTAAAGCAAGCGAATAATACAGTACGAAAATAGTGGTATTCAAAATAAAATTTTAGTATTCGTCTGGCAACCTCCTCTGAATTCGGAAACTGTCTTGTGAATATTTTTTCTTTATTATCTTCCATTTAATTGCCAGTTCCTTTGTTTTCTAAAATGACTGAAAAGTTTTACTTAAACGATTCTAATTTTCTTTTCCTTTACTGACTAAGTCTTTTTAGATTATGTATCAGTTAACGCTGAATTATGCCAGAATTGTTTGTATTATGCATTTCTTACTTATTCAGGTATTCTGCGAAACGTTGATGACTAGTATCTGACGATGACAAAAGTTTAAATAATTTATTAAAACAACTTTAAGTGTCTCGTGAAATGAAGTTTTTTTTGCTGTTGTTGTTTTGTTTTGTTTTTTGTTGTTGTTTTGTTTGTTTTCGTTTTGTTTTTTAATGTCTTGTGTAAGATCATTATTTGTACTTCTCTGTCTGTTCTTTCATATATTTTTCTTTTACAGCCTTACTGGGTTTTATTCTTAAACTGTTATTTTAGTGACATTATTATTATTAATCAATTATTATTTTTAATCATTATTCTTAATCGATTATTACTATTAATGAAGATTCTGATTCTGTTCTTCTAGCTAATTTTCTAACTTATTCAACCTATATATTTTCTATTTGTTTTATCACAAAATAATAATTCTTATTGCTATTAATGTATTGGTTCGATCGGAAAGTCGTGCTGTGCTGGGAAAATCAATTCGTACCGGAAAATTCTTCCCGGTAATTATTAGACATTACATATCGGAATCAATGTTTAATAATTAAATGATAGAATTTTCCGGTACAAATTGATTTTCCCAAAGCGACATGACTTTCTGATCGACCACAATAGTAGTTGTTCTTATACTAAATTGTTTCAGGTGGTTACAGTGTACGGTTAATGGGAAATGTCGTTTCAAGTGCATTTTGATGTTAGACCACTTCACACCTAATGAAATCGTTGCACATTTATGTAGTGCACTAAGACATACTTTCTCAATATTATTTCTGTGAAGTATTGCCAAAGTATTTACAAAAGTGCTTTACGTTATTTTGCACTAGTCCTTTCAGAAAGCTAAACACTGTTAACGTGTTTGCCAATCTTGGTAATAGTAATATAATATTCTTGTTAGTGTGCTGCTGGGTTCTTTTATTTACCTAATATTAATAATAATCACCAATAGCTGTTCCATGAATAGTCTCATTATTTTTCTAACTTGTCTATACCATGAATGTAATAACATTTATAGAAGGTTTGTTATAACTTGTCTTGTATCTTTTTGAAGGGTTTTTTAGATTTATTTTTCCTATCAAATTATGCTTCCTGGATTGTGTTTTAAACATAAATGATTTTTTTCTTTTAATATTTTATTATCTTTCAAAATATTAAATTTTTGTTAAATATTGAACACCAGTATGATGTTTCATTTTTTCATCCAGATCCAGAACTTTTGGAGTATCTTCCATCAGAAAATTACAGAAACGGGATCTGCTTACTTTAACTATTAATGGGTGATATTAAACTAATACATAAGAAAAAAATAAGCTGTAATGGAATCTCATTAAAATTATTGTGAACTCCTGAAATGTATATCGTTGATGCGTGTAGTTCTATAATCAATAGATTTTTATTATCTATTAATTACATACACTATATGGCCATTAATGACCGGCAACTTTCAATTGTAGGCATTTTATCGAATATTTAGAAATATACTTGACAGATTCTTCTGAAATTTCAGGATTAAAAAGAACAGGTATGACCTCATATTTAGCAATGTTGATTTGATAAGGGGGACAATTAGGGGCCAACAAAAGATCAAAGAAAAAAATAATACTTGGGATCACCCTGTAAAATAAAATGCACGAAATGATCTATCGCTGCAGAATATAAATAAACAGACATTGTGTGATATGTGTATTAATTTGTGTAAGAATAGCACGTATATTAATGGAGATATAGCGATTTATTTAAAAAAATTAAAAAATTCTTGCATGTTTTTTTGCTTATAACATGCTGGGTTTTCAACCAAATTTAACGCTGGTTTCAGAAAAATTGACAAAATATAGTAGAAACAATCTAGTGCAATTGGAATATAAATATAATAAATATTTTAGGAAATATGAGCAGTTGTATGAAATAATTTTTATCTGCGCATGCGCGAACGATAACAAGGATCATTTTACATAATTTAATAGTCAACTATATGGAGCAACTTATTAAAAAAAATCCAGTCAAATATCGTGAAAATTCAGAAAGATATCGGCGTTAGAGTGAGCAAATTTTTAGTTGTTCTCTAAAAGCAGCTGAATGATAAGGGATTTTCCACAAATTGTCATTTTTTATTAACTGACTTTCAGAAAAAGTTAGTATTTAGTGACTATCAACGAGTACATTTGGAAAAAATGCTTCAATTTTGATACTCCTTTTTATCATGGTATAGGCTCGTTCAGGTGGTTATCCAAGAAGAACTAAATCATCAATGAAAAATAAAAATTAAAAATAATTGAAAATTAAAATTGACAACTTGTGGACAATCCCTTATCATTCAGCTAGTTTTTACGAGCAACTAAAAATTAGCTCACTTTAACGCCGATATCGTTCTGAATTTTTACGATATTTGACTAGATTTTTTTTAATAAGTTGTTCCGTAGAGTTGACTGTTAAATTATGTAAAACGACCCTTTTTATCGTTCGCGCATGCGCAGATAAAAATTATTTCGTACAACTGCTCATATTTCCTAAAATATTTAATATATTTATATTCCAGTTGCACTATATTGTGTCTACTACATTTTGTCAATTTTTCTGAAACTGGCGTTAAATTTGGTTGAAAACCAAATGTTATAAGCAAAAAACATGCAAGATCTTTTTTCTTTTATCTCTATATCTCTATTAATATATGTGCTATTCTTACACAAATGAGTACACATTGCACAATGTCTGTTTATTTGTATTCTGTAGCGATAGCTCATTTCGTGCATTTTATTTTACAGGGTGATCTCAAGTATTATTTTTTTTCTTCGATTTTTTGTTGTCTCCCTAATTGTTCCTCTTGTCAAATCGACATTTATAAATATGAGGTCATACCTGTTCTTTTTAATCCTGAAATTTCAGAAGAATCTGTCAAGTATATTTCTAAATATTCGACAAAATATCTAAAATTGAAAGTTGCCGGTGATTAATGACCATATAGTGTAAGTCTTGGGAAAACAATAGGCTGTAATGCAATCTCCTGAAACTTTTTGTGAACTCCTGAAATATCTATTGGTGATGCGTGTATTTCTATGATCAATAGATTTTTATTATCCGTTGATTACATAGGTATTTTATCTACGAATAAAATACATAGAAAATGACATTGTAAACCAGGACTGTCCAACCATCATTTCGAAAGAAGAAAAAAATCTTTTTTGATAGGAGGCTTTCTGTCATTAACTGAGACAAATGGTACTGTAAAATCCGTCGTGGATGCAAAGTCCTCTAAGTTACCTGTGAATTATACCTCTGGAGGTGCCTTGCCAGGTGAAAGTCTCGTCTCTGACCAAGGTTCTAAATTAAAAGATCAACTTGAGTAGCAAAGCGGCAGGTACCAAATAACAAGATCAAAATGTTAAGTAACCAGATTAACTAAGTTCATAACTAAGCAGTATAGGCACAGCCCATAGGATGTAGATCTAGGCACTCGTCAGAGTTATTGCCACTACGTGGCGATTAGGTGGTTATCGCCCCGATACCAGGTATCCAACCCGTTCAGCTGGGGCGATCCGGCAGATAGGGGCCTTGTCATCGGTTAGAAAGAAAGAAAGAAAAGCAAATGGCACTGTATGCTTTGCGGCTCGAGGACCGCATATTATATATCCCTGCTTTAACCCTTTATGCCCCGACGGTAATTTAAAGTACCACAGTTTTCTATCCCAATCAGAACACACTCACTGCATGCATTCCCAATGATACTTTTGAGAAACAATAGTAAATACTTCCCTTGACCGTCACTAAACAGCAATAGCAGTTCTAGGAAGCTGAAACTTATCCATGAGCCTATTTTGATGCGTGTGTGTGTCAAATTTGCTTCCATTTTATCTTCTGACGAGGCATCCCTAACTTTTGCTTAGAAACAGTTGAAATTTTAAAGGTAAAGCTATCATTTTTTTTTTCCTTGTTTAAAATAGATCACTTGACAAAATGTTATTGGAACTAAAAATAATTTTTCTTTTTCTTTAATTTACGGAGCACGTTTCAAAGCGATACTTTTAAGTACCGTCGGGACTTAGGTTGAACAGGATTTTTACTTAGATGTTTATCATTTGAATATACAGGGTGCATAAAAAAGTATATACACTAGGGATGCATGGGTACCGGACAGATTTATTTCGGAACAAAATAGGGGAAAATATGGAAGATACGGCATGATTTACGTATGACCTTGATGAATAATAAAGCAAAAACCTTTTTTTTTTCGTTTCAACAAATATTGTATTTTTATAAAACGAAACTTAGAAATGTTACAGATTAGAAACAAAATTTAAAAATATCTTTTAGCATTTTTATGAATTGTTTTCAGTTTTCTACAACCACAAGTTTGCAAATTTCTCTCAGCTATGCTTTCTATCGGACGATAGTGGTACAACTATAGAATATTCTCTGATGACGAAATGATCACTAATGATCAACCAAAAGCATCATCATCTAGTCATAATCATATATGCATCTAGATATATACATAAGTCATATTAAAATAATAAGAAAAAATGAATATAGTTTTTTTTTTCTACGTCTGGATTTTTTTTCCAAGTGTTATGACACGGTACTTTCACGTATCATTTTAAGTAATTACCCGTAATTAACAAAAAAAATAACAAATATATTATGTTTAATGCATATATCTTCTGATGTATCATAGTAATGCAAGGGGGAAAAGTTTCAAAGAGGTAGCTTTTTAAATTCATAATTTGGGATATAAACAAACACTATTAATTTGAATACCTAATGTCACAACCTTTATCTTTTAAGAGGTTACTTCAGTCACTTAAAAAAACCCACTCACTAATGCTAATCCTATGGAAGAAATTTTTAAAGAATCTCGTTTGCATTTCAGTATTTTTAAATAATTCTTTTTGCACTGGCTATGGCTGAGATCAATCTGTTCAAAGGGCGTTTTTTTACTTTTTCTATTTTGTTTACAGATATTTTTAATTAAGACACTTTCATTTTCGGAACTGGTTTCGAAAGTGAAAGCATCCTCTTGAAAAAGATCTGCAAACAAAATCGAAAAAGTAAAAAAGGGCAGATGTAGAGATCAACCTCAGCTATCCAATGCAAAAAAAAAAAAAAAAAAAAAAAAAAAAAAATCATTTAAAAATATTAAAATTCAAACGAGATATCTTCAAAAATTTCTTCCATAGGATTAGCATTAGAGAGCGAGTCTTTCCAGGTGACTGAAGTAGATTCTTAAAAATACCTTATTTCTTTTAGAATTTTTTTTTTTTAAATATTCTAAAGAGCTGCTATATGTTTGTGTGAAGGTTTTCTATTTTAGTGCTGTTTTAATTGTTCCCAAGCTGCCTTTTTTTCATAGATTTGATATTTTAAAGTGCCCAACATTTCCTAAATGAGATTCACAGCAGGTATTTTTCGTAGCCAGGATAACACTCTCGGCTCTTTAAAAGTAAAATAACCTTTTAGATTTCCGGATGTATGCACTGAACTAAATAATAATATGGAACGGGAATTCTACATTCTGCTACAATTAATCCAGCGGCCAGTCTATGCATACAAAATGCTTCTCACATTGGGGACTACTGCGACAAAAGCTAGTTTTCTCCCATGGGTCTGTATGGAATAGATATTTTCAAATTCGATTTAATATTTAAAATATCATTATGATCCTATAATTTGCCTTGAAATATACACTGTAAAAAAATTATGTAACGTTACTCCATAAAATTGGTGGCAACATGCTGCCTCCAATTTTATGGAGTAATTTAACTTATATAATGGTATCATTCAAACTGATATAACTATATAACTGACGTAATATTACATATTAGTGTAACGTACCAGTTATATCGGTTAAATTGCTCAATAAAATGGAGGCACCAAGGCTGCTACCATTTTTATGGAGTTACAGTTATTCTTTTTACAGTGTATTCTTTACTGAAAACACTATAGTTTCCATTTGATTCCTTCACCTTCACAATGAATTATTTTTTATGTTAGAAAATAAAAAAGCACCAATAATAAATCGGAAAGCTGACGTCTATTCCCCATTTGTTTATTACTTACTTTCTTTATACTAAAAAAAATCAACAAATCTTGTATTTAAAAAAAAAAAAGCGCGGAACGATTTAATTTATGTTTGCTGATGATAACTTTTATCAGTTGGGAGGGCATAGATACAGACTAGTATATATAGTCGATTTGTTGGTATTTATATGTAAAACCAAATTTCAAAACCGCATGTGTTATTTTAGATGCGTGGGGAAAAAAATCAGTTTCTCGTATCCGAGTTAACTTGAATTATGGAATCAAAAATAAAAATCCCATGTAAGGCTAACAAATTAATGAGAATTTTGATAAGTTTTGTAAATTTGGTGGGCTTTATTATTTGAGGTGCGGTCATTGCAAAAACTAAATTTGAAAGCCTTACATTCATATTAATATGTAGCGCAGTAAATGTAGCACAAGAATCATCATATGGCTTTAAAAGTGTATCGCTTTGTGAAAATTTTAGAGCAAAATTGTAGATAGATATGATTTTCCAAGACATCTTAGTATTCTGAAAACTTAGTTACAAATTAAATTCAAGCTCCAGTGTATCTGTACTACACTGACAACCAGGAAAAAATCCATAAAAGCCTTAGGTTCATATTAATATGTAGCGCAGTAAATGTAGCACAAGAATCATCATATGGCTTTAAAAGTGTATCTCTTTGCCAAAATTTTAGAGCAAAATTGTAGATAGATATGATTTTCCAAGACATCTTAGTATTCTGAAAACTTAGTTACAAATTAAATTCAAGCTCCAGTGTATCTGTACTACACTGACAACCAGGAAAAAATCCATAAAAGCCTTAGGTTCATATTAATATGTAGCGCAGTAAATGTAGCACAAGAATCATCATATGGCTTTAAAAGTGTATCTCTTTGCCAAAATTTTAGAGCAAAATTGTAGATAGATATGATTTTCCAAGACATCTTAGTATTCTGAAAACTTAGTTACAAATTAAATTCAAGCTCCAGTGTATCTGTACTACACTGACAACCAGGAAAAAATCCATAAAAGCCTTAGGTTCATATTAATATGTAGCGCAGTAAATGTAGCACAAGAATCATCATATGGCTTTAAAAGTGTATCTCTTTGCCAAAATTTTAGAGCAAAATTGTAGATAGATATGATTTTCCAAGACATCTTAGTATTCTGAAAACTTAGTTACAAATTAAATTCAAGCTCCTGTGCATCTGTACTACGCAGACAACCAGGGAATAATCCATAAGAATTGACTGAAACATTCCCGTAAGTTATATGTATTCAGCCATATTTTGAATAAAATTAATTTAGAGAATTTATTAATTCTCTCTCTCTCTCTCTTTTTTTTTTTTACAACTTTCAAATTTTATTTCATGTGCACTTTTAAAAATTTGCAGCATACGGTCCAGTCATTTCACTGTTTCTATAGAAAATGATTAATTAATCATGACTTAACTTTATTCTGACCATAATATGGTCAATAATATGGTCAGATATGCTTAATATTATGGTCAAGTAACCGTTATCTTTAAAAATGGTCGAACGACTGGATAGTTTGCTACATATTTTTAACAGTGTATAGGCAATGTGCATGTTTTGCCAGATAAAATTAAATCACTAATGACTGCGAAAAATAAATATTTTTATTATCGTTTTGTTCTTATCTTTTTGTTCTTGTCTTTTGTTCATATCTATTGAAAATAACCTAAATAATGATTATGAGTACTAGCTATTTAGGGGAACTCTAATTACAAACAAAATAGTTGTGAAACATTTTATTATTGAAATATTTATTAATATTATTTCATTTTAAGTTAAATTTCAATGTGTTAAGGTATTTCATAAGGTGATATTATATTTGTTTTACATTGATGGAAATAAGATTCACTTGTTAACAACTAAAAATTTAAAAATTGCTTACAACTAAACTGTCATTATAATACCACCATTTATAAATGTCGTCATATAAGTAGTGTCATGTTTATCTTCCATCATATTGTTTTTCATTAACATTGTTTTTGATCTAAAGTCTAATAAATAACGTTTTCAGCATTATTAGTTTAGTTTGTTTGTGAAATCGAAAGAAAATTCTTTCAGCTTCATATGAATTAAACTATACTATGCTCTCCTTGCAGTCAAGATTAATTGAAAAAAGAAACAAAAATGAGTTGTAACTTCATTAGATAAGAATGTAGTTGATAAGAATTTTTGTACTTGAGAGTTATTTATGATAATTTACAGACATAAAACTATTCCTATCTGTTTTGATATTTATAAATTAAAAACAAAAGCCTTGATTGATTACTATCATTTATAAATCTCTCTTTTAGTAAATGAAGTGTTGAATAATATAGTTGAAATTAGGTTCAAGTTTTTTTCTTTATTTTAAACATATTTATTGATAACATAACAATGTAACATTTGTACTAACATATTCATAAATATAATAAAATGAAAAATAAATCATGCGTTTGCTCTTGTTCAAACAAACAATGATAAATGAAAATGTATGCGAGTAAAATAACAGTGGAACATTATCAGTTATTGAAATATAAATACAATGTAATGAATGAAAAGTACTACTGGAAAGATAATGGACACGTGGATGGCAAAACATCTTCACTGTCACTTTTTTTAATAGTTCCGTTTTCCTCTTGATTCATCTTAACTGATTCTTCATGAGCATGTTTTATCATACTATCTGCGTGTTCTTCAGCAGCCTTAACTACAACATCAATCTTTTCAATTGCTATCCTTTCTGCTTCTTTATCCATATCAACTTCGGTTACTTCTTTTTTCTCTGTTTGAACTGGTAAATCATCGCAACTCGTTTCAGAGTTTTTAGTTTCTTTACTAATGCTATTTTTATCATCTTCTATGTTCTCATTTAGAAGTTTGTTAAGTTTTGTATCTATATCGGCATTTGTAAGGATTTTTTTCGTTCCGTTGGCAACATCTATTTTTGCTGGCCTTGGAGCGATCGTTTTTATTGGTTTACCTCCAGTTTTTTTAAAACCATTGGTCACTTCTTTCCCTTTTCTTTCTATTACTCCTACAGAACCGTCATCCATCGTTTGGCAAGTACTATCCCTTCTCAAAAACTTTTTCACTCCTGGCACTGGTGCTACCTTCACACTATCTGGCACTGGTTTTGTTTCCACCTGTTAAAAATTATTAGATCGATAAGGAATCTAATTATTGCAAAACGTTTCAAAATAAAATGTTAGGAATGTGTTTTTTCTTTAAAATATTTTTTTTATATTATCAATTTAAATACATTTTTGAAAATTATTAAATTGCTTATCTTTTATTATTCTATGGCTATTTCTATGAGCATTTGTAGTGTAAATCACATGCTACGATTTTGGCTACCAGTATTTTAGAACTGAAAAATGTGACTTATTTTATCGGAGATATCTCATTAATGGAATAAGGCGAAGCAAACATTTCGAAAATAACGGTTGTTATCAGTAATGTGACTTACACTACAAAACCTCATAGAATTAACCCTATAAACTTTTAAATATCAATGATTATTATGTATTTGTAATATCTCAAAATAATTGTTTTTCCATTAATTTTCAAAATAAACTAGTCAGTTATTATATTAAAAAACATTTAAAGACAGATATTTTATAAAAATGAAAAAACAACACATTAATATCTCATAATAAAATCAATTACAGTAGGTCTGTTAAGTTCTATACAAGCTCGTCATCAGTAAAAATGTCAAATGAAAACCAAAGATGTTCTTTATACATGTTCACGTTTAAAAGTTTGCATTTAAAATATTAAATCATTAGGGAGTAAATGTCACAATAAAATCAAATATTCTGGTGGAATTGTACATGCTTCGTTTGGGGAGAAATTTCTGAAAATTTGTAAACCAACCTTCTAGAAAAATTCGACTTTTAAAATTATTACAATTAGATATAATTATACATTTTTGTTTTTTAATCTGGGATGTATTCGGTATCTAGTCAATGATTAACAAATTTAGATTTTAAATTGCCCAGTTTGTAAGCGCGTTTATGCTCTTCTAAACGGGTGTTGCATGATTATCTAGTTTCATCAACATAAACAGAATCTCAACTTTTACAAGAGATACTGTAAAATATGGCATATTCTGTAATAAGAAGGTATTCCTAATAACAACTATTTAAACCTGATAATATCAATAGAATTGACTTCAGTTAACATCCACACTTAGTCATCCCTAGAGAGGCTTAAAATAGCATTGACTACCAAGAAGACATCATGATAAAACTTCTTTTGTCTCTGTTATAATAATTTTTTCATGTCACCTGTCAGTTATTGTTAACCTTAAATTCATATAAAACTACATTTGTATTTAAGACAATATAAGTAATAATTTATTTTATAAACATTTTTTTATACACAACTATATAATTTAATGAAGTATGGAGTTTATAGTGTACCAACAGTATGATGAATATACACGCTGAGTAATAATAAGCTAGAAGAAGCAAGGGGTCGTCGGGTAGCTTCATCGCCCCGAGCCCTCCCTTACCCGGTTTTCGGTGTCTTTAATTTGTGTAATTTCCCTTTTAAATTTGTCCGGTTTCAATTTTTGATTTTTTTTTTCATTCTGGCTTCCGCTCGGGACCTAGGAATCTTGCTTCCACAAAAGAGTCGGAATAAATGGAAGAATAAAGGGCTGCGGACGAAGAGAGGCCGCTCGCCGCGGCGGTATACAATCTGAGCAGCATGGAGCCAATTGTCACCACTAAATTTAAATAGTATTCTTCGCATTATTTAATGGCAGACGCTCTCGGTAATGTCCGTCGGTTGTCGGTTCAGGCAGAAACTCAATAAGCAGAACGTTGGCAATTTAAATCAAAGATCGTGGGTTCAACTCTCGTCCTAGACATTTCTTCACTCAATTGGGAAAAACGCCAATTTAGATTTATGATACTTAAATTTTGAAGAACACATACACCCAACAACTTCTGACGCAACCCTCTCTACTTTAGAAGAGAGATTGTTTGTTTTAAGTGCCGTATGCATGTGCATCAGTAAGTTTAAGTATTATAAAAGAGGAAAACTTATCAGAAATAAGGAAGAACAGAAAATTGGAATGAAAAAAATAAAAAAACTGATATTACAATCAGTTGATTTTCTATAAGTTCAAAGTTTACAGATATCACATTCTATTTATGAGGAAGGAATTTTTCTACAGAAAATATTGTTAAAAACTAAAATAAATCTCGATTAGAACCTTGAAAAACATTGACAGATTTGGACCTATCCGAAAATTATATTTATTCTAATAATATATATATATATATATAGATAGATAGATAGATATAATGAAACTTTTTGCAAATAATATAACTATTAAATCAGAAGGAAATCGGCACAATATGGATTAACCAATAATAAGAGAATTCGATAGAAAAATATTTCTTAACTCATTGATTAACAAATGGAGTGGAAAAAAATTCTAAATACAGAAGGTAATAACATTGCAAAAAGGAAAATGAAAACTCATATTGTGAAACACTTTATCAAGGGCCATATGCCACAATATAAGTAAGTCGCAAATGATTTCTGTTTGAACATAGCAAACGCTCAAGTCGAAATTATTATGTTCAAATTGACCGATCAGCTGCTAGATCACGTATGAATAAAAAATGAAAAATTAAGAGTAGATCAGTCCTAAAAACCATATAAGAAAAACATCTAATCAATATCCATAATGGAAAAGATAAAAATGTCAAAAAAAATAAATCTAGTTTAAGAAATAACACAAAAAAATCTTCATTAACCTACACAATTTTAAACTTATTAAGCTTTTTAATTTAGGCTTAGATTTAAACTTAATATTAAAATAAGAAATTTAAATTTAGTAACAGAAGAAAAAAAGGAAGTAGAAAGGAGTTATACAATTATTATTAATAGTATTTTAACAATTAAAAATAAATTTCAAATAAATCAACTATTGAAAAAGGATTTAAAAAATGCTTTATGATTTATATTTAACACGTTCACGCCGGCGCCAATATTCATGTTTTTCGCTGTGAGGCGGCGCTCGAATTCATGTTTTGCTTCATCTGGTGGCGCGGTGCTGTCGCTTATTCAGACACTGTATGTAATGACCCGCCCCTCTCATATTTATTGAATTGATCTCGAATATAACAAGCAGAGTTGATTGTGAATGTCTGTAAGTTCGTAAAGAGCAAGCAAATTATTTAGAGACATGATTTTATTGATTACATATGTACGAATTTAATATAAAGTGTCTCACAATCTAAAGAAATATCGACAACATGATATAAGTACATTTTCTGTAAGGTAGAAGCCACGCCCTTAGTCAATGATATTTTTTGAATGAAAACGAGAATTCTCGTTTCCCGTCGTGAATGTATTAGTTTAAAATACTGAATTGTTTTTATTACTGAATTTTTGAATATTCAAGTGTGACCCAACTGTAGTGCACGCCATTTATGTCATAGTCGATTGTGACCCACCTGTAGTACACGCCTTCTATTTAACAATGGAGTGTGACCCACCGGTGATGCACGCCGTCTCATGCGACAGTCAAGCGTGACCCACCGGTGATGCACGCCGCCCGATGGGACAGTCAAGCGCGACCCACCGGTGATGCACGCCGGCGTGAACGTGTTGAAGGTAAAAATGCATAAAATGTTATCCACTTTAAAATAGGTTAAATAAATTAAAATAGAATGAAGAAGTAGTACAGTTTTTTTTTTTTTAGGATATGAAGGAAGAAAATAAATTATGAATAAAAGATAGTAAAAAATAAACTATAATTTAAAGCCAAAATATAAATTAGTTATTTAAGTACTTAAATTACAAACAAATGAAATTGATTAAAACAAAAATATGAAAGAAGACATAATAAAATAGGTTTTGCTTCTTCAATGATTAGTTTTGAAACAATCAAAAATGTTTATGGCTATTTAAAAAAATTAAGTTAAGGAAAATGAATTAATAAAATTAACATTTAATAAAGCAAATTGTATTTAAATTTTTAAAAAAGTATAAATATTTTAAATATATATATATTTCAATCAGCTCACTATACCTTTCTAAGTTTTCACAACATTTGACTGGACTTTTTATAGAAGTTGCCCCAAAATACTGACTACCAAATTATGAAATAAAATTTTTGAAATCTTCCGCGCATGCGCAGTTAAAAATTATCTTATAAAAATGCCCATATCTCATCAAATATTCAATATATTCATGTTTTAATTGCAGTATACTGTTGCTACTATTCTTTGGCAAGTTTTCGAAAAGTTGTGTTAAATTTGGTTGAAAACTCTGTATGGTATAAGCAAAAAACTTTTGAATTTTTCACAGACACAATAACATCTTCACGAATATGAGTGCTATGCTTACACAGGACCGAATTACACAGGTCCTGAACAGGACCGAAATACTCATTTAACGCAGTGACAAACCATTGCCAGCGTTTTCTGTTGCATAGCTGATCGCAAATATTATTTTATTATTAAATTTATTATTAGCCCCCTAATTATCGGCCCGACTAAATCTTCACCAACAAATATGATATCAAACATGTTCTTTTCATCCCAGAAGTTCAAGAACAATTCGCCAATAATTTTTGTAGATATCCGACAAAACGTGTGCAATCGAAAGCATCCAGTCCCTGTACCTTAACTTTTGGAGGACAGTGTACATACAGAAAAAATTAATTGGTTTACTGTTAAAATTAAAAGTTATTAGTAATCATTTAAATTAGAGAGTAATAGGAAGAATTAACATACAATCAACATGTTTATAATATTATATAGATAATCGCCATGTATTGGAATAAAATAATCTAAATGCAACTTGCAATAAATGAGTGTTTAATATTTATACAAGAAGCCAAGTATTAATAGATTTTTATATTTTATTTTTTAATATATGTAATTTAGAAGATGTATAAATATTTTAAATATATATATATATAATAAATTTGAGTTAGGTTGGGTTGATTTTTGACGGCCAATTATCTACACGAGGGATATAGGACCGGGGGGAGTGCCCTCCGTGGGGGTCTTTCTAAGGGAACCTAATCCGTATTAACGCATGGAAGATCCACGGCTCGAAGAAAACCACGAAAACTCCGAACGATTAGGCCGACGGGCGCGATTGGGATCGAACCCAGCACCTCCCGTCTACCAGCTTCTAGAGCAGAACCTCTCGGCCACTGGTGGGGCTATAATAAATTTGAAATCACAAACATATGAACAAATTAGATGGCCAAAGTTGACCGGTCATTTGCGATTTTAGACGTTTTGTTAAATATCTAGAAAAATACATGAGGAATTAACCTGAAACTGCAGGTATGTAAAGAGTATAGTATAGGTAATATATTTCCGCGAAGATTTTTTCTTCCGAAACCCCATAGGGGACCTTCAACAAATTGAAAAAGAACGAATATCTTTTGGATAACCCTGTAAAAAATAATGTAACAAAAACGTTCAAACTCGAGATTATTAATAAGTTGCTTATTGTAATATATTATGTTTATTTTTATAAGAATAGCATGTATACTTGTGGAGAAATTAAAGTTTTTATAAAAACAGTCACAAATTTCGCCAAGTTTTTTTATTATAATTTGCCGAGTTCTTAATATATAAAAAAAGTTGTTTTCAGAAAATATGACAAATAACAGTGTACATAATACCCTGCAATCAGAAATAAAAAAAAAATAATAATTGGATGAAAAATGAGCAGGTTTACTAAAAAATGTTTCACTGCGCATGCGCGAATGCAATCAAAATATAATATGCATAATGTATTATCTAAGTATACAGAGGAACTTTTGTGAAAGTCTCAAAATCATAGATTGAAAATTCTGAAAATTATCGTCGATAGAATAAGCTAGAAATCCGTTGTCCCCAAAAGGAAGCAAAAAGATGAGGGGTTGTATCCAAATATAAGACGTACGTGCAATATTGTGTACGCTATCTTGGCACTAATCAACAGATATTTGATACAACCCCTCATCTTTTTGCTTCTTTTGGGGAACAACGGATTTCGAGCTTATTTCTACCGACGATAATTTCCAGAATTCTCAAGCTATGATTTTGAGACTTTCACAAAAGTTGCTCTATATACTTAGCTAATACATTATGCACATTATATTTTGCTTGCATTCGCGCATGCGCAGTGAAACATTTTTTAGTAAACCTGCTCATTTTTCATCCAATTTTTATTATTTTTTAATTCAGATTGCAGGGTATTGTGTACAATGTTGTTTGTCATATTTTCTGAAAAGAACTTTTTTTATATTAAGAACTCTGCAAATTATAAGCAAAAAACTTTGAGAAATTTGGGACTGTTTTCATAAAAACCTTAATTTCTCTAACAAGTATACATGCTATCCTCATAAAAATGAACACAGTATATCACAATAAGCCACTTATTAATAATCTCGAGTTTGAACGCTTTTGCTACATTAGTTTTTACAGGGTTATCCAAAAGATATTTGTTTTTTTATCAATTTGTTGACGGTCCCCTATGGGGTTTCGGGAAAAAAATCTTCGTGGAAATGTATGACCTATACTATACTGTTTACACACCTGTAGTTTCAGGTTAATTCCTCATGCATTTTTTATAGATATTTAACAAAACGTATAAAATCACAAGTGACCGGTCACCTTTGGCCATTTGTGATTTCAAATTTATTATATATATATATATATATACAGAAAAAAATTTGTTTAATGTTAAAATAAAAAATTAGTTATCAATTTGAATTAGAGAGTAATTGGAAGAATTAATATACAATCAACATGTTTATAATATTATATAGATAATCGCCATGTATTGGAATAAAATAATCTAAATGCAACTTCCAATAAATGAGTGATTAATGATTATACAAGAAGACAATTATTAATAGATTTTTATATTTTATTTTTTAATATATGTAATTTATAAGATGTATAAATATTTTAAATATATATAAATATATATATATCAGTGTTGCCAGATTGGGGACTTTTTTGTCCCCAGATTGTTGATTGTCACCGCTTTTTTGAAATAGAAATATTCGGCCTATTTAAAAATAGAATAAAAATTCTGAAAAATAAGGGAATTATACTATTTTAAAAAAGTGGTGGCAGTCAAATAATCTAAATTAAAAAAGTCCCCAATCTGACAACACTGATATATATATATACAGTGTATATATACATGTATATATACAGTGATGGCCAAAATTGTGGACATTTTTTGAAATTTTCATGTTTTATAACTTTGTGTGCTTGAAGAATATAATAAATTTAACTTAAATACAAATGTTTATCTATCAAATCCAAGGAAATTAATGTAGAATTGAATAAAAAAACAGAATTAAAATATCTGCATTACAAAAAATGTTACGTTTACAAAAAATAAGATATATCTTAGATTTCATTGTATTTTTAAGTTACACTTACACATTCAATATTTAGTAGTATGATAACCCTTGTTTTTTATTACAGCTTCACAGCGTCTTTTCATTGAAAGGACTAGTGTTTGAAGTTCATCCTTTTTAATCACATGATGCCAAGAATCAATTATAGCTTCAATAAGTTGCGTTTTATTAGTAGAGTTACAAATACGTTATTATTTTTGGTACAAGAATTTTCAAACGTCGCTGGAAATTTTCTATAGGATTCAGATCAGGGCTGTTTCTTGGCCAGAGTAATAATTGTATGTTTTTATATTTAAACCATTCTTTGCATATTTTTGCCGTATGGCATGGAGCTGAATCCTGCTGAAAGATAAATGGTGCTTTATTTGGGAAGAGATCCCTGATGGAAGGTATCAATTTTGGTTCCCGGACAGTTTCGATGTATTTTTTTACATTTAGAATGCCATCAATCACTTGAATGCGGCCCAGACATACAGGCCCAAGTCAAGGCATTTGTTGGGTTCTTTGTAGTTGCTATAATGCAATCAGGATGCAGCTCTTCCCTTACTCCACGTCTCACATTATTTTCGCCCATCACTACCAAAGAGCGATATTTTACTCTCATCTCTCCAGATTGTTTGCTTCCACTGATTTTCTGACGAATTAACGTGTTATTTTGCCCACTGAACTTATTTCTTGCGTTGCTGAAGATTTAAAAATGGTTTTTTCCTCGGAATTCTAACTTTCAGTCCAAAACCTGCTAATCTTCTCCTTATTGTTCTCAAACTGAAATACTCATTGCATTCATTTCACATCTAACAGCATCTGATGAAATTCTTCTATCTTTGAGACGTATCCTTTTTATCTTTCTATCGTCAGAAAAACTTGTGCATTTTTTTCGGTCTGATCTTGCCTTATTTATCACTGATTTAGTTTCTTCATAACGTAAGCACAACTTTCGTACGCCAGATAAAGTGACTGATCCACCCACCTGTTTTACAATTTCAGCATAAGAGTGATTTTAAATAAAATTTCAGCATTTTCTCCCAATATGACAATTCTGCTACTTTTTGTTGGTGTCCAACTAGTTCATGTTGTTGATGACATTGTTTTAAATTATTTGCATTAAGAGAAAAATAGAAATATTTAAAAAATATATATATATTCTATTTAGTTACACTAGCATTCACCCTTCTGCAAAATTAATTCAATCAAAATACAGCTTTTACAAATCAAAACATACTACAGTATAGTTACTGACATTTGATTGGTTCTCAAAACGGTCATTGTGATTGACTAAGAAGCATTTATTACAATACACTTCAGCATTCATGACTAATTGTGTTTGTATTTTAGACTAAAGAAAGTGTAACTTTTTTTTGTAATGCAGATATTTTAATTCTGTTTTCTTTATTAAATTCTACATTAAATTTATTTGAATTTGATATATAATCATTTGCATTTAAGTGAAATTTAATATACTCTATAAGCACACAAAGTTATAAAACATGAAATTTTCAAAAAATGTCCACAATTTTGGCCACCACTATATATATACAGAAAAAGTTAATTTGTTTAATGTTAAAATTAAAAGTTATTAGTTATCAATTTAAATTAGAGAGTAATTGGAAGAATTAACATACAATCAACATGTTTATAATATTATATAGATAATCGCCATGTATTGGAATAAAATCATCTAAATGCACCTTGCAATAAAGGAGTGATCAGTGATTATACAAGAAGCCAAGTATAATAGATTTTTATATTTTATTTTTTAATATATGTAATTTATAAGATGGATAAATAAATAAACACAAACAGAAACACCCAACCTCCATATCTAAAATCTACACGTCTTACCATCCATGAAGAACCATACAGCACCGCCAAACCTCCATACTCTAACATCTACCAACACTACCAACCATGAAGAACCATACAACATCGCCCGCAATCTATCATCTAACCGTCCTACCAACCATTTTATGAAACAATAAAATACCGCCTGGCCTTTTTAATAAAAAATAATAAAACTACATGTGTATTGTGTAATATAATATTCTTTTAAGAAGATGTGTAGTGTACCCAAAGTTTATAGCTTGTTTTGCAAGAAATTATAAATTTTGAACTTTATATTTATTAGAACAAAGATGATTTATTCTATGTGCAAAGTTAAGAAAACTATTAACATGAGCAGGTTTATGTAAACAGGAATTATAATGTAAAAATATCTTTTGTTGAAGGGGAAATCATTGCGCTTATCGTAAATGTCACAGGTAAGACTGTTTTGTTCATTTATGATTATATTTAAATAAAGGAAGTTAGTGGCATTATATACAATATCTTTTTCCCTTAATTGTAGATTTTAGTGATAACATGCAAGCAATAAATAAGTTGACTAACGTGATGTCAATCAATGCCAAAGACAATGTCATCAGTGCACCGATAGAAAAAACAATCAGTTAGTGAATTATTTCTTTCGTAATAATAAAGATATAAATCTACCAAAATGCTAGACTCTTTTCCCCCTTGCGTTAAGTTATACATTGTTTATAAATAGTGTCATTAAATATAATGTAATTATGATGCAGTATGAATTTAGTTAATTTTTTGAAATAAGAAATTGAAATAGGAGAGCGTAACTTTAAAAAATGCATATTTTCTTTGAATAAGAGATTAATAGTTTTAACCCTCTCATTCCCATGGTAGAATACGTTCTAGAAATTACGTAGTTCAAAGAATCCGAATTTACACCAGAAAATTTCAATGTTAAATTTCGCATTATTCAAATATGGAAATGGTCTGTTGTTAAATAAACCAAATATTGCTATTTTAATTTTCTGGTATGAACTTGGAATATTGGAATTAAAAAATCCACTAACATCATGATGCCATTTGGACTCACTGGGAGTGAAAGGGCTAAACAAATCTTTAATATCATGTTATTAACACCTTCACGCCGGCGCGGTGGGTCACACTCGACTGTCTCAGAGCTGCCAAGTCTCCGGCTTTTTGGATACCAGTATTTTAATACAAAAAATGTTGTTTTATTTAATTAGAACAATTGCGCGATTTAAAAGAGCAACATTTTCTCTAAAATAACAGTGGTGTGCAAAATGCCGGAGACTTGACAACTTTGAAACAATCGAGTGTGACCCAACGCGCCGGCGTGAACGTGTTAAACAAGTCATTCAAATAAAATGTTTTAATATAATGTATGTTGTTTTATTATTTACAAGTTGAAAACTGTTTTTTATGCATTTTTTGTTATCATTTTGTAGAGTAATATCATACATTATACACATAGGAAGTATAGTCTATGCCTCTTTGTTGGAAAAGAAAGGTGTTTAACCAATGTGTTTTGCCTGCACTAACTTTTGGAGCAGAAAAATGGATGGTAACAAAACGGAAGGTTCGAATATTACAAAAAACACAGCGAAGTATGCAAAGATGTATGCTAGGCGTAACTAGAAGAGACAGAAAGAGAATAACCTGGATAAGAAGTCAGACGAAAGTTTTTGACATCATCGAGAGAATTAAATGGCTAAAATGGAAATGGACTGGAACATTGCAAGGAGACAAGACAGTAGATGGAGCACAAACACCGTACAGAGGTATCCCAGAGATGTAAAACGACCAAGAAGACGACCTCAAGTAGTATAGATTGGCGAAATAAGAAAAGTGACCGGTGTTAATTGGATGACTAAAGCAATAGACAGGAAACAATGGAAAAAATCTGGGAGAGACCTACATACAGCAGTGGGTTGAAAACGGTTGTTGATGATGATATAACAAATTATAATAAAATATTTTACTTTATTAGCTGTGGTAGAGCATTTAGTTTATGTTGTTAACAAAATTTAAAAATCTATCTATTATTTTAATATGTTTTATCATAATAAGTTTAGTACCACGTGTAAGTTGCATTGTGAGTTTAAGTGTGCCATGAACTAAAGTAGATTGAGAAACACCATAGTAGACTAGTAGTATACATTCTACTTTGGAGCATTCGTGAATTTAGTTCGCCTATTAACTCATTCAAATAAAATCAACTTATTCAAAGAAATTTGAAATGATAAAACTATTTATTTAAAAGATAAATTATTAAAGCTCTCAAAGTAATCTGATGTCAGTTTCAATACTTGAAAGGTATTCCGTAAAATAACGCTTCAAGCACTTCAAAAATGTGAACAATTTTAGGAATGAAATTCATTTTTTTTAAAGGTAAACTTTTTTTATGAAGAAGAAATTCTTACACGTAAATATACAGGGTGTCCACTCTTAACGTTGTCCAAAGGCTAATTTCTAAACCGTTAGTCATAGACACATAGTTATAATTACAAAAATGTTTTAAATGAGGTAAAAAAAAAACATTTTAAAAGTCATTTTGATCAATAACAACATTTCTTAAAAAGTTACGAAATTTAAATTTTTATACGGTCCCCCCTCCCCGGTCATATAAGTGATATTTAGATTGATATAATTTCAGATTGATATTTAGATAGATATAAAAATTTCCTATTGCATTAACAAGTAAGTCAAAAAAAAAAGTCCCATTCACTAACACTAAAACTGGCCGAGTTATGAAACTTTGAAGCGCATGACTTATGCTAATTTTCTGCATCTGAACACAGATGGGCCATGATTCGAGGGATCTTACACAAAGTGCTTAAAGTATATATTAAAAGGATTTAGTACATTTCTACATTGCAGCCGAAGGGAGTCACTCCGAGCAAGTTTTAATATAACTTTAATTTTTTTTAATTACGTTTTAGATTAGATAATCTAATAGCATTTTAAAATATGTATCATTTTGTAAAGAATTGCGACGGTCGCTTTTCATCATTTCATTTAACAAAAAATAAAATGTCTTATTTTGTTAACTTATATTTTTAGTACAAGTTGTATATTTTTCTTTAATAGGTCAGAATGAAAATCGATTTCAAATTTGTATTGTAATGTTAATTTTACTCTCAACTATTATTATTATTATTATATATACATATAATATATCTGTCGATTATTTATATTTCTAGTAAATTCGTGAATGACCCCTATTTTGCAGCAAAAAAGATGCTTCAACTTTAAACAACTGTTACTCGGTCAGTTTTAATCATAGAAGAATGGGACTTTTTTTTTTTTTTTTTGTTACTACTTACAAGGGAACAACTTTTGGTGCTGCTCGCACCTAGCATTGAGACCTGGTGCAATTTAAAGCCCTATATTACGAAGTTTGAGAATCGATAAAATTTTTCTGTTAAAATAATATTTCTTGATTTTACAGCAGCATAACTTTCTGAAAATGCAATTTTCGAGACCACTTATCGAGTTATTAACATTGAAGTTTTTTAAAGAAAAGCATTTAAAAATAAAAATTAGTTAATAATAAGTATACAATATGGAAAAAAGTTTAAAAAATTCTTCAAGAACCCATGAATTTGATTTTGAAAAATTGCAACATTATAGTCACATTTTTGGCGGGGAAACAGTTAGTGATTATTTTCAAAAGTAGAGCTTCCCGGCAACCTTAGCCAAATGTCGTATCTGTTTGTCTTGTGTGAGTGGACTTCAGTAGAAATTGTAATGTCCGACCTAATTAGTCACAGTATTTTTTCTAAATTGTGTAAAAATATTAATTTACTTTATATTAATTTATTTTTACCAAAGGACCATTTAATACAGCAAAATTTCATTTTGTACATTCGAAACTTTACTCCATTCGATTTCAAAAGAAAATAGCTTGCTTGTTTTGTATTTCACTAAAAAATAGTTTTCAATGATCTTGAAAGCTTTTATAGAAATATATTTACTATTTATATATTTATCGTCTGCATAGAAAAAAAAAAGAAAAGAAAAAACCTAGTTCTTGTTTCTTATGCTATCAATTATCAAACAAATCGCAATCTGATATAATTCTAATATGTACTGTATATTCACTCCACGGATAAAGCGGGCGGGAAAATTGTAGCGCCATATTTGGCGACTTAACTCACTTTTGACGTGAAATAAACAAATAAAAATGTAATAATAAAACATTAAAAGTATAAAAATATGATTTTAACGGAGAAATTTTATCGGGTCTCCAACTTTTATGTATAGGGCTACAAAATGCACCAAAAGTGCTTCCCTTGTTAGTTTAATAGAATATTTTTACTAAACACAACTTATAGAACTGGGAAACCGTATGAAAATTTTATTTTCGTATTTTTTTTTTTTTTTTTTTTTTAAGAAATGTTTTTATTGACCCAAATCGCTTTTAAAATATTTCTATACTCCATTTAAAACATTTTGTAACTGGAACTATATGTCTACGCCAAAGGATTTAGGAATTAGCCATTGGACACCGTTGAGAGTGAACATCCTGTATATATATATATAAACAACTTAAATCACAAATTAAAAATTTAGCAAATAAAACAAAACTAAGAAAGACGACTAAGAAAGAACCTTTTTAATTTTGAAAACATGTATATACATAATCGAATTTCCATTTAACGAAATTCTGTTTTACGAATTTTTTTGAGGAACCATAGGATTCGTTAAATAATAAAGAAAATAAATCATACGCACAAAAAATATATAGAGACAACTTAAATCACCACTTTAAATTTTAACAATTAAAATAAAGGTTAGAAGATATTTTACTTTTCTAATTGAAAAAAAAAAAAAGTCTCATTGAATGTCTATTTAACGAAAGTTCTGTATTACGGGTTTTTTTTTGGGGGGGGGGGGAGGGGGGGTATGAGATTCGTTGAATAAAAGTTCAATAATATATAGATCATATCTGAACTTAACGCAAAACTTATAGAAAGTATACCAAAACCCTATACCAAAGAATATCGTAATATATACCAAAACATAAAATAAATGTGCCAAACATAAAACAATAAAATAATAATTCATATCCTCATCTTTCTTATATTTTTAACTTTCAACGCGTACAATTTACAGTGAAGCATTCTATGGGTGAAAAAAAAATATTTCAGATACCAGAGGAAATAATACTAGGTAGACAAAATTAAACAAACAAGTGCAAAATACATTAAAATCATGAACTATATCAAAATGTATCATAAATACAAATAGCTTAATATATCATAAAATTTATGAAAATCATGAATTATATCTTCTTCTCTAAAAGTTGATACTTAAAATTAGATAAAGTATTTCATAGATGCAAAATGAATTTTTGCGACTAGAGGAAGAAAATACTAATTTTAACTAAATTGAAGCAAACAAGTGTAAAATGTATCAAAATCATAAAGTTTTCCATGAATGTATCATAAAATGCACCAAAATATCATAAAATATATTAAAATCAAAGATTATATCTTTGTCAATACCTCATTGATATACAAAAGTTTTTAAAATTTTTACAAAATCACGCCTGCCAACCTTCTCATTTTTTTCAGTCAAATAAACATAATTTAAACCAGAAAAATTATTTAAATGTTTCCTTTTTATAAGTGGTTATTTAATAAATTTTCTGGTTTTATTTAATTTGGGAAAAACGGAAGGTTGCCAGCTATGGATGTTCTATAAAGGACTCACAAACTTTAAAATTCAGTAAATCATTAACTATAATAAATATGAAATAAGTGACATTCTTATCAGGGAATTTCCAAGGAGGCTGGTACCGGTATTTCTGATCAGAAATTATTATTTAATATTTAAATAACCGAATTTTCAGTCGTCGCGTTTGAGCGCAGAATTTGTAATATTTTTCTGAAATAAAATAGGCAAAAAGTCCAATTGAAAAATTGTCGCAAAAACTGTACGCACTCTTCAAGTATTTCATAGATTTTTTTAGAGTAATTTTAAATTTTTATTATTTAATTTAAAACTTTTTTCAGTATATGGAGACAGCGTTGTTTCAAACTGTAAAAATTCTCAAATTAACTTCAAAATTTCAAAATACAAACATATTTTTCCTTTAAATAGTTAAATAGACACAAAGTTAAACAAAACACTAAGATGGCTTTGATGTAGTTTCACACGTTTATTTGGACATTCTTAAACTTTGAGATATTCAAGCGCACATTGATGACAATATAAACTATTTTATAAATTACCATATATAAAACTTATGCGCTAGCTGATAAACATTTCTCTTATTTCATCTTTATATTTGTTAAAGTTAACGAATTATTGAATTTCACAATTAGGGAGGAGTCCTTTATGAAACGACCTGTAGATGCGAAAAGAAACATCTCAGCGGCAAGGAAATTATAGAGATTAGACTGAATTTAAAGTGAAACAATTATCTTACGTATTAACATTTTAACAACTGAGTAAAACAGTGTCGAAGCCAGTAGTCGAACACAGAATCTCTGGCTTAAACTGCCAATTCTCTGCCTATTGAGAACCGGCCAACATAATTCACTTAGACTATTTTTTGGAAATAGAACCTGGTCTGTTATCTGAAAAATCTCAACAGAAGAAACCTCAGATAATGGAACTCCATTAAACGATGTATACGTAGATACGCTTTTGCCAAAAGCTCGTTTGAGTGAATTGTGAAGGCCGGTTTTCGATCTAGGTAGCTCAATAGGCAGAGCTTCTGGGTTCGACTCCTGGCCTGGACACATTTAGCTCAGATGATAAAATGTGAATTCGTATGGAATCTTTACCAATCACTATAATTGACTTTTTAAATTATTTTTAATACAATCAAGTGATTGGTAAATAATTCGTACGAGTAGCAATTTTTCCATCTGAGCGAAAATGTGTCCAGGTTGGGACTCGAACTCAGACCCTTCGGCTTTGATAGCCAATGCTCTTCGAATTGAGCTTTCTGCACGACACCCCAGCCAACACATTATTCGCTCAGAACAACCATTTGGTCTGTTATTTGAAACACCTCGATCGAATAAACTGCAGGTAAAGGAACTCCAATAAACTGTGGATGAGTAATTACACTTTTTAGTTATTTTTAACACAATTAACTGATTGGTAAATGATTTGTACGAATAGTAATTTTTCTATCTCAGCGAAAATTTGTCCAGGCGGGGACACACAGAGCATTGGCAATTGAAGCCAAAGGTACTAGATTCGAATCCCAGCCAGACACATTTTTGCTCTGATGAAAAAATATATACTCGTACAGTACGAGTTAAAAATAATAAACAATTATCTTACCAAAGTGCTTTTTTCTTTCTCAATTGCCAAAGAGAGTCGTCTTATTTCAGCTTTTGTGTCCTCAATAACTTCTTGTTCCTTCGTTGAATGAGTCTCGATGACTATGAGCAAAGAATATTGCTGAGCTTCGTTGAAAAACGTGAAGAAGAAACAGCAGAAAAAGATTACAAATATCCATTCAGTAATCGAACTAGCAATGTAGCTTCCACTTGTATCAATAGGAAGCTTGAGACTGGCACCCAGTGTCCGAGGATAAGGCTTTAAAAATTAGATTAGAATAAAAAAAACAGTTCATAATACATAATCATACATATGAAAACATACAGTATATGTACGACGGTGAAACAAATATAAACGAGAGTTTTTTCATACCAGTAGATGATCTTTATACTTGTTGTCACGAGTTGTGTTGCCGGAAGTCCGCTTAAATCGTGGTTCCAAATGCTCTGGACGCCAGTATTTTAAAGTAATTTTCTTCGCCTTATCTAATGGCAGAATTATCTGCGACTAAAGATAGCGAAATAAGCTGTAAGAAATTAGCGGTGCCCAGAGCATTTAGAGACCAGATTTACGCGGGACACGTAGCAATAATAATCATGAGCAACCATGGTAAGTAGTTTACGGTTTAACCCTTTACGTTCTGAATTATGAATTCATGAAAATTTTATCTTCTAAAGCATTTTTTCGTGAATTGCTTAAACTAAATTAGAAAATTTACATAATCATTTAATAAATTTTAGAAGGATTTTAGAAGGATTTAGAAGGATTCATTAAATTTGAATTTATAGAGATTTTGTGCAATATTTATAACCCCCCACTCAAATCTTTTATTTTAAATATTTTTCTTAGTATTTTATAGAATTAGGAAATGTACAAATATAATGTTTTTACTATAGAAATATAGAAATATTTCCGAATTGAAAAATCCCACCCCTCCTCCCAACGCCGAGAAAACTGAAAAGATGCAAAGGCAAAAGAAATCATCTTTTTAAAAATATTTTGGTTTTATGTAACTAATTATGCTTTTAGAACGAGATAAAATAATGTATCTATAACTCACTCTAAACCGTATTACAACTAATCAACGTATTAAATGAATTTAATTGTACTTATAAGTACCGTCAGTAGATAAAGGGTTAAAAAATCATTTGACACCCTTTTATTCTTCAAACGTTTATTTATTTAGTCGCTAGCATTATGAATGACTACAAAGTACATAGTGCCGTTTTATAAACTCAAATTATTAAACTTTTAACACTACAATTACCGCGAGCCGTTATTTTGACGGCTACCTTATGAATATGTTTCGGTTCAAACCAGAAATTTGATTATGAAATAAGTTTAAAAGACACAAAGAAGAAAAGCGTTAAATAATGAAATTAAACTGTTTTAAACCAAAATTCTGGTGTGAAATATTTTTATAAAACTTGGCTCAAATTTCCGGTAGTTCTAGTGTTAAAGAAGGTACGGGGACCAAAATTTTATTAGAGGCATTTTTTAATGCAATTTTTTCTTGAAATTTGTCTTTGTATTACTATTATACTTCTCAGCTAAAAAGTTTCTAAAAACGTTGAAACTACAAAAAAACAAATAAAATTTTAAATTTTAAACTTATTTAACTTTTGATATAACTCATGAACCATTTGTCCGATCCCATTAATTTTTTCACTATTGCGTGCAGAAAAGTTTTCCTATTACTTTCTCTTCAGGATTTATAAAAATATTACTTACAATATTTATAATTAGAGATCGCCCGAAAATTCGGTTTCGTTTTCGGCTCAAAACCAGAATTTCGCCGAAAATTCGTTTTCGGCTGTCAAAAATTTGGCCGGACCGAAACTATCTGTATACCAAAAATCGCATTTCTCCTTTCGGAAATATTTAACATTACTCATTGTTTTGAGCTGTATCGGCTCAAATGAGACACTCTTTATTTATTACCATGAACTTCACTGCTTATAACTATCAGTCATAAGTGACTCAAGCCATGAGTGCAAATTATCAAGCAAGTAATGCATATAGGACTAAACTTTGAAGACGCTTTTCACGTGCTCATTAAAAGCTACAGATTTAACACTGATAGGAAATTTTTAGTTTGAAACCGCAGAAGTGTTTTGAATACTCTTTGAGAAAGTCCTATTATAACAGATGATCATTTAAAAAAATCATTAAAAAGATAAATCGAGGTATATATACCTCAAGATTCCTTCCATTTTCGCCGAAAGATCTCCCCTGCCTTTTTTCGACACCTTAACAAAGGAATGGTGATAAAAAAAGAGGGGAGTGTTAAAAATTAAAATACCGAACAGAGATAAGGAGTCTCTCTTTCTCTTTTAACCACGTATTATTGTATCTTTGAACCATACATTAAGTATCTACATACATCTATTGTATCTACAAGACACTATCATACATTATTGTATCTTTGGACAATACATTGCATACATTAAGATTATCTGTTTTTGTGCCTAGAATTACAAACGAACTTTGGTTCAGTTTTAATATAATTCTTGCGTTACAGGTATTAGCGAGAACATAGCCAATAGTATTTATTTTGAATATTTTTTATCTTGCTGAAATTCAGAACTGAACGTTGGCACTATGCGACTCCTATATGATCCGTTACATTTCTCCATCTTAATGATTCTCGGACTCAGAACCTTTCCTAACGGAAGTACTTAATTACCTATTTGATCAATGAGCATTCGGCGGAACCGGAATTCACGATACCTCAAACATTTTTTTATTAGAATAAATTCGTATAATTAGAAAATCCTTCTGTGTCGTTGATGAAATAATTACATTTTATTTTATATGAAAATAAAAAGTTTTGATCAGAGGCACAGACTCGGTCAACTTAGGTCACACGTATTAAAATCATAATTATGTATATTTAATAAACACGTAAAATTAATTAATAGTTATGTATATTTATGTATGTATTAATTACTTAAAACAAATTGTACATTTTCGTTTTCGTTTTCGGCCGAAAATAGGAAGATTACCGAAATTCGGTTTCGGTTTCGGTTTTTAGAAACCTGTTTCGGTCTATCCTTATTTATAAAAGTTTTAAAAAATTGGTTTTTGGGATCGATTTTTAGTTAAAGAAATATATTTTCCACATTTTCACATAAAATTAAAATCCCGAAACACATTTTATTAAAACATAAAAATCTGTACAAATTTTCATCTTAGAAGAAAGTTTACAAGTATCCTTTTAAATATGAGAAATTATGCAAAAACCCATTCTGAGATAAATGGACTTCTAGATCGGTGGTTCATTTTTGGACCACTTACAAATTTTAATTTCTAAATGCCACATTAGCTCCAGAATATTCGAATGAAATTTTTCTTTTTATTAAGTACGTGAATAAAAGCTTTTGTTTATTTTGAAATGTTTGTAATTTCTGGTGTCATTCACTCATTTGATTATTTTATGAATAGAAGTTACCTTGCCACTGAAAGGATAAACAGGAATCCTACGATTCAGGGAATTTTCCAAGCAAATCCCTCTTTTTTTATATAATAAAAAATAAACCGGGATTAATCGCGCGCAAAATTTCGCCTTATTTAAGCTGAGTTTTTCTATAAGAAAATACTGGTACACAATAATATTCTGGTCTAGAAATTCCCTAATCTGTAGAAACCCTGTTAAAGTTTTAGTTACGGGCAGGTTAGAACTCGTAGTACAACACAAAAATTGTTATAGCTGCTGATGTAGTTATTGAAGAATACGCAGTTTGCTTTATTTTATTTACTTAACTTTGTAGTGCTTTATTAGCAAGAAAAATAAAGTCTTTTTTGAGAGATTTGACCACCATAATAAATGAAACCATTAAACCCATTTAAATTGATCAGACAACAAAAGAAGTTAAGGCTGGCTACTTTCGGATACATTTTTTAGTTCATTTTTGTTCGCAAACGTATCAAATTAGCAGGTGCTCTAATAAAGTAACTATTTAATCTAGGGATGCACAACCTGTGGCCCGCGAATGTCGCCAATTTATAACTGCAAAAAATTGGATAAATATAGAAAAAATTACAATTTTTGTCCATAGGTTGCAGGAAAAAATCGTGAATTTCGTCAATTTGCCACGAGAAAATTGAAAATTTCATCAGTCAAATTAGAATTGTGAATTTCGTTGATCGGGCGCAGAAAAATCACGAATTTCGTTGAACAGGTGCGGAGAAATAGCGAATTTTGTCGATAACACGTGGAAAAATCGCAAATTTCGTTGATCGGGAACGGAACAATCGCGAATTTGTCGATGAGGTGCGGAAAAAATCTGAAATTTCGCCTATCGGGCACGGAAAAAGTGCGAGTTTTATCGATCGGGCTCGGAAAAATCGTACATTTTGTCGGTCGGGCACGGAAAAACCGCGAATTTCGTTGATCGATTGCGGAAAAATAGCGAAGTTTGTCGATCAGGCGCGGAAAATCGCAAATTTCGTTGATCGGGCGCGGAAAATTTGAAATTATTTTGATCGGCTGCGGAAAAATCGTGAGATTCGTCAGTCTCGAGAAAAATTGCGCATTTAGTCAATTTACTGCAGAAAAAATTGGAAATTTCGTCAGTCAATTAAGAATCGCGAATTTCGTCGTTCGGGTGCGGAAAAATCGTCAATTTTGGCGATTAGGAGCGGAAAAATCTCAAATTTCGTTCATCGTCTGCGGAAAAATAGCGTGTTTGGTCTGTTTATCGTGAGAAAAAATCGCGAATTTCGTCAATTTGCCGCAGGAAAAAATGCAAATTTTGTCAGAGTCAATTAAGAATCGCGAATTTCGTTGATCGGCTGCGGAAAAATCGCGAGTTTTCTCGATTGGGCTCGATTGGGCTCGATTGGGAAAAGTCGCAAATTTCGGTGGTCTGACATGAAAATTCTCGAATTTTGTCGATCAGGCGCGGAAAAATCGCAAATTTGGCTGATCGGGCACGGAAAAATCGCGATTTGTGTCGATGATACACGGAAAAATTAAAAATTTCGTTGATCGTCTGCAGAAAAATCGTGAGTTTTGTCAGTTTATCGCGATTTTCGTCAATTTGCCGCGGAGAAAAATTGCAAATTTCGTCAGAGTCAGTTACGAATCGCAAATTTCATTGATCGGGCGCGGAAAAATCACGAATTTCATCAATCAGGTGCGGAAAAGTCGCAAGCTTCGTCGATCGGGCTCCGAAAAATCGCGAATTTTGTCGATCAGGTGCTAAAAAATTGCAAATTTTGTCAATCAGGTGCGGAAAAATTGCGAAATTTGTTGATCAAGCTTGAAAAACTCAAATTTCGTTGATCGACTCCTCTTCACCCCTTCGTTCATAAAGTTCACATTTTTTTTCGGCATTAGCCCCTTTCATGCCTATGTTTTTTAGCACTTTTAATAAAACAAAATTTACTCCTCCGAATAAAGTAAATGAATATTATCTCCTTGAAAATAATCTTTGCTATATCTTTGCTATATATACAAACGTAAACTGTTGATATAACCTCGCCAGTTGAATTGGATATGTTGACTGGGTAAGGGGACCTACAGGGGTAACCCCCCCCCCCCCCCAACCTCTGAAACCATATTTTTTATCGGATTAGGCCACAGATGACCTCCTCAAAATAGAGTTCTCCCCGTGTTACTGATGTGGCCCTAGACAACCCAGACATTTTTGTAAGTGGCCCTTCTCTTAAAAAGGTTGTGCACCCCTAATTTAATCGATTTTTTTTCGATTTTCGACAAAGGCGAAAGATTTTTCAGAGAAGACTTTCAAACTATACTAGATTAATTTTAACGCAATTATTCTAATTGGTAAATAAATCATATCAGATATAAATTTCCAACCGGGCGAAAAATGTCCGGACCAGGATTCGAACCAGGGATCTCTTGGCTGATGCCGCCAATCCTGCGATTTCTGGAGTTCCATTACCTGCGATTTATTCTGTTGAGCTGAACCGGATATTCAGACCAGATGGTATAATCAATAAGGTTAGCTGGGTTAAAAAATTCCACCAGATTCGTCTGGGATAGCTCATATTGTAGAGCACTGGTGGCTTCAGCCAAGAGATCACTGGTTCGAATCCTGGTCCGGACATTTTTCGCCCAATTGGAAATTTATATCTGATAAGACTGTCAAAGTTTGAGTTTTTAATCGAATTTCCGGACGTGGCAGCACAGGAACGGAAAAAAAACGGCCCTCCTGATATAATAATCGCTTGTAACTCAATATGTAATTCATTTATTGGAAAATGAAAAACGCATTCGCTCCTAAATCACTTCAATAATTATTTCTGCAAGTATCATGCTTTTAAGTTTAAAAATGTGTCAGAAATGTGTCAGGAAATTTCGCGTTGTTGAGTTGGGAAACATATTTTTTTCAGACCTGCCTTAAATACAGGGTATCCATAAAGAATGTCCCAGTTATAAATTTTAATAGTATCAACTGTAAGCGTTGTAGAGGGTTGGTTCGAGGTCATAAATAAAGAGTAACTCAAACAGTTTTAGATAAGCTTAAACGCGAGTGCTGCTTTGTTAATGACTTGCTTGCGGTAACATACGCCACATACGCAAAATGGCGACTTCTGGGCATAAAACGCTTTGCGTTCTGCAATTTGCTAAGTGTGAATCTGAAATTTCAGTTCAATGTGCGTTTTATTTAAAGTTTAATTGTGATCTCTCATGTGGCAAAAACATCCGCGGATGGTATGGGCAATTCGGAAAGAGCGGACGGTGTTTGTAAAAGGAAAAGCACGGAACGACCAAATGTGTGTGCATAGGACGAGTACGGCAAACCTTTTCACATCCACGTGCCAAATTTTTCCAAAAATATATTTTACGTGATCATGACGTGCCAACAATAAAAAATTAATGGTTCAAAAAATAATGAATCAAAATTACTTAAAATTTTGTTTTGAACGTTAAAAAGATATGGCAATATTTGATATTATGCGTTAGAAATGTATTTTAAAAATATTATTTCTGTTGTCTCATCTTAGATGCCAAATAATTTATATCACTTTCGTACTTAGCTATTTTTAAGAGAATGCAAGTTGAATTGGATTCATTTGACATGATATTTTTACTTGAGTTTTTCATATTAATTATTTCCGAACAGAGTGTCTTGCAGAAAACAAATGTCAAAATATCAAGCGCTGGAATCTACAGCTTTTGGTGTCCGGAATTGAATACCAAGTTTTTATAACTTTACCATCCGTATTTTTGCTTATAATGCATTTAAATCTTTCTTTTGCGATGATCTCATAATTCTCCCTTATTCGGAAAACTTTGTGAGCCAATATTGAGCTAGATTGGGATACATTAAGTTATATTTCAGTTTCTTCAATCTGTATGAAAATGACAACCAACCGAACTAATCTAATTCCGATAATCAGACGCAACATCTAAATTAATTATTGCATTTTGTGAAATTCTACTATATCTTGATGTAGAATCTGAATTTATATCGCGCCAAAAATAATTTGCAACGTGTCACTTATGGCACGCTTGCCATAGATCCGTCGTCCCTGGTATAGGATGTTGACCGTGTCAGAGCATCTTACCAGTGTAGTCCTAAAAAATCTGTTCGGAAAGCAAGTCTTGAACTTCAGTTGCCAAAGACGACAGTGTGGAAGGTTTTTTAGAACACGTTTACACATGCGTCCATACCGGTTACATTTGGTACACGCTTTAGAAGTATTGGACTTGTTGGATGTGTGTCGTATAACTGAAGATGCACATATTGAACATTTGTAAAAAAAAACTAGGTACGTTTACCTTCAATTTTATGTATGATTTGTTGTAAATAGTCTAAATTAAACTGTTATAATATACCAGTGAAACCGGGATACTCTTTATGGACACCCTGTATAACCGTGTTTAAACGAGTTCATTCGTGATGGAGCAATAATTCGATCTACAAAATCATTCTATAAACACACAAAATTAAGATCAATCCATTCGACGAATGAACGAAATGAAAGCCATAAATTAAAGCTTTATAAAATAATATTAAACATTCCTTTTATCATTCTTATCCTCGCTCTCTGTTACATAATAAGATAATTGTTTGGAATACATTAACCAAAAATATCTTTCGCGAGTTAATGCAAAATTTTGCATGATAAAATAAAAATATTGATTTTTCGTCCTGAAAGCCATTATCAAATTTTGTTGAGGTGAAGAATAGAATAATAAAGTATGTCGGCGAAGTTTTTGTCGGAACTATGACGGTAAGCAAATAATGTATAGTTATAAATAGTAACATTGGAATTGAATGCAAGAAAATAAGCAGGAAACAAAAAGAAAAAGAAATTGAAAATAAAATAATGACATGTTTTGTTTAATGAGATATGTATTCATGTATCAAGATAAATTTTTATCTTACCACAAGTCCAGATATATTCATTTCATTATCTTCCGTATTGTTAAAATAATACTTGTGTGATATACCTCCAAAGTTATCTGGAACTGTAATCATATCTAACGGAAGTTAAAGAAAATAAACAATCGATTATAACAAACATTTTATACTGGAAAGATTTTATTTGAATTTACCATACATATTACAAAGGAAATAATCGTATTTCTTGGGTAAAATTAATTTTACTGCGTATGTGCGTGAATAAGTGTATCTATGCATTATTTACACCATTCCGTACATACAAGCAGAAGTGCAGATTTTGTGTCCTGCTCATTTGCTATTAAGATTTAAAAACAAGGGCGGCGTACTAAGTAAGTCACTCACTGGTTGTTTGATTGTTTGTGGGCTCTACGGTCATCTTATTGCCACACGAAGGCTAAACAGGCCGGGGCCCCCGTTTATAGTGATATCCCAATAAAAACATTCAAGCCTGAATCGGGATTCTGACTCGGCACTTTTCATCTGGCAGCCAACGCCCTAACCAACAGTCAAGCAACGCCAGACACTAAAAAAAAATCAAAATAATTAAGTGGTAAACATCTGCGCCTCGTTAACCATCTTCTCAAAGGCCCTTCAGTGCTCAATCAATGTTTAAAATTCAAGTTTGCAAATTTTTCAGTAATCTTCCATTAATTTAATTGGTAAGTCACCAAACTTGGTGACTGAATACATTGGCGTACTGAATACGCCTCCGCCAGTGTATTTGTCTAATTTATTCCATTTTCTTTCTTAGTTATTTTTTAATATAAATTTGATGTTTATTACTTTTATACTATTACTAAACATTGTATTAAAGAAGAGTATCATGAAAAGTTGATATTTAGGCTTTAACCCCTTGAAGGGTGGTGGGATATTATATATCCCACTTAATTTAATGTCCAAATGGCACCGCAATTTTGGAATAAAATTTTGCTTTTATAACGTACGGAAAAAAAGCTTTTACTTAATTTCAAATGAATTTGTTCATAAATCCTGGTGTCATTCCATCATTTCATCACTTTAGCAACAAAAGTACTTTGCCCCTGATAGGGTTAAAAGGCATTGGCGTATGGATTACGCCGTCTCTGCTTGTGTTATTATACAAACCGCCCGTGCTAAAGAGTGTCCAAAATCCACGCAAGAAGTAATTTTGATTGAAAACGCAGGTTTATAATAAAAAATGTAAATTTTTTATTGATTCATAAAGTATACAGTATAGGGTTATGTATAGAATAGCGTATCGGATAAATGGCCTCCACGGCTTTGCTAGCACATACGCACTCTTTTGTTGAAATTTTCCATGACCGTTTTGCATAAATATGGCTGATTTCATTGATACAGCGCTCAATTCCTCCTTCAAGGCGTGTCTGGTCGTGGACTTGTTGGAATAAACCCTAGACTTAAAAAAAAAGTCCAATGGCGTTCAATCGCATGATCTAGGCGACCAATTCTGATCACCAAAACGGGAAATTACACGACCAGGAAATGACTCATGCAGTAATAAAATTGTTTCTCGGGAGGTATGCATTTGTAACAGGCTTGTTGAACCCACATGTCATCCACATCCATATCTTGCAATTGAGGCACAAATGGCGCACAATTCGAATCTTGTGTGAATTTTGGGACACCCAGCAAAAACATGGAGGCCATTTACCCGATATGCTACTCCATACATAACCCTACATAGTATACTTTATGAATCAATAACAAGTTTACAATTTTTAAATATAAACCTGTGTTTTCTATCAAAATTACTTCTTGCGTGAATTTTGGGACACCCTTTATAATAATTTCAATTAAAGTAAACATTTTTATCAGTTCGATTTTATTACTTTTATACTACTACTGGAGACTGCATTAAACAGGATATCATTAAAAGTGGTTTTTTAGGATTTAGTATAACCTTGGCGCATACAGTACGCTCGCCGCCGTGTTACGAACTATAAACGGCCAGTGTTTTAAAGGTTAGGCGAAAGAAAAATTATTCCATCAATGAAAATCATCTATTTCTGATTATTTCTTAGGGATGGAAACTAATTTACATGCTTAAATAGAAAATGTTACTAGATGGATTTATAAATTTGTTTTTTGGTTTTTTCTTGACTCGTATGTGTCTTATAAGAATATTAAACTTTATATTTCATTGTACTGTTCTTTCTTTAAAGTACTTTTTAAGTCAATTAATATATAGAAAGCGGTATACAAAAATTTTCCGTCACTCATCTACGAAATTCTTCATTCTTTTATTATCTTTGAGATGAAATTAGATGGATCTTAACATATTTGATTCTGTGAAATATGTAAAAAAGAAAGTTGAAACTGTTGTAAAAACTAAGATAGCAAAAAAAGTTGCGAAATTAATGATTCTTTGAGTCATTACGCCATGTGCATTTATCCCCACACTGTAAAAAAAATACTGCCAGTTTTCCGGTAGGAATCGGAAAAATAGTTGCCCTTATCGTACCTGAATAATTTTCGACCCAGCTCGGAATAAAATCCGTAAAAATAAGGAAATAGTCAGTAAAACGGTATTTTACGATTTTATTCCGATTTTACGGATTTTATTCCGAGCTGGGTTGGAAATTATTCCGGTATGATAAGGGCAACTATTTTTCCGATTCCTACCGGAAAACTGGCATTATTTTTTTTACAGTGCACATACCGTTACCTGAGGAAGGCTTTGTAATTTTCGATCACCTGAAACATATGGCTGGTTGATTTCTACTTTTTTGTTATTTATAAATATTATTAATCCCTTTTTTTATTAGCATAAATAACGACAATTTTAAAATAAATATTTTCGTGAAATCTTCATCATGAAACAGAGAAATGCAATGCGCTATGTATAATATTTTGAAAAAATGATAATCCACTGTAAAAAAAAAAAAAAAAAAAAAAAAAAAAAATCCCTTGATTGCCAGTACAATATCCATATTTCTACGAAAAATATTTTTTTCCTATGAAATTATTTCGTGAATGTGTCAGAAAGTAGTGAATAGGTATTTAAAGATATCCTTGACGGATACTATTGCTAAAAGTCTAGTTAATTTGTCATTTTCTCTGAGGGTTTGGGATTATTTATACTTTTACACTGAAAAAAAATATCCGTACTTTATCTATACAATTTTTCTTTCTCAGTATAATAATAAAAATGAATCTTACATCTAAATAAAAATTTTGCATTATCTGTCAAAGATACTCTCCAATTCATGTTCATAATACTTTTTGACTCATAGATGAAATTTTCAACAAAAAGGAAATTTTATAAAAGATTTTTTTTTTTTTTTTTTTTTTTTTACAGTGAATTAAAAACAAAAGCAGCTCATAAGACATTTCATACCAAAAGGATACGGTAAACGAAAGAGCCAGTACAGATAAATAACAAAATAACTCTCACAAGCAACGTCAGCTGGTTCTTCGTCTTCAGAAAAAGAGTAAGCACGCATTGCAAAGCTATGTACACCAGCCCCAAAGCAAAAAGCATAACACCACCTATAATATGCGGTAAACCAACGTCTGTCAACTGTAAATTTAAAAAAATGAGGTTACAATAAACAAATTTAAATTCAACATCAATATACACTGTAAAAAAAAAAAATACGCCCAATTTTCCTGTAGGAATCGGAAAAATTGTTGCCCTTATCGTACCGGAAAATTTTCCGAACCAGTTCGGAATAAAATCCGTAAAAAAAGGAAGTAGTCAATAAAACGGTATTTTACGGATTTTATTCCGAGCTGGGTCGGAAATTTTTCCGGTACGATAAGGGCAACTATTTTTCCGATTCCTACAGGAAAACTGGTGGTATTTTTTTTTTACAGTGTATAACAGCAGTATTTTATGAAAGTTTTTCACAATGGGGTTCGGACAGCAACGATTTCTTCTGCGAGCTTCCAAGAGCCACGCAGAAATTATGTACAAATGTGGCTCTGATGGAATTGGGTAAAATTTTGATAGGCTCTAGTTCATGCGATATTGATCAAATGTCTCAATGGCACGGTACAATCCTGAAACATGGCTAGTTTTGATGCTATGACAGTCAAAATGCAGGTCTATTACAAATGATGGACCCGAATTTAAAAAATCATATTTTCGAAACTACTGCACATATTACAATAAGTGATACATGAATTTAAAGAGAAATATACCAAGTTTTTTTCAGTTAAATGTTCGATGTGTGACCCTCTTCACTGTAAAAAAAAAATCCGACCAGTTTTCCTGTAGGAATCGGAAAAATAGTTGCCCTTATCGTACCGGAAAATTTTCCGACCCAGCTTGGAATAAAATTCGTAAAAAAAAGGAAATAGTCAATAAAACGGTATTTTACGGATTTTATTCCGAGCTGGGTCGGAAATTTTTCCGGTACGATAAGGGCAACTATTTTTCCGATTCCTACAGGAAAACTGGTCGTATTTTTTTTACAGTGTTGTTACATGGCATACGTCCAATCTGTAATTCAGTTCGTCCCAAACATTTTGTAGCATCACTCTGTCAATGGTTCTGAATTCTGCACAAATACGTTCTTTAAGTTCTGACAGTATCAAAGACATTGATTATGTACTACTAATGCCGAAAACAAAGTGTTCAGAACTTAAAAAACGCATTTGTGAAGCTTTCAGAACCATTGACAGAGTGATGCGACAAAATGTTTGAAACGAACTCAATTACAGATTGGACGTATGCCGTGTAACAAAAGAGTCAAACATCGAACATTTGTAACTGAAAAAAACTTGGTATATTTCTCTTTAAATTCATGTATCACTTATTGTAATATGTGGAGTAGTTTCGAAAATATGATTTTTTTAAAATCGGGTTCATCATTTGTAATAGACCTGTATTCTAATTTATGTTACCTAAGCTGCCTATTGTCCGGAGTTTTTTTCAAGTCAAATAAACATAACTTGAACTAGAAAAATCACTTAACGAAATATTTAATCTGCCATATGGTTCTCGGAACATTGGAAGCTATGTTATTATGATGCAAATATGATATTTTTTCAAATCAAATGAAACCACAAATTGTAGGCAATAAAAAATATATGGAAACAGTAAAAATTTCATTAAATAAATTTTCTGACTCAAATTGTGTATTTTTTTACTTGGAAAAACTCTGGAATGAAGATTTTTCAACAGTCGTAGCATCAAAACTAGCCATTTTTAAGTATTTTGACCATAGAGACATTTGATCAGCATTGCATGAAATACAACATGCCAAAATTCCACCAGGGATCACATTTGAATTACTATACTATTATTACTATACTACTTCATGCTGCTGATGCACGTGTGCGATGAACTAGTTATTACTACTACTTCATCACACGCGTGCATTATTAAACTCAACAAAATAATTTACATTGTAATAAAGTAAAAAATGTTTCATTAGATCTATCAATAAATAGAATATTATCATGTTTGCTGAAGACTCAATCTATGGATATTTTATTTGTAACACCATAATAGTATAGCTTGCAAATTCACCTGGACCTCATATGAGGCTTCTAACTTCAATTTAAAAAAAAGTGTTTTAAACTAACTTTTATTTAAATGACTCCCTTTAATTATCCAAGACATATACCGGGTGTTCCAAAAATGACTGATGGATTTTAAAATTCTATAACTTGCAAACGGTGACAGATATTTAAAAAAATCTTCCAGGAGTGTTATGTAAGATGTCAGGAGTTTTTATTATGCGATTCTCAGTTTTAGTTACAAATAACATCGATAGATGGCTTTGCAAGCAATAACCGCTAAATCCAGGCTCGATTTTTCGGCCTCTCTCTTCTTCCATGCGAAAAAAAGGAGATTAAAATGCATTGAATGGATCCCGAAGTACCAAAAATCGGGTCTGGACAGAGCGCCTATTGTTCTTAGCGCCATCTATTGTTTTGAATTCGAACTAAAATCAAGAAACACAGTACAAAAACTCCTGACATCATACATAACCCTCCTGCAAGAATTCTTTTAATATCTGTCACCGTTTGGAAGTTATTGAATTTTAAAATCCATCAGTCATTTTTGGGACACCCGGTATATACGTAAAATATTTTTATATATATACAATCTAGAATAGCATTTTAAATGTATTAAAATGACGTTTGTTTTCTTTCATTTTTCCGTATAATTCGTAAGCGAGAGGTTTAACATTAACAATAAATCATTACGTCTGTGAAACATATAGTATGGCTTGAATGGATCGAATGAAATTACAAGAAACAATATTTTAAAACGAACAGTTTAATCTTTAAGTGCTATTGGTGGTCTCACAATCCGCTGCTTTTTTCACTTTTCACAGTTTAACCCTCTAATGCATGATTTTTATTTTGTTCGGAAAACATATTTGAGTCTATTTTTGGTTTTTATCCATTAGAAAAATAGCGAAAAAAATTTGGACATAATGTCATCATGTCACTCCTGAGTTACATAACAAAAGTGGCTTAACAAATAATCATTTTAAATTACATACTTATTTTAATATGTTTACACTTACAATAACAACTATTCAATGATATAATAATTTTTATAATGCTTTTAATAGTTTTCAGAATTAATAATGACTACCTTATAAAGCCCATTGCAAGCAGTATCAGCAAAAGATGTTATAACCTCCCCGTGATAACAAATTAGAGCAAAAACAGATTTCACGACCTTAAATGCATGCTATCACTTGCATGTTATCGACCTTAAATGCATAAGAAACACATAATAATTCACCAAAAGACCAATATAATGCGCCAAATGGGAAAAAAAGATCATGTAATAGTGATGGGCGATTCTGGAAAATTCAGGAATCGATTAAAATCGACATCGTATAAAACTGAATCGATCACAATAAGAATCGATTCCCAAATTCTAGAATCGATACTTGAATCGATATTTCGATAGTCACAGATTCGCACAGATAAGCTCAAAAATATTAATTTCAAAACTTAGCGAATCAGCAGAGCCGTAGCGACCACCTCCCATACCTCACATTTAGAGGGTAGACAAAGTCAGGGGCCCAGTCGTAAGCTATTACAGACCTTTGAGTCAAATAATAAAGTTTTTAACTTTTAAATTATTAGTTTTAAGATGTAATTTTACTAATATTGTAATTTAGATTTTATTTAAATTTATTTTTTAAGAAAGATCTCGGTTAAATACAAGTTGGAAATTGCGCGTCAAACGTGGCATATGTGGTGCGCTCGTACTATAACAGTGCACTTCATAAGTGCATATCAATTTCATTCTGTTCGAAAGTCTGTAACATCCTTAAAATGCACTTGAAATAATTTTTTCCATTGGCTGTAATGTAACGGAAAACTTTTGACTGTCCCTGTAATTAAATCATTGTGATTTTCTTCCAGCCTGAATTAAAATTAAAATTTTCAGGGACATAATTCACGTTGCCATAAGAACCGATTTAGTATTCTTACAATTTGAGTTTAATAATGTAACTACCAAAGTTTATTAAAGTTCTTTTATTTAAAAAAAAAAAAAAAAAAAAAATCGTCGCTGCAAGAGGTGAAAATTTAGTTTTCTCAGAAGAAATAAAAATCAATTAATTTTACTGTCTTAGAAGGATAGTGACGCACATGTATATTGCTTGGAAATCTTTAACATTATAGCTAGTAACTAGCGGGTTCCCCCTAATATGAAATCTCGAAGCGAACGAACCGCGAACCGGGTTCCCGCTGCCTACAGCACCGTATAGGTGTACCCCCCCCCCACTTTGCCCACCGGGTCGGAAAAACGCGCTCACCCCCCCCCCCCCCCAATTTTTGACATTCATCATTTAAAATTTTTTTATTATATGTTATAAACTATCTTAAAATTTCAAACAAATCGCCCTGTTATATTTTCTAATTTTGTTCTGCCCCCTCTATTCCCCCCCCCAAATGTGACGCGCCATTCTTTTTTATAATTTTTTATCATGTGTTATAAACAATCTTAAAGTTTAAAACAGATCGCATTGTTAGATTTCCTAATTTTAACAAAATCGCGTTATGTTAGTTCCAGATTCCACCACCAGGGTGCGCACTCTATTCCTAACAAAACTGTGAACGAAACTCCTTTAAACAACCTATCAGTAGATATATTACTCAAGAGTGTGGCAATCTTGATCAAAAATTTAAGCTATTTGCCGAAATTACTATTCGGAAATAGTGGTAACTAAACTTTTGAGTTTTTTATATTTAATAAGTAGCATTTATCTCAGAACTCCGTCAAAAAACCCCACCTAAAACGGTAAGGAACGCTAAGGTTTAAAAAAAATTCTAGCGGCCTCCTCCCGAAATTTTCTCACCATTCTTTTTTAAACTTTTTCTTATGTGTTATAAACTATCTTAAAGTTTCGAACAGATCGCCTTGTTAGATTTTTTACTTTAAATGAAATCGCGGTCTGTTAGTTCTATATTCCACCACCAGGGAGCGCAGTCTATTCAAGACAAAAGTGTATCTAAACGAAACTCCTTTATACAACCTATCCGAAGATACATTAGTCTAGGGGGTGGTAGTCTTAAGCAAGAATTCAAGATATTTGTGAAATTACTATTCGAAAATAGTGGTATGAACACTTATAAAATTTTTGATATTGAAAAGGTAGCAATTATCTCAGCCCGCCGTCAAAGAACCGCACGCTAAACGGTAGAGAACGTTAATGCTGCTATAAAAAATCACGTGACTGCCTTTAAAAAAAAGCATTTAATAGAAATAAACCAATTAGTGAAATAATAATTAATATCTCAGCTTGTAATTAAGATAATATTTTTTCGAATTTCTGAAAGGAGAATTTTTTTTTTTTTTTTTTTTTTTTTTTGCATCGCCCTGTCCAAGTTTCGAATTTTTACGCCCCTTGCATTCTAAGATGTGGTCCCCTTTTAAAACAGGACAAAATTCTCGGGAATCACTTTGTTTAAATTGTTAAATATATTATTTGAAAAAAAAAAAAGGTTTTAAAGCATTTTAGCACGTATTTTCATACCTACAGCCTTGAAAAAAATTAATAACATACAGGGGATCCTTTAGTTTCGGAACGCTCCAAAATTTCATAAAATTCAAAGTATCATAAATCAGTAAGTTTGGTTGTAAACGACTGGAATTTTTATAATACAACTTACACAAACACTTTGACAAACTTGTGAAATACCGCTTAACTAACGAGAACATTGAGTCACGTGGCTTTAAACCAAGAATGATAAGTTTAAAATGGAAAAGAGACGAAATTTGTTATTACCATTCATAAATGGTGCTCACCAAGAGCTGCAGATATAATATCAGTGTTTAGTTGGTAAACAAATGACTCGGGAAGAATGTCAAAAAAGGTCCCATTGAAATTGGACCATAATTAAGAAAATTGGAATGGGGGGGGGATGTATTGGTGACGAACTGGAAAAGTACAGCTTAATAAACTAGTAACCCAAATAACTTGGCTCCTAAACTAAAAATATAACAATTTAACCTAGAAAGGAAAAGGCTCTTATGCGAAATTTGACAGCAGTTCTGCCTTTAAAACAGTAAATCCGAAAGAATAAATATATATTCCTTTGAAATTACTGTCAAAAATATCAATACAAAAGTTGGAGCACGATTGACCCTTACCAAAAAGAATGAAGGCTAGAGACAGAAAATAAAAGATCACATTAAAAGCTTTCCAACGATATGTTATACGATATGGTTTGGAAGAAACAAAAAATATCCCCCCCCCCCCCCGAGGGAGCAGGTAAGCCCCAAACGGTCGGAGGGGCGAGCTCAAAAGTATCTTTGGTCAAGGTTTCAAAATGTGGCTTTATAATAAAATAGAACAAGAATTGGACATTTTAAAAATTGCATGCAAATTTTGAACGGCCCTGTAAATTAAGATTAGCGAGGAAAAGGGGAGAGGAGGGTGGAGAGATTAGAAGGGACGAACTTGAAAAATACAATATAATAAACTAGTAACCTGAATAACTAGGCTTCTAAACAAAAGTATAACGATTTAACCTAGTGTTGAATTCAGGGGGTAGCCCGGGAGGACATCCCTCCCGGGACATTGAAATGTCCCTCCCGTAAGTTTTGAGATTTTATGCTTTTTAATGGACAAATGTGCACCCCCCCCCCCCATTACGGAACTCTGAAATACCCCCCCCCCCCCCCAATCCCGACCGGAGTCGCATAAATCCCTCCCTAAGAAAAATACATGGATTCAACACTGATTTAACCTAGAAAGTAAAAAAAGGCTCTTATACAAAATTTTACAGCAATTCTGGCACTAAAACAGCAAAATTAGAAGAATTGATTCAAGCCGAATCGTGGATCGACCGCGATGCGATTTGAATTGAAGTAAATCAAAACATTACGATTCGACATTGCATCTAAAGAATTGAAGTAAATCAAAAAAATAACGATTCTGAAGATCGCATCTGAAGATCGACATCGGCATCGAATCTGAACTGAATCGATTCACCGTTTCTGATCAAAGGGGAGAATCGATGCGTTCATCTTTTCTTGCTTTCTTTTGTCTTTAGAAAAATAAAGTGTTGTTTTCGTGAAAATTTTCTATTTCCGGTTTCTAAGGATTTATAGTTTTAGAACTTCTTGTCTGGAATACGATTTGACTATTTTTATAAATTTTTTGTCTGTCAGTCTGTCTATTTGTTTGTCTCTGACAAAAAAAATGTGCGCGGTCTATTTCAAGAACTAATGCATGGAATCTGTTGAAACTTTAGATTCAGTTAAACCTTCATATAAATTGGTGCTGATTACTTTTTGGTGAAAATCGCTCAACAGGTGGCGCTGCTATGCTGCATTTTTCATGATTTCCGCAAGATTGCTATCTCAAGAACTAATGCACGAATATTCACCAAACTTCAGATTCAGTTTGACGTTGACATAAGTTGTTGAGTATTAGGTTTTGATGTAAATCTACCGGCAGGTGGCGCTGCTATGCTGCATTTTTCCCGATTTTCGCAATAGCTCTATCTCAAGAACTAATACACGGATTTTCATAAAACCACATTCAGTTAGACGTTGGCATAAATTGCTGCTTATTAGGTTTCGGTGTAAATCGCCCAACAGGGGGCGTTGCTATGATAATTTCATCAGCAGAGTTCAATTCAGACATTTTTCTCCGGGAGGGACAGTTCAGAGGGGGAGGGGGTTGGACTTTTGTACATTTTAATGTACAAAAAGAATAAAATCTCAAACTTTCTGGGGGCATTTGAATGTTGCGGGGGGGGGAAGGAATGTTACCCTCCCGGGCCATCCCCTGAATTCAACACGTTTTTCAGGATTTAAATAATTTTAGGGATAATATCTCAAGAACTAATGAACGAAATTTCATCAATTTTTAATGTACAAAAACGTATTGAATTCAGGGGGTGGCCCGGGGGGATGACCTTCTCCCCCCGAAACACTCAAATGCCCCGCAGAAAGTTTGAGATTTTATGTTTTGTTGCGGGGGGAGGAATGTCACCTCCCCCGGGCCACCCCCTGAATTCAACACGTTTTTCAGGATTTAAACAATTTTAGGGATAATATCCCAAGAACTAAACGAAATTTCATCAAACTTAATATTCTGTTAGACAATACCATAAGTTATCCATGATTAGGTTTTTGTGTAAATGATATAACAAATTGTGCTGCCATGCTGCTTTTATCAACAGTGTTGAATTCAGACATTTTTCTCCGGGGGGGATTTCTATGGTTCTGGGGAGGAACATTCTAGAGTTACGAGACGGGGGGGGGATTGGACTTTCGTCCATTAAGCATAAAATCTCAAATCTCCCTAGGGGACATTTCAATGTTCTGGGGAGGGGGGGGGGATCCACCCGTACCAGCCCCTGAATTCAACACTGTTTTTCAGGGTTTACGCAATGTTTGCGATAACATCTCAAGAAGTAATGAACGGAATTTCATCAAACTTAATATTCTGTTAGTCATTGACGTAAGTTGTTTCTGAGTCTTTCGTGTTAATCATGTAATAGGCTGCGTTGCTATACTTCTTTTTTCATGATATTCATGATAGCCATATATCAAAACTAATGCACGGAATTTAATCAAACTTCATATTCTGTTACACTGTCGTATAAATAGATCCTTATTAGGCTTGGGTGTATACTACCCAACAGGTGTCGCTTTTATGCCCTTTGAACTGGGATTTTCCGTTGCGGACATCTAAGAGGGTGTAGGCCGAAATTCAATGATTTGTTAGGAAAATGGGATTCTTATATATATTTTTTAAATACACATATTTCAACGAACCTATACTTTTGGATCCTCATGATGGGTAAAGGTTATTTAAATTTGACACTGTGATAGCGAATTTTGAAGTTTTAACATTTATGAGACAGAAGGAAGTTTTGGGATTGGACATCCAACTACTTGACCTTAAATTTTTGAAGGAAAATGAAAATGATATGACCTTTAGAGACATCGATTAAAAAATTTATAGTATCGATTAAATCGAGTTGGCCATAGTATCGATTAAATCTATTTAAAAAATCGAAATCGCCCATCACTATCATGTAACTCCTGAGATAGACTATGCATTTAATCGTTATCTTCTAACTTTCAGTTTAACTCAAGGACGCCCGGAAGGAGTAGATTCGACTCCGACCAAATGGCTAAATGTCCACTGGAGCCAGAAATTTTTAAATAAAATAAGTTAAATTAAATTCGCACAGAAATGTGTTAAATAAATCAGTTAAATAATTTTAAATAAAAATTCTGGTATGAAATATTTTTATGTAACTTAAGTAAAATTTCCGGGCGTTCTAGTGTTAATTAGAGATACAATAGTGAAATTTTTCGTTTGATTCCCTAATACTATCGTCGTAGGCTTCGGTATAGATAAATTTTGATTATAAAAATCCTGTACATAAATATTAGTAGGGAAGGAGTGTCGAGCCTTTTATTCACCTTTCGATTAAGTTGTCTCAGAGACTACTCGCAGTGTCGCAGTAGCTATGCAAAAATTTCTGTGACAGTAGTTAAGGATTAACCTGCTACAAAATTCCCATAAGCAGAGTTGCCATATCTCTGGCGTTTTGCACACCACTATATCTTATAGAAAAAATTGTTGTTTTAAATCGCCCAAATGACCCAATTAAATAAAAGAACATTTTCTGTATTAAAATACTGGTACCCAAAAGCCGGAGACTTGGCAGTTCTGCCTAAGTAAGTTAAGTTATAATGCAGTAGAGGTTTCTCGATTAATTTTTAACTTACATTATAAAGTTTTCAGTGTATAAAAAGCGCTATAGAAATTAGTGCACATGCTTTATACTGTGAATGATGTGTACTTAATGGAGTGTTTTATGAAGTGTACTTAAGGGGACCAGGTAAGAGAAATTTGGGAAAAGAAATCGATTTTTACTTTTTTATATCATTAAATAGTTTAAACTTCTTTCTTTCCAACGATGTGTCACACATGTTTATTTATAAAAAAAAAATAAGTGTTGGAATTATTCATTTTTTCTAAGAGTATTTCCCAGCTTAATGGCCATTTAAATCTTTAACTGACTTTTCTCAAAAACTTGGATTTTTCATGCTTGCGTTCCTTTTTTTCAATATCTGTTAAACTTATGAACTCAGATTTTTTTAAATACTTTTAAGGCTGTTCTTAACTGCTCTGCTCAACAAGCGAAAAACATTTTGACATATTTACAAATTCATTTTTTAACGGAAAGGTATAAAATTGGAAAGTCTGGCCATGAAAGCGATTTGGAATGGAACTGTTTTTTCCATTTTTTGATCAATCAATTACCTATTGAGTTATAAGCGAATTTGATCACGTGACAAACCCGTTTTTCGCCCGCTCTTGAGTACTCTTTCTCCCTTCGCGCGGAAATTCGGTTCAAAACGCCTACTTTGACATTATTTTCTGAAAGATCTATTGCAATTGCAAAAAAATGGAAAAAACAGCTCAATTACACAGTTTCTGAACAACAACACCAGCTACTTTCATGCATTTTAGAACAAAAATAAATTAAAACTTGTGTCAGAAAGTTGTCCTTTTCGATTTGAGAACACCCTTAATGCTTATGTTATATTGTACACTTTAACACAGGGATTGAATGATTTGTTAAGAATTATTTATTTTTAGCAGTGAAATCTTACCAAAAAGGCTAATTTAAAAATGACTTTCAATAAATAATTAATAATTAATTTTCAGTTTCACTTAAAAATAAAATGACCCGTTAAAATACGTAAAACATGTTATTCTAACTACTCTAAAAAATCTAGACCTCTATCTGTCACCATTTCTGAGAAAAGGTACATAAAGTTGGTGAATTTAACACGGCGGAGATAGGGCTTTCCCGGACCCCTTAAAACAAATTATTTTTATTGAGAGTCTATTATGATGATACTTATAAGTGCACTCACATTATTAACATGATATCTTTACATTACTTAATTTCCGAGGTAATTACAAAAATTCCTGTACTACTAAAGCTGTTTGTTTTTTCAAATACTTTATAGATTCTTTTTTCAGCTCAGTAAATAATCTAGACGTTCGTAGATATTCTTCTAAGAATGACATGACTCTATTAGTAAAAATCTATATATCTTCTATTAAAAATAAATAAAACAAATCATGAAACTCTTTCATGGGTGCATAATTTAAAAAAAAATCATCTCTACAAAGTATCAAAATAGTTTTAAAATAAAACTGATCATTCCATAAAATTATTTTTAATATCCAAAGCAGAGTTGGGCAAATTTGTAATTTCAATTATCCGCAGTGTAATTACAGGTTAATTGCATGTAATTGGTTATAGTTACACACATTCAAACACAGAAATTTTGTCAAATAATGGGATGGGTGCAGTTCCGGTTACAGTGCTGAAAGTATTTTTTATGGCATGTAATTTTAAATATAATTAATTACATACAATTAAACTGTAATTACAACGCAGATAATTGGAATTAAAAATTTTCCCAATTCTGATCCAAAGTCCATGAAAATATTTCGAAAAAGTTTGCCTATGGATTAGTACAGTACTTTTAATAAGCAAATTATTATGTTTCATCTTCATCTGTGTAAGTAAAAGTTACAGAGGGAATTTTTAAGGTCATTTTCCTAATAAATCATCTTGGCATTTGGGCATAAAAATACTCTAAAGATGGGAAATTATAATATCAATTGCTGCTGATAACCAGTTACGCAGCTCTCGCTGTTTTTTCGATTCAAAAGACTCGATAACTTACGTAGAAGCCAAAGGGGAGAAATGAATACTTAATTGCCTGAAAAATACTTTCAAGGTCATCATTTGATGACCGGTGCACCGGTTTGCTCAGTGACATGGCAATTTATTCACTAATGACACTGATATTTAATATTCAAGTTTATTATAGCAGACTGGGTGTTAGGGATAATGGTCTTATTTATTGTAAATGATACTTATCATTTAACTACTTAAACTTTTATTCAAAATCAATCTCAAGCAACGAATTACTTATGTAACTCCAACAAATCTTTACTGGAGCTCTATCTCAGCTCAGTCTAATCCAGCACCAGCATCCTCCCGCCGATCTTAATGTGTGGCCTGACGCTTAACCCTTTAAGACCGGGCAGCTTTTTGAGGGTTTTTTTTTTTTTTTTTTTTTTTTTTAACAATGATATAACTGAAATTTGTAACTGATAATTCACCATCTGTTGATAAAATTCTTATAATATAATTTTTATTAACCAGCACAATCACTCGATTCCAACATTTATGGAATAGATAACCCAGGAAGATAGAATTTTAGTTATTGCTTAACCCGCACAATTGTGCGGGTCCGGTCTTAAAGGGATATAATCCCTGTACTATAAAAATACGAGATGCACGTGAAAGGTATTTCAAACATTCAATATTGTTTTATACATATTTATGAGAAGACAAAATCTGTTCTAATTTTTATAATTAATTTAAAATTTTATTAAAACGTATTTTTTAAAAAATGTCATTTGCTTAGTCGAATGTTCTTTTTGCACGTCATCCTAACAATGGTGTATGTATTTTTTTAATCTTCAACAATAATCAAACATTATTTAAAATTAATTGAATTTTCACTACCTATTTGTATTTTGCAAAAACATAAAAAGTTTTTGTATTGAGCAAAAGTCTGATTTTTTAGGAGGAAAAAAATCAGGATTTTTTTTCTCCTTTAAAACTTGAAAACTGATTATTACATTATTGCGTTTTACTTTTTACCCAACTGCCAAGAAGGGTTATGTGTTTCACGCGTATCTGGGTATGTGGATTTCTTTATACCTTCGAAACATCCCACCGGCTAGATGGATTTTAATGAATGAGGTCTCTATCGATTTGTCTTAACCGTCCGATGGTTATAGGCTAGGTTTTGCTTTATAAATTTAAAAGGTGGCCGTAAAATGCAAAACGGTGATAGACACGGAAAAAAAATGTACGCACCATATTGAGTGGCATATCATTGAATAGGTCTTTCAAAATGAAGACGATGTTTCATTGACCATTTTACAGTCAGAAGCTCCGTTTAAATATTACACAACCTGGAATCTGTGTAGGTAGGATCTCTAGCTTTACTGCGACTCTAACCATCATAGACATCTATAGGTCTCATCAATATTAGCTTAATTTTATAGATAGGAACTAACAATTAAACACAACTTAAAAGTCATCAATACAAGTAAATAAAAAAATAGGTAAGTAATATAAAAAATAGTTCAGCATTGATGAGAAATAATTAATTAGTTCGCTTTTTACGCAGTCGGGTTTTTTGATTTTTAAAATTAATTTTTATTTTTATAGTTAATACTATTTTTTTTCTTTGTTATGCTACTTTTGTTATCTTACTGTTTTGTTACTTTTATTATTTATTTATCTATTTATTTTATTGCGGTTCACTAAGCGTAGCTAACATATGTTTGCAGCCCGCGAGAAAATAAGGATTAGTATGGCTACTAATCGCCGACCTTCAAACTATAGCGCTATGGTCTGTAGCACAGTCCCAATCGAAGTACAACCACCTTAAAACTCCGAAAGTATTTTTAAGTATATTAATATACCTTGGCGCACCATGCTGCCTTATATTTGTATAATTTCTTCTAAAATAAAAATACAGGGTGAACAGAAAGTCTGTATATACTTTAAAAATTCCTAAAAAGAAGAGAAAAAATAAACGAAAGTATTATTTACACTGCAATCTTTGTCATGATGCAAGACTTTTTTTTAACAGCAAAAATAGTTGTAGCTCAACAATCCACAGATGTGGGGCGCTAAGACGATTACAACTTCGGGGATTATTCAAATGGGGATGATTATAAAAGGACTGTCTACTCAGAGGATCCTTTATTTGATTGAATCATCAATTTGGAGGAAGATTTCCATTGTTTTATTCGTAGTGGCCATTTTTCTCTGCACTCAGGTTTCTCAAAAGTCTTGTGATTCATGCTCGAATCATAAATGATTCGAAAAAAAATCATCACATATCATTGAAGAGCAATAAAAATCCTAACACATTCAGTTGTGAATTACATTTTTTAATTCAATAACTAGTTGAAAAGTAGGGCAACTCACCAGATCAAAATATCAACGAACCCAAGGAAATGCAGATGAAATTTTTAATAGGAAGGATAATTTGAGAAGTCCCGCTCGGCATGCTGCTACAACTTCCTTTTAGCTTAATTTTCAAGATAATGGAGAAATTTATTGGTTAACGTTGAAAACTAACTCTAAAATCACCAAGTAGCCGTATCAGTAGCACTGGTCATTTCTCACCCTTCGTTAACGTATTTTGAAAAATCAAGTTTTTCATTCATGAAAAAACAGCCAGTTCGAATACAAGTGCAAAACTAAAAAAAAATGTAAATGCCATACGTGCTTAAAGATACTTTCACCTTAGATAGAGGGATCATTTGCACTCCTCCCTCTCCCTCTCCCACACTCTACACCGCAATTAAGTGAAGATTGCCATTCGAAGACAAAATAACAATTTTACAGTTATTATTTAATTAAAAGAACACAAGACACAAAATACGATTCCAATACGAACGTAACAGACATATCGTACGCTAAAATTAAACAATGAGCTCTAAAATGTAAAAGGAATAAAAAATACATTGTTTAATTATTTAATTGAGGGACTGTCCAAAATTACGAAGAGATTGATTTCAAAATGAATTAACTAAACGCATCCTAGCATCTAATAGATAATGATAGTAATAGCTTAATCTTTTTTCTTGATCAATGCAAAATCATTCCTCTCGTTATTTTCTTATTTCCGTTTTATCCAATACATTTCGCCGCCAAATCTAGCCCGTTTCCTATTTTTTATCTGAGGAAAGTGCCTTATTCGCCTCACTCTTACCCCAGCCCCTGTAAATGTAGAAAACTCTATTTTATGCAGATACAGAAATAACAAAGCATAAAATGTAAAAGTAGCGGGAACAACCGCCTAAGAAAAAAGAAGATACGGAGATAAAATTTCCGAAAAGCATGCAATTTTTATTTAGAATTTAAAAATCAATTTTCTTCACCCGAAAAGAAAACAAGGAATTAATTCTTTCATTTTCATTTCTTTTACTGTTGATAACAGAAATTGATATTTTTAACTGAATCAAATCTTAGTTTTAAAAAATCCACTCAAATAATGTCCATTTGTAACTCAAATAATGTCCATATTAACTACAAATTTTCTAGTTTTTACATATCAAAGCTATACTTACCCATACATCTCTATTCCTGTAAAAATTAATTGGATATCCAGTGACCAGTGTAATCCCGAGCATTGAAAGAATTCCAACAAATAAACTAAGTTTATTGATTGCAGTCACTAGACTACTCTTCTCGCGATTCTTCTCCAAAACTATCATGTACCTTAGAATCATAAAAGAAACACCTATATTGAACAGAAAAAGAAAAGATTTATCAACAGAACAATAATTTAAAATACAACTCGATTGAATGTTCAGTCGTGGGAAAAAAAAGTAAACAACCCCTACTAACTCCTCAACAAATTATCGTAGGAGAAAGTTACTGGTACCGAACGATTGGAAATAAAGACCACTTTTAAATGATGTATATAAAATTGGCTTTGGGGACCATCTACATATTAAAACGAACCCAAACTTCATTTTTTTTTCATTGGCAATACCCAATTTTAACAAGATATTTCAAATCTTTGATTCAAACTATGCCTAGACACCGAATTTCAAGTCATTTGAATAATAAGTTTTTGAATTATAAACATTCAAAATTTAGTGCCTCTAATGTTAGGTTACATTTTCATATTTTTATTAATATGTCCCGAAATTATACTCCTAATGTGCTAATTTTTTGTGTAACAATAATACTAAAATGCCCAAACATAAATACGTTGAATTTGGAATTTTTATAATTTTATAATATGAATTATGAATTATGAAATTAATATTCGAAAAAGTTATGAACTGCAACCTACAATTTTTTTGATGGATTTAGAATTATTAAATCCTGCTTTATAGAAATCCAAAATTTCACATTTTTCTTCCAAGTAGTTTTCAAATTATGCTTAAAAAACGGCAAAGTGGTGGTTTAAGGGGCCGTCTATGATAGAAGTGACTAGATATTTTGAAATTTCTTATACTATCCTGTAATCTAGTAGTCTTGAATGACTGTTTGAGAGGCGCTTAAGATGCGTTGATCAAGAAAGGGGCACTCTTCGTCAACAATCGAGTACCGAACTTCAATTTGGATACAGCCCCTAAAATATGCTCGTTTTAAAATAATTAATTTCTCGGAAACTTATCGTACGAATTGCATAAAATTTGTTTTTAGGCTAATTGAAGGGTGTAAAGCTCCTTTATGCTGTCAGAATTGTGTACTGCTATTAAAAAAAACCAATGTTATAGTTCGTTTTAATATGTAGATGGTCCCCTAAGCAAATTTTATATGCATCCTTTAAAAGTAGACTTTATTACCAATCGTGTGGTACCAGTAACTTCCTTCTACGATAATTTTTTAGAGTTAGTAAGGGGCGTTTACTTTTTTTTCTACGACTGTACAGTACAGTCAGCCAAAAAAAAAACGAGAGAGAGAGAACCCCTCATATATTTTAATCTCGAAATTGTCACAGAAAAATTAGCCATTCGACTGGAAATAACATCTTTTTGGAATTTTTGTTTATATTAAAAAAAAAAAGAGCTTATGCGGTCGTTTTCACAGTGAAATCGTACCAAACTCTGAAGTTTTCAATACGAACACATAATTTTGGCATCATATTAGGCTTTTTCGGTAAATTTGACTTCAGGGTACCAAACAGAAGTCCTTCGGATAAGTAGTTTAGGAATGGTTAAGGTTTGAAGTTTGGAACTCCTTATATTAAATTCATTTGTAATCGTTGTAAAACATATTGTAGTTTTTTAAGCATAACTCAAAAACTATTTGGCATAATGAGCTGTAATTTTGGATTCGCATAATTGAAGCTTCTAGAAATTGATTTCTGTTTTTAAAAAAAATCATATTACAATTCATATTTTTTTCGAAAAATTAATTTAAAAATAAATGTTTTTACGAACTAATTTATTTATTATATATCAATTACTCATAATTTTATGTTTTCGCGGTAAGTGGCAGAATTTTTTTTAGGATAAAATACTGATAGAGATATATATTTTTAAATAGAAATAATATAAATATTTCGAAAGTACATAAATATATGATGCTAAACTAGAAACAATGTTATATTAATTTAACTTTCAAGTATACATATAGTTTTCAGTTTTATCAATAAGTGGCAGAACAATTTTGAAGGAAAAACATTGAAAGGAAAATGATTGCTGCAAAAGAAACGCAACTTTATTCGTGTAAAAATATTGCTTCTATTTTTCTAAAATTACAATAAAAATATAAATAATATTCTTGTTCTTCATGTAGTTATATTTTAAGCTTATGCATAGTTTTTAAATTCCTCTTAAAATGCTGAAATGCCAGGTTAAAATTTTATAAGTACAAAATATGTCATTAATAAGAAAAACATTAAAAAAAAATCTTTGATGTTCTTTTAACATATTTTATTTCATATAAAATAAGTGAAATCGAAAAAATAAAGTAAAAAAAAAACTTCTCTGTGGCAAATTCCAATGCAAACAGCAGATGTTTAAGCAGAATTGGAACGTTTCATTAAAAAAAGAAGTAGAAAGGGAAATGCAAAAAATAAAAGAAAGAAAGAAATATACTGCTGTCAATTAAATATATCTTTGCTAAGACACCAAAAAGTACAACGTGCGCTTTTGTAAATCTAAACACAGAATTGGGTAATTTTCAATGCGAAATTGTCGTCGATTTATTGTCTTTTTCACGACATTTTAACAAAGGTCTTCTTACTTATCCAAGATCTAATCGTTTCTAGATACTGGTTTTGGAGATTTCAGTCTCCAAACATTCGAGAAATGGGAACAAATGTCGACGTCGCGTAAGTAACAGTAGAATTTTGTAACTATTGTGTTTTCAGTTATAGTTTCAAATTATAACAGTTCTTCATATTTTTCCCATGACCTGAGTAGAATGTGAGTCGAAGTTTATTCACACCGGCTCGATAGAATCAGGGCATCCTGTGTTTGAATATTTTCTGAGTAATTAAAACTAAGGATTGTCCGAAACAGGTTTTTTAGATCGAAACCGAAACTGAAACAGAATTTCGGTAATCTTCCTATTTTCCGCCGAAAACGAAAATGTCCAAAAAAAGTTAGTAATAAATATATATAATTATTAATTAATTATACGTGTGGCCTAAGTTGGCTCTCTGGGCTTCTGACCAAAACTTTTTATCATCATACAAAATAAAATGTAATTAAGAATGATACACAGAATGATTTTCTAACTATACGAATTTCATCTAATCAAAAAACGTTTTAGGTATACATACCTCGATTTATCTTTTGTAGTGATTTTTGTAAATGATCATCTGTTATACTGGAACTTACTCAAAGAGTACTCGAAACATGTGGTTTCAAACTAAAAAATTTCTATTACTGTTAAGTCTGCAGCTTTCAATGAGTACGTGAAAGGCGTCTTGAAAGTTTAGTCATACATTCATTACTCGCTTTATAATATGCATTCACGTCTTGAGTCAATCATGAATGATAATTGTAAACAGCAAGCAATAAACAATAAATCAGTAAGTTCATAGCAATAAATAAAGAGTGTCTCATTTGAGCCGATACAGCTCAAATCAGTGAGTAATGTTGAAAATTTCCGAAAGAAGAAATGATATTTTTGGAATACGGATAGTTTCGGTCCTGCCGAATTCTCGGCGAAACTCTGATTTTGGGCCGAAAACGAAAGCGAATTTTCAGCCGATCTCTAATTAAAACTACCTTGCAGTTTTCTATTTTAAAACTGTTTCGTAATAGAAATGAATCTCTCATTTCATTCCTTTAAGACAAAACATATTTCAAAATTTAACAATTTTCAGTATCGAACTTAAAAGATTTTATTTTTTACATGCTTATATATTTAACTAGTGTAATAAATTAAATGCTTTTCGTATTTTGTGATGCAATAAAATGTACAATGAATTGCCAGTACGAGTTTCATTGAAAAGATAATTAATTTGTGCCGTTTTACTCTTCTGCTCTCTATTAAAGAAGCATGACATTATTTCGTTTTGTATATTGTAATTGTAGAATCATTCATTAAAATTCTGACACATGTGATGAAAACTACGTGTGTATTTAATTTTCCAACGACAAAATTGTTATGAAGTTTCTTCCAGTGATGCTAATGTTAGATCTCTTATATTAGCACATTTACTAATAACATGGTCTCCCACAAATTTGTACGGTATCGAACCGTTTATGCGTATACAGAATTCCTACGAGTGCTTACTTTTGAATGTATCCACCCTTTTTGAATAGCAATACTCGCCTTATATAATTACAGAAATTCTGCGATTAAATAAAGCTAATATTACTTTCGAAAATAGTTATATTCAAAAGCAAGCATCTGTAAAAACTCTGTTTCTGGATAACCAGTTCTATATCGTATAAAAACAACAAACACGTTCACAGATCATCTTAAAATCAGGGCTGTGGAGTCGGTGGGAAAAATGGACGACTCCGACTCCGATTCCGCGAATTTTAATAGATCCGACTCCGACTCCGACTCTTTCGCTCGAAAACGGGTCTGACTCCGACAACACAGCCCTGTTTGTAAAATGGACGACTCCGACTCTGCTCCAACTCTTTCGCTCAAAAATGGGCCTGACTCCGACTCCGCAGCCCTGCTTAAAATAAGGCGTTCTTCTAAGAGAAATAATTGATATTGTCAGGAATTGAAACACAGACTGTCTAGTGTTTATCCAATCAAATAATATTTCTAAAGATCATCCAGATAAAATTTTGATATTCATAGTAATTTATGTAATGTATTACTTTGAAAATACATTTATATATATATTTTTTTTCAATTGAACATTTCAATTTAAATTAATATTCAGGTAATATTCAATTTAATTTAATATTTCAATTTATTACTCACCAAACATTCCTCCTATGCAAATAAATGTTCCAAAGAGGCCATTTTGTGGTGGTGATCCAGCTGCATCACTAAAATAGAGGAAACAAATTGAAAAGTTTGAAACAGATTGCAGCAAAAATTAAAAAATTATACTAGCTGCGTAGCAACTCGATGTGTTGCTTTTGAATTGCATGAAATCTTTCGATTCCGGGAAAAAAATAATCTGATGTTATTGTGCATTTAGATAAGGTTTTCATATGATATTAATTTTATTAAATACTAAGTATCAAATATGAAATCATAATTACAGTCAAGATTAAATTTTTTTTAATAAAAGTCCACATTTTCAAGGATTTGATTCGTCAAAAAATTTCTTTCTTTCAAGATTTGGTTATTGGCTTATAATTTTGAAGCTAGCGTAATTCAAAGGTGTCAGTTTAACGATCTTAATCAAAATGTCGTCATCCTGGCGAACTTGTGCGAAAATAATTCAGATTTATGAATTAAAATATATGTTTAGCAAATGTGGTTATTCTCGTTTAAGCATTTCATTTTTACGGCAAAAAATATTTGTGACAAATTTTAACTACCACCTTGGAAATAATTAGTTGAAAAGCTATGTTCCTTATCCCTTAAATTCATTACTTTAAATCGGGGCAATAATTGTCCAGTTAAATGCAAGAAGTTTCAATTTGGTGATGTTTAAATTCCTTCGTTGAAATATAAAACTCAAAAGACTTACGATGGATTGATTTTCGAGATGTCAGTCTACTACAGACGGTTTTTTGTATCATTTATAGTTCGTTTATACAAGGGTGCATAAAAAATTCCATTCCAGTATGATCAATAAGGAAAAATTGTTTGTGGTTCATTTCTATGGTATTATACTATTTGAAACATAATGAAATTTATATAAATCAGCGAGGTCATCACAATATGCTTTTCTTTATATTGTGAAGTGCGCATTTATCATTTATCGGTCATGTACAGAGGCATACTCGCTTACATTCCTATGTATGAGCGATAATTGTCGAAAAAGCTTTTCCAATTGTGGTATGCAATTTTAAATTTAACTAATTTTTTGCATATTACTTAATGAATGTATAAATTCTACAGATCATATACAGGGCTGCACAGACAAATTCGAGAACATTTACTTTTATTGACGAAATTGCACAAGGGGGTTTTAAATTGCGTTAAGTATTTCCAAGCAGAACTATAAATTTCAACATATTATGAACAACGTGCCAAATCTATAGATTATACACATGTCGGAACTAAAGAATGCGACTATTTTGCCAACTATGGATAATAGTTGCTGAAATTTTGCCTTCAAATGTGTTATGCGTTTTTAAATTGTTCAGTTAAATAACATCTTTCACCTTATTAAGAGCCCACTTCAGTCACAGGAAGAAAGGAAAACGCTAATGCTAAGACTATGGGAGCGTTATTTCCAAATATCTCGCGCAAATTTTAATATTTTTGAATGATTTTTTTTTTTTTTTTTTTTTTTTTTTTTTTGCATGGGATAGCTGAAGACGATCTACAACCGGGCTTGTTTTTACTTTTTCGATTTCGGTTTCAGATTCTTTTTTAAAAAATACTATTACTTTCGGAACCGTTTCCGAAATTGAAACTATCCTATTATAAGAAAAAACTATAACCGAAATCGAAAAAGTAAAAACTAGCCCGGTTGTAGATCGTCCTCAGCTATCCTATGCAAAAAAAAATCATTCAAAAATATTAAAATTTGAGCGAGAAATTTGAAAATAACTCTCCCATAAACTTACCGTTAGCGTTCGACTTTTTCCGAGTGACTAGTGTGGCCTCTTAAGAGCCTACACTAGTCACTCAAAAAGACCCGCATGATAATGTAAATCCTATGGGGAAGTTATTTTCAAATATCTTGCTTGAACTTTGATATTTTCGAATGATTTTTTTTTCCATAGGATAGCTGAGAACGGTTTACAACCGGGCTAGTTTTTACTTTTTCGATTAGCTCGGTTCGAACTAGCCCGGTTGTAGATCGTCCTCAGCTATCCCATGCAAAAAAAAATCATTCGAAAATATCAAAATTCAAGCGCGATATTTTAAAATAATTTTCCCATAGGATTAATATTATCATCCGGGCCTTTTTGAGTGACTAGTGTAGGAGCTTAAGTGGTGAAGTTTTGTTACAGTATTATGAATGAGTTGGAAAATGTTTTATAATCTAGGCTTGACGTATGATTTTTCTTTTTTGTTGAAATGTAATCTATACTGCTGAATATTTTTGGTATGTTGCATTATGGCTTCATTTTGAAATACACCTTTCCAAAATAAAAATCTCTATTCTTTTTTTGGCGCAGCATGTCCCTTAAGGGATTTTGTGCCATTAAACATCATTCAACCCACCAACCAACCAAAATAAAAATCAAGGTTTCACGCATTTGATTAAAAAAAATAATAATAATGCCATCTTAAACACGTGACTTAATAGCGGGCTCTTCTAAATTCGAACATCGGGCATACAAAGATAATTTTAAAATTATTCAAAATTTGAATTTAAGAAAAAACACAATCAAATAAATAAAACAACATAAAAAATATTAATATACAATACATTTGTATCTGAAACACTATGCAAAAATCAATTAAGCAAAGAAAAAGTTGAATGAAATAATGAAATTACATTATCACAAAAAACTTCTTATACGTATAATAACATAAATTACATGCTTTCACTAAAGAAAGCTCGTGATCTTTTGTTGTTTTACATGGTCGAGTGAATCCGCTGTTTCGCCAAATGCCTGGAACACGTTATTATACTGTTATTTGCTAACCATTCAACGAACAATGATATAAATGTACACAGAATTTTCGTTAGAGAAGTGTGTGTGTGGGGGGGGGGGGGGGGGGGGTCCACAAACACATTTTTATATTTATATTTTTTATTACTTTTTCTTTTAATTCTTAATTTTCCAAAGATTTGGGGCTCCCCTCAGCATATGACTATTAACGGTGATAAATAAAACTTCCCTTTTTGTTTTCTATCCCTGGTCAATTTACTCTGAATAACTAAAAATAAATTGAGATTTCATCTTTTGTTGATTTATTAATTTGAATCTGAAAAACAAAATATTTCGTATTGCTGATTCAAAGATTAAATGCGTGAGACATTTGAATTTGCAAGATGATAGTATTATCTAATTAAATAATTCAAAATTTTGATTTACATATAGTTTTTTATTATCTACAATTTCGTCTTTCGTGGAAAATGAACTCATGTCCGTACAACTAAAAATTCCGAATATATTTTTAATCAGCGTGATTCCTGACATTAGATTACTACTTTCTATATCAATAAGTTTACGGTTTCCTTATTTAATTTAATAAAGGAATAAGTTTAGTTTTTCCTTTAATTTTTGTCTAATGCTATGTCGAAAATTAAGATCAGAGATCAAAATCACAGGATCTATTTTTCCTTGTATTGGAAAGGTCGATCGCTCGGCGATTAATATTTCAAAATTACAGATTACAAGAAGAAATGTTTTTCAAATTATGCTAGATTGTGTCAAGGAAAGTCCGCTGCACTTATATATACAGGATGTTCGGAAACTCTTTCAAAAAAGTGAGAGATGATAAGTACGCAGAAAGATGAACAACGTTTAAAATAGGACCAATGGTTGCTATTCAGTTAAAAATACACGGTTTTGCATACTATAAGCCAAACCCGGATTTTCATTTATAATTTTAACAATAATTAAGATATTGTAACGAAATTTTCAACAGATTAATTTGCTTTGCACAAAATGTGAGTTATAAATGTGTATTAATTATCACCTACATTTCGAAATACTAGGAGGTTTAATTCAGCGTTTTTGACGTGGTTGCTAGCCAGTTGGTGCATTTCCCGTGATGTCATAAGGTTTCAAACAGAGCAAGATAAGTCTGTTAAAAATTTTGTTAAAACATCTTCATTATTGCTAACGTTATAAACAACAAGAAAGAAAAAATCATCCGTCAAGCATAGATTATGAAACACATTCAGAATAATTTAACAAAACTTCATCGTTTAATAAATTGAAATAGAATGTCTAATTGAACCACACGGAAACGCATAACACATTTGAAAATCCAATTTTAAATTCAGCAATTCCTAACTACAATCGGAAAATTATCCGAATTCTGTGAGCAGCCCTGTATATGATGTATAGATATGTATCTATTAACTACATGCATGCAAAAATTTAGTTCAGTTAGGAAATACATACCTCAGTTGAAAATTCTCCTTCAGCAATTTCCGCTAATAAGGAGAATGATACGCGAATACTTTTGTGCAACCTTGTATACGAGGTATAAAATTTATACACCACCAGTAACATGCAAAAAATGAGTTCAATTTAAAAGCGCATACCGAAATTCAAAACACTCTTCCAGCAATTATTTCTAAAAGAATGTAACCGATTTCTTTTGTGTATCCCTGTAAATGAACTAGGGCCGAAACTAGGGGGGGGGGCAGAGGGGGAACGTGCCCCGGGCGCCACTTTAACAGAAGGTGAAGGGGGCGCCAAAATGAAGATTTTGTTTGACGTTTGATAGAAGAATGTATATATATACGAAATTTGTATTAAAATGTCTCGTAGCCCGAAAATTTAAAAGGAAAACTGAACCAAATGCATTAAACTTTACAAATAGATAAAAAGATTAATCTACAATACAAAATTGCAAATGAGTAAGAAAAAAGAACTGTTCTCTTAGGCTTTTTTCACTCTCCCATTCCAAAAGTATCATGTCTATGCCTTTGACTTCATCTTTTAAATCACTTCCTGTGTATGATAATCTCTACCGTTTTTCAAGGTCAGTCTCTATTGTGGGACACTGTCCACTACGGATAACTACCAAACGAGAGGTGACCCCTCAGTCTGACTTTTCTGTTCGATAAAAAAAATCCCATAAAAGCAGTTTGTTTTTCCGTTGAGCAGCGTTGAGCTTCCTTTCTTTTTTTTTTTTTTCGTCTTGCCATGGGCGATGACTGCCCGGGACAATAAAAACAAACGGGAGGGGGAATGCACAGAGTAAAATTCTTAGTAAAACCATTTTATTTTTTAGATATCGACCTCATTTAGCCTACACACACAAAAAAAAAATTAAAATGCAATTTGGTTCCTTTTGATTCCGCTTTCAAGGATTTAATGAATCAATGTTTGAAAAAGCTGATTACGCAGTTCAGTTTTATATATTTGAAATTTAAAAATAAGTTGTCTATTAAATACTTAGTAAAATTCTTTTTGTAAATTTACTTTGTGGTGGAGAGGGGGGGGGCGCCAAAATTATGTTTGCCCGGGCGCCAAAAAGGCTAGTTTCGGCCCTGAAATGAACGACAAATGCTACAAATGCCCTATTCCATAGTAATCATCTTGTAATGAAAATCGGTGATTTGTATCAATTTCAATACATTTGAAATAACGCATTACCATTAAAATTCTCTGCAAACGATTTTTCCTCATTGACCATAATGTAACGAAAAACTTTTGAGAGCACCTGTAAATGAATTATCAATGCTACACACTCCATATTCAATACCGAACATGTCATGTTAAACATCACTAACATATATCAATTGCGTGAATATCCGAGTGTATTTACGCGACTTAGAGCCTGAACAGACAGGCGGACAGACAAACCGAATTCTTAAACACTTTTCAAATTTGTTATAAAGTGTTATAAATCCGACTTAGGTTTAGAGTGAGACACTTTGTATTTTCGACTGAGTAAATGGATAATGACCCTCGGCTCTATAGTAAATCAGAAGTAAGTTAGGGCTCTTTTTTCGGAGACCGAGCCCGACGATGTGAAATCAGAGTCCGATACTGAAAGTAAACATTAGAAAATTGTTAATAACATTTTTAAACTGTTTCAAGATTATTTTTTTCATTTACAAATATCTTCTTACCTAAAAATAAGTATTAATCATAAATACTTTTTCATGATAAAATATCGTGATTTTTTTTGTCCCTGAATATCTGTTTAAAATAGAAAATTTGTTATTGATGTCCAATTAGAATTAGAAATCTGTCAAAAACTACAATTCTTATTCTTTAAAATATCATTGTGCAACTATAGCAGAAAGACGAGAGTAATTCTAGCAAGTTTAACGAGAGTTTCTAGTAATTCTAATAAATGACTCCCAAAATTGCCAGAAAAAAAAACAAATCACAAGGATAGACAAGGGATATCACGCGACTTCTTCATATTACTAACACCAGCCGTGCTAAAACTTCAGAATCAGAATGGTACCCCGTATATCCCATAAATAACAATTCAATTTCCTTTCAATATGGGTTTTAAAGGCTTGAGAGACAATTTCAGAAATTTAATTTACGTTCATGTTTCTTAAGTAGCGAATTTTTCTTTCCTTTTTTAAATTTGTGAATAAACAAAATTTTCCCATTGAGCCCGAGTCCAAAAGACTGGTATAAAAATCGAGCCAGTTTCAGGCCCGGGCTGAGCATCGAGCTGAACCCGTTTCATCCTTGGTTTAAATTAGAGGGCTGCAACGTGCCGGAATTTCCAAACCGGAGCCCGATCCGGCCTGGGCGAAAGCTAAGCGGCCTGGCCCGCTTCAAAAACTAAAAGTTGAGCCCGGACCCGGCCCATTTGTATTTGCTCGGTTCAAGGTCCGGCCAATGCTAAAATAAGTGAAAACAGGTCCGGTCTGTACAAAAATTAATGAAAACAGTTGCTTATTCTATAAATTACTACATGTTTTAGATTACCATATGTTCGCAAGCCATAGAATGCAAAATAGCATCAGTACCGGCCCGATATGTAGGCCCTGTATGTAGGAAATGTAAGCCTGATCCTGGTGCGGACCGAGTCTGCTGAAATAATTAAGTTCTGGTTCAGACACGATGCAACTGCTGCTCTATACGCTGGACAAGCTATATTTTAGTACTGATGTCAATCTATCTTCGGTTCGTTCAAGATATTTTTACTTAATTTCGTCTCAATCACGTTCATTGAAAATTGTCGACGTTTTATTGGCTTAGTTTAATCCCTTTAATTTTTCTATTGGATCGAATTTTTTCATCGGCTTGGCCCAATCCTGCCCACTTATTTTTTTTTTTTTTTTTTTTTTTTTTTTTTTCATAGGCGGATCGGCCCGTTGAGAAATAAGTCTTAAATCCACCGGCCCGGCCCGTTGGAAATTTTCCATTCACCTTGCCGGCCCGGCCCGTGCAGACTTCTAGTGTAAATATTGTTTCCTTTGATCAGTACTATCACCCTTCTTTGTTCCGTTGAAAGATTTCTTGGATGGATACCCTGTTTGCACCTATTCCAGTACAAAAATAAGAAAAGTGTTTCTGAGTAAGCCTAATTTTAAATTATCATATACATAATTCTAATTTAAATTTCATTTAAAGCACTTGCCTGCTGAATTTTAGAATATTTTTTTCTGCTCAAAAGATTTCCAATACTTTTATTTTTTCAGTATCGAACAAATCAATTTTGTTAAATACAACAACATGACTGAGTCTGACAGCGGCAAGTCAGAAAAGTGGTAAACACAAATATTTCGATAAAAATCTGGTCAGGGCTTTATCATTAAAAATATCTAATTTTTTACTATTGCGACTTAATATATACAGTTTATTGGTAAAATTTGTTATATTTGTTATTTTATTTTATTTTATTTTATTTTTTAGATTTCAGTTTGATTCTGTTTTTCTAGGATTTTATTCAACAGAATGGCGAGAGTTTTCTCTGGGAAATAAACAAAATTTTCTTCTCTTAAGCATAATTTAAAATTTGCAAATGAAATACGTCGTAAATGTATTTTTATTTTAATAAATCAAAAATTATTTTTCTTTCGAATGCATATTTTTGTTTAGTTAAAGGTATTACAATTCATGTAATTTTTTTTTATTGCAACAGAAATTATAGCAGTTCATGTGATAATTTAAAAAATTAAATTCATATGTCCATATTTAATTATTAGAAAAAGAAATTATACTGATTCATTTTGATGTGATTATCTTATACTTTTAGGAGATCTCGTGGGACATATAATTTGAAGACTTAAACCTTTTTTTTTTTTTTTTGAGTGGGACAGTTAGTACTTCGTCACTCTCTGTGTTGTTAGTCGCTAAATAGTTAAATATATTATTTCAGGGTAGCGTCTTGTCCCCGTCTTCCTTATGTTCTCAACTTAGATTTCCTCCCTATATAGTTTTGATCATTTGTTATTTTAAACCTTTGTCTTTCATAAGTTGGAGAGTAATAAAAGGATGAAAGATGAAAAATAAATATAGATAAATATAGAAAATATAAAAAATATAAAATGAAATATAAAGATAAATTTTAATAGAAGATAAATATAGAAAAATATAGAAAATATAAAATGAAAGATAAATATAAATATAAATACAAATTTTAATAGAAAGATAAATTTTAATACACACATCCTATTAAAATTTTAAGAACTATTTTATGTTTACGTGATACACCTGAGACATTCCTGGGTTCACGGGTTGTAAAAATTAGTGTTAGATAAAGAACTTTAATAAAATATAAGAAATTAGAACACGTTTTACATTAATAAGACTCATTAATTAACGTGCGTTTATTTTCTTCAAAACAGAATAAATAAAATTAATGTCATTTGTAGGGTAGCCTGGGGTAATTTTCAGACAAAAACAAAACTTTTACAATTACTCTGGAATCTATGGTTATTTTTTTTTCTTTTCCTTGGTAAAATCATCCCATGCCTGATGACTCTTCTTCAGCATTTTAAAATAATTATCATTAATAACAACAAAATAATTAATAAAATCTTGTCTGAAAATTGCCCCGTGATTTGCGGTAATTTTCAGACAGCTGCTTGTGAGGGGTATTTAAGGGGCTGGTCACTCAGCTTCCAATTTCCCCTCACTAATGTAAAGTCTATGGTCATTGGATGCATTCGTATATTTAAAATATCTCCTCGGGAAATTAATATTTTTAACTTCTAATTTTTGTGTACACTTACTGAAATATGCCTCTTTTTTTCTTAGTTCTCACAATATTTCTAAAGTGTAGACTTAATTTTATACGAAATGTTAAAATCTTACTCGCAGTTCGCCCGCTTTTAACACATAAAATATTAAATTCAGTTTAGATTTTAGAAATATTTTGAAAACTAAGAAAAAAACAGCCATCCTTTAAGAAGAGTATACAGAAAAAAGATGTTAAAAATATGAATTTCCCGAGAAAATATTTTAAATATACGAATGCATCAAAAGTCCATAGAATTAACATTACGGAGGAAAATTTCGAAGCTGAGTGACCAGCCCCCTTAAGGAGTTGATCTGAACGCGAACTACGGTAATTAAAAGACACCATTGTAAAATGTCATGACAAAAAATGGGGTATTTATTAGACCATTCTGAATACAGAAAAAGACATGAAAACCCAATTGAACTGTACCCCCGAAATCCATTTATATTTTCACAAATAAAGTGTGTTTTATGGTTCCTTTTTCATACAAATAGTTTAGCTACAGTCGCCACATCCATTTTGCACAAATTTATGTAAATCATTAAAGAATTTCAGGCTTTTAAAACAGTTCTGAAGACTGAAAAAAAGCCAGCTTTAAATAAGAACATGAACTCGACACTAATTTCATTTAAAAAAATGGCCTAACCTGCTTTTTATGAACACACTAACATTTTTACACAGCACTAATTTCCAAAAGCCTAACTACTTTAGTTTTCTTTTATAGTAAAGATAACTTTTTTTTTTTACTTTAATGTACAATTCCTTCACATCTTCAATAGCTTTAACATGAAAAAGATAAACAGACCGAGTCTCAATAGGTCCAATAAACTAAAAGGACTTGACAACAACTTGAACTTGATCTTTGTTTGGCCACCAATATCGATCATCTCCAAGTGAGTTTAAAAATTCCATTTTAATTTCTAATAGATTTTTCTCATGATTATATTTGTGAAATAACTTTTTGACCATACAGATGACGTTTGAAAACTATGTTTTAATATGGAATCCTCCATAAATTACTGGCAAATAATCAATTTACCCTGTAGGACTACTCAAAAAACATTTTGTAACACATACTAGAGTCTGGAAATTACCCCGAAGGCTGTCTGATAATTACCCCCGGTGTTTCTAAAAAAGCTGCACTTAAAAAAAAAAAAAAAAAAAAAAAAAAAAAAAAAAAAAAAAAAATCCATTTTCTGCCAGGTGCACATCCAGATAATGTTACTTCTTTGTTTCCAGAAAGATAACTTATACTAGTATCCTAAAAAAAGTAGCGCTTGTAGTAGTGTTGCTACATCCGTGAAATTGAAACTTGAAATCAGTGAAGCAAAAAGTTAACCAGTAATTTTTTTATAGTATTTAGGAAATTAGTTTTGTACAGGACATAGAAAGCTGCTTGTTACTAAAAAAAATACTAATTGAAATTGAAAAATAGTCGATTTAATTTAAAACTAAACTGTTTTGGCCAGACTCCAATTACTGTGCAAGTATTACAGCTGTCTGTTATATAATTTACTTTTACATACGATTTTTAAAAATAGATAAAAAGTAATCCAGGATATAGAAAATATAGACATCTTTTCATCTTAAGACAAGGAAAAAATATATTAAACTTTACTTACCTAATGAGAGGTAGAAAAGCTTCTACATTTCCCCTAGCCACAGCAATCACATAAGCAATAACACAACCTAATAACAGAAATCCTCCAAAAGCAAGTGTAATGTAGCCTCCATAATTAAAGCTCCATTCTGTGACTTTAGTTGTTTTTATAAGCGAATCTAAAACAAAACGAAAGTCGTAAGTTCAGATTAATTTTGTTTTTAGAAACACAACTGATCATCTAATTTCATTAAGGTTACAAATTATTCACAATAAACATATGCCTAAACTAAGTTTGCAATTTCGAGATTTTAAAAAATGTTCACAATACATATTGCTGATGCCAAAATGTTGAAGCATTGCATCTGACAAGGATAATTACAGAGTAACAGTTGATCACAATAATTAATGTTAACTCGTTAATGGGAAAATTGCATTGTGGAGATCAGTTTCTGTGAAAAGGAGTCATAAATTGTATATAAATGGATACCCAGGGGAACTAAGCTTGCGCTTTATAGATTAAGGGCAGTAAAATTTTGTTCATATCATAAATCTTTATATATCCTATCATAAATATATTTTTCTTATGATTGCTATCTGTTTTGGTTTTTGCTATTCATTTTAAAATAGAAAATCCCTTTAAATCTTGCATTTTGAAAGTTTGGCGTCTGCAGCAAGCATGTGTCTGAACTCTGAACATAACTATTTTTTCTCTTTATATTATTTTTGTGTTGAGGAAAAAGCTCCACGAAAAAAAAATGAAATAGTGTATTTATTAGTTACCGCTTTTTCGTTTTTTTCCTTATTATCATTATTTCGATTATTGCTATTATTATTATTAGGGTAAGGTGCCCTATTATCGTCCCCCAGTCACTTTTTGGCCCTTGAAATTTGTAATTGTGAAAATCTACCAAATTTGGAATTTAGATAGACTAACTACCCACGCACATAGAAACATAGGCAAATATCGTTACAAAAAAAAGTTTAACAATGCGAAAAATTGCTTTCTCAATAGTATCTATAAAATGCAAAGGGAAAAAAAATGGTCCCAATTTCGTCCCCCAAAAAATCCAATACGCTTAGGCTTAACTTATAATTAAATCAAAATGTATTTCTAAATGAGTAAGTAATTTAATTTACATTAAAGTAAGGCACAAAGAAATGTACTAATTATCAGTGGAAGATTAACATAACGAAACATTAGCCATCCAAACATGGGGGAAAAAACTGAAAAAATGTCATGAAAAAGCATTCCTAATTTCGCCCCCGGGACGAAAATAAGAACTGCAAGGGGGACGAAATTGGGACCACGCTACTTCCCAATATGACGGAGCTTCAGTTCCCGTAAGATGAACTGAGCGTCCGAAAACTCACTGTATGCTACTGTCAGCATCTTACTAACGTAAAATACATGCAATGATTAAGAAATAAATACTTACAGTACAGTAAATAACGTTCTACAAACGATGTAATATGAAATCAGGTCTTCTAAAAATAGGAAATTCACCATCTTTAATTTATGTATGCGTCTTGGCGAACGAAACTTTCACTACTGACCCCTTTTACTTTCCGTTCCATGTGCCTTGCGTCATAAGTGGCGCCATTTTCACAGAAGCGGAGAAGTTAAGGGCGACGAAATTAGGAGAGAGGACGAAATATGGGAACTTTACCCTATTAGGATTCGATTTAGGATAGTTCGGGTGAAATAAAAGGCAAAACGCATAAGCGTCTAATATACCATAATGTCTGACAGCTTTTAGATTAATTTAGAGCATTTTCATGTTTAGCAAAATACTGGAAAGATATTAACGACATTTTTTTTTCAATTTTCGCATTTAAAGAAGCTATAGGAGCTATTAGTGTTACATCACTTTGTTTTATATTTTATTGTATACTCCTTTATAATCGTAAGGCACGCTTTTAGTAACGTATCTAACTGAAACAAAAAATACTGTTCATTCACTTTAAGCACTCGTATCTGCTTGATACAATTTCGGTTAAAAGATTACCCGCTTAATATGATATATTCGTAATGTCACAACACCACACCAATTTTCTTCAATATCAACAAACAGGTTTACGGAATTGTACATATTTCAATAGAAGCCCGGCCCCAAAGCAGAATATGCTTAAAAGTGCGACGTACGTCGCAGAACAGTGAGATGTGCTGCAGAACATTTCAAGACAAATGTAACTTTTTTTTTTTTTTTTTTTTTTTGTTAAAAAAAAATTGCATATTGATGTGAAAGCAAAAATAATTCGGGGGGTGGTACTACTTTCGTTGTGTTCGAATCTATTTAGGAAGAAATAAGAATATCGCGCGGCAATCAATCTTTCTCCCTCCCTCCTATTTCACCTACTTTCTGAATACACCTACCTCAAAACATCGCGGAAAAAACGCAAATTTCGTGAAAAGATCGCGGAGAAAACGCAGCTTTCGACAAAGAATCGCGAAAAAGAATCACAAAATTCTTCAAAATATCGCGGAAAAACGCAAATTTCGTGAAAAGATCGCGGAAAACGCAAATTCCGTGAAAAGATCGCGGAAAACGCAATTTTCGACAAAGAATCGCGAAAAAGAATCACAAAATTCTTCAAAGTATCGCGGAAAATGCAAAATTTGTGAAAAGATCGCGGAAAAAACGCAAAATTCGTGAAAAGATCGCGGAGTAAACGAACTTTCGTGATAAAATCACGGGGAAAAACGCAAATTTCGTCAAAAGATCGCGGAAAAACACAAATTTCGAGTGAAGATCGCGGAAAAAACGCAAATTTTGACAAAGAATCGCTGAAAAAAATCGCAAAATTCTTCAAAGTATCGCGGAAAAACGCAAATTTCGTAAAAATATCGCATATAAAACTCAAAATTCGTGGAAAGATCGAGGAAAAAACGCAAAATTTGCGAAAAGATCGCGGAAAAACGCAAATTTCGACAAAGAATCGCGAAAAAGAATCACCAAATTCTTCTAAGTATCGCGGATAAAACGCAAAATTCGTGAAAAGATCGCGGATAAAACGTAAAATTCGTGAAAAGATCGCGGAAAAAACACAAATTTCGAGAAACGATCGCGGAAAAAACGCAAATTTCGTCAAAAGATCGCGGAATAAACGCAACTTTCGTGACAAAATCGCGGAAAAAACACAGATTTCGAAAAAAAAATCGCAGAAAAAACACAAATTTCGAGAAAAGACCGCGGAAAAAACGCAAATTTCGTGAAAAAAATCGCGGGGAAAACTCAACTTATTCAAAAGATCGTGGAAAAAACGCAAATTTCGTGAAAAGATCGCGAAAAAAACGCAACTTTTGTCAAAAGATCGTGAAAAAAAAACGCAAATTTCACGAAAAGATTGCGGAAAAAAGACAAATTTCATCAAAAGATCGCAGAAAAAACGCAAATTTCGTCAAAAAATCGCCTAAAAACGCAAATTTCGTCAAAAAATCGCCTAAAAACGCAAATTTCGTCAAAAAATCTTGAAAAAAAGCAAATATTTTCAAAGAATGGCGAAAAAAACCCACAAATTTCGTTAAAAAATTACAAAAAAATGCAATTTTGTGAAAAGATCGCGAAAAAACATGAATTTCGTCAAAAGATTGCGAAATTCATTAAATGATCGCAGAAAAATGCATATTAGTGCCGAGGGGGGGGGGTCCCCCTCTGCTGTAACCTTTCTGAAATTTTCCTGTGAATTTATTTCATTGCAATTGATAGTAAAAATAAAATTTTTCAGTTGAGTGTAATCATATCGAATGGTAAGTAATAAATATTAGAAAATTAGAATGTTGATAGTTAGAAAAAACACAGTTTTGTATGGAGCGTACATAACTTTGTTACTGGGCAGTGGTTAAAAAAAAAACTGGCCAGTGAAAAAAATCGAGAATTTTCGTCGAATCACAAATTTTGTTAAAAAATTACAAAAAAACGCAATTTTGTGAAAAGATCGCGGAAAAGCGCAGATTTCATCAAAAGATTGTGAAAAAACGCAGATTTTGCAAAAGGTCGCGAAAAAACGCGAATTTCGTCAAAAGATCGCGAAAAAAACGCGAAATTCATTAAACGATCGCAGAAAAATGCATATTAGTTAGTGCCGAGGGGGGGGGTCCCCCTCTGCTGTAACCTTTCTGAAATTAAAAATTAGAATGTTGATAGTTCGAAAAAAAAACAGTTTTTTATGGAGCGTACATAACTTTGTTACTGGCCAGTGGTTAAAAAAAAACTGGCCAGTGAAAAAAAATCTTGTGTACTGGCCAGTGGCCAGTGGGTAGAAATGTTAATTTTGACCTATACTGGTTAGAGAAGATATTCCTCTATCCTGGGACCCTATGCACAGACTAGAGTTGGTTCAGGTACATTCAGATAGTAAAATTGTGGAAGATTCCTTAGCACTTATCAATACTTGCATGAAAGAATTCATGTGGGGGAAATCATTTGAAAGTCTAAATGAATGTGCAGATTAACTGCAAATGTTTCTCTACAAGCCTAAAATTTTTAAAACTTTGAAATTTGTTTCTCATGCTTTTAATGTATTTCAAACATTCCTAAATGACTTCAAGGCATTAGTCGCAGTCTCTGAAAAAACAGAAAATGCAAGTCTGAGAGACAAACTTTTATCAAAAAGAAATATCTTCAGTATAATAGTTATTGCTGATATAATTTCGGTACTTGCTACCATGTTAAAATGTATTCAGGTAACAGATCTTATTCCTTGGGAGTATACAGATTTAATTACAAATCTAAAATGTTATTTGCTAAACATCAAATCTCATCTGACAAGCCTTCATAATTGTGAGATTGTGCAACAATTTATTGATATTGTCAGATCATTTCCAAAATGTTTTTCAAAAATACAATACTTTCAAGGCACATGTTTTCAGAAGAAAGTACTTTCCAAGGAGTACCTCTGCCAGACCTTCCAATAAGTAGCAAAATGTTAAGGTCTACTGCTGATAATTCTAGTATATCGTATTTTATCAGTGACATCAAAGATATAGTGCAATATATTGATACACTGCATCAATACAGTGTCTATTTTGGACAAAGCACAGAACTTAATGAGATCATCAAAGCAACAAAATATTTATTCAATTTTGAATATCTGATTTTTCCACGTTCAGATGTGATAAACAAAATCTTGGATCTTTCCAATTTTTTAGAAATTCTGAATGTATTCCCTTGTGTTCCTCCCTCCAAAGAGGAAGGGAAGGAGCTGTATTTTGAATACACTGTATTTCTTGATTGGGTTTATGAAACTGTCAAAGAGTGCCAGGAGAGTGAAACATATTTTCAAAATAAGATCATGTTAAAAAATGCTGTGAATACTTTAAAATCAGAGATCCCGAAATTAACCAGTTTTCTAACTAAAATTTTGTCTATTTCAGTATCTGAAGCTATATGCTAATCATGGGGGTCTAAAATCGACAAAAATTTTTCTAAAAGGCCCAATACAGCTGATGGGAACGAAACGACCATTGGTACAACAGACAAACGTATGTTTATTTATACGAATGGACCTCCATCTGGACATAAATCTGTTAGGAAACTTGTAAAAGCTGGCCTTATAACTTTGTATGGACCAAATTTCCAAAGACATTTTCTTCATAAAAGTAATATGTCTAAATATCTCTCTTCCAAAGTCAGTAACTTCTGTGTCAATGCCATGGTTCTAGAAATAAATCTTGCCTCCAGAATATGTATCTTTTGTTTGACAGTGTTTTACGAAACACATCCTTTTATTTTCATAAAAGATGAAATTACATCCTCACATATGTATATAAACATCCCCCCCCTTTTTCTTCCCCCATTGCGCTTGCAGAACATTTTTGATCATCTGAAATTCCGTTGCAGAACATTGCAAAGTATTCTGCTTTGGGGAAGCCCGGATAATCTGATATTTCTTTTATTCTCCGACAACGGAATATCCACTTATGGCACGCGATTTGGACTATTCATCTACCATTTCTAAGAAATGTTGCAAGTGCAGGTTTATAGTAATTCGTTGCAATTTATACCATGGAATCGTGTCTATGAAACTCACGGCTGTAAGAACGTAATATTAAGAAATAAACTAGAATTTTTATATTTCTCCAAACTGTTTATCTCTGAAGTCTTCAGCTGTGAAATCAGAAGTATTTTCGATGACAATTTATCACATATGCAAGATACAAACGAATTTCAAAGACAGTGCTAGTGCGACGATAAATTGAAACAGATTTATTACCCAAGCAGCTGACCAATGTTTTCCGTTCCGAGAAATCATATTAAAATGGCTATAGACAAATTTTTTTAGCAGACTATATATTTTTAAAAGTATATGGAATGAAGGAATATTAAAAATATTATTTCATCAAACCGCGATTAAATAGATATATATACAGAGATGCCACGTCTCCGGCTCTTTTGGATACCAGTATTTTAATACAGAAAAGGTTCTTTGATTTAATTGGAACATTTGGGAGATTTAAAAGAACAACATTTTCTCTAAGAAAATAGTGGTGCCCAAAAAGACGGAGACATGGCAACTCTGTATATATAGCCTGGAATTTGCACGCATTTTTATGAAAATACAGAAAAATCCCCAGACACAGGCTTAAAAATCGTTAAGTGGCTAAATGGGATCATTTCTATATTATGACTCAGGGTCGTTATTTTTGTGTTCTGAACAACGTTTTCCTCCATTTACACGCATTTGTATTTTAAAATACATTTCGAAGTTTTGAAGGAAATCTTATCTAGTTTTTAAATTAAAATGTATAAATCATAAGCTAAAAATGTTATCATTATCATTTATTAATCTTAATTAGACTCTTTAATCACCGCGCCGTAAATTTTCTTAAAATTGATCAATTGGATTCTCAGTTTTTGAGTATTGAAAGATTGGTTGATTGACTGATTCTCCGGATTTTTTTCCTGTTTTCACAAAAAACTATTTTATATATAGAAATGTAACAAACTATAAATTGTAGCCAGAAACATTCTCTATATGCCCCTGATAAGTTGAGTGTTTGTTATGCAACCGTCTCTGGATCAGACAAAAAAAAATAATAATAATAAGATTTTTTGTTTTTCTTTTTACCCTACATCGTTTAAATAGTCGAATGAACTCGAATCACTTTTAGTGCGGCTCGCACCTAGCATTGAGACCTGGTGCATTTTAAAGCTCTATATTACGAAGCTTGAGAATCGATAAAAATTTTCTGTTAAAATCATATTTTTTGATTTTACAGCGGCATAACTTTCTGAAAATGAAATTTTCGAAATCTTTTATCGGACTATTAGCATAGAAGTTATTATTATTTTTTTAAAGCATTTAAGAATACAATAATAAGTATAAAATAATGAAAAAAGTTTAAAAATTCCTTCAAGAACCTACGAATTTGATTTTCAAAATTATAACATTGTATTCAGATTTTTGGCGGGGAAAAAGTTGGCGTTTTTTTTTTTTTTTTTTTTTTTTTTTTTTTTTTTTTTTTTAATAAGTAGAGTTGTGTGGCAACCCTAGCCGAATGTCATAGCTTTCTTCTTCTGTGTGAGCAAAGGCTATAAATTGTAATGTCCAACTAATTAAGCACAGTAAATTTTCAAAATTGTATCAAAATATTAATTTACTTTATAATTACTTTTAGATACAACATTTACTATAATAACAACACTTCATGTGAAACATCGAAACTTTATTCCATCCGAATTAAAAAGAAAATAGTTTACTTATAGTTATTTCTTAAAAAAAAAAAAAAAAAAAAAAAAAATAGTTTTCAATGATCATGTAAGCTTTTAACAGAACAATTTACACATTTATCGTCTGCATAGGTAAAGAACCTAATTCTTGTTTCTTATGCTATCAATTATCAAACAAATCGCGATCTGATTTAATTCTAATACGTTCCGTACATATACTCAAGATATAAAACAGGCAAAAAAGTTATAGCACCATATTTGATGACTTAACTCACTTTTGGCGTGAAATAAACAAATAAAAATCAATCAATAATAAAAAATTAAAAGTATAAAAAAATATATAAAATATGATTTTAACAGAGAAATTTTATCGGTTCTCTAGTTTTTATGTATAGAACTACAAAATGCACCAGGTGTTGACGTTAGGTGCGACCCGCACCAAAAGTGGTACCCTTGTTAGAAATAGTATGTATTTTTCTGAAAATCACAGACATACACTCCAATTTTATATATTGGTATAGATAACGTTAAATATTGTTAAAAAGCGTAACATTGTGAGCCCGATAAATGTAGAATGCCCTTTCATATTAGAATAATTTATCTTTGCAAAATGACTTTTCGTGTTAACATGCTCGAATGCATTCATTTTATATCTAACTTTGCACTGTTCTACTGTTCACGACCTTAGACACGCTAACAATAACTTAAATCTTAACAGAGAATATACTGTTAGTGTTACATTCGCTTTATCTGTTTTATCCTTGACCTTATACTGTTCATTATTGAAGACACGCTATCAGTAACTTACTGCTAATACAGTGTATAACCATTTATATGTTCCTCATTTAAGAGGAGTTTTTTTTTTCAATTTTCATTGATGAGTTTTTGAATTTAGGTTTCAATCAATTCATTCCTATTTTTACTAATAATGGAATGTACGGCAAAAGTGAATTTATAATTTCACTTATAAATTTTCTTTTTTTCAAAAATCAAATTCTAAATTTATTCTGGTGTAAGAAAATTCGTTCTCTCCCCGACTCTTTATGATTTTTCGTCACTACTTATTAGCAATAAATATTTGTGTTAATATATAAACTGAATATTTCATTACTCATCTATTTTGTGTTTCTGTAGAAACTATGTTAAGTGTTGTAATATTATTTATTTTACATTTATCAAAACGTATTTAAATTTACAGCGTAGATAATAAGGTGTTTATTATAGTTAAATTATCATATTGGAAATCTAATTTTGGCCTCGTCTCATACATTAGTATACAACATTTCTCAACCTTCTTTATCTCACTGCACACTAAATTCATGACTACATTTCCAAAATACACTAAACTTATAATCATTAAAGAAAATACGGAAGGAAATATAACAGTATTTTAGTTTATTTAATTGCAAATCTCTACCATTTCCAATTACTCTTAACTTCTTCTCTTCTACAATAGCAAAATTTGCTTTTTACATACATTATACCATTATAAAAGCAATTGTCATAATTCAGAGAAGTTGTCTACGTGTTGATGTGTGGATGTATTTATCCAATTTGTGGGCTATAGACTTAAAATTTCTAAAATTTGTTCAATAAGAATTTTTCCTAGATTAAATTCTAATACCATTTTGAACATTTCTATTGGATTTTCTATTGTATAAGGTCCTCTTTTAGTATCTATAATGTTTCTCTGAAAGCATTAATTTTATCTAAATATTTGAGATCATTTTCATATTTTCTCCGCATTAGGGCTGGACGATATCAGAATTTTAGTATCGCAATATATCAAGGAGTTAATATCGATATTGGTAATATATCTCGATAACTACCTTAAACTATGTAAAATTGAAATATTGTTAATTTCGAAAAAAATGGTACAGTAGCAGCAATTTAAACACCAACAGATGTAGAAAGCCACGAATCAATGTTTTATACCGATATGTGTTCACACAGCATCATTAAAATATGTATATATAGTTATGCAAAATAGAAATATTATAGAAAAAGAAAAAATGTTTGATATCCGTTTGCACTTACACCATTTGTTGCATAGTATTTTTCTTTAAAAATAGTATGTTTCCTTTTCTTCCTACTTTATGGATTATTTTTATTAATAACATTTTAACTATTTAATTACTTCGCGTATAACCGATAATGTTATAAAAAACAAATTAAAATAAAATATTCTTAAATTTAGGACAGTAACGATTTTAATATAATTAAAATAAGTAAAAGCAGGGGTAAAACTAAAATTAATTTAATGCCTCAGGTCATGCTAATATACTTGTAATTAAATAGGTTTCAGTGGATGATAGATGCAGCAGACATGTTGTTTTTCAATCTTTCTCTAAGAAATGAATGCATTCTTAATCGAAAAAACTCACTGTATTTATACCTTCCTACCAATTTACTACAAATAAAGAACATCGAAACCTTTTTAAAAAATATATAAATATTCAAATCAGATTTCGGAACAGTTTTATTTAAATTTAGTTTTTTGATAAATATTCTTTTAAGCTAAAATATCAAGACAGGATATGTTAAATTCATTCGAGAAAGCTCCGCTCTAACGAAAATAGAACAAACGACACAGAAGAAAGAATATCAACACACAATATGAATAAACATTGTATTTTAGTAGCATAGTAGACGTTACAGACTGGGAAGCCCTTTTTAAAAGCAACGAATCATCACAGTGAACGAGTGCTTCGACCTTGACTTTTCCCCAACTTGAGGAGAAACAACAAGTGGGTAAGTATGATCACAGATCGCACAGAGTGTTTCGTTTAATATTCCTTTCAAAACACTTTATTCTTTAATTAATAAAGCCAAATTGATAATTTATAATTATTAAATCCTTAAAAACCGCACATAAAACGGTAAAACACGCTAAGGTTTAAAAAAAATTGTCCCCCTCCCCCAGAAATTTCTCGTACCATTCTTTTTAAAACTTTTTATTATGTGTTATAAGCTATTTTAAAGTTTCAAACAGTTCGACGTTTTAGATTTCCTACTTCAAATAAAATCGCGTTGTTTTAGTTCCATATTCCACCACCAGAGGCGCACTCTATTCTTAATAAAACTGTATCTGAACGAAACTCTGTTAAAAAACCTATCCGTAGATATATTAGTCGAGAGGGTGGCGGTCTTAAACAACAATTAAAGGTATTTGATGAAATTACTATTCGAAAATAGTGGTATTAAAACTTATGAAATTTTTATATTGAACAAGTACCATTTGTCTCAGGACTCCGTCAAAAACCGCACATAAAACGGTAAAAAAAGTTAAGTTTTTTTTTTTTAATTTAACGCTCCTCCCCCCCCCCTCCCCTATCACGCTATTAGTTTTAAAAATAATGGCGCGAGAAATTTCGGTGGTATTTCTCGCACCATTATCTTTAAAACTTTTTATTTTGTGTTATAAACTATCTTAAAGTTCCAAGCAGATCGCCTCGTTAGATTTCCTAATTTAAATAAAATCGCGGCTTGTTAATTCCACATCCCATCACCAGGGAGCGCTCTATTCTTAACAAAAGTGTATCTGAACGAAACTCCTTTCTACAACTTATCCGTCAGATACATTAGTCGAGGGTGTGGTGGTCTTAAACGCCAATTTAAGACATTTGCTTAAATTACTATTCTAAAATAGTGGTATCAACACTTATGAAATTTTTTATCTTGAATAAGTAGTATTTATCTCATCAAACCGTCAAAAAACAGCAAGCAAAACGATTGAGAACGCTACAGTTGTGACACCTTTCTGAAAATGCTTTAAAAGTGATCGGAAAAATTGCTTAAAATACACAAGTTAGAAACCGGAGTGGTAAATATAAAACTTTTTGAAACTTTTATGATTTGTCGTGTGATCGCAAGTGTTCAGCTATAATATGCAAAATTTCAAGTCTCCAACTTAATTAGGGGCTCAGTTAAAAAAATGCTTAAAATATACAAGTTAGAGCCCAGTGGGGTAAACGTAAGACTTTTTCAAAATTTTATGATTTGTCGTTTGATGCGAGGTGTTCAGTTATAAGTATGCAAAATTTAAAGTCTCCAACATATATAGCTTCTGAGAACGGACCCTGTGACAGACGGACAGACAGACAGAGAAGTGAAGCGAATAGGGTTTCGTCAGATGAACGAAACCCTAAAAAGCAAAGTTTACCATTAGCAGAATCTGATTGGTTGCTCGCAAGCCGAGCATCGCAGCTGTTGGGCTAAAGATTCAATGATAACCAGGTATATTCTGTATCAACTGGTACTCAGCAATAATAACAGCTCGTTTGATTATTCATGCCATATCAATATATGTAGTTATTGCAATATGTGTGGGCCAATCACGACGGCGAGAGAAGTAAGTTGATATGTGTTATTCAGTATTACGCAGCCAGGCAGTGGAATAAACTCGAAGTTTTCAGCGAAGGAATATTGCAATAATTGGGATATTTCTAGAGATAATCAGCGGAAAGAAAGATAATCGAGGTAGATTTTCTGTTTTGGAGGGAATGGAGGGTGAAAACATTGTAATGAAATAGTGGGCTTTCCTTTTCGGGGCTGTGGCGGTGTGACCAAAATATCGTTATTTTATTTGGTTTTAAGACATTCTACGCTCTTTTTTCGAGGCTCATGTTCAAAATTCGTGAGCTCAAAACATTGTTATTTTATTGGGATATATCAATAGCGTCAAGGTTTAGATATTGTTATTGCGATATTTAAAAAATATCAATATTTTTCCATATATTGATAAATAATACAGCCCTACTCCGCATATTTGTTTTGAGAATATTCAAATACTATAACAAATTGGCAAGAAATGCAATTTTATGACTTTAAATCTCTTTACATAACAATCTTGATTAAAACTAGCTGAAATTTTTACCGCACACATGAGGTCTTCCCACGGCGCACCAATGTGCCGTGGGAAGACCGTGGGGCTTTTTGAGAGCCGCTGTATTTAGTATATATATTAAGTTGCAGCTACCCATTCTGTCGGTTATGCATTGTCAGACAGCATAAATGACGCTCCACTAAGTACTAGAATATATATAAATATTTATTTCAACGTCGGAATATATCTTGCATTAACTAAAGGAGTAATTTCGTTAAAATGCTATTAAGAAAAATTAATTTTGAAACATTATTGTGATTCATAGACGTAACGTCAGTAAGAGGAAAGGAGGCACAAGCATATTTCCATAATTTTTTTCCGAATACAATTTTCCGTAACCTTTAACACAAAACTGCTGCGTTTATAAATATAGCTTAGTGGAAGTTTGCCAGTGCCCCTACTCCTGACGCTACGCCTGTGTCGTGATTTGTACATACAAAAATGGAGAGTGTTTTATTTATTTTATTTTATTTATTTATTTATTTATTGCACTCAGGGTCAGATTAAGCGATGGGCGCATGGATGGGCCGCAACTCTGGAAATATAGTTTTAGAAAATTTCAATAGAGTTTCGTGATTTGCGTAGTTTTGTTTTGTACTAGGGTGAAACCCACAGTAACTTACACTTTAAGGATTCTTTCTTGTTGAAATCACTATTATAAAGTTTTTAATCTATTTTATTCTTGTTTTTATTTTTGAAAATACAGTAAAGATACATTTAAAAAATATTGTTGAAAAAATTTTGAAAAATTATATTTTTTATTACTAAAAATTTATTTTTCTTTTCATAAATATGGTAAAAAACACCAGTAACTGACAACATCCCTAATTTGAAATACCAATAACTGAAACATAAGTTATAACAGTTAAGACAAATAAGTTACATCTAGATAGCATTATTTTGCAGAATATTTCAAGAAAATGCTTATTTGAGTTAGGTTTTTACTGAAGTGTCAGTTACTGGTTAGGTGCCAATAACTGGGGGTTTCACCCTACAAAAAGTAATGAATAAGTACAAGATCGTGATAATCAATCTTTTTCTTCCTTTTTTTTTTTCTTTTTTTTTTTTTTTTTTTTTAATTTTGGGTTTGCAGGTAATGGATGGTAATTGGTGCATAATTTTTTTAAAGCACCCCTCCTACTTACATTTATTTTTAAATTTATCCGTAGCGCTTACACATTTGCCTTTGCCCCAGATAAAAATTGGGATAAAAATGTTAATTAATGTTATTAATTTGATGTTAACAAGTAATTTAATTTTTTTTAAGTCAATTCCTACTTAGGTTAAATAATAAGTATTTTATTAACGATTGAAATTTTGTATAAGAGAAATTTTTTTCTCCCATATAAAACTAAAATTAATTAATTTAATTTAATCAATGAATTAATATTTGAAAAAACTGTATTAACATCAAGTGTCATCCACTGCAAGTTTTAAAAAAATGCATTTGAACTTGAGTGGATGAATAATAAGTATTTTATTAACGATTGAAAATATGAATAAAATTAATTAATTTAATTTAATTAATGAATTAATATTTTTAAAAAACTGTATTAACATCAAGTGTCATCCACTACAAGTTTTAAAAAAATGTATTTGAACTTGAGTGGATGAATAATAAGTATTTTATTAACGATTGAAAATTTGAATAAGAGAAAATTTTTTTCTCCCATATAAAACTAAAATTAATTAATTAATTGATATTTGAAAAAAAACTGTATTAACATCAAGTTTCATCCATTACAAGTTCGAAAAAATTTATTTGAACTTGAGTGGATGAATAATAAGTATTTTATTAACAATTGAAAATTCGAACAAGATATATATGGGACATTCTCACAATCTTATGACTTTTATGTCCCTGAATAATAATTTTTATTTTAGTACATATTCTTGTGTTTTTAGTATTTCATATACTGGGGAACATCTCATTGCATGACTGCATAACAATATTAACGAGATAAATAAGTTTTGGACGATTTTGGGGGTCCAAATACCAGGAAAACTCCTATACCGTCCCGTGTCCCTGATGGTGGTTTTTACGTTTGGAGCTGTCTGTATAAAATTGTTTCAATTAAAATAATTCAATGTAAATTTTTCCCGAAACTGAAACTATTGTTTTATAATATGTAGCAAAAATTTAACCTGCACACATTTTTAGGGTTGTTATTATTTTTTAAACTCTGTCCCTGGGTTTTAGACTCCTTACCGTCCCTCTTCTAAAATTATACAGAAAATCTCTTCAGATGCAGCCACAGAATTTTTTTCAAGTTTTTTCTCATGCAGAAGTATGATAGAAAAGGAATGTCTAAAATTCTTTGACAGGAAATTTACTGCAGAATTTAAATCAGCATTTAAATACCAGTTTCAAGCATCGTGGCTTTATTGGTATAGTCTTACCTTCCCCAAGGTTTATTCCTGCACTTTTCGAGGTAAATTAATTTTTTTTCTTTATTTAATCCATTGTTAATAACTGTTTCTAAAAATCAATGAACATTGTGGCTACCACTTAGTATTAACATGATTTGCCTAAAATAGGTGGTAATTTTCCTTACCGTTCCATTCTTACCATCCCTTTTTTGCTCATTTCGTCCCTTTTTTTCCTACACCATCCCCTTTCTATATCTTACCGTCCCTTCTTTAATTCCCCTTTAAGACAATGTTATACCAAAATTTTTTACTAAAAATACTACATTGTTATTATTTCTTATTTGAACATCCTGTGAGTACTATGCAAATTCATTATAAGTAAAAATTTAGAAGAAAATAAAAAGTTTTAGTGATAAAATGGTAAGGAAAATTAAACTCGCAAGTTTAACATAAACCTCAGTTAAATAAAATAAAAATTCGCTGCTGACCATTTTTTCTTTATTTTGAATCATTAAGGCATTCGTCTATCAGATTAAAATGTTATTTTAGCAAGTTTAATTTCACCAGATTTTTATTCCCGAAGGATTGTGAGAATGCCCCATATAGGGAGAGTGTGAACTAATAGTAAGAATTGAAAAAATACCACATTTAATTCAAAAAAAAATTATTTAAAGTAAAAAAATCGGATTAATTATTTAAGCTTTGAAACTAATTTCTTATCGCACACCATCGTTTAAAATTATCATATAAAATTATCGGAATCTCTTTTCAGTGTTATAATAATCATGTGAAGAAAAAATATCAACAACCAGCTTGATTTTCTATTACGTAGGTTATTTCCGCTTTTTTCTCTAATCCTCGCTGATACTCTAAGTTTCGGTATTGGAGAAATCGAATCTAAGGAAAAAATCGAACAATGCTTCTCATTTTCTTATAAAGGTAAAAAGATGTTTTAAAATATGCAACAAAAAGAGTTTTTCTCGTTTAAAATTGATACAGTTTATGTATAACATTAAAAAACAACTTGCTATATACATATTTTTATTCCATATAACTGTTTGATTTTTGCTTACTTCTGCCTAAATGTCTAATGACTATACAGATTAGATCAGTTAGGTTACACTTTTCTAAAAATGTATTGCTAATAACTTCGGTAAATTTTACTTTTTGGTTCTTTAAGTTTTACGATAAAACATATCATTCAATAAGACACTTTTTTTCCATTTTTCTCAAAAAGAAGTTAATTTGAAAAGTAATTACTGAAACATAAAGAAATCATAGAAAAAAAAAAACATTTTCCTATATATCTTCTGAAACATTATACTTGCATTCATAATAGCAGATAGTTCTAACGAAACCAATTAGCTATATAAACAGGAAACATTTCAACTCGGTATTTTTAATTAGATTTTATAAAAAGTTTACATATATATATAAAATACATTCTCAGAAAAATATAAAAAAGTATTTCTACAGCTACACGTAGTATTGGTACTGTTTCTTTACGCAATTAAAGGCTTTTTTTAGCGGATTATATATTATAAAACTCTATAAATTAGTTCACTTCGGAATTGCCTTAGTCTGCTTTCTTTTTTTAAGCACAAAATTGAACGTTCGAAAATTTGAAACATTTTATTTTAAGAAACTAGTTTTGAGCAGAATTTTTGGACGTGAAAGCGCAAGAAAGGAAAAAACTGTCGTCCTAAGACAACAGTCATTTATAACTCAAGGTGTATTTTATTCATCCGAAAAGGAAAAAAAAAAACATTCTAATACAACTCACTTCAATAATAATTCCTGCAAGTATCAAGCTTTTAATCTTTAAAAATGGGTCAGAAAGTTTCGTGTTGTTAAGGCTGTTCTCAAATCCAAAGGGGCTACTTTCTGACACATTTTTAAATTTATTTTTGTTCTGAAACGCATGAAATCGCCAGATGTTATTCAGAAACTAATCGAAAGACGTTTTCCATATTTTGGTAAACACAAAAGACCTTTCAAAAAATGCAATCAAAGTGAGCGTTTGGAACTGAATTTCCGCACATGACGCCACGAGACAGGAAAAAAAACAGTCGTCACGTAAACAGAATTGCTTATAACTCGATAAGTAATTTATTTATCGAAAATTGGGAAACTCATTTCGATTCTAAATCACTTCAATAGAATCCTTTATGTTTAATTAGTTGGATGTGTCAATCCCAAAACTTTCTTCAATCTTATACATCTTTACATTTCAAAAAGTAGTTACAAATGTTAATACTTTAATATTATTGGTTCAATACTATACCAGCTTAACCTACCAATACTAACCTACTTTCATCTTAAATTTCTGCTTCAGCCAATTAATCGAAGTAAAAATGAGTTAATCTCGATCATGATATTTAATAAAATCAATACTTTTCGTTATTCTGTTGAACCGTCAGCTGTTTGCGAATAGCCGGCTTAGCAGCATGCGAAATTCCCGTCGCTGCACAAGCCGCAGATGTACAACAGAACTACGAAAAATCGAGAAAATTACACAAAAATCGCTATCACAGTGCCTCCTTCTAGTGAAATATTTCCAAATTCAAGGAGGACCTGCTTGCCATAGCCAAAAAACATATATCTGAATTTTGGTTCAATTCTATGCATAACTTCATACACTTCTCAATGGTACAATGGCGACACATGGACATACCGACACACGGACAGACAGACATTTTGTATAAATATGTTTATCGGGATCTCTGACCCCTTAAACGTGTAAATTCGTCGAAAGCCGGAAGTAAAAAAAAATGTTTGGATTACAATACTGTCTTCTATTATAGATAGAAAAAATTTCAAATGAGTTAGAATGTTCGCGTTGTTGAGCAAAAGATTTGAAAACCGGGAATTTTTTTTTTTTTTTTTTTTTTTTTTTTTAGATCCACTTTAAATGCAAAGAAAAATTTTAGATATTACTAAAGAAAATCCCTACCTTCAATGAAACGATATTGTTGTGTTAGCCCCCTGTAGATAAAGATGTTTATCTGCAGGAAGTAATGATGGCTGTGTCCGGAAATCTCTGGTTATGGCACTGATTTCACTTTCCTATTTGAGGAAGTGAATTTCTGAATTTCTAGACATCTCTAAACGTGAATATGTTGCGTTTTTCCCTGTCGTGCTTTATCGCTGAATTAAAGCGAGACCTTCAAGAAAGTACGCTCAACAAGGTCGAATTTATTATTTGACCAAAGAAATATTTATTTTCCTTTTTTTAACCACAAGTCTTTGTTTTCTTGATGTTACTCTCAGGTGGTTTTTCTCAACCAATACAGCTCTTTAAGACGATCGCGAAATGGCACCAGGAGGAATTTTGAAACTCTTCAAATAAAAGGTAGGAGTGACAAGTAAATAGAGACAGATAAACGTTTTACGCATGTTTTCCTTTTAACTCCAGACCTCATACAAAGAGCTATTTTGTTTGAATGATTTATAAGCAGAATAATGTTGTTTGTTGGCGATGTCAAGTTAGAATCACGTTTACCATTGTTTGACTGTAGAGTACGCCATGAATACATCGAATACCTCAGTATTAACCGCTTCCCTTACCAATTTTTTTGAAACAAATTGCAAAAAGCCATCACATTTTTTGCAGTTACATCATTGCATTTCATCATTTGCATTCCACATCACAAAACTTGAAAAACTGCCAATCAAATATTAAACATAATTTATTGTAATATATAAGTTATTATATTATATAAGAATATACTCTTTCTTTTTAAGCTTCAGGTCGAGTTAAAATGTGATAAAACAAATCGTAGTGACAAATTATGACACGTCCGAGTTTTCTCGGGATAATAATTAATTGTAATATATACGAACTCAAGATAACTCGGGATAATTAGGGAAGCAGTTGGTACATGCAAAGCTGCCTGGAAAAGTGTATTGTTTATGCATTTTACTTTAAATCTTCACAAAGATTAAAGGGACCAAAGTTTGAGGATACTATGATCCACGTGACAATCTTTAATTTATATCTTTTCAAAAAATCATTCCATTGAAAAATTTCTTTTAAAATGAGATAAATTCAATGAACCCAAATATAATCTCGGCACTTTTTTGTAATTCAAAGGCATATTTTTAATTATGAAAATTATTAAAGAATTCATATTAAAAAATTAATGAATTATGGCCTACATTGATATTTACATACAAGACAAATCATTCCTATGATTAATTTTCGAGATAGAGAGAAATTTTAGTTTTCGAAGAACTAAGGGGAACTTCCCTCATTATCATTTGTATCCACATAGAAGAAACTCTTGGAAAGTTTCTGGAAAAATTATAAAAAATTATTTTACATTATGTTAGTTTATTTTATATGCAGAATTGTCTATATATTTTTTCGGTAACTAATTGAATGTCTCCGGTACTTTCCCCTATAAGATCTTAATTTTATTTATTTTTAGGGTTCCGTACTTAAAAAGTAAAAATGGAACCATTATAAGATCACTCCTGTGTCTGTCTGTCTGTCACAGCCATTTTACTCGTAAACTATGGGACATGGAAAGTTCAAATTGGGAAAAGTAATAAAGACTATTGACCCACATATTTACATATTATTAAACATTCACAAATATACTTAGAAAAAAAATATAGAGGGGCTAATTAAGTTACTTGAAAAAATAAATCTTTTCTTTGTATTTCGTATGAGGTATCGAGTGAAAGCTTTTGTAATACTCAACTCAAAAATACATTTCTTTTAATTTTAGGTATTGTATTTTCAGAGATATCATCGAAAAATGTAGTGCAAAAATATGCCCCCCCACCCCCACCCCATCTATTTCCGAATCTACTGAAATTAAAATTATGAAAAAATTAGAAGTAGTGGACGTTAATTTAAACCTTGCAGAGAAAATTATAGCGATTACCCTAGGTCACATAGTTTTTGAGAAAAGCGCATTTTTTCGTTAAGCACAAATTTCGATTTTTCGGCTTTCAGCAAATGCACTAAGGAGCACTGGAGGTACCTATCGTAGCAGAAGTATAAAAACATTGTTGATACTGATTTTCGAAAAAAATCGTCGGTAATTAGCCAAGATGTTAACCCTTAAAGACACAAACGATTTGGACATGCATAGGGTTTTAAAGCCTAGATAATAACTTTTAATGATATATTTATGTAATGTAATGCCCAGTAGCAGTATAAAAGCAATATACATCAAATTGTGAAAAACAGACTAATTTAATTAGAATTAATCACATAAATATTATGGGAATCGCGACTAGCTTACATTGAGTGGATCTCTCGATACGCCTCCCGTGTCTTTATAAGTTAATTACAAACCTATCTGGAAAAACGCGGCACGGACCAAGGCGGCGTTGCAGCTTTGCGACCTCCTTTCGAAGCGCGCTTAGCACAATGCCAAGTTTAAACTTTGAACAAGGGTTTTGTTTTAGCTACACTGTAAAAAGAAAAGATTATTACTGCGCTGAATTTAGTTTTATGAAATGCCAAATGAAGTTTAAATATGCACTACTTCTATTGTCAGTACCGAATTAAGTTCAACATAAGCAGATTAGGATAAGATTAAAAAAAGTGTTATTCAGAATAGCAATATTCGATATTATTTAGGCTTCATATTTCTTCAAACTTTTATGGTATACCCGTTCATACTTTTCTAGTATATACAGCTATACCCAATCCTACGTTGTATAGTTTTTTGCAAAGTCTTATTATTTATTTAGCAACGATGTTTTTAATAATACAGTTAATAATTCATATATTTATTGTACGGAACCATCTGAGCGCGTGTAATACTCTCACTTGACCGTTTATTTAATTTATAGATATAGGCATTTCAACCCGGACTACCCGAGTTAAAAATGCTCTGTGTACAGAATGTAGATGAAAATTCTTTTTAATTTAAAACACTAATAGATAGATTAGTATATTTTCTTAGATTGCTCAACCAACTGTACAAAAAATCATTTTTGGTACCTTCGCATTAGCCGCATCCGCATGCCAACAGTCGATCACATATTACTATTTATAGTAACCTTTCTTATTACTATTATTTCAGTGTTTAAGACCTTAGTTCAAATGCATAGCAGTTAAATTCAAGTTTTATATATTTATGTTTGCATTTATTTATTTGTGAAGTCTTAATTTCGTTTGACACTTTAGTTATGGATAATTACACGGAAACAAGCAAATGCTGAGTTATTTACACTGTTTAAACGGGTTAATCTTCCGTAACTGTGTTGCACGCAAATTTAAAAATATTCGTGCTTCAAAAATATTTTAAAAACCATAAAAAATCAGTAAAATGAGGCACAGTTTTCAAATAAATTGCATTTGAAAGTACAGTCGTGGAAAAAAAAGTAAACACCCCCTACTAACTCCTCAACAAATTATCGTAGAAGAAAGTTACTGGTACCGAACGATTGGAAATAAAGTCTACTTTTAAATGGTGTATATAAAATTTGTTTAAGGGACCATCTACATATTAAAACGAACCATAACTTTGTTTTTTTTTTCAATAGCAGTACACAATTCTGACAGCACAAATGAACTCTACACCTTTCAATTAGCCTATAAACAAATTTTTATGCAATTCGTGCCATAAGTTTCCGAGAAACTAATTATTTTAAAACGAGCGTATTTTAAGGGCTGTATCCAAATTGAAGTTCCGAACTCGATTGTTAACCGAGAGAGCCGCCTACTTGATCAAGGCACGTTTAAGCGTCAATGAAACCTGTTTGATTACAGGATAGCAGAATAAATTTCAAAAATTTACTCACTTCTATCATAGACGGCCCCTTAAACCATCATTTTGCCGTTTTTTAAGCATAATTTGAAAACTACTTGGAAGAAAAATGTGAAATTTAGGATTTGCATAAAGCAGGACTTAATAAATCTAAATCCATCAAAAAAATTGTATGTTGCAATTCATAATTTTTTCGAATATTAATTTCATAATTCATAATTCATATCATAAAATTATAAAAATTGCAAATTCAACGTATTTATGTTTGGGTATATTAGTATTATTGCGACACAAAAAATTAGCTCATTAGGAGCATAATTTCAGGAGATATAAATAAAAATATGAAAATGTAATTTAACATTAGAAGTACTAAATTTTGAATGTCTATAATTCAAAAACTTATCATTCGAATGACCGGAAATTTGGTTTCTAGGCATATTTTGAACCGAAGATTTGAAATATCTCGTTAAATTTGGGTACTGCTATTGAAAAAAATGAAGTTTGGATTCGTTTTAATATGTATATGGCCCCCTAAGCAAATTTTATACTCACCATTTAAAAGTAGACTTTATTTCCAATCGTCCGGTACTAGTAACTTTAGATAATTTGTTGAGGAGTTAGTAGGGGGTGTTTACATTTTTTTTCCACGACTGTACATATCGTTACATTTTCATTGCAGTATTTTTATTTTTCTTTAAATTATTACCATCAACCCGAGTTCAGTTTTCAGTGAAACACCATGTATTTGTGACTCAATAAGTGGTTTGTGACCTCGTTATATGGTAATGTTTCATCTTCTGGATGCCTACTAGCACCCCTATGAATTTGGCGGTGGAATTTGGCAGCACCCTGTAGGTTAGGGGACCATCTACATATTAAAACAAATCCAAACTTCATTTTTTTCAATGACAATACCCAATTTTAACGAGATATTTCAAATCTTCGGTTCAAACTATGCCTAGACACCGAATTTCAAGTCATTTGAATAATAAGTTTTTGAATTATAAACATTCAAAATTTAGTTCTTCTAATGTTAAATTACATTTTCATATTTTTATTTATATCTCCAGAAATTATGCTCTTTATGTGCTATTTTTTTGTGTAAAAATAATACTAATATACCCAAACATAAATACCTTGAATTTGCAATTTTTATAATTTTCTGATATGAATTATGAAATTCATATTCGAAAAAATTATGAATTGCAACCTACAATTTTTTTGATGGATTTAGATTTATTAAGTCCTGCTTTATGGAAATCCAAAATTTCACATTTTTCTTCCAAGTAGTTTTCAAATTATGCTTAAAAAACGGCAAAATGGTAGTTTAAGGGGCCGTCTATAATAGAAGTGACTAGATATTTTGAAATTTCTTCTGCTGTCCTGTAATCTAGCAGGCTTCATTGACTTCTTAACGTGCCTTAACGGTTAACAATCGAGTTCCGAACTTCAATTTGGATACATCCCTTAAAATACGCTCGTTTTAAAATAATTAATTTCTCAGAAACTTATAGTACGAATTGCATAAAAATTTGTTTTTAGGCTAATTGAAGGGTGTAGAGTTCATTTATGCTGTCAGAATTGTGTACTGCTATTGAAAAAAACAAAGTTATGGTTCGTTTTAATATGTAGATGGCCCCCTAAACAAATTTTATATACATCATTTAAAAGTAGACTTTATTTCCAATCGTTCGGTACCAGTAACTTTCTTCTACGATAATTTATTGAGGAGCTAGTAGGGGGTGTTTACTTTTTTTTTTACACGACTGTACATTTTTTCTTTCTACTCGATGGTGTAAATATTGAAATTGTGCGATGTTTAGAAATTAAACAAAATGCAGTAAAAGCCACCGTCAATATGACGTGAGCGTTATTCACGGGCATGTTTTTTCTTTATAATACTGATTAAACCCTAACACATTTTCTTTTATAACTCTAGGACGATTTTACATAAAATGCGTAAACTATAAAGTCTTTACCAGGATGCTTTGATCGATCCAAAGAACTCAAAGTGTCAAAAGTGCGTATTGCCATTTGAAAAATGAACGTTGGTGCAATTTTTAACATATACATGACTCTTTATGACAAAATAAAACACATGCATTTAAAAAGAACTTTATACGAATTAAAACAGTACTTCTATTTCATTTTTAGGGTTCCGTACTTAAAAAGTAAAAACGGAACCATTATAAGATGACTCCTATGTCTGTCTGTCACAGCCATTTTACTTGTAAACAGTGGAACGTGCCCACATAGCATTTTTAGTTTGCAAAAAATTTGCAGACGTCTTTCTTTGAAAACCAACAAAGTTGCAGCAAGCTCAGCGTGGCAAGACTGAAAGTTTATAACAAGACTGCAGCAAGATAATGCAAACGCCGAAGTCACCACACTTTGAACTTGCAACTAACTTGTCGTGCAGGTTAAATTCATACTGTATCAAATTTATTGTAAATTAACGGCGAACAAGTAATCAAAAATACTGCAAAGTAGTAACCTTTCCATGCCACATTAACTGTTTACAACAGTTATACAATGTGTTTAACCCCTTCGAAGGGGTCCATACACCTGATGCGTCTATTGACGTATACGCACCGTTAAGACGCATGCATCGTTTCTACCACCATAAACAAGTTAGGGTAAAATTTGTACTTTCGAATTCGAGCCTTTTTTGGTATTTGATAAGTATAGCGTTTAAAAAAGTGGTGCCAAATGAATAAAATTTCTGGAATTTCTGCGTATCTGCTAATTGTCTATTCTCTCAACAGAGGGATTTTTTGCTTTCGTCACTTTCGTGAATTAAAGACAGTCTTACCATCAGTTTTACAACAAACTACTCATGCAAGTGGGTGATGGTATAGCTTGCGGGTGATTTGCTGCGAATTTCTCAATTCATATTTGTCATGGCAAGGTATTATCAGAAAAAATCAAACTTGCTGCTAATGTTCATGCTATCTGGGTGGAAAGTTCAAATTTGGGGATGTAATAAAGACTATTGACCCACATATTTACAGATTATTAAACATTCACAAATATATTTAGAAAAAATGTAGAGGGGCTAATTAAGTTACTTGAAAAAAAAAAAACATTTTCTTTGTATATCGTGTGAAAGGTTTCGTAATACTGAACTCAAAAACACATTTCTTTTAATTTTCGGTATTATATTTTAAAAGATATCGTCGAAAATGTAGTGGAAAAATATGCCCCCCCCCCCTCTATTTCGGAATCTACTGAAACTAAAATTATGAAAAAATTACAGGTAGTAGACATTAATTTAAACCTTGCAGGAAAATTATAGCGATTACCCTAGGTCACATAGTTTTTGAGAAAATCGCATTTTTTCGGTACACACAAATTTCGATTTACGGGCGTTCAGCAAAGGTGTTGAAGAGTGCTGGAGGTACCTATCGTAACAGAAGTATAAAAGCATTGTAGATATTGACTTTCGAAAAAATTCGTCGATAATTAGCCGAGATATTAACCCTTAAAGACACGGATGGTTTGGACATACATTATGACAAGGGCGGCGTACTCTATCTACTATCGGATTTTAAAGCCTTAGATAACAACTTTTAATGATATATAAAAGCAGCAAACGTCAAATTGTTTAAAACAGACCAATTTAATTAGAATTAATCACATAAATACTATGGGATTCGCAACTAGTTTGCATTTAGTGGATCTCTCAATACGCTTCTCGTGTCTTTAAAAGTTAATTGGAAACGTACTTGGAAGAACGCGGCACGGACCAAGGCGGCGTTGCAACTTTGCGACCTCCTTTCGAAGCGCGCTTAGCACAATGTCAAATTTAAACTTTGATCAAGGGTTTTGTTTTAGATGCATTGTAAAAAGAAAAGATTATTACTACGCTGAATTTAGCTTTATGAAATGCCAAATGAAGTTTAAATATGCATTAATTTTATTGTCAGTACCGAAATAAGTTCATCTTAAACAGATTAGGATAATATTAAAAGAACAGCTGTACAGAATAGCAATATTTGATATTATTTAGTCTTCATATCTCTTTGAACTTTTATGGTATACCCATTCCTACTTATCTAGTATATACAGCTATATCCAACCCTACGTTGTATAGATTTTTACAAAGTCTTATTATTCTTTTAGCAACGATTTTTTTAATAATACAGATAACAATTCATAGATTCATTGTACGGAACCCTCTGAGCGCGAGTAATACTCGCACTTGACCGTTTATTTCACAGTTAAAAAGAATTTTATACGAATTAAAATAGTACTTCTATTTCATTTTTTCAATTATTAGATTTGAAACAGCGATCGTTCTGTTTTTTTTTTATTTATTTATTTATTTATTTATTTTTATTGTTTTTCCCGGGGGGGGGGGGGGGGGGTACGTACTGTATATTACTGTTATGCGGATTTTTTCTGGCAAACCTAATTTAACAAAACAAGAGAAATCTTTCCGAAACTAGACCGTTTATATCAGCGTCAATCAATCCTCATGTCGTTAATAATATAATATGCATGTTCTAGAACATACTTATTTGATAATTTTATACATTATTATCCATATCCTCCTTTATTATTTATAAATTAAATAACCTAAAGAAAACAAACCAATCGCAGAACTTTAAGAAATTTCTGACGGAGTATTCGGGGAAACGTCGATTTCAAAATTTGGTTTATGCAATTAAATTTTTCGTAAAAATATGAATAGTTTAATATATTTTTATGACTTTCTGTTTTGTTTTTATCCTTTGTATTGGAAATTCCAGCGTAACCTACTTGACTAGTGACGTCACTACTAGTTAAAAAAAGTTAATCATTTCCTTTTTCTACATTCACCAACATTGCTTTTTCTATAAACATCACCATATTTACATTATGACATCATTGTGGCATTAATAAATGACGAGTTAACAATGTAACATCTTAAGTAAATCTTTTACTAACAAGGGAACCAAATTTGGTGTTGCTGGCACCTAGCATTGAGACCTGGTGCATTTTAAAGCTCTATATATTATGAAGTTTGAAAATCGATAAAATTTTTCTGTTAAAATAATATATATATTTTTTTTACAGCAGCAAAACTTTCTGAAAATGCAATTTTCGAGACCACTTATCGAGCTATTAACCTTGAGTTTTTTAAAGAAAAGCATTTGAAAGTAAAAATTAGTTAATAGTAAGTATAAAATATTGAAAAAAGTTTAAAAATTCCTTCAAGAACCCACGAATTTGATTTTGAAAAATTGCAACATTATATTCACATTTTTGGCGGGGAAACAGTTGGTGTTTTTTTTTTTTTAGTAGAGCTTTCCGGTAACCCTAGCCAAATGTCATAGCTGTTTGTCTTGTGTGAGGAGTGGTTTGGACTTCAGTAAAAATTGTAATGTCCGACCTAATTATACTCCCTGAAGGAAAAATTGGCTTTTCAAGGACAAACGTCCTCTTTTCATCATCCTTTCGTTGGTCACTCCTCGGCCCTTATCTTAGGTTAGTAACTATGGTAACAAAGAGAAAATGAAAAGAGGACGTTTGTCCTTGAAAAGCCGATTTTTCCTGCAGGGAGTATAGCCACAGTAATTTTTCTAAATTGCGTAAAAATATTAATTTACTCTATAATTACTTTTACCAAAGGACCATTTAATATAGCAACATTTCATTTTAAATATTCGAAACTTTAGTCCATTCGATTTCAAACGAAAATAGTTTGCTTACTTTGTATTTCACTAAAAAATAGTTTTCAATGATCTTGGAAGCTTTTATAGAATTATATTTACTATTTATATATTTATCGTCTGCATAGGGAAAAAAAAAAGGAAAGCCTAATATTTGTTTCTTATGCTATCAATTATTTAAAAAAATCGCAATCTGATATAATTCTTGTAATATGTACTGTAAATCGGATGTCTTCGGATAAAGCGGGCGGAAAAATTGTAGCGCCATATTTGGCGATCTAACTCACTTTTAACGTGAAATAAACAAATAAAAATGTAATAATAAAAAATTAAAAGTATAAAAAAGTATATAAATATGATTTTAACAGAGAAATTTTATCGGTTCTCTAACTTTTATGTATAGGGCTACAAAATGAACCAGGTCTCGTTGCTAGGTGCGTGCAACACCAAAAACGGTTCCCTTGTAAGAATACTTTCTTTTCTTCAGTAAAACAGCTTGAAAAAAAGATAGAGAAAAAATTCGTCTCGGAAATTAATGAAACGCTAAGAGAAGTTTGAACGGAAAAATAAGGAAGAAAGAGCCGTCGTAAATCTGTGGTGTAGAGGTAATGCTGAGGCTTTCCAAAGCCAAATGTCCGAGTTAGTTCCGCGTATCGAATACCAAAGTTATGTGTGCGAAGTGCACTAAATAAAATATTTTTATTAAATATTTTTTACAGTCCTTCACTTACCACATGAGATAGACTCCACCAGTTGCTGTGTTTGTTCGTTTAAGCTCTTCGCTCCCTGGGTCCCCAAATGGGGATCTCCGTTTTGTCCCATTTTATTAATGGTACGCAAACATAATTACAATTTCTATATCAGAATTATATGTTTCGGAGTCTAAGATTTGAGCTAATGCAAATAAAATAAAAATCTTGCTCTGAAGTCAATTGGGAGAAGAAATAATTCAGTAATAATTAATAATACTGCATTAATACTCAGTAGCGAACAGGATATGGGTACTTTAGAGGGTCATATAATGTTAGATGTAAATTTCCAACTGGGCGAAAAATGTCCGGACCAGGATTCGAACTCGGGACCTCCTGGCTGAAGCCGCCAGTGCTCTGCCATCTGAGTTATCCCGGAAGATTCTGGTCGAACTTTTTCACCCAGCTAACCTTGATGATTACAGCATCTGGTCTGAAACCTGGTTCAGCTCAACAGAATAAATCATCAGGTCATATAATGATTTATCTACAATCTATTACAGAAATTATATGAGTTAAAAAACTAAAATGCAATATCTCACTAAATTTAAATATTTTCGTTATCGTAGTTATGCACTTACAGCCAACGGTTCAAAAAATTATTAATAAAATACCAAACCTTTGGTTTGAATAATACCTTTTATTGTAGATCACGTGTTTATTTGGTTGTGGAAACAAGATACTTCCAAAGAATTCATAACTATACGTTGTTTGTTTTGTTTGCATTCGAAGTACGTGACTTACAAGTAAAAATGAATTCTTCATACATATTTCATTTACTAAGATAAGTAAGTTTCTCTTTTATTTTCTGTTTGCTTTTTTATTCGAAAAAAAATAATAATTATGGCATAAATTAAGAATTGTCTTCGAAGAGTATATGTTTATCATGCTCGTGAATGACCTAGAATTGTGTAACTTCCAAAAACTTCGGGAAAGTATAAATTATGGCTTTCCAGAATCGAAAGAATAGCTGCTATATTAAAGATTTTTTAAGTGTATTTAAGTACATTTAAATGCAGATCACTAGAATGTTCTTCATAATTTCATATCCCCTTCTATGTAATAGCATATATCCATAGGAAAGTATCCTTACACTTTTCAATTAAAAATAAATTAATAAATAAAGCAAAAATTGTAACGAACGTTGAACGTAAGGTAAGTGTAATGCGTTAGTGAAAAACATGAGGGGGAGGGGGGGATCGTGAAATTATGAGGGGAAGTAGCGGCTGAAATTGAAAAATTATGGAAAAGGCTGAAATACTCATTATCGAACATATTGAACAATTAGGATTATTTCTCTTTTCAAACAAAACTTTACGGCTGATGTCGCGACTGAAAGCGTCTAGAAAATGACGTCATTTTCATGTAATAATTGTAGATTCAGTTTTTATGAATGCAAATGTAAGTATCCATTCATAAATAATGCCGTACGAAATAGGATTTCTCTAAATGCTATGCCATTTGTTTGACATTTATTTCATTTTTTTTTTTTCGTATTCTCAGGCAAATCGTATATTTTTCTGTTACATGTGCCAAATAAAACCTGCATTCTCATTCATAAAGCTGAGAGATTTTATTATGATTGCGTCAAAGTAACGTCATTTTTCTGATTTTATTTTTAAAGATTTATGGCAGCAAATGCACAGAGCTCCATTATTATGATCGCGGTATTACTTCATTTTTATTTATTTTACCGAGGAGGCCCACATGGTTAGGGTGGTTCTGCGCTGGGTTCATGACGTCAGATCTCTGATAATTTATAATCGAACATTTTATTTTTATTTTTTCGATAAATGAATTACACACTTCTGTTATAAGCAATTGTTGCCTCAGGTTAGCAGTTTTTTTCTCTTCTTGCGTTGTCAGGTTCGGGAATTTGGTTCAAAACGCCACTTTTGACAGCATTTTCTGAAAAATCTTCTGCCGTTTCTTAACAAGAGCACCTGTCAGTTTATAGGTTTACGAACAAAAATAAATTATAAAATGTGGCAAAAATTAGCAAGTTTGGATTTGAGCTCAGTCTTAAGAAAAAGTGCATAATTTTTAGATTTTTCTATGCTGGATTTGATCCAAGAAATTCAATACGAGGATGGTTCAATAATTATTGTCCCGAGTTTATATAAAATATTTGTACTGCGATGGTTGATGTGGAATATTGAAGCCTAATGTCTTAGATGCCTATATACTTAATTTCAGAACTGTAGCTGCGATATTAACAATTTTTTTTTGTTTTTGTTTTTGGTGTGAGAGGTCGCACCTAGCTTGAAAGGGGGGGGGGGGGGGTGACAGTGAATGAGATATGGCTATTGTCGTTTGGACTCGGGATCATAGTGACGTAGCCACGTCTCACCCACTGTCACAAATCTATCACAGAACTGCTTCAGGTCTGGCCCCATAAGCCCCAAATCAGCCTTTCCCCTCACCCACCTACCCCCATTTCAAGCTAGGTGCCACCTCCGACACCTAAAACGGAAAAAATTTGTTAATATAGCAGCTACGATTCTGAAATTGAGCATATAGGCATCTAAGACATTAGGCTTCAGTATTCCACATCAACCATCGCAGTACAAATATTTTATACACACTCGGGACAATAATTATTGAACCACCCTCGTACAATATCAAAAGTGAGTATTACTATTCGAAAAATGAAAGTTGGAACAATTTTTAATATTTAGACGACCCTCAAAGCATAAATTAAACAGGGTGTTGTCGAATTCGACATACAAATTCTGAGAGCTGATAGCAGGCATCAAGAGGAACAAAAATTGCAACGGAATAGGGTGTCGCAAACCACCTATTTAATCAAAAATACAGGGTGTCCTACCCTAACTCAACTTGGGTTGTCGGTAATAACTTTCAGAAAACTGAAATATATTATAATGAAAATTTTAATAGACATGCTCACTTTTGTTGTAAATGTTATGACATCAGAAAAAGTGATAGAAGTTTCCATTATACGCGCCAGTAGTATGCACTTGACGCTTGACATTTTGAACTGCGATTACCAGTTCATATACGGTATCGTCGATTGCGTGAGCACCCTGTTTTTCCAGAACTTTTCGTGATGTTATCACATTTCACGCCGAACGAGGTACATATCGTTACATTTTCATTGCAGTATTTTTATTTTTCTTAAAATTATTACCGTCAACCCGAGTTCAGTTTTCAGTGAAACACCATGTATTTGTGACTCAATAAGTGGTTTGTGACCTCGTTATATGGTAATGTTTCATCTTCTGGATGCCTACTATCACCCCTCTGAATTTGGCGGTCGAATTTGGCAGCACCCTGTAGGTATTATTAATTAATAGGCATCCAATTAATTATTATTAATTAATAGGCATCCAATTAATTATTATTAATTAATAGGTATACAAGCCTATTGGTGCCTTCATTTTTTATAGGATTATTTGCAGCAGAATCAGTAAGGGTGATCATTTCGTTTCACGAACTGGATAGAGTTCTTTTCTTTTTATTAGATGAATTATCAAAACATTCAAGCCTGAAAACAATAGTCTTTGGAGCAGCTCGTGTGACTTTTAAAAAATTGTCTCTATTTGAATGACGATGGATTGAGTCCCATAAACCGCTGCCATCGAAATACTCAAGGCCAGAGGACAAGAGTGTGACGTCATCACTAATCGACCGACTTCTCACTAGTGTTGGAATTCAATCCGGAAAATTTTGAACAGCAATTTTCTTTTATTTTATTTGTGGAATATCTATCATTTTATAAAACAATAATAACTCTTTAAACTTACTGGTGAGAATTTAGAATCCCCCCCCCCCCCCAAAAAAAAAAAAAAAAAAAAATCAGCCAGATGCGGCAACAGTGTGGCATTCCGCATTTGGCTGAGTTATTATTTATTCGATTCCGAATTCCCACCAGTAAATTTAGATAGTTATTATTGCTTTATAAGATGATAGTTATTCCACAAATAAAATAAAAGAAAATTTCTATTCCAAATTTTCCGGCGTGAATTCCAACACTAGTGAGAAGTCGGTCGATTATTCATGACGTCACACTCGTGTCCTGGTCTTGAGTATTTCGATGGCAGCGCAAAACCCCCTGTCTTTCCAATGCTGGGCTGTGGAAAAAGACAATGGAGAATTTGCACGTTTTCTAACTTTATCACGAATCAATAGTACATGAAAAAATAAGAAGGATAGCCTGCATATTTTTTTTTTTTTTTAGCTTTTATTATTGATTTATGATTGTTTTAATATCGCACTATTTACCGTATCCCGAAAGCGCTCCGTAATACATCTGACGTCACAGTTCATGACAACAAACGACTGTTATTGTTTACGTGCGCCGCTTTTCAACTTGTCCATTTTAAATATTGCTGTTTCTAAAATTATTATGACTGAGAACACAAAGTCATATTATAAAAACAGTGAAACCTCCCTGTGCGACCGCCTCCATTAAGCGACCACTTCCCTGAACGATCATTTTTTCATTGAACGAAATTTATTCTCAGAGACCATCCCAGCTGAACTCCCTCCATGAGCGACCAATTTCTTTGAAGAAAAGGAAACAATTCCGTTTTTTCCTGGTCACTTGAAGAAGGTTTTATTAGAAAAATAATTCCGGGGGGCTTTAAACTTCTAAACTAAGTTTAGATTTTTTTTATTATTCCGGTAACTTTTAAATGTTTAAACCCCTTATGCCTTTTTAGACAATGAAGTTAACTCTGATGACGAATTAAGAATGACGATCAATAAACTCCCCTACCCTATTCTGTTAGGAAACTCTCAAAGAAATAGATAAATTAATGAAAATATCATTATTTGTTCCCGTCCAAAAAAAGAAATTGCATTTATTTACTGAACTTTGAAAGAACTTGGAAATAAGAGTTATGAAAGATAAAACCATAAAATCAAAGCAAACGTCAATATAGTCATTTTAAAACTCTGCAGTAATTAACTTATGTAATTAACTTTTATTTTGATACTTAAATTTTTATATTTTTTCCTAATGTGAAAAATAAATTCTAGTAACATTATTTCTTACCTTTTTTCAACAATTAAAATCTAGATTTAAGCCTGACCTCCATTAAGAGACCACCTCTCGAAACGATCAATTTTTATTAGAACGGAACGTGGTCGCTTTAAGGAGGTTTTACTATACTGTATTGTGCCACTCTGCACTATTACAACCAGTAACTTCTAGCGAAAAGTTGTTTTTCAGTGTGCCAAAAGACCCTGCCATTAGAAAATCACGGACTAAAGCTATGAAGAGAGATGACAAGAAAAATCCTAATTTATCGAATACATCATCTCTTTGATCTTGTGAAGATCATTTTTCAGTAACTTTGTTTGATTTTGTTTAAATATTACTATTTTAGAACATTAATTGATTGAATAAATAGTTACTCAATAGAAAAAAAAAGCATTCATATTTATAATGTGCTCATTCGTATTTAAAAATAAACAAAAACTCTCTGTAGTAGATTTCATACGTATATTGTATCTGTAAAGACCCTGTACCCTGTTTTATTGATGATTAAATAGGTAAAACGTAGAAACGTCTAAGAAATGACACACACAAATATGTCAGTTTTTAATTCAGGAAGTAAATAAACATTTTATTGCGTAAGTGTACATTTTTATTTAGGGACTAGGTTTAAAAAATAAAGGATTTATTTCGAAACAATATTATGTCATGTCTTAATAGAGATTATAAAACGTAAAAATATTGAAACTACTCAAAAAATTTTTAATATTAAATTTTTACTTTACAACATAAAAATACTTTAGGTCCCCGCTGCCTACGACACCGTGTAGCAGGCGTGCTTCGACCGTACTGCATAATCTTTGAAAAAAAAAAAAAAAAAAAAAAATCAACAGAAAAAAAAAATTACGAACCAGATCCCCGCTGCCTGCGGCACCGTATAGTACCACGTGCTGCACACGCACTGCAAATTCTTGTAAAAAAAAAAACCTAAAAATTTACAAAAGTGCCCCCAGGGGGCGAAGTGGGGGGGGCAGGGGCACCGGATGTGCATAATATGAATAAGTTTTCATACACCTTTCTAACGATATGTCACATGAGGCGTGTACTCAAAATTTAGAAAATAGCTCCTCCCCGGATGACCCTCCCCTCCCTTTGCATTTCCCACTCTTTCAAATATCTAATGTTAAAAAATAATATTTATTTGAGTGTTAAGTGAAAAATCGCATTTAAAACGCAATAAACAGTTGATCTGAAGAAAAAAAGAGAAAAGTGCCCCCCCCCCCCCCCACACACACACACACATCACCACCACCACCACCAAAAATCAACTCATCTTAAATTTATAAATTCCTTATTATGCGTTAAAAACAACGTCAAAGTTTAAAAGCGATCGGTTCTTTATTTCTCCTAATTTTAACAATATCCCGTCAACTCTCTCTATGTGAAAAGACTTTTAATAAGCTTAAAAATCGATTTTTTCATAAACTTACCGTTCAATTTTTTTTCAAATTGACATTTTATAAATCAACGTACAAAATAACATCCAGATGCGAAAGAACCAAATTTGTAAAATCAGTAGTTTAAAAATTTCGAACCTTTATTTCCAAAGCCTAGTATCTCTTTTCTTTCCGTTCTGCTTGCTAACAAAATGTAAACATTGGCATGTCGTGAACTGCGACGTCATAGTAAGTCACGCCCCGATTTGGAGCGACGTAATTTTAGCTTACTTTTAGGATTAATTATTTAATAGTATGGATATTTTTTTCACGTTTTTGAGAACTTTTTTGAAAACTGTGGATGTGGAACTATCAGAAAAATATATAAATGATCAAATCCCCCATGTGTGCAAATTCCTCATTGTTAATCTAAGAAAATACAATATGACCACGAACGGAAATATAAAATAACCTCTTCCGAATAACAGATGCTTTCGTAAATCGTTCTTTATCTTTAGAAACCTCGAGCCCAATATATTTTTTAGATTTGAAGAAGTGTTTATAAAAACAAGATTTCTTTTGCTGCCACTGATTTTTGGAAACGTTTCCGAGACTTTTTTACAGTGTATTAATGAGTTTTCTCAAACCGGAATATCGCTTTTTTGGGTGCTAGCAATTCTCAAGTAAACACTTTGAGCTGCGTAATTCAATTTATACATGCAAGAGTTAAAATATATATATATTATTATTTGTAATGTTAATGCTGTTAATTTAACATGTTTGCCTATAAAACAACATTTTTTGAACATGAAAATGTTTACTTGAGAGTGGATAGCATTGGAAAACCTATATTCGGGTTTGAAAAACTGATTAATACATTATTAAAACGACTGCGAAAAGCCTCCGAAAATCAGTGGCAGCGAAAGAAACTTTGTTTTTATCAATGATTCCCTAAATCTCGAAAATATATTGGTTTCTGGAGTTTCTAAAGATAAAGAACGCTTTTCGGAATCGTGAGTAACTCGAAAGAGGCTTCGTTTGAGGTTAAATTATATTTTCCTATATTAAGATATGCATCTGTTGTTCGGTTCTTTTTTTTCTTACAGTACATGTCTCTGATTAGGAGGAAATAGGAGGGGAATTTTATTTTATGATGGCATTAATTTCAGTTGAAAGAAGGATCTAAAATAAGTTTGTTACGTAGCTTAAGGTTATTTCTTTTAACAATATATTTTATTTATCCCTTTGAAGGAAAAATTAGAATTTTAAAAAGGGAATTAAGCAATTCTACTTAATTTAAGACTATCAAAGTTTTGCATTGTCTTGGTATTTGAAAAATGAGAATGAACAATGTTTTCTGTTACTAACAAACTATAAAGGAAAATAATTATTGAAAAACGGAATATGCAGTAAGTAGTTTATGCAATGCAATAGCGATTGTGCGGCAGCGATGCATGTTTAACTTTTGATTAAGTAAGTAACTTAGTTATTGACGTTTCCTCATTATTCTAAACTCATGAGCAATGTTTCTTATGTCTAATCAAAACCTTAGCGAACTGTAATAATATCATTTTAGTAGTATCAAATTGCATGCAAACTAGCGACTCGTGACTGCCTTTTTAGGGCGCTACACACAAGGCTCCAAGTTTTACGCTAAGTTTTTTGTTACCACTATTTTTTCAATAGAAATATTCGCCTTATTTAATTGCAGAATTGCTATGATAAAATAAGTCGAAGATTTTTATTAAAAAATAGTGGTAACAAAAATGAGCTAAACTTGGAGCCATGAATGTAACCCCCTGAAAAGCCAGTCACGAGCTAACGTACTGAAGGAAATAACTTAATAAAATAACTTATTTCATTTTAAATTTTTCTGATGTACTCACTGCAGTTTTCCATATTCATATAATTGATCAAGACTCGGCAGGAAGCTTTCGTCTCCAAGCTTTTAAGTATTTTAACATCATATTTATCCTGAAGACGACTGCAGAAGCAGTTCAAAACATCGATATTATGCTTTATCGTTCATTTTATTTGAACCAAGTTCATATAAAATTTCTTGTTTATGTATACCATTGAGCTAGTTTATGTGTTTTAGCGTATAAATCTTATTTTTTAAAAATTTCTTAATCAACAAAAAAATTATAGATGCTCTGTATAAAATATAAAAATATTGTGTTCCTCTTTTTATATACTCTATTTAGCTAAATGTGTCCATATTATAAAGCATACACATGTCCCTGAGTAATTCTGATATCGTATTGACAGTGGCAATACTTGACCAATAAAATTCGTTTTCACTAGAATTTTTTTAACTTCTAAACATCTCACAATTTTAATTCTTACACCATCGAATAAGGAAACAAATGCTCTTTCAAATGCAATTTGTTTGAAAACTCTATCTGAATTTACTTATTTTTTTATGGTTTTTAATTTATTTTTCAAGCATTTTTTTTTAAATCTAGCTCTATCGCGTGAGGTCTGGTTAGGAAGATTAACCCGTTTGCGCCTAAAACAATATAAATAGTTCAGCAATTTTTTCCGGCTAATATTCCATAACAAAATTAAAAATTCATCAATAAATAAATAAATAAATAAAATACACAATTAACAGAAATGTAATCAAATTACGCGCTTAAATCACTGAAATGATCATAATAAAAAAGGCTGCTGTATTTGTTGTAGCTATTTTTGGCGATTTCTTCGACTTTTAACTCCTGGCATGCGGGCTAATACAAAATTATCGCTTTTAATAAATTTTAAAACTTTATTTGAATACATTATTGCTACATTTCATATTAAAAAAAAGCTTTTGGGGATTGTTAGTGGGCAATGTAAAGGAATATATTAAACGTAAAAACCCATTACAATTTTAAATTTAAAAAATAATAATAATATGGTTTTCGCCTGTGTTCTCTAACCTGGGTTAGATCCCCTAGTTATGATAAAAATGAAACTTCACCTTCTACATTCATATTTTATTCAAAAATTTAAAATGACTCTAAAATATAAAACATTCACATTTCTTTTATTTAACCAAAAGATGATTTTGCGTTTTTTAGTTCTTTTGATAAATGAACATTTGTTTGCAAATGCGCGCGCGCACAAGCAAGCTTTCAAGTATACTTGCTTCTGTAGTAATGGTTTTCTGATCGATACGAAAACAAAGACATCGACTGACAAGAGGGAGTAAAGATAACGCCCTCAAAGTATCAAATTTTAAAATGCGATCATGTTGATACCGTTTATTTTCATTCGATATTGCTAGGTCATTTTTTTCTTTTTGTTGCATGTCATATCGAAAAGCATTTAAATTCGATATTCTATTTGAAATATGTAATATAAGTATTATTTAAAACCGAAACATGCCAACTGAGAATTAACTTGTTATGTAATGCTAGCACATGTTCTCAGTTAAAAAAAAAAAAAAAAAAAATGCAGTGACTCCATTTCACTTTTCGAACACTGGTGCGCGTGTTCAGAAATTAAAAAAGAAACCCTATAAATTCCTGACGCAATGTGGAATCTATTGGATTCGGAAGTTATACTTCGCGCTCTGAAATTGGAGAAGTTACCACTGCGCTATTAATGCTTGATTACATAGCCACGATATTTATCAGTTATAATTAGTGTTCCTAGGTGTGCCGATTTACGTGGGATGTCCCGCTTTTCTAGAGTTCCAAGACCTGTCCCGCGTAACCACTGCGTGGGACACCAAAAGTCCCGATTTTTCCTGATACACAAACTCTTTAAAAATTTTTTTTTTTTTTTTGTATTATTCTATTCGTTAGTCTGCATCTAGCAGAACATAATACAATTAAACCAATGAAGGGAGAACCTGTCTATAACGGAATACTTTTTATAGTTCCTTAGGAATACCTTACAAATCTTCTAGCGTAGACAGAAATCTGACTAAAACGAGTTATTTTGGTTCATAGCGATTTGGTTTTCACATGTTTTACTGTACTGTGTTCTGTAAACACTGTGAAAACGTACCTGTTTATAACGGAATTTTGTTATAAAAATAAAAATGTTATTGTCGCAGTGATTCCGTTTTCGGAAGTTTCACTGCATAAGATAGTTGTATTTATATAGCACAATAAAACTTTTAAGAAATCGCAAGGCACAGCAGAAAAATTCCGTTTTAAGCAGATTTCCGTCTTAGCAAGTATAATTGCATGGTATTCTTACCGTCGGGACAATGAAATTTTTACCTTTAACCCTTAAATGCCTGATTTTTCAAAAATCATTTTAAAAATGTTTTTTGGGTTTCATTTTTCAAATAAATCATGGGAAAAATACTTTACAAAATCATATTTTGTTTTAAGTACCGTTTACGGCTAAAAAACAGTTTGTTACTAATCGGCAATACTGGTCTTTAAGTGAAAAAATAATTTTCCTTGATAAAATTCTATAATATTAAACACTCATGAATTTTAAGAACTATGATAAAAAAATTAATTTTACTTGCTCACTGCGGAACAAAATAAGGTATTTCGCAAGCTTCCAAACAAAACAAAAAGCACATGTAGCAACAATTGAAAAAATAAATCTATCTTTATTCCTAAACAGCACAAGTATTGCTATCTACATGTTGAAAATTAATTTAATAATATTTTCAGAATATATTTTACTGGCAACATTAGGCATTATAGCTTCAATATTATTCTAATATTATTTTGAAGCCCAAATTGGGTATGTTGCCGAAAGGCAACACTCGGCATTTGAGGGTTAAGGCAGGTTTCCCCTATAGACAGGTTCAATTTAAATAGAGTTTATTGCATTTACATGTCCTGATTTGAAAGCTGTTGTCCCGCTTTTGGGGATACTGGACCTGGCAACACTAGTACATTTCCTTGGGGATTTCCCCTATAGAATCGGTCGCAAAATGGTTTGAAAGTGGTTTAAAATTATATTAAGTTGGTTTTCTAGTTCCCTGCTCAACAAACACGAAACTTTCTGGCATATTTTCTGACTCATTTTTAAATGTAAAGGCATAAAATTGACAGAGCTGACTATTAAAGCGATTTGGAATCGAAATGCGTTTTTCTTTTTTTGATGAATTAATTAGTTATTGAGTTATAAATTATTTTTGTCACGTGACGACAAATGTTTCTCCTTTCTAACACAGCCGCGTCCGAAAATTCGATTCTTTGATGGTATTTTCAGAAAGATTTTTTGTTTTTACCGAAAAATTGAATACACTATGCGATTACATAGTTTCTGAATAAGAACACCTGCCAATTTCATGTGTTTCCCGAACAAAAATGAATGCATAAATGTGTCAGAAATAAGCTGCTTTGGATTTAAAAACAGCCTTAACCCTTTGAGAGCTGGTGGGATATATTATATCCTACCTAAGTTTAATTAAGATTTGCACCAGAAAATTTTAATTAAGTTTTACTTTTATAACTTTGGGGGGAAAGAATTGAAAAATTGCTTTTCCATATTTTGAAATAAAATTTTTCAATATTTCCGGTGGGAATTCAGCATTACACAAACGCAATTGCTTGCCCCTCAAAGGGTTAAATACCGAACCTGTCGGCCGATTTATTACGAAAATATATACATAGTTCTTGCGACAGTGTTCTTTAACCCTTTAAGGCTGTTCTCAACTGCTCTGCTCAACAAGCACAAAACGTTTTGACACATTTACAAATTCATTTTTTAACGGAACGATATAAAATTGGAAAGCCTGACCATGGAAGCGATTTGGAATCGAACTGTGTTTTCCATTTTTTGATCAATTACCTATTGAGTTATAAGCGATTTTGATCACGTGACAAACACGTTTATTATCCTTTCTCGAGTGGCTTTTCTCCTTTCGCGCGGAAATTCGGTTTAAAACGCCCACTTTGACACTATTTTCTGAAAGATCTATTGCGTTTGCAAAAAAAAAACCCAGAAAAACAGCTCGATGGCATAGTTTCTGAACAACAACTGCTAGTTTCATGCATTTCCAAACAAAATAAATTAAAACTTATGTCATAAAGTTGCCCTTTTGGATTCGAGAACAGCCTTGAGAGCGGGAATTTTTGGCAGAAATGAAAAAGTTTTGGTAGTTTTCCTTAATTAAAAGGATCATATTCGATTGAAAATGTTTTTTTTTTTTTTTAATAGCCGATGTCGGGTTATGCCGAGGGAGGATCCACGCAATTCTGTGAGTGCAGGCTCGACTTTAAATCGCACAAAAAGAGGAAAATATTGTTGCTTTTTCTTTAGGATCACCTACACAATTGTGTAGATCAGGTTTTTAAAGGGATATCTTCGCCAATTGGGAGCTCAGTTGAAAATATCGTCTCCGCTTCCTCACACACTTAAAAATCATGATTACAATACTTTCCTCACGCTATGTGTTATGAAGGGGAAAAAAGGAAGAGAGAGTAAATTTAAATTTATCTGAATTCAGTCAGATTTAACTATTCTGTCATAAATATACAATAACGATCGTTTAATACTAAGCATTAGCATATGTTTTCATTTAATAAATAATTATTAAATAGTTATTAAAGAAAAATTAATTTAATAAAGCCATTCATAATGCATGCGAATTCAGTATAGTTTTTTTTTTTTTTTTTTTTTTTTTTTTTTTTCAACTTTCTTTCTCAAAAATAACTATCTAAGATAGAGTAATATCAAAATTAAATATCTTAGAAAAGTAACAATAACGTTTATTTTTATTCTATATTTGCAAGTCATTTTTCCCATATCATATTAAAAGATTAAATTCGATATTTTATTTGAAATATATGTGAAATAAGTATTATTTAAAACTAAACGTGTCACCTGAAACATTCACTTGTTTTATGTAACGCTAGCATATGTTTTTAGAAAGTAAATAAATAAATAAATAAATAAAAAGTATCAGAAATGAGTCAAATTCAATTATCGTGTTTCAAATATATATATAAGAAAAATGTTTACTAGTAATCATCTCAATCAAGCGTTATCCTGCTATGTAAAATGTTATTTGTTTATATGTTTGTTTGTATTATTTGTTTATTGTTACATGTTTTTATTTTTTAAAAATATGTAAATGAAGGCCATTTAATTTTTTTTTTTATTCGAATTCACTAGTTTTTTTTTTTCGTTTTTTTTTCAAAAATAAATAGTTAATAAAAAAGAAAAATACCAACATTGATGAAATATTTAACAATAAACAAACGTATTTGGCACAGACTTTGAAATAAAAATTTCCAACAGCATTTCGAAATCTTTTCCGTTCATTAAAGTCACTGATTTAAAAAAGGATAAACATAACATGTCAAAAATAAAATCTTTCCATAACGGCATTTTTTTTTCATTTTGATATAATAGTTATCATGTGATACATACCGTTTGGCCAATATAGTAATATGGTAAAACAATTAAAACCACCAAAAGACAATCAGAAATTTTGAATTTTCGGTGAAGGTTATTTATTCACACTAGAGATCTGCACGGGCCGGCCCGTGGCCCGAAGCCCGAGCCGGGCTCGGGCCGATTTTCATTCACGGCACTCGGGCCGGGCCGGGCCCGGGCTCCACTCTGTTCGGACCGGGCCGGGCCCGGGCCATACTTTTTTCTGAAGTCTCGGGCCGGGCCGGGCCTGACTTAATTTTTCTGTACAGAGCCGGGCCTGGTTTCATTCCTAGTCTTCACGGCCCAAAATTTTCAGTCCTAGTTTTGAGCCAGCCCGTATGAAAATCATTGTTTCAGCGTGGCCTAGTCCATTTAAAAGTCAGTTAAATTAAGCCTGCCCCAAAAGTTTTTGCAAAAAATGCATACATTTTTGAATCGCCATTATTCTACACTTAAACATTAAAATTTATTATTTTTAAAGAATAGTAGATTTCTACGCATATTAAAATATAACTAAATTAAAATACAGTAAAATGCGTGAAAATGAACCTGCCTATGACGGAACCCTGTTTTAAACTGAAAAACGTGTTGATCCATGCAAAATAAATATACTAATAAGTAAGAAAAGAATATATAATACATTTACACTTGATAAGAAGGGAACTTGTCTATAACGCATTTTTTTTTTCTTTTCTATGCAATTCCATCTTAGAAGATTTTACTGTATAGCATTTTTCCGATTTTTAACCTTTCTATACATGGAATATGGATTAACAATATTAATGATAACTGAAACATTTACATAAAAGAAATAGAGATTCATTAAAAAATAAATATCGCAGCCTGCTGCACTTGTATAAAAATAAAGATTATAAACATGAAAAAAAATTTAAGATAAATATTTTTGGCCAGAACTCCTCGTACGAGACAAATTTTTAACCAATTCGACGTAAAAATCAATGTTTTGTAGAAGTTCACTCGGGCCGGGCCGGGCCTGGGCCGAGATTTTAACTTTTTTCCCGGCCGGGCCGGGCTCGGGCCGAACTTTTAATTTTTTTATCCGGCCGGGCCGGGCCAATATTATTTTTTCTACGGGCCGGGCCGAACTTTAAATTTTTGTATCGGGCCGGGCCGGGCCTATTTTTTTTCTCTATGAGTCGGGCCGAGCCCGGGCCTGGAAATGTCGGCCCGTGCAGACCTCTAATTCACACACTGTAAAAACTATTCCGTTCATTTCGAGTACAATTTCCGTATTTTTACGGAATTTTTCCTCCGGCAAAATGATCACAGGAATGTGTCAGAAATTAGCGAATATGCATTTAAGAATATCCTTGGCAGATAATAATGCTAAAAGTCTAGTTAATTTGCCGTTCTCGCTAAGGGTTTATTATTGTTTATATATTTAACAATCTAGAAGAAAATTCCGTATTTTGCCAGTACAATTTCTGGATTTTTATGCATTTATATGGGCCGGTCCAGGTCAAGATAGCTTTTGTTCGGGCCTGGCCGAACCCGGACCTGTAAATTCCGGCCCGTGCAGACATCTAGACGTGCCTTCTTCCAGGTTTTAAAACTGCTTTCGCACTCGTCAACTAAAACTATTTTCACACTCCATCCAAAACTTATTTACACTCTGTTTAACAAACAAAACTATTTTCGCACTGTAAATACAGACACGATTACCAAAGTAATTTTTGGTTACAGTGGGTATTTAGGCGAATTTTATTAAACATGAAAATTACATGTTTTTCTTCCCATTTTCTTTATTTGATATGGTATTTGAAAAAATATATATATGCATAATGTAATATGCCTGCATGAGAAGAAACATATATTCATATGCAATACTATATTTATTTTTAGAAAAAATGCGCAAGAACTGTCATTTTTCTGATATGCTTACATGTGATGTTTGTTATTGTAAAAGCTTTTAAAATGCATCACGATATACATATTTTTAATTTTCGAACACATAGTGTAAGTATTGTAATCATAATTTATGTGTGTATAAGTGAGTGAACACTTTAACTCCGATTGAGCTCCCATTTGACGAATATACTATAAACCGCACTGACACAAGAACTGCGTTTGGTTTTCGTATAAATCGGCTAACAGATTAAGTATTTAATCCAGTATAATACAGTTTTAATCCAGTGTAATCCAGTTTTAATCCAGATATTTAATCCATCATGCGTGGAACGCGTTGTGTATTTAAAAAGTGTAAAGTTTTCATTTGATGGTAAGTAAATAGTAGTAGTGGCAGATGTAAAGGACATTTTACAAATCCAACACAAACATGCATATAACAATTATTTTTGTGTAACACGGATATTTCATAAAGTTATTTTAATACCTAAAATATTCGTATTATTTCATAGTATCATGTGGCATCGAAATGTTTAGATTAAATAAATGGCATAAAATCGTCAAGGCCAAGATACATGACGTGACCGATTAACACATTTTAAAAAATATCTTATCACAATAGAATGCCTGTCTTTATCTTATCATAATTTGAAAGCTGAACTTTCCAAACACATAGTTTAAGAAAGTATTGTAATCATGATTTGTGTATAAAAAAACGGGCTAAAAAACGGAAATACTACTGGCAATCTAAAATCTTTCTGATTAAAAACGGAAATTATTCTGTAATTTATGGGCAAAAATTCCCGTAAAAAAATGGAAATAGTACTGGCGTCTAGATTGCCAGCAGTATTTCCGTTTTTTCGTCCGTTTTTCTTTTTTTTACAGTGGTGGTACTTTCAATTGAGCTACCTTTTGGCGAATATGTTATAGATCGATGTCACAAGCACTGATTTTCGTAAAAATCGGCCTCCAGATATTTAAGGGGATTCTTCACTCACTTGAAAACACACGCTCGGTAATGTCAAACCTATGGGCAGGCTGTTTTCAAATTTCTTGTTTAAATTTGAATCTTTTTAAAGGGTTTTTTTTTCAATAGGATAGCTGAACTCGATCTCTAATATGGCTATTTTTTACCCGACTGAAAAGAAGGGTTATGTGTTTCACGCGTATCTGTGTATGTGGATTTCTTTATACCCTTGAAACATCCCAACGGCTGGATGGATTTTAATGAATGAGGTCTCTATCGATTCGTCTTAACGGCCTGATGGTTATAGGCTAGGTTTTGTTTTTATAAATTCAAAATGGCGGCCGTAAAATACAAAATGGCGGTAGAGACGAAAAAAAAATTTACGCACCCTATTGAGTGGCATATCATTGAATAGATCTTTCAAAATGAAGACGATGTTTCATTGACTATTTTACAGTCAGAAGCTCCGTTAAAATATTATACAGCCTGGAAGTTGTGTATGTAGGATCTCTAGCTTTACTGCAACTCTAACGGGTTGATTTGGGTTGATTTTTGACGGCCAATTATCTACACGAGGGATATAGGCCCGGGGGGAGTGCCCTCCGTGGGGGTCTTTCTAAGGGAACTTAATCCGTATTAACGCATGGAAGATCCACGGCTCGAAGAAAACCACGAAAACTCCGAGCGATTAGGCCGACGGGCGCGATTGGGATCGAACCCAGCACCTCCCGTCTACCAGCTTCGAGAGCAGAACCTCTCGGCCACTGGTGGGGCCTGCAACTCTAACCATCATATACATCTATAGACCTTATCAAAACATTGTTTATAGATAGGAACTAACAATTAAATACAACTTAAGAGTCATCAATACAAGTAAATAAAAAAAAATAGGTAAGTAATATAAAAAAAAATATTTTAAGTCAATTCCTACTTAGGTCAATAAGAGAATTTTTTTTTTCTCCCATTCTTCTTTCTTCTTGAGTGGCGCATAAAATGCCTTGATCAAGAAGAGGACTCTTTCGATTATTTAAAATTAATTAATTTAGTTTAATTAATTAATTAATATTTGAAAAAAACTGGATTAACATCAAGTGTCATGTACTACGAGTTTAAAAAAAATTATTTGAGCTTGATTGGGTGAATAATGGGTATTTTATTAACGATTGAAAATTTGAACAAGATATATATAGCGAGAGTGTGAGCTAATAGTAGGAATTGAAAAAAAAATAGTTTCACATTGATGAGAAATAATTAATTAGTTCGCTTTTTACGCTGTCGGGTTTTTTGATTTTTTAAATTTAATTGTTTATTGTTCTTCCGATTTTGGTTGCAGATTTTTTTAATAATGGTACTTTCATTTTCGGAAACGGTTTCGAAAGTGAAAGTAAAAAATCTCTTACCAAAATCGAAAAAATATGAAATGGCCCTATCAAAGATCGAGCTCAGCTACCCCAAGCAAAAAAAAAATTGTTTAAAAATATTCCGATTGAAACGAGAAATTCGAAAAAAAAAACTATTCATAGATTTAACGTTACTGAGCGGGTGTTTTCAAGTGAGTGAAGAGTCCCTTAATCCATTTATAAACCATTTCTTTAAAAAATTGCGACCTATTCTATAGGAAAAATCACCAAGTAAATATGGCAGACTATCACTGATAAATATTGTGGCAATATTTGGAGTTAATGAAGGCGAATTATGATGAATTTAAGACTGTTACTAAAATAGTTTAAAGGAGAATTATGGAAAACACGGTTTCAAGAAGAGGTATTTAGAAATTACTTAAATTTTCAACTACATCAATTCAATTTAGAAACGAACGTGTAGACTTTTATGATACTATTTACTAGCTTTATTATGTTATGAATTATATAAATTTTAATTTAATATCTTGTAACATACAGGAAAATATTTTGTAAACATACTAAGTCTAACATACTAAGTCTAAAAAATTAATAAAAAGAGTAATTTATTTTTATTTTATTTTTATTAAAACGTCATTTATCTGGAAGTTATATTCCTGCCATATACATACCAGTACACATGAGGATAACAGCTCAAATTCCAAGGTAATTTTTACTATGATAATAAACAGGTAGAAATAGGTAGTATAAATACTGTAGATAAAAATATGCAGAATCTATGGTAAAATTACCGAATTGGCCAGCACTCTATAGTCTATATATTTATATAATACTTAAAAATAGCTTCCAACATACTAAAATTTTCCTAAGCATTGAGTAAATTTCACCTCGTCAAATAAATGTGTGTAAAAGTAAAATTTTGTTTATTAATTATACGTATTAAATATAGACCAAAAGACATCAAAGACAACATTTATTAAGTAATTTTTGTATTCAAAATATGTCTGTCATAAAAAATGCGCGATTTATTTGATTGTTATTTGTTCTGTCTTTTTAAAAATATTATGTGAACCATGGTGAGACATTGAGGACGACTGGTGGTCCACAGACAATAGTTTCGGAAAAGCTGCTTTGGTGCATGAGCTTAATCGTGAAAAATAATTTTGAAAATTCACTCATATCTATGCGACATTTCTCGCATAATTTTAGCAGTTGTAAAATTTTACACATTTTACTTTAAAAAAAATTGTTTTCAAAAAAAAAAAAAAAAAAAAAAAACAGAAAAAGAAAAAGAAAAAAAGAAAAGAAAACTAATTTTGCGTTATTTTATTATTAAAAATGTGGAATCATTCAGAATGACAGAATGGAATTTCGTATTATTTTAGACGTGCGTGGCCGCGTTTAAGGGATGTTTATAACTAACTATATATTGCATAATCGATCATGTGATGTGACAGTTCTTAGCTCATGATTAGTCAACATAAAATAGAATCACTTGAATTTGTTTAGCTTATCCAATTTCTAAAACAGAAGAATTAATTTAATGACCAAGAAAAATAATTGTATTGCCATCCTTTTTTTTTTTTTTTTTTTTTTTTTTTTTTTTTTTAGTTTTTAATTAAAACAGCCATCTTTATGGAAAACAAATATCAAAGGGGATTTCATTTAAGGTTCATGGGCCTTTTTTCTTATCTATTAATATTATCTTGTTAAACAAGTTTATTCTTTCCTTTTTAAATACTTAAAAAGTGATTACAAATTCTCATTTCTTTTTGCACTTTAAAAGGTTGTTTAAACAATGTTCACTCTTTTTCGCATTAAAATTTTACATCCATTCTATGAATTTTATTTATTTACTTATTTATTTTAGTTTGGAAGAAGGGGGGGGGGGGGTAATTAAACTTATTCAACTAAAATTAATACAAATTAATACACTACAAATATTCTTCTTTTTTAGAGCATTTATTTTTAATGTGAAAAACTGTTATAAAAGAATGGTTACAAATATCTATCTTTATTATTATTATTATGCAGACCACATTGGTCCTTTTCGTAATCGTGGGGACCAAAGAAATAAAATGTCATTAGCGAAAAACCCAACTCTTCGTAGAATATAAACGTGAAAACATCTGTCGTATTTTAATTCTGACTTTAGATGAGGGAAAACAAAAATTTGGAAGACACAAAAAAGAGGTCCTGCTGCCTATATACGTATAAATATTTTTACTTAATTTACCTACAAAGTCAAATTGCCTCTTCAGTTTTAATGTTTCTTCGTATAACTAACTTATTCCTCTGTGAAATTTATGAAAAATTAAATTTTAGATTTTTAGATATTCGTAAAAACATATAAGCTAAGCACATACTTTATAACTATTGTTTTAAATTTTCAAAAAGTGAAAGGTGTAAAACTTACCGTTTCCTGTGCTATCCATGCTTATTCGCGGCATTTTTACTTCTGAGTAGAGAGGATTTTTAGCCGACAAGGAAAACCTACAGATCGGTCACGAGGCCATTGGTACGACATGAAGCTCTGTAAAACCTGTTTGATGATCCCCAGGCAAGGCCGGCAAAATATCTACATGAATATGTCTTACAATTTTATGTTTGTGTTCATGTTCATAAGATTTCAAGATTTTTGCTAGGAACAAGGTCAGAAAACTATCTAAATGTCAATAGTGATCGGAGAAAGTTTTAGTAAAGATCTGTTTTAAAAAGTAACGGAAACCCCTTTCCTCTCTATCTCTCTTTTTTTCTTTTTTTTTTATTTCTTGTTTGGACAATATTATTTCAAATAAGTTTTCACTTTTTATTTTTATTTTTCTTGTAGAAGATATATACACAAGGAAGCGCAAAATTAAATACTTTCCGCTTATGCCTTATCCAGGGACATCGTTAGACAGTTACACAGTTGATTGCTTAAAATTTTCCTCATCCGCAAATGCGTAAGATAATGTAATCAAGATAGTTTTGTAATTTTCTGAGAAAAATATGATCATTACGTCGTCGCTGGCAGAACAAAATTCAGGGGGCAATCTTTTTTAAGAGGTGTTGTAACAATCCTATGATTTATTAAGTACTATCTGATCCGCCCGGCAATGCACGGACCCGAGATAACCTTAAATAAACTTTAAATTTGCATGATTTTATATCTTTAATCCGATTTGTATGAATTTATATTTTTAAATAAAAATTTCGCGAAAAAATATTGATATTTAGCGGTAAAAGCGCTCGTAAGATGACATTTTCTTGTTTTTTCACATAGAGACGTTTAATGATTAAAAAAAAAAAATAGTTCTTGTTGTCCAACCTGGTTGGAATTTCTATCGGTTATACAGCCTGTTTGGTTATTGTATTGTTTTTGCAGCCTGTATAAAAATTTTGTGAAAATACTGCTATCTAGTTGTAAAAGAAATACGTTTCGTCTCACTTTTTTTCCGCGTTGGGTTCTTTAACATAACAAAAAAAAATATTTCTTGTCCGAACTCGCTGAAGTTTTAATTGTTTACAAATATAACTGTATCCAAGCACTCTTTAAAATTTCGTGAAAAAAACATGCATATTTAGTAGTGAAAATATAAGCCGAAGCCGAGTGAAGCCGCAGCGAAACAGCCCTTGTTTTAGGTTTTCTTCAAAAATTTCACCGATTTATTTATTTATTTATTTATTTTTAATACTTCTTCCGGTCCTAACATTTCGATATTTTTGTCGGAGATGTAAATCTAGTTTCATGAGGTGCTCTAAAAACAATGCGTCCAAATACCAAAGTTTAGTTACTTTTATCGATTAGCTTAGATAAAAGATCGTCTTCGGCAGGCGCGAAGTGACCTGAAATCGCAAATTTTTCTGAAAGGGTTAAAATTCATATTTTTCAAATCCGATTACACCATCGAAGAGGAAAGGTCTCAGCTTTAAAAACGTGTTTTTTGTTTATCGTTACTTCTGAAATCAAGCTCTCAGAGAGCAGCGGCGAAAGGGAGAAAAAGTCATTCGAGTAAACAACCCTTTTTGAAAAAAATTTTGAAAAGTTAACAACTATATTTCTTCGAACTGATTGTTTAAGACGTAAAAGTACGAACTTTCAAAATACGTCTTCAGTTTTTCCGTATTTTAAAATAGAAAGGGAAAAAATCGGCATTTGGTTCTTGTTTTTTATGGGAACTTCTATGAAGACTGGGTATGTGCGCGCGCGTCTGCCGATTTTTGTAAAAAAAGATCGGTTTTCTTAATGAGTTTAATTAATATATAGGGCCCGACTTATGCAGGGGCATGCCGGGCAGCTGCCCGGGCCCCCCTTTTTACCTCCCCCCATGACAGTAATCACGATTTTCATTAAAATGTGTCAAATGATTAAAATTAGCCAAAAGTGACCAAAACTCATATATTTTCAAACATTTAGGATGAGAGTGTTTACCCCCTTCCCCATTCTACTTCCAGTACCCCCTCCACCCATGCAAAAAACAAACTATATCATTAGAAAACAAATGGTTAAAATTTTATTACAACTTAGTATTCTATTATTTTCAAACAAAATTCTTTATTAACGTTTTCTTCGTAACGTGGCACGTTAAAACCATTAATTATGACCAATTTGGGGCATTCTCTTTTAGACATCTTATGACGTAAATAAGCAAAATAAAAGTTTGCAAAGAAATACTCGTGTCAAGCAATTTATCATTTTTTCTACTATTATCCTACTAGTATTTTTTCTTAAAGTTGTGAACCTCTTTCTGTAATACCCTGTATACAGATGTGAGCAGTACCCGGTACAAAATTCATACATACATACAATATGTATGAAGTTTAGTACTAGCCACTTCCATATTATTCACAAAAAAAATTCTATAGATAGATAGAAGGAGACCCTCCAGAATGATGCTTGCCCCAGAGCCCCCCCCCCCCCCATATCCAAAGTTGGGCCCTGTTAATACCTTCTCTAATTATCAAAAAATTAAAAATCTGAGTCTCATGTGCGTCAGGACCTGCCTTGAACTACCTCATCCAAATTTTCAAAATTCTACATGCGGTAGATTTCGCAAGCCATCGCCGACAGACCCACATACAGACAGAGCGAAACTTTATTTTATTAGGAACTAGCTGACACGCCCAAGCCGTGAGAATAACCTTGAATGATCCTTAAATTTGTATGATTTTATATCTTTAACTCGAGTTTTTCTGAATTTATATTTTGAAATGAAAAAATAAAGCGCTCGTAAGAAGACATTTTCATTTGAGTAACAGGTTTCCACCTTTCGTTACAAAATGTTATTTTTCACAAAAATATAATAAATTCCACGAAAATGTAATTAATTTCGCAACATATCGGTCACAGGCAAGAAAAGTGACACATCTCGCAAAAATTCATTTTGCGTTTTATTCCACTAATAGATCAGTCATAAATTCTTGCTACGCAAAAAGTTTCATAAATGTAGTTATACAGAAAATCACTTTATTACGCTATATGTCCATTTGTGACCACAGAAGAGAAGTGGATTGTGTGGGGAGATAAAATTACCAAACTCTCCAAACCTCATCGTACGTCTTCATTCTTAATGGTTTTAAGGTTTTATGCACGTTTTTATTCCTGCATGCAGACCTAAGTGCTATAATTTCATGTTGCACTAAAATCATGCAAATTTTCCTCTGCTTCTCCTGTGAAATTGACTGTTGCCGAGATGTGTCACTTTTCTTGTGGGTGAGCGATATGATTGTCCAAATGCTTAAAGATTTGTATATTTTATAGAAAATATAAGTCCGCTGACTGTGTGAAAAATCCGTAAAAAAAAAAAAAAAAAAAAAAAAAAAAAAAAAAAAAAAAACTGATATTTAGCGGTAAAAGAGCTCGAAATAACTGCAACGGGAGAGGAGTAGGGCGATTCACCGTTAAAAATAAATAAATTCCTTGTCGTCCAAAGTCTACGTATAATTTTCGTATTGAGGAACTGTTTTCATAATTTTCCCCGATATTTCATAATTTCTGAACGAAATTTATGAGTTATAAATATGTTTCTGACGACTGTGTGTAACTTGTAAAAAACAGAGTTTTATGCGTAATTATTTATTTATTTGTTTACTTCGCGTCGAAAACCTAAGTGAAAATTTTGATTTTCAAACTAATTATTTCACCCGTAAATCCGATTATACCTGAACCAAATCGATACTCGATCATTAGTTAAAATGTTAGTATATGGTATTAAAATTTCAGAGCTATTGTATAAAATTAAGTGTATTCTTTAAATCAAAATTTGCGTAATGTTAATCCTACTGAAAAATGCGCAGAAAAAACGTAGTGATTTCGGAGATTTTTTGGGGGTTTCTTTCAAAAGGTTAATTTTCTTACTTTTTCAAATGTTTGCAATGTTAGACAGAGAATTGGAAGTACATGCTGTTTGGTATTTTCTTTTTTGCGTATTTTGATTTTTCGAGTTGAAGCCTAATATTAAAAAAAGGGAGAGATCGGTGTTGGGGGTAGTCCAATATTTTAACTGTTTAAGGGGTCTCAGGACTCTTAAAGCTCTAAAATTTTCGAAATTTTAATTTTTTCGGATGTTAAACTCCTATCTTTTCTGAACATTTCGATATAATTTTTCCCTTGAAATTCCCAATAGAACAGAAGTTATGGCTTTTAGAATTATACCCGCTCAATAGCTGAAGCAGCGCTTCCGAAACTTTGAAGTCATTTCTCTCCAAATGACGTTTTTGGGCATAACGCGCACGATATCTCAAAAACGTCTGAATATTTTTTCATGAATTTTCAAAACATATGTTTCATGTTAGTCTGTATAAACTGAACCTAAAATTTCTTCATTATTGTTCAAAAAAATATTTTTTTAGGTGATTATACTGTTGAAAGTTTCGAAATTTTGAATTAGCTAAATACAACTCTGTATTAAAAATTAAAAAATGCTTTAAATACAAATTTATTTAAGTTCAGGGAAATTATTGTAATCTGAAGTATAAGTAGGCACCAAAATTTTCATTCTAGTTCCAAAATTTATTTTATAATCCTACGTGTAACATGTTATGCTAATTTTCTGCTCGTCAAATGTCTGGCAGTTTGGAGCTCCCTGTAAATGCTAATTCTGCATCTTGCATTTTTTTTAAATGCATAAAATGAAAGAACATACTTATATCTTTCGTCCCAATAAAAATTGAGTCTTAAAATCATATAGGTATACATTTTAAGATATTAAATGTTTAAAATGGTCGACCCCTTAAAAAAATAGTCGTTATCGTCCAAATTCTTTGAAATTTTTAGAAATTAAAAACAATGTTTTCGTAGACAGTGGAAAATAATCGAGAAAAAATATTAATATTTAGTGGTAAAATAGCTCGTAAGAAGACTTTTCTTTTCACTTGATCTATCTGAGTAGTTTAAAAAAAATACTTCTTGTTATTCGAACTCTGAAGTTTTCAGCGGTTATATAAACATGGTGGTTATGCACTTCGTGTCAAGATATCGTAAAAAAAACTTTGATATCTATAGTTGTGAGAGAAATACATATTCTTCTCGCTTTTGTTCTTGTTTTTGCCTCGGTTCCATTAACATAACAAAAAAAAAAAATGGTTCGTATCGTCCGAATTCTGTAAAATTTTAATAGATTATAAATATAACTCTATCCGAGCCTTCTTTAAAATTTCGTGAAAAAATATGCATATTTAGTAGTGAAATTTTGTGCCGTAGGCAAGCGAATTCGAGCCGAAACACTCCGTTTTTTATGTTTTCGTCGAAATTTTCATAGATTTTATTTTATAAAAAATGCTTCTACTCCTACGAACGTTTCGAATTTTTTGTAGGTAATATAAATCCGATCTCTGAGATTCTCTGAAAAGATTGTGTTGAAATATGGACGTTTAGTCACTTTTACCGTAGGAAAAAAAATTGATTCCGTAAGGCGTAAAGTGATGTACATCGCGAATTTTTTTAGTGTTAAAATTCATATTTTTAAAACTCGATTACACTTTCAAAGAGAAGAAGGTCTCGACTTTACATACGAATTTTTTGTTAACAGGTAACTTTGAAATTGCGCCCTAGGGAAGCGGTGACATAAGAGAAAAGGACCTTTATTGAAAACATTTTTTCAAAGAGTTAACAACGGTGTTCTTTTAAACTGATTGCGGCATTTAAGATGTAAATGTTCTAGCTTTCAGAATGTGTCTTTCGTTTTTAGCTGTACTAAATGGTTTGGCCGAACGAGTTTAAAAAAGAACGACGACAACCTAACCAAAAATCCCTACGTTCGGTTCTTTATTTTGTACCGCTGTATAAATCGAATTCTGGGCATTGCCGGATCGGAATGAAAGAGATGAGTTTTTGATTAGAGTTCGTTGTGATTTTTAATTAATAACTCGGCTAATTATCAAAAAATTAGAAATCTGAACCTCAGGTGCATCAGGACCTGCCTTAGCTATCCTCACCGAAATTTTCAGATTTCTAGGTGCGCTAGATTTCGCAAGACATCGCCGACACACACAGATGAGCGAAACTTTCTTTTATTAATATAGATAGATAAAATATTTTTACCGTAAATCGAAATTTTTGCGGTTACCTACCTTACCTCCTAATGTTTAATTACTTTAAGTCACTTTTTTCCCCCTCAGAAACGAGAAAATTAAATTTTCACAATCTACGGACACATGACTCTCTTGTACTCCCATGCCAGTTGAAAATAAGGTGGTTTTCAAATTCCCTGCTCAACAAAACGAAACTTTCTACATTTTTAAACTGGCAGGATAGACTATTCAAGAGATTTGTAATCGAATAGCGTTTTACATTTATTTATAAATAAATCACTTATTGATTTATAAGTTATTCTTATTTTCCCCCTTTCTCGCGCCGCCGCGTCGGGAATTCGGTTCAAAACTCCCACTTTGACAGTATTTTCTGAAAGATCTTCTGCCGTTACTAAAAAAACGGAAAACGCCATTGGATTACATAGTTTCTGAATAAGAACATCTACCAATTTCATGCGTTTCCGAACAAAAATGAATTCATAAATGTGTCAGAAAGTAGCTCATTTGGATTTCAGAACAGCCTTAAGATGTTTCAAACACTTACATGATTGTAAAATATTTTCATTTAATTTCATTGGAGAATATTGGTGTTTGTTGATACATGATTTACAGCGCTGGTGGTTTTCAAAAATTGGAAATATGAATAGAATTTTAAGAAAATTTGCGAAAGATTTAAAAAACGTTATATGAAAGGTCTTTTTTTTAAAAATTATTTTAATAAAAATAAGGGAATCCCTTTTTCAGGGAATGTACTGAAAACGTAAAAAAAAAATTGTGCATAAATAAAAGTGTTAGAATTGGCCTTGAAACATAAGCAGAAATTCTGCAGAAATAATGTGCCATAATTTAAAATATACGGACACGATAAAAATTATTTTTATACATTTATTTACTTTTATACATTTATTAGAATTATTTGCTACTTTTGGGGTCAAAATTTTCGGGGTTTTTTTTTTATTATTATTATTATTATGCCATTTTTGCATCCCTTAAGTGTATAGAGTGTTGTAATAAAGCGGTTTCGTGATATTTCAATTCCTTAGAGTATTTTTTGCTCATTGAATGTAACGCCGCTGGTTGAACCTAACGCTATTGTAAAAATTTAAACTCGTTTTTCTTGAAACCTTATTTTTCAAACTGGGCGACCATTTTTCTCGAGGACTATTGGATCGATTGCCTTAATTTTTTATTTAAAAGAAAGCTAATCGTTTTCCAAGAAGCTTATACTACTGAAAAGTATAATTTTCATTGATTAGATATTTTTAGACCGCGCAAAATGTTTTTTTTAAGGCGAAAAAGTTTTTTTTTTTTTTTTTTTGTTCAAATGACCGCCATCTTGTCAAAAATCAACTTTTTAAACTAAATGTTGGTATGAGCTACACAGAATTTAATGTCCTTTCATAATATGGTGACCAAATTTATTTGAGATGCTTGTGACCGGAAAAAAACAGTCTTCCTATTGCAGTCCGTGGTGCGCACCGACAGTCGCACAAGACATAATATTCATTTTTTTACACAATTTTTTTTAATATATAACTAAAATGTTAATAAATATAATACATAAGGCCCGAATGTAATATCTTTTTTCTTTGTAACCGAAAAAAAAATCGTAAAAATCACATACATTTGGGGCAAAAACCGTTGAACTGCATATACAACACTGCATATAGCATCACTAATTACTCATTCTTCTTCATAGCTGAGATCTTTCACTTTTTTAGTTTGATTTTACACGGTCGAGTAACTCCGTTGTTCCACTGTTTGCTGAAAGCACGTCATTGCTGTTATTTGTCCGCGAAACAAACAACAACAAACTAAAACTTTCCCTTGCTTACATTTTCCTGGATAATAACTATATATTTAGGCGTATAGCGCGCACTTTTGGTACACAAAAATTTATCGAAACTTACATGCGCCGGTTTTAAAAATGAAATAGTAAAAGAAAAAAGATGATCATAGTAATTTCAGATTTCTAATTTAGTGAACATACTATTCGTTTAAAAAAAAAAAAAAAAATCTTTTTTTTTTTCAGGTTACATAAAAAGTAATAGTTATTACACTTTAACAATAATCCTTATTTTGTTGTGTCTCGTCAAGGTTTGTTTGCAAAGAAGGGGTGCGCGTTGTTATGATAAAGAATCATATACTTGTAAATTAAATTCATTCTAAATTATCTACTCTTTTATTCCAAATTTACGATCCCGTTCCATTACTAAAAGGCTATAAATTACTTCTTGTCTAAATTAAAACATCACTATAAATTATTACAGCATTTCTCATTAAGTTATTTCATAACAATTATAATAATAAATAAAGGAAATTATTCAGTCAATCGCTAACGATATCTGTTATTTTAGCAATATACTTTTTTAAAATAAACATTCATGTCTCTATAACTCATCCTAAATAACTTTGATATTCATTTCAGCTTTATACAATGGTCTTTCTTTATTTTAGGATGCGTGCAATTTAAAATAAACATCAAAATGTCTTTATAATTCATCTTTAGGAGTCTGATAATGTAACAGCCAAAAATTATGTTGCATGTAACGCACTCGATAATTACGTATTATATGCTCTAATAAATTTAGGTATAATAAAAAAAAACTGATAACACACTCAAATGTAATCCTTTTCGGTCATTAGATATAAATAAGTTTATTAATAATTTGTATCTGACGCCATTTAAAGTCTATAGCGTTGCCATGGCACTCAATGATGCCTTATGGAAAACCTGCAAAATTCAAATTACCCCATTAGCTTGAATGCAATTTATTTATTTGTTTATTTATTTATTTTGCGATTTTTGAACTCACCATGTCTGATTAGATGAAACCTTGGCATTCAAAATGTAAGTTTTTCTCGAACTTGAAATGTAACACTCCTGCTAAGAGGACCTAAGAGAAAACTGTCACAGGACCATCCTTGGATGTACTTTACCATCCGATCCTCTGAAATGGTATCAAGAATAATAAATGACACATTGGGTTACCTTCACTGTCTTTGGAATTATTAATATCTACCTGTAGTCCATTATACAAGGAATATACCTAAATTAAATCTGAAATATTGGGTGCACGTTATACGCCTGAATATACGGTAATTGAACTTATGACGTTGCACCATAAACTATTTCGGACTACTTGTAAACACAATAAATGCTATGAGACATTGTAATCCGGAAATTTATAATTATTCAGATTGAGAATTTAAATGAAGTGCTGTGCTAGTAGGGAGTCCAGATGGCTTATCCGCCCTCCCGTTCGGCATACTTGCCTCCTCCCCCCTCCCTTCTGATGGTGGGAAATCACAGTTTTGTCTGGGAAATTACATTTTAACTGGAAACATTTTTAACAAACCTAAATTTTCAAGGCGAAATTTTAGGAAAAAAAGAAGAAGGATTCTTGAAAAAAGAAAGGAATAAAAATAATATTATATACTACCCGCTTTTTGTGCAAAAAATCAGTGAACGGATATGCAAAAGCTCCTTCTATAAATTATGATATGTTACAGGTGATTAATCACTACACTACGCACATTCTCGGGATTTTCCTGTTAACTAAATATTTTCACTTTCAGATGACTCTGACATCGAGTTGTCTTACTATATCTGTACGTCTGGTTCCTCAATCCTGAAAGGTAACTGCGACGTACACACATACGTGCTGAGGAGTGTTGCCAGGTTTTCCGCGTAAATCAGGGCTCTAAATACTCTAGACACCACTAATTTCTTACAGTTTATTTCGCCATCTTTAATCGGAGATAATTCTGCCATTAGATAAAGCGAAGAAAATTACTTTAAAATACTGCTGTCCAGAATATTTGGAGTCCCAATTTACACGGGATACCTCGCAACATTAGTGCTGAGTACCAGACTAGAGTCCTGCACGAACCCCAAAATTCGATTTGAAGTCCACTCGAAACTCAAACCAAAACCGACGGAAAAAAATTGTTGACCCTTAAGCCGACAAAATAATTTTCGATACGCTTCAGCACAAAATCGAAAGGAAAGAAAACGAATTATTTTTCTGATACAAGTATGAAAAATATTTTATAATTTCGCCTCTAATATAAATTTTATATTTCATGTTGAACAATAAGTATATACATATACACTGTAAACGCAAATATCTAAAATTCACAGCAGATAAAACATTTGAAACGTATGACTCAATTTTAAGAAGGGAAAAGATGCCTTATTTATTTCATGCATTTATTCAACCTGAAATGCCGCATTATTTCAGACAACTGAAATGTCTGAAATCCTGCCATTTTTTTCTTTTTCTTTTTCGACAGTAAACTTGCATTATTCATTTAACTTTTAAAGCAGTATGAGCACGAGCAGGTATGATCAGTGATCAGGTATGATCACTCAGCTCCATAATAGAACGGAGAAGTATCGATTCACTTTTTGTCGCGACTAGCGTTGCCAGATGTCCCGCGTAAATCGGGGCTCGAAATGCTCTGGACACCACTAATTTCTGACATTTATTAGCCCCTGGTACGGTATGCTATTTCTTTCTCCCAGATTACTTTGTGTCCAAATAATAACGTTACCTTACAGAAGCCAGCAATAAACAAAGCAGATGTATCATTGTACAATTAAATACTCTACAGCATTTTAAAAAATTTCTAAGCATCGCACATTTTCAATTTTGATACCGTCGTATTGGAAAAAAAAGTACTTTTAAATGCAATTTGTTTGAAAACTGTATCTCCATTGATTTTTAAAATATTGATTTTTTTGTAGTTTTTAGCATTATTTGTTTAATTTTGGCAACTCAAGTACTCCATTTATGTAGAAAGTAAAAAGAAAATAGTTGAAAAATAGCAATTATATCTCTTTGCTGCCATTTTCTCATAACAACCGTGCTGCCATTTTCTCATAACAACCGAAAGAAAATGTAATTAAAATACGTGCTATTTTGAAAAAATATAAACGAATAATTTCTGTTAAAACATGGAGCTATTATGAACTATATTTAATTTTGAGTTATTTATATTAATGTTACAAACAAATGAAGGCCTATGAATCATTAGATAGCCGTTTTTTGTCGAGTTTCTTTAATGACGGCATCTTTTTGCTGCATTTGCGTATTATTTTGTGATAGTGACATCCTATGCATGCTTTACTGTAGGTGTTTAAGAGTGTATCGTAAATGTGGAATTCTTAAGAGGATGCGAATGACGTCATTTTGCATAAAATAAAAGTGTGTGTTTTAAGTCTTAAAATTTAAATGTGTTTTGTACTATTCATTTTTTTTTTTTTTCATCGGGGGCGACACTAAATTCTGAAAAAGCAGAATTCCTGTTTTCTAGTTTCAAAATCTTTAATCGCAGCGCAGATAATTCTGCCATTAGATAAAACGAAGAAAATTACTTTAAAATACTGATGTCCAGAGCATTTGGAACCCCGATTTACGCGGTATACCTGGCAACACTATTCGCAACCTATTTTTTAATGCGCGCAAGCAATGAGGTCACTATTAAAAACAAACTCGGCATTCTTTTAATAATTGTTGTTTATTTCTACATCTTTTTCATATTTTTATGAGCAATACTTATAAAAGTTTTCGTGTTTCTAGTAAGATTAAATGAGATTTTACTTTTAACCCTGTGAGGGGCAAGCAATTGTGTTTCTTTAATGTTGAATTCCCACCGGAGATTTAAAAAAAAATTATTTTAAAATAAGGGAAAGCAATTTTCTAGCTCTTTTTCACCAAAGTTCTAAAAGTAAAACTTTATTAAAATTTTCTGGTGCAAATCTGAATTAAAATTAGGTGGGATATCTTATATCCCACCGCCCCTCAAGGGGTTAAATGCAATAAAATTAAATATTTGTGATTAAATAAATATAATCTGTTTGGTTTTTTTATTTTTAATATAATGCAGTGAAAATTGTAGCATCTTCGTCATATTTTTAAAAAATCCAATTTGAAAATATCTACCCCATACAATTCTATGGGAGGAAATCAATGCTTTGCCATACTTTTTCCACCGAATTATTTGGCATCTTATTCATGGGCAGACCGCTGAATTCAGTGTTACAGAAAATGGATTTAGCAGTTAGCACCCTGTTCTAGTTTACAAATGTAGTGTTTGTATTTCTACAATGTAGTGTCTTTTGTACAAAATTATGTGTGTAAAGTGAAACTGCCTTAACCCTTAAATGCCGGGTGTTGCTTCTCGACAACATACCCAATTTAGTCTCTAAAATACTATTAGAATAATATTGAAGCTAAAAGGCCTAATGTTGTCAATAAAATACATTCGGAAAATATTATTAAATCGATTTTCAACATGTAGATGGCCACATTTGTGCCGTTTAAGAATAAATAAAGATTTATTTTTTCAATTGTTGCTACTTGTTCTTTCTGTTTTGTTTGGAAGCTTGCGAAATACCCTATTTTGTTCTGCAGTGAGCAATTAAAATTTATTTCTTATTATAGTTCCTAAAATTCTTGTGTGTTTAATATTATAGAATTTCACCAAGGAAAAATATTTTTTCCATTAAAGACCAGTATTGCCGATTAGTAACAAACTGTTTTTTAGCCGTAAACTATACTTAAAACAAAATATGATTTTTTAAAGTATTTTTCCAATGATTTATTTAAAAAATGAATGCCGAAAAATATTATTACAAGGATTTTTGAAAAATCAGGCATTTAAGGGTTAAATGTGAAGTTCAAAGACTAAATACATATTTAACTATATGAGCAAAATTAGAAAATATATTCCGTTGGGTCACCGGACCGTCAGGATGACCGAATGTGGGATAATAAATATCCTCAACAATGCAACTTAACATGGGCAAATTTTCGGGGCGCTACATTCCAGGAAAAGGTCGTCATGACACAGCAATCACTTATAACTTAAGATGTAATACAAGTTATGAATGAAAAACACTATTCGATTCCAAATGATTTCAATAACCATGCGCGCAAATTTTATGCTTTTACGCATAAAAATGATTCCGTGAATGCGTCAGAAATTTTATATTTGCTAAGCGGAGGAAAATATCATTTTTACAAATACAAACTGGGTACTTTCTGACGCATTTTTAAATTCATCATTGTTCACAAACACATGAAATTGGCAGGTACTCCTATTCAGAAACTTTGTAATCGAACGGTTTTATCCATTTTTTTTTTTTTTTTTTTTTTTTTTTTTTTAAAGAAAGAAGATCTATTATAAAAAGGCTCTCAAAGTGTGCGTTTTGAAACGAATTTCCGGACGCGGTAGCGCGGGAAAGGAAAAAAGTGATATCAGAGGACAATAATTCAAAATGTAATTTATTTATCGAAAAAGTGAAAATAATGTTCTATTACAAATCATTTTAATAATCATGCATGAAAGTTTCATGCTTTTGCGTTTAAAACTGAGTTAGAAAATATGTCAGAACTTTTCGCATTGTTAAGCGGGAATTTTTTTTTTTTTTTTTACCGCCTTAAATGAGACTATTCAAGAACTAATAAGACTTTCGCAAATTTTACGCATCCAATTTCATAGGTTAAAAACTACGAATTATTTTCTTCAAAAAGATTTATTTACAGTGTTAAATGGTAGTCAAGCGGGAAATCTGAGTTTACATATACATTTTTCTTATCCTTCTCTGTTCTTCTTGCGCGGGCTCCCGCGCGCGGAGGAAACGCAAACTCTAATCTAAACTTGCTCTGAATTGAGAAAAGCAGAAACCAAAACTGAAACGTATCAACTGGTTTTTAGATAAAAGCTGGATTACAGGTGGATAAACCTGGATTCCGGCGATTTGGAGCACATTTTCTGAAGGCTGTTTCTACTGGCTGTTTGGTAGAGTTTGAGAAAAATGTATGACTAGAAGAGTAAATACATTACTTTGTTTTCTCTTTGTTGGCTGTGTAAAGAGTGTAGGATTTTTTTTTTTTTTCCTGCGCTTCTGGATGTAAAACATGATGAAGAGAAGTTTTCATTGCTTTTTTTTTTCTCTTGGTAAGTCGTTTTGCTACCGTTTTTTAAAGAATTCATTTTTTCGTAATCTGATCCGTTTAACAGAACTAAGGGAAAAAAAAAATGAGTACGTTTTCTTGCTTTATAATATATTGTTGGCATTGCTTTGTAAGACAAAGTGAATTTTATTGCTTTATAAAATGTTATTGAAATGACTTTATAGGACAAAGTACATTTTATTGCTTTATAAAATATTTTTGGCATTGCTTTATAAAATAAAGTACATATAAAATATTATTGGCATAGGTTTATGAGACAAGGTACATTTCTTATTTTATATAATATTATTGGTATTGCTTTATAAGACAAAGCATATTTTCTTCATTTATAAAATATTATTGGCATTGCTATATAAAACAAAGTACATTTCCTTGCTTTATAAAATATTATTGACATCGCTTTGTAAGACAAAGTACATTTTCCTGCTTTATAAAATATTATTGACATTGCTTATTGCTTTATAAAACAAAGTACATATAAAATATTGGCATAGGTTTATGAGACAAAGTACATTTTTTATTTTATATAATATTATTGGTATTGCTTTATAAGACAAAGCATATTTTCTTCATTTATAAAATATTAGTGGCATTGCTGTATAAAACAAAATACATTTTCTTGCTTTATAAAATATTATTGACATTGCTTTGTAAAACAAAGTACATTTTTTTTTTTTTTTGCTTCATAAAATATTATTGACATTGATTTATACGGCAAAGTATGTTTTCTTGCTTTATAAAATATTATTGGCATTGCTTTATAAAACAAAGTACATATAAAATATTATTGGCATAGGTTTATGAGACAAAGTACATTTTCTTATTTTATATAATATTATTGATATTGCTTTATACGACAAAGCATATTTTCTTCATAATATTATTGGCATTGCTATATAAAAAAGTACATTTTCTTGCTTTTATAAAACATTATTAGCACAGCTTTATGAGACAAAGTATTTTTTTCTTTATAAAATATTATTGACACTGCTTTAACCTCTTCAGTTCCGAAGCTAAAATAATAATACAAATACTTATTCATTGTTTTTTCCAAACAAGATGGCATCGTATATGGTCGAAAAAATATCTTTTCTGAAATTAACCCTTTCTTTAGGTGCTTAATTTAAGTTCAAAAATATGGATCTAAAACTACAAACCCCTTAAAAACATCAATTTAATAACAATTAACCTAAATTAACGCAATCACAAATTTAAGAGCTTTAAACGAATAAATAATCTACAAATACTCAAAAAGTTTTATTGAAAAAGTTTTAAGTTAAATACTTATGAAAATTTCTCACTTTCTTGGTCATACTGTCTTTTGGGCATTTCGAAAACTCAGATGAAAATAACATTTATTTTATGTGGGAATCAGCTTGGGTGCTGCCATTTATGCATTTGCCTTGAACGGAAAAAACATTCAGCTATTAAAAAGTGATGTGAAAATGTAAAAAAATCGGACATTTTAGTTTTTATAACGAAAATAACAGAGGTCCCCGTATGAGGACCCAGGGACCAAAGAGGTTAAAAGACAAAGTACACTTTCTTTCTATATGTATATTTAATCATCTACTGCACATCCTGATAAGAAGAAGAAAATTTCTTCGCTAACTTTTTTTTTCTAAATCAAGTAAGATAAAATGGTAATTTCAAAAAATCACATATTTTGTATCATGCTTCTTATTACGATTTTAACTTAGTGTTTCACCAGCATTTTAATCCTTTGAAGGGTGGTGGTATATTATTTATACAACTTCATTTTTATTTTAAATTGTCGAACGACACCCCGAAATGTTTTAATAAAATTTTGTTTTATTATTTAGTACGCGAAAAAAAAAATTATTTTCAAATCAATTTGTTCGTAAATTTTGGTGGCAGTCACTCATTTCAGTAGCAACAGAATTACTTTGCCCCTGAAATGGTTAAAGGGAAATTACAATGAAGTTTTTTATACCTGAAGTTAAAATAAGAATTCATATTATAAAAGAAGTAGTAGTTTTATTCTTATTGGTAATAAACATTTTCAAAATAAAAGATATTTTCTGGTAGTAAAAACTGTGAAGACATGAAAAGCGTGTACTATTAAATTTTGGATAAAGCGAGTTTTGAAACTCACGTCCTCATATATATGGGGCATTCTCAAAATCTTTTGACTTTTGGGGGGAAAAATCTGGCGAAATTAAACTTGCTAAAATAACATTTTAATCTGATAGACGAATGCCTTAATGATTCAAAATAAAGAAAAAATGGCCAGCAGTGAAATTTTTTTTTATTTAACTGAGGTTTAAGTTAAACTTGCGAGTTTAATTTTCCTTATCATTTTACCCCTATAACTTTTTATTTTCTTCTAAATTTTTACTTATAATGAATTTGCATAATACCCACAGGACATTCAAATAAGAAATAATAACAATGTAGTACTTTTAATACAGAATTTTTGTATAACATTGTCTTAAAGGGGTGTTAAAGAAGGGACGGTAAGGTAAAAAAAGGGGATGGTATTGGAAAAAAAGGGACGAAATGGTAAAAAAAAAAAAAGTGACGGTAAGGATGGAACGGTAAAGAAAATTACCACCTATTTTTAGGAAAATCATGTTAAAACTAAGTGATAGCCACAATGTTCATTGATTTTTAGAAACAGTTGTTAACATTGGATTATTATTTTTTTTTTTTTTTTAATTTACCTCGAAAAGTGCAGGAATAAACCTTGGGGACGGTGAGACTACCAATAAAGCCACGATGCTTGAAATTGACATTTAAATGCTGATTTAAATTCTACAGTAAATTTCCTGCCAAAGAATTTTAGACATTATTTCTCTAGCATACTTCTGCATGAGAAAAAACTTGAAAAAAATTCTGTGGCTGCATCTGAAATGATTTTCTGTATAATTTTAGAAGAGGGACGGTAAGGAATCTAAAACCCAGGGACAGAGTTTAAAAAATAATAACAACCCTAAAAATGTGTGCAGGTTAATTTTTAGCTACATATTTATATAAAACAATAGTTCCAGTTTCAGAAAAAAATTACGTCGAATTATTTTTCTTGAAACAATTTTATCCAGGCAGCTCCAAACTTAAAAATCAGCATCAGGGACACGGGATGGTAGATGAGTTTTCCTGGTATTTGGACCCCCAACATCGTCCAAAACCTATTTATCTCGTTAATATTGTTATGCAATCATGCAATTTGATGTTCCCCAGTATATGAAATTTAAAAAAATACAAAAAAGTGTAATAAATAAAAAATTATTATTCAGGGACATGAAAGTCAAAAGATTGTGAGAATGCCCCATATACACATATACACTCATTAACATATAATGTAGTAGTAGTATCATGGTACATTGTAAAATGAGGATCGGCAGGAAAAGTTTTATATAAAAAAAAAAAAACTTTCATAAATATGAAAGAAAAGAAAACAAACGACATAATCAGTGATCAAAGTACAAGTACCATTTAATTTTAGTTATTAGAAATTATTAAATTAACGTATATCAAAGGCAAGTGAAATAAAATTTCCGTAACAATGCGACTCTAATTAATTTTTGTGAAGGAAATAATTTTCCAAAGATGAAGTTTTAAACCAATTTAAGAAACTCTATAATCTTAAAGTGTTCCTAAAAATAAGAAATCTATACTATAAGTATAGTAAAGATTTTTTTTTTTCCTATAATCGGAAAAATTAAAAAGAAAAAATCAGCATATTTATTCGAATATTTTTTGCTCTTATTTACTCAGATACCGAAACTAAAGGAAGTATAAAAAATATATACGTTTTTCTTTTAATACATTCCTTAATACTTTTATTTAACAAAAGAATCGGTAATCTTTAAGGCTGATGTAAAATTCTAATAAACAAAAAAAAAAAAAAAAAATTCACCACTTGAGCTATTTTTATGTTACATGATAAAATTTTAAAGTTACCTTTGAGCATTCTAAATAATAATAATAATAATAAGTTGACGGTAAGTTTTAAATTACAATAAAAAAGAGAATAATCTGAAGGAACTCCACTCGACTTTCCGAACATTTTATAGAATACCATGGATTCAAATAAATTTCTTACACAATGCTGTCTGCTGGATTCGAACTCTGGACCTCCGTTTCGAAACTCGAGACATTACCTCTGAATCACTTAACACGTGACCACGTCGACGCAATATTTATCACTTTTACTCTGTCACGTTTTCTTGGTAATTTTCCCTATAAAATCGATCACAAAATGGTTTGAAACTGTCCTTAATCTCTAATCCGCCGGCCGATTTGGCGAAAATCTCTGCAGTTTTTGTGACAGTGGCCTATAATATATTCGCCAAATGACAACTAAGTTGGAAGTAGCTTTTGAAGCTATCGTATTCATCCACACACACACGTAGATCACGATTGCAATATTTTTCTTATGTGTTCGGAAAGTAAAAATTAAAACTTTAAACATCAAGAGAATGAACATAAAGCAAATCTGCTGTTGAATATACCCAAATCAGTTAAATTTGGGTTTAAAGTATTGCACAAGTATAATAATACCTTACACTTTCCTAACCTTGTATTTGTTTTCACTCCCGTCTTTTAAGGCTGTTCTCAATTGCTCTGCTCAACAAGCGTAAAACGTTTTGACACATTTACAAATTCATTTTTTAACGGAAAGATATAAAATTGGAAGGCCTGACCATGGAAGCGATTAGGATTCGAACCGTATTTTCCATTTTTTTTTTTTTTTATAAATAAATTACCTGTTGAGTTATAAGCGATTTTCATCACGTGACAAACACTTTTTTCGTCCTATCTTGAGCGGTTATTCTACTTTCGCGCGAAAATTCGGTTCAAAACACCTATTTTGACACTATTTTCTGAAAGAACTATTGCGTTCGCAAATAAACGGAAAAAACAGCTCGATTACATAGTTTTTGAACAACAACACCTGCTAGTTTCATGCATTTCCGAACAAAAATAAATTAAAACTTATGTCATAAAGTTACCCTATTGGATTTAAGAACAGCCTTAAGTATGGATTTTATTACTTTTTTTTTCTTTTTTTTTAAGCTTTTGTTTATTTTATTTAAATTAGATAAGAAATAAATGGATGACGTGATTTGATTTGGAAAGACGCATACTTTAAAACAGATTTACAGAACTTTAAATAAATTTTTTAAAGCAATAACTTTATCATCATTCAGAAAAAGGCAGTAGAATTTAAAGAAATTAAATTTTTAGCTAGGAACTTTGGTGAGGGATATGCGGCTATTAGGGGGAAAGGAGGAAGCTACTATAAACAGGGACTGACTATGATTTTGGGGGGTCCTAAGCACAGACTTGACACAGAAACTCCATGTGTATACGGTGTATAGCACATAAGTGAAATAATTTCAGTGCATTATTTCTTATGTAACTTTTAAATTAGAAATTTTAATGCCAAAAACAAGACTTTGTAGGGTTTTTTTTTTCCTTTTTTTATGTCAGAATTACGTATAATGTCACAAGTATGTAATGACACAGTACTTCAATAATAACATTGAAACCAAAGTAAATGCATTTAGGTCCCACGTTCTGGATAGACTTAACAGCTCCAAAAGAGATCATATATTATGTTTTCATAACCTAGTTTTCACATCATCAATGATAAAACAACGTTAATAGTGAAACTTTGAAATCTTTACCTAAAGATATGAGGCCCTGGACCTGCGCCCTGTGTGCCCACGCCTTAATATGTCCCTGTTGAGTATAAATTTGATTCGCTTGAAGAATAGGATTTTAAGTTAAAATGATTCGAATAATGAACAAAAAGCTGTTCTAAAATTATCACAAAAAAGCAATACCGTCACAGGGGAACCATTTCAAAACTTTTTGGAAAAGGGGGGGGGGAAGCAAAAATTTATTTAGATTTTGTGCGCTGCTCAACAATATGCACAGTTTATTCTAGCATAATAGCCAGACTTTAGCAAATATTATTGATAACTATTAATTTATGTGTTTAACGTGTTTATTTAATGATAATGTTTCTATTTCTATCAAATCTGACAAGTTATTTTAGCTTTTATGCAATTTCTGCAAAAAAAAAAAAAAAAAAAAAAAAAAAAATTGAGCATGATCTGTGTTGACTGCTCTATCAAATATCTGAAATATAAAATTCCTTGTAGTGGGGAGGGGGGCTGCCTTCCCTAGCCTTCCCCAGATGACGGCCACGAATACCGAATGTTCAAATTCTTATTCTAGCTTTACAGATGTGTTCGTGCATCTCTGTCTCTCCTCTTTTTTTTTCTTTTAAAATAACAATTTCGGGAATTGTTTATCTTTTTGTTTGTTAATTTTTGATACGTCCGCGCAGTTTTACCTGTCGCCTTGCTTATCTTACAACATTTTACTTTATATGATAATTATTTTTTATTAGGAATAAAGACAAAGGTATTTTGCTCATTTTTTTTTCTTTCCTAGTATCCATTATTATTTTTGGCCCATGTGTTTGAATCGTATAATATGGATGATAAAATATTGATACTTTTTTTAATTCATAAAACCTCGACACAGGTTGACTAAAAAGTTTCGTGGCACATCTGATGTCCTCTCACGGCACACCGGTTGAGAACCACCGATCTAAACAAAACTTTTAATCTTTCAATAATAAAATGAAAATATTTCATAAAAGTCGGAAAATTGGAACCATTTTAAAAACATAAATGCCTACACTGTAAAAAAAAAAAACATTTCTACAATACAAAATACTGTTCATCTCGCGCGCAAACTCGATCACAGTGAATGTGCTGTATCTTTCTGTGGTTTCCTGACTATATTAACATGGAAAATACAGTAGTTGCTTAAAATTAACAGCATAATGTGCTGGCAATTTGGACGCCAGCAGTTTGTGTTGTAAAAAAACAGCGTCCAAATTGCCAGCACATTGTGCTGTTAATTTTACGCAACTACTGTATTTTCCATGTTAATATAGTCAGGAAACCAAAGAAAGATACAGCACATTCACTGTGATCGAGTTTGTTCTGGCAAATTTACAGTGGTTTTTTTACAGTGTATATAGAGTGAAACCCACAGTTATTGACGCCTAACCAGTAACTGACACTCCAGCAAAAATGTAACCCAGTAAGAATTTTCTTGTAAAATTCTGCAAAGTAATGCCTACTTATTTGTCGTACAGTAGACTCCCTCAAATCCGCACTGCTTGGGACCAGAGGTTGTGCGGATTTTAGAATTTTGCAGATTTTTGATCATTGCTTTGTTTACATTTTTTTAACAGTTATTTGAATGTAATAAAGCAATTGAAATCATAATGAATACTTACAATATAGTAAAATATTAAAATAATTAAGTAAAGTAATAAACTAAAATGATAAAAAAAGTAAGATAATTTAAAAAATGATTAAAAGTAAAGATTAAGTAAATAATAATTTATAATGCATAATAACGATGAGAAACACTTTTCTTGAATTATTCAGTAAAACTTTACTCTTTTAAGGGTATCCTACTAATTCACATTAAAATCATAAAGTAAGGAAGTTTTATTTCAGGCTTAGTCCGTCTTAATAACCAAAAAAGCTTGATTAATACATAAATATATTGGGTAAAAAGGTTATGATTACTAGTGATATCAGAAATATCTTGATTTTTTTCAGAAATAAATTTATACTTCCTTACTGAAAAATTACATGTTAAAATATATACAGAATGATATAAAATAAAAAAAATTCTGTAATTTTGTCCTTACATCTGAACTGAAAGTTTCATTGTTTACATCTGCGATGATGTGTGGATTTTAGGCGTTTGCGGATTTTAGAATTGCAGATTTTAGGGAGTCTACTGTATTTGCTATAAATTATGCATCAGTTATTGTTTTTTCAAAATAGGGTCGGTGTCCGTTACGGGAGTTATTGACCATATTTAAGGAAAAAATAATTTTAAATAATAAAAAGGATAATTTTTCAAAAGTTTGTCAACAGTACTTTTTTAATGTATCTCTACTACACTTTCAAAAACAAAGCTAAGTATAAAATCAGGTGTCGATACAGTTTTTTTTTTTTCTTGGGGCCCATTTTGTGAAAAGTAAAAGTTATTTTTGTGAAATTTATTATTTTTTTGTGAAAAATAACGTTTTGTCACGAAAAATGAAATAGTTTCTCAAATCCAAACCTAATTTTTATTAATAATAACTTCTTTTAATCCTTCTGCAAAAGTTTTCCTTTATGGTGAGCTTATTTTGTTTAAACTTTAAACATTTTAATAGAAATAATCAATGAAAAGTATGTTTTTATCGAATGGAATTTTTTGAAGGGGCCTGTTTTATTGAAAGGAATTTTGTGAAGGGGCCTGTTTTATTGAAAGGAATTTTGTGAAGAGCCCTGTTTTATTGAAAGGATTTTGTGAAAGGGCCTGTTTTACTGAAATGAATTTTGTGAAGGGGCCCTAAATTGGCCCCAAATTTTGCCTGGATCGACCCCTGAAAATAGATTTTAATTTTTGTAATAGTGATTTGAACAAGAAAGAATCCTTAAAGTGTCAGTTACGGGGGGTTTCATTCCAATTTTATATGAACCGTTGATTTTGACAGTGGGGCAAGTTTATTTTTGAAAAAAAAAAAAATAGTTAAAGCTAAATCTAATCGATCGCAATAAATGTGTTTTTAAGCAATTCACAATAAATATATTTTAATATCAGTATAAATTTGTTACTAGTAATTCAGTGGCGCAGCCAGAATGCGGCTCTGGGGGGGGGGGGGGGGGGTTGAGTTGTTGATAACGGTGGTCGTCGTTTAATTGAATCGCTGGCTAATCGGATGAGTCTATTTAATGAATGAAATCATAACACTTTTTTTCTCGGATATTAGAATCAGCAGATATACTGGTTATGATTCATTTAAACAGCATTTACAATATTAGAGTTACAAAACTTAAAATGCATCAATGAAATAACACAAAACTATGTTAGATTTATAAGTGTTTAAAAAAATCATAGACAAATTTTAAAAGATGGAATAACACAGAACAACGAACATTTTTTGTATCGAAAATCATCGGGTGGTTCATCGGAAAATATCTGGTGGTTGCAATTCAATTTTTCAGCCAAAAATACACAGGGTTTCAGTCCAAGACAATTCCGAATTTTTGTTTAACACTTTGAGGGGCGGTGGTATGTTTATGAAACCACATAATTTTAATTTTTAATTAATTTTTCAACTGCATTTCAGCAGTGACATAATTTTAATTCCCAAACCTCACAATGGCACCAGAATTTTAATGAAAAAAATTTTAGGTTTATTATATATATATATGTGAAATGGAGCTCTTTCTTATTTAAAAATAAACTTATTTGTAAATTCCGGTGTCATTCATTTATTTCAACATTTTAGGAATGAAAATGCTTTGTCCCTGAAAGGGTTAATAATGAAGCAATTTCAGAAAAATTTTCAATAGACTTACCTTGTTTTATGTCAATGTAATAATATCGCGAGAATTGGTGGAATTTATAATTATCCACGTCCAAACAGTGCTGAATTAGGTATTCTATATTTTGGACTATAGCTAACATATTAAGTACGGTATAGCTGACTGAATTACTGTGCACTACCTTTAAGTGACATTGAATTTCGCATAAAGGGAAAGCAGTGTGAATTTATTGAAAATTTCGTTAAACTATCTTCATTATCTAAAAATAGCAAATAAAGCCTTTGTGCAACAATATTAAAAAGCAGAAAAACCAACGTTTAAAATGCACAAATAATATATGAAATATATTATTTGTGCATTTTAAACGTTGGTTTTTCTGCTTTTTAATATCTTCATTATCGTTACAGATCTCAAAAAATGTCTGAGTTCCACTTGAAGTCTTATCTATACTAATACGTATTATAAAGAAAAAACGTTTGTTTGTTAGTTTGTGTGTTTGTAGGGAGTAATTTCTGGAACTATCGAACCAGTTTCAAAAGTACTGGTAAGAAATTGATGGTGACAATCCTTGTTTCAACATAGGCTATATTTTATGCCGGTGACACTATCCCCAAGGGAGTGCAGGAGCAAATCACGTTCTAAAAATGCGATATTTGTGTTATTGACGGTCGTAAAAACTTCAAATTTGGCATCGTAGTTACTTATAAGATGTAAATGCTCTTTATGAACTGTTTGTAAAAAAATCGAAATTTAAAAGGGTTAAAAATGTGCGAAAAGAGTTCTAAAAACTTTCTAAATTATGATTTTTATGGAATGGTTAAAGATAGAAACTTGAAATTTGGCGTGGAAGGTACGAATAAGATGTAAATGATTTTTACGGCCAGTTTCTAAAATTCCAAATTTTAAAGGGTGAAATGAGCAAAAAGCGTTCTAACCCAGCAAAGAAAGAAACAGTAGGCCATCAGCTGGAAAAAAGATGGCAGCCAGCACTGCCATCAGCGGTAAAGTGTAATGGTGCCATTATTTAAACTTGTAAAAAAGTGTCCGTGCGGAATGCAGCTGGCCCATCAGTAATGGCCAACAGCAGGCCAGCATTGGTGCCATCACATTACTTATATCCGGCACTTTTCCTGCAGTGCTAGCACCTATCACACTGCTATTCCTTTTCTGGCCCAGCACTTTCCCTTACAAAAATTTCTTATAGAATTCTATAAAAAAACAAAGTATTATGGCTCTTTTTTCTATAAGCTTGTTTCACCAAGAGCTATAGAAATATCTGTAAAAGTGTCCGTCTAAAATAGAAATGTCTATTGAAATATTTGAAATTGCAGCGGTTTCCATGTGGTCACCCTCCCAAGTACTAACCGCGCTCGGTTCTGTTTGGTTTTCGTGATCGGACATGAACAAGCACTCTCAGCGTATGCTACGACCGCTCGTAGTTTCAAGCTCTCATTACACTATTTCAAGTTTGTTTCTTTTGTGATTTACGTTCCAAATAATTAAACTGGTATAAATATTTTTGTATTGTATAGAAATCCTATATATTTTATACACTTTTTTTATTATTGATTCTGAACTGTGTAAATTATGAAAACCGAAATCCTTTGTAACTTAGTAAAAACAGATTTAAGGAGAGAAAAAAAGTGCGTTGAAATAAAGAATTTATTTATTTATTTATTTTGTTGGTGGCAGTGGTGCTATATTATTTACAGTTTAAAAAAAAAAAAGCTTCACAGCTTAAATTGTGTTGAGATATTCATTTCAGATTTGTGTTTAAATACTCAATTTCTTCGATATTCACAACGCCACCTAGCGTAAGGGTTCCCAGCAATAATACTGCAAAAGTTCGTGCACTTCCATGTAGTGGTGTGCCAGCGCATGAGATAAAACGGAAGCCCACCAGAATTTTATCTGATGATTTCCAACAGCAAAGTTGACTGAAACTGTCCAGCAGTGGTCATGCAGTGGTAGACCATTAGCCAGTACTTCTCCATCATTGCCAGCACCTATCTTGCTGCTGGCCAGCAATTTCCTCTTTGCTGGGAAAAATATTCTGAATCAGATTTTTATGAAATCTCAGGAAATACCAAACCGATTTCAAACGTAATGATTGCAAATTGATGGTAACAGTCCCAGCTCGAATATAGGCTATATTTTATGCAGGTGCCACTACCACAAGGGGGTTGCAAAAGAAAAAAAGTCCTTCCGGCCAGTGCCGGGAGGAAGAGGTAGCTTTCATATTCCTTATTTTAAAAAAGCCATATTATTCAAACACACGAAGCTCAATTAAGTGGAAACCGAATGTAGGAGATTCAATACTAATTTTTATCAATACTAAATCATTATGAATGAGAATTTTGCGAAATTAGTCAGCTTTATCCAAGCTGCTTTTATTTAAAGTCACTTATATTTGGCTGAAAAATTCGGCGATTTCTTAAAGTGCCTGCCATTTTAAGACAACATGGTAGATGAGGTTAACCAGTGAACTTGGTCGAGACCTTAGTAATTGCTGTGCACATGCTCACTCATATCGGAATCGGTTGATATATACGAGTGCTTTCGCAGGCAAAAAATCCGATTTTTCAAAATGTCACCCACTTTAGAAATTGAAACTGCTATATCTGAGCCATTTTTTAAGATAAAGACAAATAAAAAATGCTCCTGAATCCTTATATCAAGGTCAAATACTTAAGAAAGAAACCTTTTTCAATTTATAATTTTTTTTAATTTAATGGCCGCCATTTTGAAACAAGATGGTTGATGAAGCTGGCCAGCGACCTTGGTCGAGATATTGATGCATACTATCCACATGCCTTCTTCCATCGAAATAGGCGAATACGTGTGGTATCGCGTGACAAATACAAGATCGTTTCAAAGTGTTAGCCATGATAGAAATTCAAAGTGCTATAATTCAACCACTTTTTAAGATATAAACAAAAGAACAAATTTTCAGAAACAAAAACTGCTCCAGAATCTTTGTATCAAGGCCAAACACATAAAAAAAAATCTTTTTCATTTTCCAATTTTTTAATACCTCATTTTAAATTTTAAATTACATTTTTTTTTTTAAATGGCAACCCTTTTGAAATAAGATGGCGAATGAAGCTGGCCAACGAACTCGGTCGAAACATTGGTATGTACTATGTACAGACCAAGTTACATTCAAATCGGTTCATAAATACGCCTGTTATCGCGTGACAAAAATCAGGTCGTTTTAAAATGTCAGCCACAATAGAAATTCAAAATGTTATAACTCAGCCATTTTTTTAGATGTAGACGAAACAAAACCTGTTCCGGAATCTTTGTATTAAGGTCAAACACATACAAAAAATATCTTTTTCATTTTCCAATTTTTTGGTATCTCATTTTAAATTAATTTTTTTTTAATTTTTTTTAAATGGCCGCCATTTTGAAACAAGATGGCGAATGAAGCTGGCCAACGAACTCGGTTGAGTTATTTGTATGTACTATGTACACACCAAGGTACATCCAAATCGGTTCATAAATACGTCTGTTATCACGGGGCAAAAATCAGGAAGTTTCAAAATGTCAGCCACGCTAGAAATTCAAAATGCTATAACTCAGCCATTTTTTAAGATATAGACGAAACAAAAACTGCTCCCGAATCTTTTTATCAAGGTCAAACACATAAGAAAAAAATATATTTTCAATTTTTTGGTACCACATTTCAAATTTAAATTTTTCTTCAAATTTTAAATGACCGCCATTTTTAAACAAGATGGCGGATGAAGCTGGCCAACGAACTCGTTCGAGACATTGGTCTGTACTATGTATAAACGAAGTTACATCCAAATCGGTTCATAAATACGCCTTTTATCGCGTGACAAAATTCAGGACGTTTCAAAATGTCAGCTTCTCTAGAAATTCAAAATGCTATAACTCAGCCATTTTTTAAGATATAGACGAAACAAAAACTGCTACGGAGTCTTTGTATAAAGGTCAAACACATAAGAAAAAATATTTTTCCATTTTTAATTTTTTGGTACCACATTTCAAATTTTAAATTTAAAAAAAATTTAAATGGCCGCCATTTTGAAACAAAATGGCGGATGAAGCTGGCCAACGAACTCGGTCGAGACATTGGTATGTACTATGTACACACCGAATTACATCCAAATCGGTTCATAAATACGAGAGTTACAGTGTGACATATGTCAGATATATATATATATATATATATATATATATATATATTGATATATATATAATATATATATATATATCAATTTTGAACGGAGGGTGGTTTCGGGATCTGGGGGTCATGATCGATGAAAATATACCAAACTTTTTTGAAATCGCTTTCCTCCGAACGGCTGCAATAGGTAGCTTTTTGTAAAGAAAGCTACCTAAAAAGCTCTAAAATTGCGATTTTTGCGATACTGAAGGGGCTAGAAACTATAAATTTGGCATGGTAGTTATAAGATGTAAATGCTCTATAAGAATAGTTTTTAAGAAAATCTATATTTAAAAGAGTGAAATGAGCGAAAAACTATCTGAATTTCGATTTCTATGGATTTGTTAAAGATAGAAAGTTAAAATTTGGCATTGTAGATATTAGGTAGCTTTCATTACAAAAAGCTACCTATTGCAGCCGTTCGGAGGAAAGCGATTTAAAAAAATTTTGGTATTTTTTCATCGATCATGACCCCCAGACCCCGAAACCACCCTCCGTTCAAAAGTTGATATATATATATATATATATATCCATATATATATATATATATATATATATATATATATCTGACCTTTGTCATACTGAAACTCTCGAATTTATGAACCGATTTGGATGTAACTTCGTTTGTACATAGTACATGCCAATGTCTCGACCGAGTTCGTTGGCCAGCTTCATCCGCCATATTGTTTAAAAATGGCAGCCATTTAAATTTTTAAGAAAAATTTAAATTTGAAATGTAGTACCAAAAAATTGAAAATTGAAAAAATATTTTTTTTTATGTATTTGACCTTGATACAAAGATTCGGGAGCAGTTTTTGTTTCGTCTATATCTCAAAAAATGGCTGAGTTATAGCATTTTGAATTTCTAGCGTGGCTGACATTTTGAAACGTCCTGATATTTGTCACGTGATAACAGGCGTATTTATGAACCGATTTGGATGTACTTTGGTGTGTACATAGTACATACAAATATCTCGACCGAGTTCGTTGGCCAGCTTCATCCGCCATCTTGTTTCAAAATGGAGGCCATTTAAAAAAATTTAAAAAATTTAAAATTTAAAATGAGATACCAAAATATTAGAAAATGAAAAAGATTTTTTTTTATGTGTTTGACCTTAATACAAAGATCCCGGAACAGTTTTTGTTTCGTCTATTTCTAAAAAAATGGCTGAGTTATAGCGTTTTGAATTTCTATTGTGGCTGACATTTTAAAACGACCTGATTTTTGTCACGCGATAACAAGCGTATTTATGAACCGATTTCGATGTTACTTGGTCTGTACATAGTAGATACCAATGTCTCGACCGAGTTCGTTGGCCAGCTTCATTCGCCATCTTGTTTCAAAAGGGTTGCCATTTTAAAAAAATGTAATTTAAAATTTAAAATGAGGTATTAAAAAATTGGAAAATGAAAAAGATTTTTTTTTATGTGTTTGGCCTTGATACAAAGATTCTGGAGCAGTTTTTGTTTCTGAAAATTTGTTCTTTTGTTTATATCTTAAAAAATGGTTGAATTATAGCACTTTGAATTTCTAGTATGGCTAACATTTTGAAACGATCTTGTATTTGTCACGCGATAACACACGTATTCGCCTATTTCCATGTGAGAAAGGATGTGGATAGTATACATCAACATCTCGGCCAAATATAAGTTACTTTAAATAAAAGCAGCTTGGATAAAGCTGACTAATTTCGTGAAATTCTCATTCATAATGATTTAGTATTGATAAAAATTAGTATTGAATCTCCTATATTCGGTTTCCCCTAAATTGAGCTTCGTGTGTTTGAATAATATAAGTTGGCTTTTTTAAAATAAGGTATTTGAAAGCTACCTCTTCCTCCCGGCACTGGCCGGAAGGACTTTTTATAAGATGTAAATGCTCTCTAAGAACAGTTTTTAAAATATTCAACATGTAAAGGGCTAAAATGAGCGGAAAGCATTCTTAAAACTTTCTAAATTACGATTTTTGTGGGATCTCGGGAAATACAAAACCGATTTCAAAAATAATGTTGGCAAATTGATGGTGACAGTTTCTGTTCCAACATAAGCTATATTTTATTTTGGGGGTGGTAAATCGTTACACTTGAAGCTTGGAATATATCTTGATGGTTACTTTTAAGATGTAAATACTTGCTAAGAATGATTTCTAAAAAATTCAAAACTTCAAATGAAAACCAAAATGAGCGTAAAAGCTTCAAATTACATTCTAAATTATTTACAATTAGTTTTAATTGTTCTTACTAAATTAAGTCACATTTTCGCCTAATGTTGTGTAATAATGAAGTTTAGTCAAACTGTGGCTTAGTTAGTAACTTTTGAATTATAGCAGTATAATTTCGTGTAATAAAAATAGGCTCACAAATATTACTATTTAGACATATTTCAATTATCACGCGAGTAAATCTGAGGGTTTTACTAGTACCTTACTTTTTTCGCTGGATAAATGGATTGTTTGTGTGTAAGATATAGAGAGTAATTTTTATTAATTCTAAGAAAAGATTTCACATTTAATGTCTGTCTTTTGAAAATCCTGCTCACGGTCATGTATCTATACGTCAATGCAATTGCAATCGGTGATTCTTTCCTACGGGGAACGTGATTCTTTCCTACAGTATCTTCCCGAGGTCAAGACCTCCTTGGGAAAATTTCAAGTTGCCATTACCAACTAATAAACTACAATCTTTAAATTTATGTTCCCCAATCCTGAAACAAATGGTTCAAGGGTTGCACACACTGATTGGACACTGGTTGGACACACTGATTGCAATAATCTGTAAAATCACAATAAAAAACAGTTTTTTATGTTAGTATTTTTATAGTACTGTTTTTGTATTTCTTACTTTTTCAAAGTTTTTATGCACATAACTTTATCTCAAAGATAACTGAGAGCAAAAATACAAAAAGGGCGTTTGAAACTGTGAGAAATCTAGAAAGCATGTCTTTTACGTTTTTCTCTCTAATTTAAATTCCAGATGCTCCATTATGGTATCGAACATGGAACATAGACATAGACAGAAATGCAATTAAAAAACTTTTGTCCAGTGTATAATACTCAAAGTTTCGTGCGGCAGGAAATGACCACTCTTTTAGCTTAAGACGTCTCGAAAATGTGACAGCTGCTTTTTTTCAAAACAAATGACCAGTTTTCACAAAACTAATGTGCGTAATGTGCGTTTTCAGAGTTTTAAATACAATATTCGCCGTTTACATAAATCCCTTTTGTTGAGTAGAATCAGGAGTGATTTTGAGTAAAAAAAAAAAAATCTGAAATTCATAGCAAATTTTCTGAAAAGTTACAGCAGAGGGGGAGAAGGAGGGAGGGGAAATTCCACTCCCGGCGCTAACTATGCGTTTTTTCCGCAGCCTTTTGAAGAAATTCGCGTTTTTTCGCAATCTCTTAACGAAATTTGCGTTTTTTCGTGATCCCTTGACGAAATTTGCGAGTTTTTCCGCGATCCCTTGGAGAAATTTGCTGTTTTTTTTTTTTTCGCGATCGTTTGACAAAATATGTGGGTTTTTCGCGATCTTTTGACAAAATTTGTGGTGTTTTTCGGGATCTTTTGACAAAATTTGTGGTGTTTTTCGGGATCTTTTGACAAAATTTGTGGTGTTTTCGCGATTCTTGGACAAAATTTGCGTTTTTCTCGCTATCCTTTGACGAAATTCGATATTTTTCTGCAAACGATTGACAAAATTTATTTTTTTCGGCGACCATTTCTCAAAATTCGCGATATTTTTTATGTCCGAATTTTCAGATTGATGACCGATTTTTTTTTAATTTTCGGAAAATTTGGAACAAAATCACCCCTAAGTAGAATTTTATTCCACAAAGCCGCGGATTCCGAATAAGCCAAAAAGTTTTAGTATTAACCTTGGTTTTGATTCATTAAAGCGGCTAATTTTCTCAACTACTGATTCATATAAGCGGCAATCATACTAATTACTTTAGCTCTGGGAAGGGTTTTAACCCCCAACACCCCCCCCCCCCCCTTCGCTGCGCCAGTGAGTAATTTATTGGGTCAAGGATATTTCAAATGCGTTGATTTTGAAATTGAGAGAAATCCACTTTGAAAAGAATTATTTTTTTTATGTTGCAGAATATTAACAAGCCTAGTCAGAATTTAGCAGTTCTACTACAACTGTTCTAAATCGGCAACATTAGTAGAACATTGTTTTACCATAATTTATAATTATATGCATACAACTTATTACTGAATATTTTTTTCCACTTTTTCCTATAAAATTAAGTTTATTTTTTGTTTTATTGTAACTTTTCTGAAGAAGAATGAAATATCGAAATAAAATAAATAAGTAAATAAAATAAAATAAAATATTCATTTATTTTTTTTTTCTTTTTGTTATTACGTACAATTATATTCCATTCAAAGAAAATCAACGTTTTCAACAAATCATTGCTTTTGAAAGTGAGTTAAGTCCATTGGCGCACACCAAAACTGTGGTAAATAAAATATAAGTGAATAAAATTAAATTTATTTTTTGTTTTGTTGTAACTTTTCTAGAGAAGAATGAAATATTGAAATAAAATAAATAAGTAAATAAAATAAAATATTCTTTTTTATTTATTAATTTGTTCTTGTTATTACGTATATGTTATTACGTATATTGTTATTACGTATAGTGATGCAGATATGCATCACTATGCATTTAAGGGTTAATTTGTATACAGATAAAAGAAAATCTACCAGAAAAGTTGCTGAAATGTTGCATTTAAAGGAACTGGCAGGGCTGCTACTGGCGACTATTTCTATATTTTATTCGCACCACTTTTTAAAAAATATATTTTTTACAGTATATTTCTCTTGCACATGTTGTCAAAGTGTATGTAAAAGATTTCTGTTTTGAGAAAGTGGTGCGAGATGGAATTAAAAAATATAGTCACCAGTGGCAGCCCTGAACTGGCAACATTTTATTCGGTGGAACGTGATCCAGTACATAATAGAGTTCAAAATCAAGGAATATCAAGCAGACCAGTATAATTGACTCCTTGGTAAAAGTGTATTTTTATTAGAAATACTTTCTTTCAAATCCAAATGTAGTGTTATAGCATATTTTACACGCTGTACAGAGAAATATTCATCCAGAAAATATCGAAAGAATGGTACAATCTGTTGAAATGTACGGAGACATTGACTATAATGTTTTTACGTCAATGTTCCACTATTGAAAATAAGTTGTTTCGAGAGTTTTTATTTTGGAATGCTCTGCATCTTTATCTTCATATGTAAATGAAACATGATAAATTTGTTTTAAAAAAGTTTATTTACAATGACGCATTCATTTTTTTTTTTTTGTTGTTGTTGTTGTTGTTTTTTAGAAAGTCACAAATTGTAGTCTTCTGTTATTTTTTTTAGATTTTTTTTTTGTTGTTGTTGTTTGATTTGTTAAAGGGCAGTTGGAAGTCAAATTCGTGAAAAAAGTCGTGTTTTTATTTTTTTTAATATTTGGAATTCTTTTTTTTAATCTTTTTTTAAGCATTAGTCCTCCCCCTCCCCCCCCCCCCCCCTTTCGAATGGTTACTTTTGTTTCTGCGACAACAAGAAGTTAAAATTTTTAAGTAATTCAGTTTGTTTACATCATACATAAACTTTGCATGCGTAAAGTTTAAACCAAATTTTCTCAAATTAATGCTTTTTTAACTTTGATGTACCTTTTTAATGAAACTACTACATATTATTGTTTGCAATCTTACCAGAATATTTCACACATATCCCCGATCAATCTGAAGTGAACTTTTGTTAAACATTTGTAAAAAAAAGTTTTTCTTTGGAAAAATGCAAGTTTTTTGTTATTTAAAAGTGTTTTAATTCCAGATTGTTTTTAAATAACTAAAGAATATATGTTTATAAAGTTGACTTCCTTTATTAGGAATTATTCATATTATGTATATAAAAAATTTTCAAGTGAATATCTTTGGTAGTTTCTGAGAAAGGCTACATTCAGTAAACATGGTAGGTATAGGGACTTCCAACTGATAATTTATACATTATGTCCTTTTACCATTATTTTTTTTATAACAATGTATTCCACATAGTTAATTAAGTTAAAATGGAAGCTTAGAGGCATTTAGTCTTGGATTATAACAATATATATTTCTAATAAAATACATTTTAACCTGGTAGTCAATTGTAATGGTCTGCCTGATATTTCCTGATTTAGAACTCTATAATGTACTGGATGCCATTTAAACATGTCAAAGACTGACAGAGTTCCTTTAGAGTAGAAAGATTTCAGTAAGTTTACTGATAGATTTTTTGTGTCTCACTGTAAGTAATATTTTTCGAAAAAATCGAGAGAAATGTCTATCTTAGAAGCATCCATAAAAATAAAATATAAAACATCCTATATTTAAAAAAAAGAAAAAATGAACAGACGATTCTTTTGATACCAAAAAATATAATGCATTTTATTTTTGTATGCATGTTAAACGAGTGTTTCTTAAACCCAAAGGGTTACACTGTCTCTTATGACATAATTTTCTATCTTTTTTCAAACAAATTGTAATTTTATAAGTCAAATCTTTTTTTACATATTTCAGAAAAAAAAATAACAAACAATGATGAAGTTGTAAGCAATTTATTATAACAACATAAATCATTATAAGTTATTACAGTGCATTTTAATTATGGGATAATTCTGGATTTTCTAAATTCGCTCAATTTGACGAACTATTGTATTTTTTTCGTCCTTTTTAAAATCCGCATGTATATGGCCGTATATGCATAATGTATCCGTTATATATGCTGTCCCCACAAAAAAAAAAGAAGAAAAAAAAAGCTTTTACAGGAGTATGAAATAGCTTTGTCGTAAAAATATTTATTCTACGACATTGAAGTTATGATTTTTTTTTTTTTCAATCCCCTGTAGTACACAGAAGTTCCAGAGTTTCGAATTTGCACTAATCATAGTTTGAATTTTCATTTACCAATAAAACTTATGTATCCTTAATTACAGTTGATTAATTAACTTTGGAGGTTCTGATACCTAAAAACCAAGTTTAACGTTAAACTTTTAACAATATTTTGTAAAATGTTATAATTTAGCAACATAATTCAAACCACAGACGGCTGCTTAATTTTCTGTTAAAGCTAATTTCAATGCTTGGACAACATAAAAATAAAATGAAGATTTTTAAATCTCTATTAAATTCTCATATCAAAGATACACTGTTAGAAATTATGTTAATAAAAGTAATTTTGTAAGAAACAAATTGTACAAATTAGCTTTTAAGTTTAAATATTTTAATATTATGAAAAAAACTTTTTAGAAGCCAATTTGTATCAAACATTTAATAAAGTCTTAATAACAATTAACGCACTTAATTAATTGGGGCGAGGAATATAAGATTCAAATTTTCTATGTCAGTATTGAATTCAAACATTTTTCTCCAAGATAGAACTTTTTAGCAGGGACAATATGGAGTTCCAGGGAGGGGAGTCCATGGGGGGGAGACATATTTAGTTGCTCCGAAGGGGTGGGGGGAGGGTGTCTTCCCCTGGCCACTCTCTGAATTCATCACTTTTCTACTTATTGGCAGTACCAGTACTGGGGAAAAGCAGGCGTTGCTGATTGGGCGCTTTCGAAATTCCGTAAGAGTTTTGGTTTGTATTAGTTCAACTTTCGTCATAGAGTTTTGGTTTGTGTTTGTTTTCGCTCAGCTTTCGTCATGATTTTAGTTCAGCTTTTGTGAGAGTTTTAGTTTGTGTTCGTATTCATATAAGTCTAGGTTCTATCTCTGATCCGTTATATTGTCGTTATACGTGTGGAGAGATACAAGCTTGGAGGCAAACTGATAATGTAAACGTCTTCTAAAGCTCCAGGTACTTTCGATCCTTATTTTAAATATGTTTATAATTTCTGGATATATATTTGTTTCAATTGTATATATATATATTATATGTGTATATTTTTATATCTAATTTTCAATTTCAATCGTACAATAATTGATTCTGGTAAAAGTTTATGAACTGAGTTTCTCATATTATCATTGATGCAGCGAATTATCAGTTTTAGAAATTTAAACTTTCCTAATAATAGCAATAAGTAGTTAACATTCAAAATGTCAAAATTAATTACATTTTTATTTGAAGTGAATAATTTAAAATAAAAACGTTTTTAGTACAAAATCCTGTTATACACTTGCTGTAACAGCATATGATTATATTACTGATAAGAAAACGATATCTAATTGAACTTTTAAAGCAATTATTGAACATTTTAGTAGTTTTCTATCATTTTTCCACACAGTCAATTTAATACATAATTTATGTCAATATTTACTTACAGTTCTGACTATGACTGTTTAATTCAAAAATGCTGCTGTTCCATTACCCTCTTTCAATTTTTATTTATTTTTATTATCAGTGGATTGAATTTAACGTTCTTGTTAATCGTGCATGCTCTACTTTTGCAGATTTGCAAAAAACTAGATTATATTGTAATGGTTTTAAAAGAATTTTTTGATATTTTAACTATTAGCTTATCTGACTATTGCTTATATTCATATAGAGCCTTACTCTATTTTATATTTGTACCGTGTATGTTTTGAATAAGATTGTTTTCTTTGTAATAGCAAAAATATCCTAACATGATTTTAACAATTTCATTAAGGCTGTTCTTAACTGCTCTGCTCAACAAGCGCAAAACGTTTTGACACATTTACAAATTCATTTTTTAACGGAAAGGTATAAAATTGGAAATCCTGGCCATGGAATCGATTTTTAATTGAACTGTTTTTTCCATTTTTGATCAATTAATTACCTATTGAGTTATAAGCGAATTTGATCACGTGACAAACACGTTTTTCGCCCGCTCTTGAGTGTTTTTTCGTCCTTCGCGCGGAAATTCGGTTAAAAACGCCCACTTTCACACTATTTTCTGAAAGATCTACTGCGTTTGCAAAAAAATGAAAAAAAACAGCTCAATGACATAATTTCTGAACAACACCACCAGCTAGTTTCATGCATTTTCGAAAAAAGGTAAATTAAAACTTATGTCAGTAAGTTGCCCTTTTGGATTTGAGAACACCCTTAAGTAGGGAATAGTTTTTAGACATAAAAAAAAAAAAACACTTGGCTGTAGCTTTCATGGACTCTGACATAAAAGGAAGGCTTATCTCTCACCTAGATTTTGAAATTGTAGTTACATTTTATATATCTTCGGTAATTTTGAAAAACAAATTAGGATGACTTAAAATTAAACATTAAAGGGGAGTAAATGAGGGTATGAATGTAAGGGCAGTAAGGAGAGTATGATTGAGAGTAAATGTGTTCATATTTATTACAATACGGTAATACTGTATATATAGTTCAATACATAATTTGGTAAATTTATATTTATCTAATTATAAATTTAATCTTATTATATAAAGTAAATTTGTATGCAACTTATACGAAAACTACCACCAAAAACAATTCACCCCCCCCCCTTTTCCCCTTGGATTTCGTCCTACCGGCCCCTACAACAACTTCTTTTACTTTAACAATTGACCATAGTCACCTATTGCGTCTCTAACACATATTCTATTTAAAAAGGAAGAAAAAAGGTTTGTTTCATACTTATGATTCTTTTTTTTTTAATTATTGGATGGGCTTCAGAAAAGTTTCATTCTTTATCATTTAGTTGAATGTTTTAGTGGATTGATCTGATGAAACAAAGCTCGTACCTCTTTTTACTACCTTAATCTATTGATGTTATACCATATATAATATGCCTAGTAGAAGTTAGGAGCGAATTCATATTGTCTGCATAAACATCTAGTTGTGCACGAGAATAGAACAAACGTTTCACATGCAATGTGAGATTTTTATTGTCGGGAATGTAAATATCATTGCTTGAATTCGTCAAAGAACTAGATTATTTAATTCTAGACTTATTTTTGTTAATAACGCTATTTTTCGCAACGTTTTTTGTATGTGTGTGTGAAAACTATTGACCCCCAAAAATCTCATGCATCGGTAAGTGTTTGCATATAAAAAATGCGCCGGACGTCATTAAATATGTTTCTGGGAGAAATTTTCTAATTTCAAAAATATTTTCTTTCTATATTAATAATTATCTTATTTCGCTTTATTTATATTTTGGGAAACTTTTCGCCCGATCGACATTTTGACTACATGTAGTCAAAATCTCAGAATATTGTCAATGTCGAATGCGCTAAACTGATTGGTCAGTTCACCTGATTACAATGCGCGAGCGATGCGCAGTATGACAAGAAATCCTAAAATAGCTTTGCGAAAATCTGTCTTTTATGTTTTTATTCTACACAGATGTTTAATTAGTTTCAATAGAAAGCTGTTTAAAATGTAAAGTTTAAGCAAACGAGAATAGGAATTAAAAGTATTGTAAAATTACTCTTCAAAAAATATAATTTTAGGTTTAAAAAAATATATTTCTCAAGTTGCGAAATAACGCAAATTGAGGAAGGATTAGCGAAACTATTGGACCCAACAGCAGAATTCATTGGTTTTAATTTGTTTTCAACAGAAAGGTAAAACATTTAATTAACTGTAAGCTATAATGACACATTTTTCTTTTCGAAAGTCATCTCCTTCCTTCAATCTGTTATCATATCTACATCCACGCTACATCCTAACCCCGAGATCCCGAGCTGTTTTTAAACATTTTTATCTTTCGTTTGGCAACTTTGAGTAGAACAGCTGCAGCAGAAAGTTTGATATGTCAAATTCAAATACCGCATGCAGGCAGGCGTAGGTAAGAGGTAAGGTACAAAATGATGTAAAATTTAATTTTCTTTGACATTTTATTGCATGTATCATTACTAACGTTAACTTTATTAAAGTAAGAGTTTGCATATTCGGAACGGAAAGTTTTTCGTTTCTGAAAATTTCGTTAGGACGATTTTTATTTCCCCCCTCATAGCAGCATAGCAATTATTAATAATTTTATGTATAAATGTAATAATTTTTTCTCTTATTTTCATAGTTTAATGTCAACCGTGGCTTTTTACAGAAATGTTTTTTGAGAATTGATTTGTTTTGGATAATTACTTTAGATCCTTGAAAGCTAAATTTCAGTATTTGCACAAGTGATTGATACAAAAGTATAATAAGCTTATTGTGATGTAATAAATTCGGGGAACCTTTCGTTTGGTGTACTCTTGGATTTTATGCAAAATTTGTGGTAATGCTTTTTAATATTTTTAAGTTCTAATCTCCAGAAAAAAATTGTTGAATTCTAATATTGGATATTATACTCTTACCGCTTTAAATATAACCTGGGAATGTATTGCCTGCTAGGAAAAAACTTACACTGCAGTCATTCATCCAGTGTTGGTTTTATGTTTACTGTTATTATGAAAAAGTGGTTTACAGCTAATTTACATTAAATTAGCCTAAGTTATTTTAATGTAATCATAAATGTTTTCTATTTTAAAAAAATTAATTTCTGTTAAATATTATCTTAAAGATTATTCAGTCTTTATAGCTGCTTGAAGGCCATTATTGAGAATGCGATAAATTAGAATTGGATGTTTTGAAACTGTTACTTAGATCCACATTACTATACATTTTAAATATGTGATTTGTCATTGTTTAATTAAATATTATCTTTAATTAAACAATGACTAATTACGATACATCAAAACAGAAGCATTCTTCCATATACTATTTACAATAAGTGCAATTATCCAATATAATACTTGGGAATGAATATTCATATTTATTTAGTAATCAGTTCATTCTGATAACTTATATAAATGATATATAGCGATTTTATAACTTATCCCAAATAAGTCCATATGAAGAGATTAAATCTGAGAATGTTCGATGTTGAAAGAATTTAAAAATATATGTACTTGAGATTTTTAGATACAATATGCAAGTGTAGAGATATAAGAATGGTAAATTGTTTTCAAAATCAAACTTGTTAAAATAAAGTATGGAGATACTTGTTGCGATTTACCAAGTTATTCATGCAAGTTTTATTCCTGATAAGGTTTTCAAAAGTGAGAAATGTTTATTGCATGACTATGTATGATTTTAAGTATTTAAGAAACACTTGGTACAAATCAACTGCCCTTAAAATTAGTTAGGTAATTTTCAATTCTGATTCTGACTGCAAATCACTAACAGCTCCATATGTTATTTCAGTATTATCTTAATTATTGAGAAATCTTTAAAATTAGTTGCATTTCAAAATATGCAGTTTAAAATTAAAATCTTTCACAGTATTAAAACAAATTTTGGTCAAAAGAAAAAAATGAGCCAGTAAAAGCCACTAATGTTTTGAAAACAATACAATGTAGTATCATTTCAAAAACTTTCTATAAATGTGTGTATGTGCAATGTTTAATATAATTGGATATTGATCGCTACAGATATTTAACTATTGGATTTTTTTTTTTTTTTTATATCATGCACTTGAAATTTACTCTTTTTCCTTCCTTTGCCTTAAATAATAGATCCTTAGCTTTATATTTGGTAACAGATGTATTATAATCCCCGTATCTGCCATTGGGGGTTTTTTTTCTTGCCGTGAATTAAAAATTCTTTTTTGATAGTTATATTTTAGTTTTCAATATTATATTAATCTTACAATATTTAATCATTGGCGACATTTACTACTTGGCAAATATCGTTATTTTTTCTTCAGAAATAAATTGAACTGTGTTCAGTCATATTATAAAGAATTGCATATTAAAATACAAACGAAATGATATAAAACTAAAGATTCTTTAATTTTGCCCCTACATCTGCGATGATGTGCAGATTTGAGGGAGTCTACTGTATTATGAGTAATGATGGGTAAATTAGCCCTTAACCGGAAACGTGAAAATCCCGTGCACAAACAGAACGCTTAATAATTTACTAAATAGTGAGCTTAAGCATTTAATCTTTAATAGTAATACATTTACAGGACCAATTTTTAATATAACAGCATAAAAATAAGTTTGGAATGTCAGACAGAGAAAATATTAAGGGCAGACATGTTGACGCAAACATCTCAGACATACGTTTCCGGTTAAGATTAAGGAAAGCTGCTGTGGAAATTAAAAGAAATGAAATTCTTAAATTTTATTAGTGACAGCATTTTCGTTTTGTAAATATCTCTGATTTGTTCTTTTTGTATTTTATAGCTTCTAAGAAAATATAACTGAGAAAAACTTTTGGAGGGGGAAAGTTTTCCCAGAAAGTTTTTTTCTCTACCAGTTCTAAAATTTCTAGAAATTTTACATCATTAGTACCATAGCAACCTTTAAAATATGGTCTACAGCTAGAAGTAGCTGGCTACATGACATGTTATAAAAAAGTGTCTGCTCATTTTGATGTTTACATTTTTAAGCAAAACTTGCCTGACTGTATCAAATGTAATTTTTTTTCCCCTGTGAATTTGAGTTTTAGTAAATGTTGCCAGTTTGCCTACATAAATCCAAAAGTAGAACTTGTTTCTGTACAATCTTATTTTTGATTCAGTAATTATTTTTTAAAAATGGGCATGAGGATTAGAATCAACTAAGTAATTTTAATGTCTACAAAAGCATTTAATATATGAAGTATTTGGTCTACATCAGGTATAGGTGAAAATTGGCGCTCGCCACGTGGCGATTAAAAAATCGGCCATCGGTCGCCACTCGCCAAGTGGCGATAAAAAATCTGTTATCGATCGCTAAGTGAAATATAGCTTTTTTCATAGAAATATGCATCTCTACTTTGATTACATCTAATTAGCAAACTGCTTAATTCTATTTCCTACCGGATGCAAGCAGATTACAATGATTTAGCTGTATTTTCAATATTTTGGCTTTTTGCCATTGCCCTTCAGTTGGATTATTTTTTCAAGAAATACAGTTTTATTCTGCAAAATATATTCATCAGCTTTGATTCCACATGCATTTCAAATAATTTATTCCTTTTTTTTTCCCCCACCGGATGCAAACGTGTTTTAAGAACATTGCAGTATTTTCAATATTTCAACTCCTGCCACATGCTCACCAGCTTATATTTCAGCCGCATGTAATGTGTGTAGTATGTTAATAACACATTTACTTATTAAATAAAATCCAAATAACATTTTATTGGGTTTTATTAGATTATTTTTTTTATTGTATACACCTAACTGTTGGAATTTTGATTTAGTTATTTTTTATATAAAGAAAGTAATAGTAATTTGATTGATAATAGTGTTTACGAACATATACAAATAATCTAAAAATATATTCTAAAAAAATCCATATGATAACAGATTTTGTGGTTTTAAAGTAATTTTCTTGAATTTTGACAGCTTCCCTATTCTTATCATGAATAGTTGGCTGGTATAAAACTGACTTATAAAAAAATTACGTATATATACGACAATTATAGTTTATGTAGATGTCAAGAAAATTTGAAACATTATAGTGGCCACTAACTTTAAAAAGTGGCCACTAATCAAACTGAGTCTACCGGCCACTGGCTACTAACTCAATTTCCCAGTTTTCACCTGTAACATCAGGGCATGAAATTTCATTTGAAAAGGTACTAGCCAGACTAAAATTTTTGCTCGCCACTATTTTACATTCATTCAGACAGCAAAGTTGGCCACCACATCTGCCAGAAAATGAATTACTTATGACGAACTGAATTTAAATTGACCATTGTTAGGAGCTGCCTGCTAAATCCAGAATATTTTACATTCATAAAAACTATGAAATTTTTTTAAAATGTTAACAGATGTAATATGAACTTTCTAGTGACTGAAATCATAAAAGAATGTAGAAATTGAAAAATCAAAACATATTTAATGCAAAATAAAAAAAAAAAAATAACTCAAAATAAGGTTGACATAAGGTTTCACTGGTTACAGAAATTGTCACATACCACTAAAAAGTCATGAAAGAAAGTTTCTGTACTTTTAGAACTTCATGTTTGTATAGTGCTATCTTTCTGCATTGAAATATCACATGGCAAATGCAGCTGTAGGGTAAAACTCTGTCAGAGTGGGTCCATTAATAGAAATTTTGAGCAAATCATCCAGTGTCTGTCTTCAGAAAGATCTTGTACGCAGTTTTGAGACTGTTGTGACAGCTGAAGCCTCTCACACGAAGCTGTGCTCATTGGGAGAACACCACAAAATGTTAGAATCTGGAACAAATTGGGGAATCTTGCTGAACACTTTTCAGCGTAAAACTTCTCCAACATATTTCAGTGTTATTGAAGGGGACAAACTTGAATTCTGCGCACTCTGCAAATACAATATCCACTTTCTCATGAAAGAGACTTGAGTTAAAATACAATCGAACCTCGTTAACATGAACCTCAAGGGGAATCAAAATTTTGTTCATGTTAACAGTAATTCGTGTTATCAGTATCAAATCTGTGTTCGTTTTTACAGGGGGCTGTAAAAACAATTCATGTTAAAAGTAATTCATGTTAAGCGTGTTCATGTTAACGAGGTTTGACTGTACATGAGTTTCTTTATTTCTTCTTTCGCAAATTCAAGAATTTTTTCTTTGGGAGGTCAACCCAAAGTGTCAAAAGCATGCAGAGATGTTAACACATAGATTTCAGTCTTTCTGTGATGTATCTTTGTATGTTTAATATCTCTCTTAGTCTGAAACTCTTGCTCCCCATTTTTAATATTTGTCAGTTGCACATCTTTGATTATTCCCGAGATGGATAGTTGGTCCAAAAACTCCTGTTTGCTTGATTCAACATTAGATTCAAGATCTGTCGGAACTGAGAAGCAATGTTCAACTTTTATTTCAAAGATAAAATGACAAGTTCCATGTTTTGTAATGCCACACTTAAAGGGTTCAATTTCCTGTAGAAATCCAAGAGAAAGTACAGAACTTTAAGAAATTTATAATCTTTCAAACTTTTCAGCAAACCCTTAGCTTTAGCACTATCATTGTCTTTTCCATTGGCGATGATGGGGAAGTGTGCGATGCTGCATTTTTTCTTCTTTTGGAAAATAAATGCCATCACTTAATTTTAAAACACTTCTGTGTGTCGCTGAATTCATGCACGATATTATGAGTATGTAGTATAGTTTGATTTGAAGCGCAACATTTTAAAAGACGAAACGTACTCGCCAAACTTAAATATTTGCTCGCCGCTGGCGAGTGGAAATTTCGCCCCCTGGTCTACATATACCTTCTATTACGGCATTGCAGTAATTCTAAAATTTAACACTTGTAGCATACAGCATGTTTTATTAATTTAAATAGTCAAATTTTGATATGCTCAAATGTCCATAGTTACAAAAACTGCAGCCAAACTCATGAAAGGATGAAACACCCAATTAAACCTCCTATCCCAGCCTCCCCCCTCCCCAAAAAAAAGAATAAATAAAATGAACCCAGAAGCAGAATTTTCTGCGTCAGTCTGCAGCAAACAAAAATTTATCTGTGACCCAATAAGCCTACTATCATAAGAAATAACAGAAACACTTAAAGTAAGCAAAATTTCCATTTATAAAGAATATATATAATATAAGGATGTAACAAATACCATAAATCTAGAGACTTAAAGCAAATTTCAGCTATTATTTAAGCCCAGCATTTATTTTTAAGTTGGTGGATTAATCTGCAAGGTTTAAAATAATCTGCAGTGCCCGCTTCCGTGCTGCACTGTTTCTGCTACTGGGAAAATGAAATACAAACTAAATTTGAAAAGAGCCTTTCAATTGGTTTAACATCAGGGCCCAATTAACCTCTGAAGCTACGGGAAGCATCAGTGTCATTTCAGGGCCCCTCTTTCATTTGAGAACAGTTTTCTAAATTCAACATACCCGGAAACTTCTCGATTTTGATTGGTTGGACGATAATATTGCCTGATAAACTGGCGACTTTGGTTGTTTGGACAAACTCAGGAATTGTGATCGTGTAGTTGAAACTGGTCTACTGTATCAAAAATGTATGCGTTATGGAATGTATTTTAAAGAAACTTTTAAAAATATATAGTATATATATAAATGAATTAATAATTTGAAAAGGAATTAGAATTTTCAAATAGTATTAATTCAATATAAAATTTGGGGGACCCCTGTTTTCTCAATTTCGGACCCCTTCAAAATTTTCTAAGGAAAGCATGTACTTCTTGTGCTTATTCGGTAATCGGGGCCTGTTTAACATTAGTTTGCAATGATTTTAGTGTTGCTAGCTTAGGGTCTTAATCTTAAAATAAAATACATAGATTATAAAATTTAACTTATGCTGAGGGAGGAGGGTAAAGGGCAAAACTGGGAAATTTCATTACTGGCCAGTGGCCAGTAGTACCAGTTTAAGTGGCCACTTTCTTTAAACTAGTGGCCACTTTATTTAAAAATACTAAACAGTAAACTTGGTTAAAATTTCTATTGGTATTAATCTAAAATTGAATAGCACATATAAATATGCAAATATAAACATATTGCAACCAGGAAAAAATAGAATAACATGGTGGAATGCAAAAAAATTTTACTCTCTCCTTGTAAGAAAGTGGCCATAAGGCGGCTGCTGACAGCCAATATTTTAGTATCCACTTTTTCTCCCGGTAGCAGAAAGTTCAAGACAGGAGACGGGTGTCGCAGATTTTCTTTTATCTTTTTGCAGATTCTTTTTCTTTGAACCTTTTATTTTACTTTATTATGTTTAGTTCTTTTGTTCTTTATTGCTTAATACAAAAACTTAAGATTATTATTAATAAAAAATTATTATAAATTGCATAAAACGCTACAGGTAAGTGATTGTTTGATTAACGCTTCAATTGTAAAATTTTACCTGCAGATTATTTCTTGTTCTTGAAATATCTGTCGCAGACACTTGCGGAATTTTCTGCTACTGGGCTTTTTCTCATTCACTGGGCCGGTGGCTCTTGCTAATTTTGCCGTTTAGGGGGAGGGGGCAAAGAACAGTTGTGAAATCATGTGTTCACATGGGAAGTGAAGTCTTGCAACTAAAGAAAATGAAGTTATGAATGTAAATTGTCATAATAGATAAATATCAATTCCGATGTTAAAATAGAAACTCTCAACCTACTAAATTTTTTTTATGCTTTGTGGCCTGGAAATTTCTAAGACATAATGCAGCTTGGTATAAATGCTGAAATATTTTTTCCCTTCATAAAGTTGAAAGAACTTTTTTGATCTAGGAATTAAAAATTATCAAATGTCCATTGCGCAGTATGTGTACCTTTTTAACTTTTGAACATTTAACTATAAACTAGTTTTTTGAGTATCTATATAAAGTGTAAAATTCATTTGATACTTACACATTTTTGTACTTCATATTTTGTGTAGTTGGAATTGTCTTTTCCTTGTAAGGCAAGTTCATACAATCTTTATTTTAATGTCATAGCAGTCCTTAATTTAATGAATAAATTTCTCATTTGTGATAAATTTATTGAATCTGAATTTGTGTGTGCACTTATTTACTAGCTGTATTTCGATAACATAATTATAGGGGAGAGTGAGGAGGAATGGGACACTTTTTACAAAAAATAAGAAAATCAACTTTGTTTGACACAAAAATTTCAATTTATAGAATATACAAAATGAAACGCTTTCTAATGTCCTTGAACAATATACAAATATAATTTGCAGAGACATTTTTTTTTAAATTAATGAAATTATAAGTTTCAAAATGTGTCTCATACCTCCCTACTAACAGGGAAGTATGGGACAGCTAAAAAAGGGTATGATAAAGCGCAAATAGTCTAACAAAGATTGTAAGATAATGTCTGTGCCATAATATCAAATTCCAGTATCTTAATTCAGGATTATCCGTCCCAGAACTTTCAAAAACAGTTCAATTTATTTGCATTTTTAAGTAAATGAAAATATTATAAATGTTATAATTAATATATAACCTATAAAAATATTTGCATATTAGCAATTTACATTCATCTTATTAAAAAAGAATTTGACTTGTCGCATTCCTCCCTTTGCTGGCATGTCCCATTCCTCTTCACTGCCTTCTATGTTAAATTTCTTGTATACACAAAAATACAGTTTTTAGGCTTAGTTTAAATTATGGATAAACATGCAGCATATAATGTTCCATAATTAGGGAAACTATTACATCTAAGCATAAACAAGTCATTAATATACAGAAAGCATAAAAAGTATATGAAGCAAATTTACTTTTGATTCCTAAAATAATCTTTATACAATTGCAAGTTTATGCAGATCAACTTTTTTCAACTGAAGATTGGGCTACCATTGCTTCATCTAGTGAGATTGATTTAAATGTTTAGAATGATACATAAAGAGAAACCTACTGTCTCATTCCACCCCACTCTCCTACTAATTATAATGTATTTTTGTGATTAGCTGCTGTATTTCAATAATTTTGTTTTTTCTGTCAATTTTTTGTGAAATTGACTAATTACATTTATTTTCTTGTCAGATGATAGATTTACAGTTTAGCTAATGCTAAAACTATTTAAATATTTAAATCTCTTCAGTAGTTCTTTTTTTTTTGGGGGGGGGGGGGAGTACTTGTTTTCCATATGATTTTACAAGTGGTGTTGCCTGCTTTGAGACAAATTTTATGTAAACTTTTCTTTCCATAAAAGTGAAGTGTTCCAGTGCTAATACATCCCTTCTACACCTACTCTTATGCAAATTCATTTATTGCAATAGTATGCACAGCAAGTGTTGTATTTTATAATACAAGCATACTGAAAACAATGTTCTCCTGGCGTTTTTAACCTCTAAAGAATTTTGAGATTATTGCATTACATTTAATTTTGAGTAGAGATGCAATGGATGTCAATTTGGCCAGACACGGACAACACGCAGCTAGACAGCTGACCATCCAGTCGCATATGTTTTGATCTCTTTTAATTTTTATTGATCTTTAAAGAAATTAAGCATGAGTTTAAATTAACTGGCTATTGCTGAGTTTTCTTTTTGATTTAATTTTTCTATTAACAATTATTTTAATAATTTGTTTTAATGCCAATGTTATAATTTAATTACTTTAAACAGGGTTGCTACGCCACCTGGAAAAGTCAGAATTCAGAAATTGGACAAGTCAGGGAATTTAACAAAATTTCATCATTATTGCCAAATAAGTACAATGCTTCGACGGATGAGAAAAATCTTTTATGTTTTTGGAAATTCCAGTTATTAGAAGTTTCATTTAAGTCGCCTTTCTCTGAAAATTTCCTCAGCTACAATTAATATAACTTATAAATCATTTCAAATCTCCAACTCCCCCCTGAAATGTTTGCTTCTCCAACCCTTTTGCCTAAAGTTGGACTTAAATGAGGTTGTGATAGTTGCTCAAAATGAATTATGATTCAATACAAAATATTATATATATATATATTTTTTTTTTTTTTCAGTTTGAGGAAAACTATTTGAAACTCGTAATTTTTTAAGGAATCTTATGTCCAATTTCTATGTCTCTCGGTGGGGAAGGAGGGGGGGGGGGTACATATGTGAAAATTTCAATCGGTTATCTATAGTTAGAAAAATTTAATATTTTAGGGTAATACAATATTTTACTCTCCAACGTGTCTAGTTCACACTACATCGCTAGATGGAAATTTTTCTATAATACACCAAATACACCTGGGAAAGTCAGGGAATTTCATTCTCCTATATAAGTAGCAACCCTGTTTAAATCATTAGTTATAGTATCAGCTAAATAGTTTAGTAATAAATTAATTTTGAGAAACTTGCAACTGAATATGTTGGACAGAGAATATTTAATACAGTCAAGGATCTATAATCCGCACTCCCATAATCCGCAATTGTCTATAATTTACATTGCTTAATGAATGTAAACAAATTTACAAATTCTTGATCCAAAAATGATTTTTTAAAAGAAATATCTGAAAAATTTAAATATAAAAGTGAATACAATCAATTTTTTAATACAAGAATTTGAAAAATGCATTTTTTAAGATAACATACAGTAAAAGATCTTTAACACAATTCTATATAACGCAATTCTCCATGTAATGCACAACTTCTTAGATGTAAACAATGATTTTTGCAGTTAAAAAGCACCTGCATTTTCACATTGTAAAACATTGCTTCTCTTTAGAGGACAAAATTTGATATTAGTTCAACTTTATCTTCTAATTTAAGACCTTTTTACTGGAAAAAACGCTATTACAATAAACATTTTTGAAAATGTCTAATATAAGGGATGGTTGTGTCATGTGCATGAAGTGAATTTAACAATGTCTGACCTATATTATGCAAAAATTTATAATTTAGATAACTCTTGGTTACAAGGAATGCAGTATAAAGATATTTTAATGTATTATGATATGTTTCAGACATATTTGGCCATGTTTACAAGGTGAATTTAATGATGTAATCCATATAACGCAAAATTCTATATAACACACAACTTTGCGTTTTTATGTTTGTGTTATAAGGATCTTCTACTGTATTAAATTATTATATATCATATTTAAAATAGTGTCCAGAAATAAGAAAATGACACATAATCCATAATCCGCAATATTTCATAATCTGCACAACCTTTGGTCCCAACTTGTGTGGATTAAAGAAGTTTGCCTGTATTTTTATCTTTCCCTTTTCTTTAACGTCGTATGTTCAAGCTGTCAACTCCCTTCATTACTTATTGCTTTACCACTTAGAAAAAGTTTTGTGTTGTGATAACAAACTTGTTCTTGCTAGTTGCTTTAACATAAATGAAATATTGGGTATATGCAAAAGTAAGTTGTTTTTCTTAGTACGTTATATATGTTAAGTGTTCTTATATGTATTGTGTGAATCTGGTAATACATGCTTTTGAAAAGTCTCTTATCTAACCTTCAAAGCGTAGTATACGACATTTGATTAAAGTGTAAACAGATTTTTATTAGATTTAAAATAGATAGTTTTGTGCCAAGTAAGTCATTTGCGGGAAGTTTTGTCTATACTTTTATAATTTAAAGGGAATCTCTGCATCAGGGTTCGTTAATTTAAATCAGCTTGATTTTAATCATGATTAAAATCTCTACTTAATTCGGGGAGGTTTTAAATCATTGAATTAAATCAGTTTCTTTTAAATTATTTTAAAATAAATTCAAAATGTAAACATATTATAATGTACTTTTAATATAATTTAGTTTTATAATACACAGATAATCAAACAGCTTTTAGAAAGATAAAGTTTAATCTTTGTCCAAAAACAGGGTTGGATGGTAATTTACTGTCTGATGGTTTTAACCAGTGTTTACCGTGGTTTATACCATCTTGGGAAACTTTTTACCACTTATGAAAAAACTTGTTTGACCTTTTTTTGTCACTTTTATGAAAATTGTCTACCAATTCTCTATTTCCAGGGGCAAAAGTTTTCTAGGTATTTAATACCATAATTCCGTATAATAAGACTCCCTGAAAACGCACAGCTTGGGACCAGAGGTTGTGTGGATTTTAGAATTTTGTGGATTTCTGGCCATTGCTTTTATATTTTTTAAACAGTAATTTGAATGAAATAATGTAATCAAAATTATAATGAATGATTGTAATATAGTAAAATATTAAAATAAGCAATAAACTAAAAGGATGAAAAGTAAGATAATTTAAAAACTGATTTAAAATATTGAAAGTAAAGGTAAGTAAATAATTAATAATGTATATTTGAATATGCAGAAAAAAAAAGATACATTTTCATTGAATTATTCAATGAAAATTTCCTTGTGAAAAGTACTCTCTATTAATTCCCATCAAAATCATTGTAATAACCAAAAAAGCTTGATTAAATACATATATTTGGTAAAAGATTGCAATTACCAGTGACATCAGAAATATCTTTATTTTTTTCACAAATTTATAGTTCATGGAAAACCACGAGTTCAGTCATGTTATTAAGAATTACATATTAAAATACATATGGGATGAAATAAAATTAAAAAAATTCTGTAATTTGCCCCTACATCTGAAATGAAAGTTTCATTGTTTACAATTGTAAAAATGTGTAGATTTTAGGGTTATGGATTTGAGTCTACTGTATTCACCTAATTTAGTTTCTGATTAGGTAAATAAAAGAATACCATACGAAATTAGTGTTTTTTAAGGAATATAAAAAGGCCAGAAAACTTTCAGTTGTTTTCTTCTTCCACGAATTCAAAATGTTAAAGATGTTATTCTACATTAAGCCTGAAAATTATACCGTAATTTCCAGCCTATAATCCGTGAATTATCTGTTAAAAAACCTCAAAATTTTAAGTGCGGATTATCTGCTGAAAATTTTTTTAAGCAGAAGTTCAGGGCAGACATCCAGTTTCTACCGGCACTCATAAAATAAAAATGTAAACAGTTATCAAACGATTGTCTGCTATCGACGGTTCGTGGAGTTGCTTGTGATTGGTTCACATGTGGCGTGTATGTGGGAGTGGCTTCAGAATATTTTTTTTTAGCCTTTTGGCAACATATTTCTATGAAGAACAAAGTGTTTCTCAACTCGTCCCTTTCAAAAATTGCAATCTCATTTATGAAATAGCTCCTCCCAAAATTATGGCAGTTTTACTGATTACGATGCAATCAATGGGAATCCATCACACATTAATCAAATGAACTATTATCGTGTTTAGTTTCATGGTTTTACTGCTGCCCTCTATGGGTAGGATAATAAAATACAATTATGTCCTTGTAATTTATATTAAAAACCAAAACATATTTGATGGTATATCACGTTGAAAGTTATAATAATGTCTAAGAGAAAACCTGTTATTTAACACTGCAGAATTTAAACAGAACGTTATTTAAAAAATGGAAGATGATTTTAAAAGCAGCAATTATTACAGAATTATCTGTATTCACAAGACAAACGTTTTAGATATAAGATTCAATGAAAAAAATTATTTGTATTTTTTAACTTGTAATTATTTTATTTTTTTCCAATTATTTTATTACAATTATTTAAATAGAGCAACTAAATAAATAGGGAGATGGTTTATTAGTAGTACTTTGGAATGTTGAAAACAATGAGTAAATCTCATATAGTCCGGCGTATAATCCACAGATTATACGCCGATGCGGATTCTGCTGAAATTTTTTTATAAGGGCTAAAAATTGCAGTTGAGAATTATACGCCGCTGCGGATTATAGGCCGGAAATTACGGTAACTATTATGAGAATGCACATTACAATATTTATATTTCTCTTAATGGAGACCAGTTTACTAATTTTGTTTGAAAGGAAAAGAAAAATTATAAGTATACTTTTATCACACTTAAAAACCTTAATCATTTTAATAAAATCAAATGCTTGCAAATATTGTCACATAATGTAGTTTGTACAAATGTTAGTAGGTACATTTTACCAGTCTATGTCCTTGGAGCCTCTTTGCATTCTATATCAAAATAAAAGCTTTACAGCTTTCTGAACGCCAAGTCTATTTCTTAATTTACTGTGGATATGTGAAAAATTCTGTGTGAAGAACTACAAGGTATGGAGTGAAGTTTTATCATTAAATGTGTGAATTTAGGATTTCTTTTTTATTTAATGCTTTCCACCAAACTTTGGCTTTTTAGATCTTTTGTTTTAAAGAAGATCCTTGGAAATGGTAAGACTTCAGGTGGAATGCAAACCTGCTTTGTGAAACAGGTAGTAAGTCTGTTCTGTTTATAGATGGGTAATAGAAAATATGGTAAAATCTCTGCTCTGCTGCTAAATAAGTGCTCTACCAGCAGCTTTAGAGAACTGACAAATTCTTTATTTCCCATCTCCTTATACAATACATATAATATATAAACACATCAATTACACGAAAATAAGTTTTTATCAATAGTATTAAATTTTAATGACTAGTAGAGTTTATTGTATCCTTAGGTTTTTACCATGTCCTGGTAAAAACAAGTTTTTACCGATAAAAAGCCAACCCTGATCAAAAAGTAAAGTACATTGTTAAGTTTAGAAAAAAAATGCTTTAAAATTTCATTTGAATCAAATAAAATCTTACAATAGTAAGGAAATCTAAGCAAGAATATATTAAATATTTGAATATTTGTTGGTATTTAGAAACTTCTAAAAGTTGAGGTAAAATAAAATTGCATGACATTGTGTGCTGTACTTCAGTGTTGCCTATTGTATTAAGGTTTGATCAAAATCTAAACCATTCAATGAATTTTCGTTTGAATCTAATGTATTGGATATTGGTCCTTTTAGAATGATGGAAGGTACCTGTTCAGTTATCGAAAATATAGAATTCATGATCAACTAGCTTTTTGCTGCAATAACTTTATCTGCTTCAGTATAATGAATGTTTTCTACCTTTTTGGTTTGGTACATTCAAAAATTAGGAATCTACTGATAAAGTTGCTAAACTCATTTTTCTGTACCAGCACTTTAACGAAACTTAACATCTTAGTTTGCTTCAAAATTTGTTTAAAATTTTTATTTCCTGCAGTTATTACTAAAATACTTGAGGATAAATTTATTTTTGACATCTGATCTGTTCTAATTCCATGCATTTTGTGGTTATATAGATTTTTCCATATCCTGAAATGTTACCATAAAGGCAGGGTTGGGTTTTTGATGTCAAAAACTGGTTTTTGACATGACAGTGGTGAAAAGTGTTTTTTACTGGTTTATTCCATCAAAAACCTATTTTCGATTTTCCTCCAATTTATAGTTTAATTGTAGCATACAATATATTTGTAGATTAAATTTTCCTTGTTGTTCTTGTTATTATTCACAATTACTTTGTTAAATTTATTTAAAATAAGAGCATTTTCTAAATGGGAAAAATTTAAAAATGCAAGAGTAAAAGGAAAGGACAATATTTGTCATCTCCCCTAATATAGATTCTACTAACTGCAATGAACACTAATATTAAATGATAATAAAAGGTTATTATTATTAAATAAGATTTTGATAATTGATTCTTATGTATTCCATACTGCTGAATCCGAAATTGACCTTATTTTTTACCATCACGTAAAGATTTTTTGCAAATCGTAAATTTGAAAGCTAAACAAAGAAAAAATAGCGAAAATTTTATACTATAAAATAGATGCGATTGTTTTTAACTTTTAATAATTGATTTTTATGTATTTTTTACTGCTGAATCCAAAAATGACCTTCATTTTTAACTATTCTGTCAGATTGTTTCACAAATTGTAAATTTCAAAGTTAAAAAATTAAAAGTTGAAATTGAACCTCCCTCACCCCCACCCCCCTTTATCAGACCCCTCAGTTGTTTAGATGCAAGAATCCCAGTATAAGCCAAAAAACTAAATAAATTATTGAATTAAATTTAAAAAAAAAATTACATCTGTTTTATAGTATCAAATTTCCGCTATATTTCAGCTTTTGACATTTAAGATTTGCAAAAAAAAAATTCTAACGTGAACGGTTAAGAATGAAGGTCATTTTCATATTCACTGCTAAAAAGTACATAAAAGCAATTATCAAAAATTAAAAAACACAGCCATCTCTTCCATTTTATACTATCAAATTTTTATTTTTTGACTTTGAGAATTTGATTTGCGAAAAATCCTGACATGATGGTTTAATTTTTGGATACAGTGCTAAAAAATACATGTAAGTTAAAAAAAACACAACCACCGCAGTCTTGTGTTATCTAATCTAAAACTTTTTCTTAAACTCCTTGCCGGTAATCTATCAGAAATTTTTTGTTATTCTGTAAGATAAGTATAATTGGTAACCACCGAAAATTATATTAGATTGTCATAGGATTTATGTCAGTGTGTAAAATTTAATCTGGATCGGATATTTAAAGGTGAGTTAAAGTTACAGTACAAATTTTGAACTAGAAAAACATAGATACGATCATTGATGTTAAATAAAAACTTAAAAATAACATAATTTTTGTTAAAAGAAATCTTGAAGAGTTTCAAATCGTTACAAAATAAAACATATGTTAGAATACAATTATTTTAGCCAATCTGAAACTTAATAAAAGTTAATTCAATTTTAATACTTGTAAGATTTTTTTGAAAGTGCATGAAATAAGTTTTCCGAATACTTTAAGCACTTAGTATATGACCCCTCAAAGCATGATCAAACTCATTTGTGTTCACATGCAGAAAAGTGGTATAAATCATGCATTTTTAAAGTTTCATAACTCTGTCAATTTTAGTGTTATATGAACAGGACTTTTTTTTTTTTTGTCTTAATTGTCAGTGTAATAGGAAAATTTTACTAAATATAACTTATAGGACTGGGGGATCATATAAAAATTTAAATTTTGTAATTTTCTAAAATGTTTTTATTGACCCAAATTTCTTTTAAAATATTTCTTTACCTCATTTAAAACATTTTTGCAATTGGAACTATGACTAGTGGTTTAAAAATTAGCCATTGGACACCATTGAGAGTGGACACCCTGTATATTGGTAATACTTATAGCATGCGTGTGTGTAATTTTTATTTCATAAATTAAAAGAAAAGTTCCACAAAACAATAATACTGTGAGATTTAAAAATATAATCGGATTTAAATTAAAAATATCAGATTTAAATAACTTTTTTAATTAAAAAATCATATCCTGCATTGCTGGAAGTAATTGTTTACTTGTAGAAGCTTAGGGTGAACATGCTTTTTCTGATAATATGTGTAGAAGGTGGTTCAGGCAATTTAAAGGAGGTTTATTCAATGTTGAAGACGCAGGCCAAAAGTTTGAAGATGAAAAATTGCAAGCATTATTAGATGCAGACAAAACAAACGTAACAAGAATACATTATTATTACAATAATACAATACCACTGTATTAATGTACCACTTTTATATAATTGCTAAATAAACATGTAATTTTAGCCAAAAAGGGACTTTTGCATATACCCAATATATAACAAAATTAGTAATTTTAATAGTAAACTAAAATATTACTGTAGTAATTATTTTAATTTTTTTTTACTGTATCTGTTGCTCATATATGCAGGTACATATTACATAGTGTGTGAATAGTTTTCTGCACATTTTTTGTCATATATTTAGAAACACAATTTGCTATATAAATATACAGTAGATCTTTATAACGCAAACCTAAAAACGCAAGGTTGTGCGTTATATAGAATTTTGCATTATATGGATCACATTACGCAAATCATAAAATTTACCTCATTAATATGGCCAAATATGTCTGAAATATATCAAAATACATTACAGTATCTTTATACTACATTCCTTATCCGGATTATAAATGTTTGCATTATACAGATCATTCCACATATTGTTAAATATACTTTATAAACATGGTCCAAATATACCTGGATTCATTATATTGTTAATTTCCGAAAACATTTTAATAGCAATTTTTTTCATTAAAAAGTTCCAAAATAAGGAGATAAAGTTGAACTAATGTATTAAATTTAATTTTTTAGAATAACAATTTTTTACAATGTGGGAATTTAGGTGCTTCTTTGCTGCAAAATTCATTGTTTTCATCTGAAAAGTTGTGTGTTATATGGAGAATTGTGTTATAAAGATCTTCTACTGTAAGTAAATTATTTTTAGTTTAATAAATTAATGCTTTGTATTTTGCAAGATTAAACTCTCAACTTTATAATATGGTAATTTTAAGGATGAGGTCATTGAACAATAAAACATAGCCTATAGCCTGTACTGCCAGATAATCATAATACCCTGATACAGTATGTTTGCCAGATATCCATTGCATCCCTAATTTTAAGAACTCTAAACTGTATTTAGAATTTTTAAGTGGCAAAACTTTGTTTTCCTTACTAGTTTTTATTTAAAACCAGTTTTCAGGGTTGGAAAAGAATTTGAAGTTTAAGTATAAAGCCAGAATAAAATTAGACAAGCTGAAATTCCATTTTAAAGTGACTTAAGTAGTTCTTGGTAATAGCATGCTTAATATTTAAACACTGGCTGTTTGTAGTAACATATGAACCAAGGCATTTTAAAGCCTAAATAACTTTTAATGTTGTCCTTGTTTAATACAATGCTCAGTCGTAGTATAAAAGTACTAAACATAAAGTTGATTTAAGACTAGAATTGATGTAACATGGATGTTTTGTATTGGCGTAAAAACAAGAGACATACTTCGTATCCCAACATGTTTTAAAGCCCGGATATCAATTTTTGATTCTTTAAGGCAATGTCTTGTAATAGTACAAAAATATTTATCAAATTTAATAAGAAAAAGGAATAAATTATACATGCATGGGCAGTGTATTCTGTACAGCAGTGATGGCTTACCAATAAAAGTATACAAAGCACAGAAAAACTGTGCACTTCACTTTTAAACATTGGTTGAACACTGTTAACTGAATGAAGTGTAAGTGCTAATCGCACATTTATTTTCAAATTTACATCTTACTTTTATTTTTCACTTGGTAATCCACTTGGTATTCCGCCAGTGATTTTTTAAAACTTTCCAGTTACTGATACATGTGTCTGATAAGTTGGACTTCTGTGAAAAGTTGAATTTTTTTTTTCTTTCCCAGGTTTGGATAGCTAGAGGTTTGCATCTTTTCCATGTCGAAATAAGAACATTTTATGGTTGGGTTAAGACTGTCAGTGTTTGGATGTGTAGGAACCGGACACTGACAGTCTTAACGTCACCTAACTTGTATATTCTTCCAAAAAATTATGGATATTTATGCTGAGGACAAAGCTGCAGGAAAGATCTGGTATCAAGCCAAATAGATGATTCGTTAGTACTGTTAGTCATGAATAGGGATGTAAAGATAACATTTTTAGATTCTTGAAGCTGAATAAAGTTATTGCAACACTGCTGGTAAGTGTTTTTCTATTAAAGCTCTCAATATTATGTGTTCTTGCTGAATTTTCAAACTTTGAAAAGGGTATTTTAAAAATGTAAAATTTTTATTGAATTTATCATTTACCCCAGCCATACTCAACCTGCTGGCTTAAAGGTCTTTTATGTGCGGCCCGAGATACATAGTCATTAAGCCATGCTTATAAAATTTATTGAGATATGCATAAATAATATTTAGACCTTCACTGTTAAATACATTTTCACAAGAAGGTTAAATACTATCCTGTTATTTACAATTTGAAATTATCCTAAAACATCTTAAATGCCGTTTCCTTGGTCAAAAGTTCTGTTTACACATAGTCCTATTTGCATTTCAGTGCTGTATGCATTATTCAACACTAACCTTTATTCAAATTAATTAAATTTGAATTTTTTATTTCTACAGTTAAAAAAAAAAATAAGTTTTTGCACTGAAGAAAATCCTGATTATTTTTTTTTTCAATTGGAAATTCTGAATTTTTATATTATAATACATATTTTTAATAATACATATTGCGTATCTAATACTACTTTTTAAGGTTGAACATTTGTTGCAGAATAAATTGGCTCCTAAAAATTTTTAAAAAAGGTATATTCCAGTAAAATTTTAAATTGAAATTTATTGTTTACCAATAGCGGTGTTAAACTTTTTTTAAACATTTCTTCCACGGCTAATGTTTAACCTTACTGATAATATTAGCTTTTTTACATTGCTTTATTATCCTACGTTTGTTATCTTACTATTTAATTAACCTTTAAGTGTGTTGCGGCCCGCATAATGTCGTAAACGTATGTTTAGCCCTGCAAGAAAAAAAGGTTGAGTATGGCTGATTAGGTGAAAATTGGGAAATTGAGTTGGTAGCCAGTAGCCGGTAGACCCAGTTTCATTAGTGGCCACTTTTTTAAAGTTAGTGGCCACTATAATGTTTAAAACTTTCTTGACAGCTACGTAAACTATAATCGTTGTATACATACATATTTTTCTATAAGTCAGAATTTTATACCAGCCAACTATTCATAAGAATAGGGAAGCAGTCAAAATTTAAGGAAATTACTTTAAAACCACAGAATCTGTTACCATATTAATTTTTTTAGAATATAGTTTTAGATTATTTATATATATTCATAAGCACTTACTATTACTTTCTTAATATAAAAAATAACTAAATCAAAATTCCAACAGTTAGGTGTATACAATAAAAAAAAATAAAAATCAAATAGCACAATAAAATGTTGTTTGAATTTTATTTTATAAGCAAATATGTTATTAACTTACTACACACATTACATACAGTTGAAATCTAAGCTGGTGAATGTATTTTGCAGAATTAAACAGTATCTCTTGAAGAAAAGTAATCTAACTGGTGAGCATGTGGCAGGAGTCGAAATATTGAAAATACTGCAAGTCCTTAAAATCAGTTTGCATCCGGTGAAAAAAAATGGGGGGGATAAATTATTTGCATGTGGAATCAAAGCTGATGAATATATTTTGCAGTATAAAACTGTATTTCTTGAAAAAATAATCCAACTGAAAAGCAATGGCGAAAAGCCAAAATATTGAAAAGACAGTAATCTGCTTGCATCCGGTAGGCAAAAGAATTAACCAGTTTGCTAATTAGATGTAACCAAAGTAAAGATGCATATTTCTATGAAAAAAGCTATATTTCACTTGGCGATCGATAACAGATTTTTTATCGCCACTTGGCGAGTGGCGACTAAGGTGGCGATCGATGGCCGATTTTTTAATCGCCACTTTTACAACTTTAATCGCCACGTGGCGAGTGGCGACTGCTAATTTTCACCTATACTGATTTACCCTTTTAATTTCTGACATTTGGATATGTTACTTTATATTCTGCCAAAAAGTTCCTGAGAAACTCTAATAAAATGCGCAGCAGATCCTCACTCTTTTAAAACATAATTTTTAGCAGTGTATTGGCAACTTGTGTTGAAAATATAGATGTTTCTCTGAACATCTGTAAAAATGAAAACTCCTGTGAAAATGTTCAAAGGCACAATTCTCCTAAAATGGCAAATACAACTTCAAAGGCACTGAGAGAGGTGTGGGTTGGTGAATCTGTGAAATTACTTGCAGATTTTTTTTTTTTTTTAAATAGTACATATTTTTTTAATCTAAATTGTTAAACATGAAAAATAACAGGAATAAGTGGGTACTTTTGTCCATGAAATGGAGGTGGCATTTTAAAACTGAATAAAAACTAAAGATAAAAACCGCTGCAAATCGGCTCAGAATTTTTTGAATTGGTAAATATTGATATTTTTCAAAAACAAATAGTTCCAGAACTGAAAGTACTTTTAGGGTTACATCTGTCTGACAAAACCTTATTAGTCTTGCTCCTCTGTCTGCCAGTTCATTCTCAGGAACTGTTAAGTTACTTTAAATTTTGCATACTTATAGCTGACTACCTCTGATCACACAACAAATCATAAAATTTTTGAATACTAGTGTCGTGTGACATATTTATGTACTATATTTCACCCTTTTAAATTCCTTTTTACAGTGTTATGAATCCTTATTCTTAACTTTAAAATGAGATGGGTGAAAATACTGGAATTAAATGCTATCATTCATTATTTCTTGGGTCGTAATTTCTCTTCCTTTTTATTATTTGTTCAAATCTATGTAATGCTTTGTTTTCCATTTCAGCCGAAAGGCCATACGTTGTTTTTGGCCATTTGCCAAACATATATCCGGATCGCTTTTGCATATTCTGACTTTGTTTTCCCCCCGATCGGCGCTTTCCCGCACATGCGCACTTCCGTCGTCGGTCGGAGCTGTTTCTCCTACTTGGCGAAGCGTAATGGACATCCACGTGCATTTTACTGTATTGAATTAACTATGAAGATCCTATTTTATTAAGTCGTAAATTAACATGGAAGATATGGAAACCATCCTCACCAGTTTGCATAAGTTTTCAGCTAGCATTGGACGGTGCATGGACCCCACCTTTACTCAAGATGTTGCTGCAAAATAAAGAATTAAGTTCTTAAAGCATGAGTTTGTTTCTATTGGTTCACCTTTACAATCCAGGTACTTTTTTTAATTATTTTATTTGCGATGATACAAAGCAGAAGACAGTTTTGATGTACAATCACTATGGCCTCTTTGCATTAAGTTTCTTTTTTACTTCAAAGAAACATAGCTTCATATTATCCAAATATGGCAATTAACTGCTTTTAACATAGTTAAAGAACCTCTTAATAACTAGCTTATTTTATTAATTTAATGACATCCGACCATAGAATGTTTTATGTAATAGATTCAATTTTACAGATTTTTTGTCATTTTTAAGGCCAAAAGTTGTTGAAAAATTTTTCAACAATTACTTTTATAATTCAAAAATGGCTTTTTTTTTGAGATTGTGAAATACTGACCACTAAAGTTTTGAAATTTCTGAAATTATTTAAATTTTTTCTTTTTAGAAATTTTTAAATTTAAACCTCCCTAAATTGTGAATTTTGTATTTTATTTAAATAATTTAACTTGAATATTTTTAATTTGTTTCTAAAAAAAATAGCTTCCTTTTCTAATCATTTTAAAATTAAATTTAATGGTGCAGACATCTATGTAAGGACTTAATAATAAATTCATTTCGATTTTTTAAAGGATAGTGTTTTTTAAGGAGGAACTAAACCCTTTGTGCATTCTTTGATCACTCTTACCCACTTGTTTTTATAAGGGTTGTTGAAAGAGGAAAGGTACCCGAAATGAGTAGGTATTTCTTGGATGAGTGGGGAATACTTTTGTCCAGGAAGCAGATGTAACAGTTACAAAATGCAGAAAAATGGGATAACAAGCTGGTACAAAACTGAGCTCTGGTGACAATGCTTCTTGAAATTATAAATATAACTTTTTTAAATGAAAGATACCATTGGAATTGGGAATGTAAGACTTTTTTTTTCCCCTGTAACTCTGTGGGGAAATCTAGTGATCAAGCTCTCAAAATGTGGAGAAAAAAAAAATTGCTGCTTTATTTTGTGCAAAGATCTGAGAAAACCCATAAATGCAGATATAATAGGCTGGATGACCTGAAACTCCCCATCTTGTGATGTTCATTGGGGTTTTTAATATCTCGTTAATTATATAAAGAGATCAGCCTCACGTGCATCCAGATCTTTGTCTATCTTCATCCAAATTTTCAGACCTATGTGCACTAAATAGGGATGAACCCTATATTGACTTTGCTGGATACCGGATATCTGAAGCTCCTTTGCCTGCTGGATTCAGATATCCCGCGTTATATGGTGAATGTTTATTTCTTTATATGCCATTTTAGAAAAATAAATTACACACGTTTCACACATTATTAAAACATTTTAAATGTGTTGAAATATAATTAGCAGAAACTCTCTCTTTGAGTATCAGGACTTGAAATTCAAATTTTCCCAGGAGGTGAGTTTCCCTCCAAACATTTATAAATGCAGGAGAGTTGAACTGTATGAAAAGGAAAAGACATATCTTTAAACCCCATTCTTTTTTACGTGCCACTTAAAGGATTACATTTATGCAGACATGACAATACCATTGCAATAGAGTGAAACTTCCATTTAATGTCTCATCATTACACTTACACACTTTGGTATGAAGAAAATTCGTTAAATAGAAATAAACTAAAATTCGTGAAATTTGTATAATGAAATACGCATTCATTAAAGAAAAAATACACATAATAGAAATATTTCAAAAATGTATTTTAATTTAGGCAGTAACTTTTCTTTTATGCAATGTAGACATATGAGAAAAATTTAATTGGAATAATGCCTAAAAAACACATGCAATAAAGTCTGCATATACTACTTTGCATAGGTTTCTTACAAAAAATACTGTTCATAAAAAAAAATTTCGCACTATTTTGTAAATATCCAAACAATTTATCTGCAACATTTTTGTAAAACTGGAATCCTCTTATTCTATTGAAGGCTTTTAGCTTTTCTTTTGAAGGTCTTTCAATTTCTTCATTACAATCTTCATCACTCGCTGTAGTTTCTTCACCACATTTTATTACACTTTGCAATATGTCATAGTCAGTAGAGTATTCAGTTGTCTTAAGTGGAATAACTTAGTTATATGCAGTATATTTTTCATAATATGGAGATTAATTTACATGTTAATAATGTTCAAAGTCAAGGTTCAGGAGAAAGTTTCGTTAAGTAGAAAACTTTGTTAAATAGGGACTTCATTAAAGGGAAGTTTCACTGTAATTTAAATCAACAACTCAAGATAATTATCGAAAATGTTTATTTTTATTAAAACAAAGGAACAGAATCAAGCTTTATATATACCATGTCTATTTTTCAACTTTCACTTAATGTTACGAGCAATTAACAGTTGGGTTGCTAAATGAATTTCTTAATCTAGATTTTATTCCATTTTGTGTGGTTTAGCCACTTTCACAAGTTACACCTTTTGACAAGCAGCACAGAGCAGCTTTTATAACTTTAGAAATTATCGGAAACACATGGTTAGGTTCTCTTTAAAAAAAAATTAGGAAACTTTGCAAAATCTGATGTGCATTCATTTTTAACTTACTTGCATGAATAAAGCATATAGGTGATTGTATTGTCAATATCCTTTGGTGATTGTATGTCAATTCTGAACAAAATTGTTTTATTATATCCTTTTTTGGAATTAATCAGAAATGTAATCCCTGGTATTTTCGTTAATTGAACTACGTTCTATGCATTAGAATTTTAAATCAATATCCAAAGTTTGAAAAGGATTGTCAATTGATTTCTTTTATAACACAAGACATGGTTGACTTCAAAAAGTCATGTTCTAATTTCTGTGAATTGCTAGTATCCACTAGTTGTTTCTAAATGTTTTTAAGTTCACCAAATTTTTTTTCTTCATGTGCACCGCAAGATCTAATCTCATTTTGTTTAGTTCTGATGTCGGGCCAATTTAGGGCTCGGTCTCCAGTGGCTGTTACTGTCCTTTATTTCCTATTTCGGGCACATGGAAGAAACATAGCAAAATATGTAAATCGGTTGTAGAAAAGATATCGCTGATTTCATCAATGAAGGCAAAAATAAATTTTTTTAATTGTCTACCGGTCTTGAGAAAACTGAAGTTCGTGGGAAATCGGCAGCAGGAAAATATCACGAAATTTGTCAATCGATCACGTAAAAATATTGTGAATTTTGCCAGTCGTAAAGGAAAAATGTGAAATTTTTCAATCTGATGTAGAAAAACAATTGTTAAATTCATCAGTATGTCACAAGAACAAACAGGCAAATTTTGTCAATCGGTGGCAGAATAAAATTGCTGAGTTTGTCAATTGGTCTCCAGAAAAAATTTATGAAATTCACTGATTGGTCACCAGAAAAAATCGTAAAATTTGTCGCAGAGAAAAATCATGAAATTTTTCAGTCACACACAAAAACAATCATGAATTTTGTCAATCTGTTGTAAGAAGAAAGTGTGAAATCTGCCAACTGATAGCAGAAAATATCACTACATTTGTTGCTCGGTACCAAGACTTTATCATTTTACAAAGAAAAATTTCCAGAAAATGATTTTTTGGCAACCGGAGCCTCTCCCGTCCCACAATATTCTTTAGGGCACGAATGCTGCCACCCTGTCTCAAAATTCTAGCCTTGTATATGTATATTAATAATGTTGTATAAAAAAAAATCCTATTTAAACATTAAAATATTCTGTTTATTTGTACAATGAAATGTTGATAATTGCTATTTGATTTGGATATTGCATTGGCTATGTGGATAATTGCTGATAATTTTAAACAATTAACATCCCTATAATTGTAGAGTATTTTCACAAAGAAATACATACTTTTTATAATTTAAACATAAATATCTGCTAATATACCCATGGTTGAAGTTATTTTCCCCAAACATAGGTTTAGTTCATGTCTTTATTCTGTTTTAATTAATACTGTTTTACTTTCAGACACATTTAGTTTCAAGTTAAATTACTTTGATATTTATAAGTACAAAGAAAATTGATTTTAAATATTTATAATGAAGTTACAAAAATAACTAGTTGGATGTGCCAATCCCAAAGCTTTCTTCTAATCTTAATATTTCAAAAGGTAGATAAAATGTCAATACTTCAATATTATTATTACTATACCAACTTTGATGTTAATCTAAAATTTCTGCTCGTCAATTAATCTGAATAAGAATAAGTTAATCTCGATCATGATATTTATTAAAATCATTTTTTCGTTATTCTGATGTACATCAGCTGTTTGTGAATATCAAGCTTAGCAGGATGCGAAGTTCCAGTCGTTTCATTAACCAGATTGTGCATGCGGGGAATTCGGAACCCCACAACACTGCCTAATGTCCTGCCCGCTAACACAAATGCACCATCTGGCACAAATCACGCCAAACAATGAAGAACTTTGGCATAAACAACTAGCAAGCAATAAATACATACAAAACAAAGGCAAAGCAGTCATCAGATGACATAGATATAATATCACAATGAAAAACGAATAAAGTTAAAAAAACAAACCAATCCAGTGGACATCATCCCAACTAATTAACTGCCTTAATTACAGGGGAGGGGGGGGGGGAGAAGCCCGAGTCACATTACCAAGTTAACTGCGGCTGCTAGTGAAGGAACCTTTCACCTGCCAAAAAAAAAAAAAAAATTCTCGCACTGATGAGTGGTAGTCATTTATGATGAACTGATAGCTTCGGCTCATTCACACCACTCTATCAACATAGATAGCCGTGGTAAGGAAAAAATGTGCTCCAAATCAAACAAAGCAAGACCATGAACAAAGGAAAACAACTCAATAAAAATAAAGGAGAAAACTCAACTATACATCTTGTGATAACAGACATCATAAAAGAATGACTGACTAAAGGCCAAGGAACATGCGTCACCCCAGTAGTGCACAAGCCAATGCACAAAGCTCGCAACGATGTTGCAATAAATCCATGAAAACAGCCATTAGGTTCCAATGGACTGATCGTAAAGAGCGCACTCAAGTACCAAAGTAATAACCTAAAATGTCATAAACCAAGATGCGACCAAAGCAAGAACCCATCTGCGACAAGTTTGCAATGTGTCAATGCCAGCAACAAACTTGCAAAGTGAAAAATGATTCAAGCCAAAATGTGATAAGGTCACACAGTGTCAACTCCCATGAATAGAGACTTAAAGAAAATCCACCACAAACACCTCATGAAATATGAGAACATATCCCAAAGAAGATGAACCAAGACACCCAAGAAAAGCAAGATCACCGGGTAAGTAAATTATATTTTAACAAAGCTAATTAAAGTAAACCAAAAATAGGTAATCTGATTAACTTAGGTCAATATAGATAATTCAAGACAATTTAGGCTAACCATCAATTAACTATAACAAATTATCTAAAGAAATACTAAGTAACATTAGATAGCTAATGACAGTCCCTATAGGTCTCATCCTCCACTCTTATCTCAGCCCCCCCCCCCTTTTTTTGGAAGAGCCGAGGTATCCCCTGCCTCTTACCAGGGGTGCAGAAAATGTTTCTACTCCCAACATTTCCCCCAATCCACATGAAAATTTCCCTACAATTTTACGGTATGCTATAAGTAAATGCTGAATTATCGTATGTATAGAAAAATTTTCGAATATTTCTCAACTTATGTTCGAATATATATAACAAGGGTTCATTATGAGTGAAAAAAAAAATTCTGAAATTCACAGCAAATTTTCTGAAAGGTTACAGTGCAGGGGGGGGGGGTATCCACTCCCAGCACTGTTTTTTTTCGCGGCCCTTTGACGAATTTCGCAATCTTTTGACTAAATTTGCGTTTTGTAGTGATCTTTTGACGAAATTTGATGTTATTTCACGATCTTTTGCGGTTATTTCGCCTTCCTTTTGACAAAATTTGCGCTTATTTCGCCCTCTTTTGGCGAAACACGTGGTTGTTTGCGATTTTTTGCAAAATTTGCATTTATTTTGCGATCATTTGACGAAATTCGTTGCTATTTTGTCATGTTTTGATGAAAATCGGGGTTGTTTTGCGATCATTTGACAAAATTTGCGGCTGTTTAATGATCTTTTGACGAAATTGCGGTTCTTTTGCGATCTTTTATCAATTTGCGTCTTTCGCGACCTTTTGACGAAATTTGCGTCTCTTTCGCGACCTTTTGACGAAATTAGTGTTTTTTCCATAATTCTTGGACAAAATTCGCGGTATTTTTATGTCCGAGTTTTCAGATTGATGGACGATTTTTTTTTACATTTTCGGAACCAAATGCCTTAATTTTTCAGAAAATTTGGAGCCGAATCACCCCTGATATACGGTACCTATTATTCTGAGATTGATTTTGTGAAGGTCACCATACGGATCTTTTTATTTGTAGTGAAATTTTTCCAACTCGGGGAATTATGGAATTTGTTAAAATTGAAATCAATTGTATATATTTCTGCAAAATTTCCCCAGGTGGTTAAAATTTCCCCCCGATCCTAAATCGCCGGATCGGACATATTCTGCACCCCTGCCTCTTACACCCCTCACTGCGTCCCAGAGGATGTCATCCTGGGGCAAGGCCCTCGCCCCCTTCCCCCTTAGTCTAATGTTCATCTGCAGCAATTAACACTTAATCTTAAATAGTAAACTATTTCTAATCAACTAGGTCAGATAAACACCCGATCTTCCCTGCTAAGCTATAGATTCACCCTCATAGTAAGTAGACAAAGTACTCATCAAATTAAGTTAATGTCTGTTAGTTCTCTTAACCAAATTACTATGTAATTTAGGTAATATCGCAACCTTTACACTTGGATAGCCCTGGCCTGGTGCATAGGATAATTATAATTTATTTCAAAGTATTAAAACTAATCCTAAAGTTAAATGTAATGAACATGTCCAACTAACCCCCTTCCCTTTCAGGTTTTATTTTTTTACTGTTGCCTTTTTATTAGGTGCATATAGGCTGTGGCCTGCACGAGCTACCGGACCCGCTCCTATGGGACAGCCTACGAAGCCAATCTTTACCCAGTGGGGTGCAGTAGAAAGGTGGAGTCTCATCCCTCCAATATCGTGAGCTTGCTTTGCATTTCAGCCCAAAATTTCCTATGGTGATACTTGTCTTTCAGTGGCACCCATCGTTTTCGTTTTCCCTAAATTGGTTCATGAACCACTTTTCACGACAAGTACCCACCACATATTAGGCTTCTAAAATCCAGATTTCCTTACTCCCCAAGCTGGATATGTGTGTAATGTGCTGGAGCCAAATCAACAAAGTCAATTAGTTGAGCAAGCGGTACAACAGAAAAAACGGCAAATTACAGGCTGTACAATTAGGTTGGCTGGGGCATTGGTCTACTGGATGACCGCCATGTGGTGATCAAGCAGACAACCGTCCTGCTGCCAGACCAGTATACTCGTTCAGCTAGGGAAATCTAGCAACTAAGGGTCTGGTCATCGGTTTGGAGTCGGCCGATGTACGCTAATGGTGCATGTAAAATCTGTTGTGGATGCAAAGTCCTCCAACTTACCTGTGAATTATACCTCTGGAAGTGCCTTGCCAGGTGAAGGTCTCGTCATGTGATCAAGGTTCTAAATTACAAGGCCAACTTGAGTAGAAAAGCACAGGTACAAAACAAGATCAAAATGTTAAGTAACCGGTTTAACTAAGTTCACATCTAAGCAGTAGGCACAGCTGATAGGATAAAGATCTAGGCTCTCGTCAGATTTATTGCCGCTACGTGGCAATTAGGAAGTCACTGCCCTGATACCAGGTATCAAACCCGTTCAGCTAGGGTGACCTGGCAGGTAAGGGCCTGGCTATTGGTTAGAAAGTTAGTTGCCAATATCCTATACAAAAAATCAAAATTTTTCAAAAACTGCTATTAGTGTCGCCTTCTAGTGGAATATTTTCAAATTCAAGAAGAAACTGCTGGCCATAGCCAAAAATATACACAATTGGTTCAATTCTATGCATAACTTCATACACTTTTTGAAGGTACAACAATGAAAATGGCACAAAAATTGCTATTACAGTGTACCTTTCTGGCAGAGTATTTCCAAATTAAAGGAGGACCTGCTGGACATAGCCAAAAACATACACAAAAAGTTTGGTTCAATTATATGGATAACTTAATACACTTTTCGATGGTACGATAGCGACACATGGACAGATAGACATGTTGTATAAACATGTTTATTTTAGGGTCTTTGGCCTCTAAAATGTGTAAATCCATCAACTGGAAGTCTAAAAAAATTTAGTTTACAATACTTTCTTCTATTGAAGATAGAAGAAAGTAAAAATAGGTCTGTAACTGTTAAACTTAAAAGAAAGAAAATTATTAAAGTCATACTTTAATAAACGTCAAATTTTGTTTTACAGTTATGAAAGTAAAGGTACAATTTTCTAAAAGATGTGAATTCTTAAATTTATTATAGAGTTCAAATATCACTAATTAGGAAAGCTGGCATTTCTTTTAAACTTTTGATAATTACCTTTTACTCATGAATAGGAAACTTACTATGTTTCATATTTTGCATTATAAACAAATTGTTCGGCATTGTTTGGGGTCAAATGATAATCCTAGCTTTGTTGCGCTCTGCCAGATATCTGGCAGAGAAGTCTGATATCCAATATTTCAGATATTGAAAAATCTGCCGGATGTCTGTTGCATCCCTACACTAAATTTCCCTTGCCATCAGACATCTTTTGTTTATTAATATAATACTTGAGAACATCTATATTTAGTTAGTAATCAGTTTTCTGTTCTGTCTGCTTCTGGGAGATACTTATTTCAGATGAACCCATATGAAGAGATTAACACTAGAACACCCGGAAATTTTACTCAAGTTTCATAAAAATATTTTACACCAGAATTTATTTAAAATTATTTGACTGATTCATTTAACGTAAATCTGTAATTTTAAAATGTAACTTATTTTGTGAAAGAATTTCTGGTTCCAATTGAGATTTAATCATATGGTCGGAGTCGAATAGACTCCTTCCGGGCATTCTAGTGTTAAATCGTAGAATGATGAATTTTGGAAGAATTAGGAAGGATATGATGTTTGAGGAGATTTTAGTGCATGTGCAAGCATGGAAAAAGAGGGCAAAAATGTTCTAAAAATAAAACTAGTTGAAATAAAATTTTGAAAAGCTTGTTGCTATTCAAGAGTTCATACATATATTATTCCTAATACTGTTTTCAATAGTGAGAAAGTATCTTTTTATTAAATGACTTTGTGTGATATTTAAATATTTGAGAAAAAATAAGACACAATTCAATGGTCCTTAAAATTGTTAATAAAAAATAAACTAAGCCACTATTGTCCTGAAAATATAATTTATTTAAGGCAGCAAAGATTTTAATGTTAAAAGCCAGCATAAACAGAAAAAAAGAAATTGGTACCTCATTTTAAAACTATGTTGATATGTTAGCATTTCTGACTAGAAATCTCTAGCAACTCCATTTGTGTTAACAAAATTACCTATTCAATGATTTTTAAGGTCTTAAATCCTTTCATGTGTGTCAAATACAAATCAACTGATATCTTTATTTTTACTTACAAAATGCAGATTTAATAATGGACATCTTGATGAGGTTGTGCATATACAATTTTTGCTTTATATAGATTGAATTTCACACATTAAACTTGCATTGTATAAAATGGCCATATATATCTGGAACATATCAATATACACTAGATCTTTATATTACATTCCTTGGGATGAGAAATTTGTGCAGATTATAAATTTTTGCATAATGTAGATCATTTCACACGTTAAATATGCCTTATAAACATGGTCCGAATATGCCTAGACCAAATCACATTTCCAATTTCAAAAAATTTAAATTAATAGCGTTTTTTATTTCATTAAATCTCCTGAATAAAGGAGGTAAAGATGAAATGTCTAAAACTGTCCTCTAGAGGATAGCAATTTCTACAATGTAGAATGCAGGTGCTTCTTAAATGCAAAATTTATTTTTTACATCTAGGAAGTTGTGTTATATAGAGAATTGCATTATATAGAATTAAGATCAACTGTATTTACAAAAATTAATATGAATCTAGTCTTTTTTTTTTTTTTTTTTTTTCTTTAATATAAATTATATTATTTGGACCTAGTACAGTCATCTTGGCATGATATTAGCTTATGTATTCCACTGCTCATGTAAACCAGTCTCATAGTTAAATTGAAATTTAATATAAAACATTGTTTCAATTTCTAAAAACAAATGATATATTTTAACAAGTGTTTCATTTTTATTTGTTGAATGCATCTAAAACAATATATTTGATTTTTACAGCCTTGTAAAATGTATTGTATTTCTGAAGCTGTATCGCCATTTTAATTCATTGTTCCTCTTTTGACAATTTCATTTTAATATTGGCCAAGAAATGGTTTATATAATCTCTTTCAAATTCCAAGAGGCTGCATTAATATGACTTTATGCCCAATCCTCTAGTCTTAAAAAAAAAAGGGGGGGGGGTATATATCAAGTCAGAGTATTGAGAATATACAGCGTATATCATTGTATACCCTCCTCTACAGCCCTGCATTTACCATACTTGTTATCCTTATCCTGACCTATCTTCCCAGAATAAACACCAGATTCAGTTATAAATTTTAAAGTTTGAATGATTAAGTAATATCAAATTTTAGCAAGGGCTAAATGCTGTATAAAAGAAAATTGTTTTAGCAACTTTTTTTTCTATAATAAACAAAACTTTCATTAAATTTAAAAGCCACTATTGTGTTATAAATACAAAAGAAGCTAAGTGCACTTGGAAAAGCAGTCTTGAAGTTCTAGGGAAAACTGCATGCCATACTGATAAGTAGTGCATATAAAAACTTTGACTCACTTTAACTGTGATGTAAAATATCTCAATATTTAAGACAAAGGGAGTTATACAATTTTGTTTTTTTTCCTGTGCATGTCCATTCACAACTTCTGAAGTCTGCCTGTAGAAAGTTCCCAAATTCAATATCATTAGGATATAAAAATGTTTTTCATGCCCTTTTATGCGCTTGAATTTTTGTAAATTGGCATCTTCACAAAATTTTAATACGATGTTAAGGTACAGAGTACTTTAACTGCAGTTTCTGTCAGTTCAGGTTGGGTTGATTCTAGTTGTTTTGGGTTTGTGTCAGTTTAAAAATAGTCATTGTGCAATATTTTTTTAAGGGCTCATCAAATTTTGATGTCATATTATCTACCAAACATCTATATGGAATTTTGACAACGATGATATTTAAAATGAATGTGGGTTACATTCCATCCCTGCAGTAGGCCTGGTAACCAAATTTTAACTAAATATAATGCACAGTTTGGGCGTCTGGTTGGCAATAGCTTTTTCATTGCAGATCAGCTTGTTCTATTTTGGCTGTTACAGGTCCAGTTTGGTAACTTACTTTCTTCCACAACATTGTTTAAGATGAAAAACTAAATTTCAATATAAACGAGTATATGTTTATTTTTCTACATAAAAAATAAAATTGATATTAGAAATACAGTATTTTTTTTTTCTTAATTGCATTAAGATGTAGATTAATTTTCTTCTTTTCAGCTCATTTCAGGTTGGCTTAATGTTTGTCTGTATAACCCATACTATGCAGAACTGTCCAATCTTTCAGTAAGCACAGGCACTCCTCATCTAGTGGTAAACATTCAAGGGCACCATTCACATGTCTGGAAACCTAGAACAATATTACCTCACTATAGTCTTTTATTTTATTTATTCAGACATGCCAAATTCATACTGGAAATCCCAAAATCATTTTGACTTTAAGTTATCTTAAAATGTCTGTCATTAAATAAAGTAAAAATAACTATTTGAAATTTCTGATATGAATTCAGATTTTCAGAATAAAGGGGACCATACTAGCAACACTGGTAGGGAGTAATGTTATAGACATCTTATAATATGCAAAGACGCCTTACAATGTGAGACATAAGGTCCGAACTGTGAAGAGCTTCATGAGAAAAATAAATGCAGAAAAAAGAAAAATAAATAATAGTAACTTAGGTCTCACTGTCAAAAAATGCAATTCCAATCGGAATATTTTGCAGAGAAAGGAGCTAAAAACTCCACATATAATAAAATGTGGGAACACTAATGATTTTTTAACCCTTTATGTCCCAAATTATGAATTTATGAAAATTTAATCTTCTAAAGCATTTTTCATGAATATTTGAAACTACATTAGATTAAACAATCATTTGATAAATTTTAGAATTTTGCAAATTAAATTTGAATCTATATGGATTTTCTGCAATATTTATAACTCCACTCAAATCTTTTATTTAAATAAAAGATTTGAGTGGAGTAGTATTTTAGTATTTTGTAGAATTGGGAAATGTACTAACATAATGCTTTTACAATAGAAATACTTCCGAACTGAAAATTTCCCTCCCCCCCCCCACCCCCACAATCTTTTAACGTCAAGAAATCTTAAAAGATGCAAATAAAAAGGAAATCGTCCCTTTTAAAAATATTTTCGTTTTGTGCAACCAATAATGCTTTTGGAGCTAGAAAAGTATCTATAACTCGTTCTAATCTGTATTGCTACTAATTGATGTATTACACAAATTTTATAAGTTATTTTAATGGTACTGTAAAGTACCGTTGGGGCATAAAGGGTTAATCAAACATCTTTTAAAGTGGATTTTTATTTTTAAAACTCCTAATAACAGAAATCATTGAAAAGGGTGCTATGAAAATCTTCATAATGTCATGACACCTGCGGGTGTTATGTTAGATTTTGCTACACTTTGATATTTGTTATACAGTCTTTTTTTGGGTGTCTGTTAATAATAAAAAAGGACAATTAGTAGAAAATCCTTTATCCAGTTACTTTTCAAAGACAACTGAAATTTAGTTCACTATATCGCTGATATTTTTCTGAATTTTCAAGATACTAGATTGATCTTATGAGTTCTGTAGAATTGCCTACCAAATCATGAAAAAAATCTGGCACAAATCGCACAAGCGCAGTCTGAAATTATTTCATGTTTCATCAAATATTTAATATTTATATTCAAATTGTCCTATTTTGTCTCTACTGTACTTTGACAAATGTTTTGAAAGTAACAGTACAGTAGAACCACGCTAATCCAAACTAATTGGGACCAGTGCCCGTTCAGATTTTTAAAAATTCTGATAAAAATAGAAAAGTAAAAGATGCGTGCTAAAAAAACAAAATGTAAGTTATGAGTCAGGGGTCTGTCTAAACTTTTCCTCAGTGTCCTGTTTTTGTGAAATTGTGAAAAGGTTTTTTAAATTTGTGAAAAAGTAGTCTTAATTTTGTGAATTTGAAATGATTGATATATTCAGGTTTCTTTTTATATATTTTTAAGAAGGTATATGCATGTAAAATACATATATTTTTTTTATATTTAAAAGTGACAGGTCAGATTTGACTTTTAAATGATTAAATTTGCGAAAGGCTTAGTTTAGAGCTGGAAAAATTTTGTAAAAGGCCTATTTTTAAGACAAAGAATTTTGTGAAGGGTCCTTTTTTAAGGTGAAAAGTTTTGTGAAGGGTCCTGTTTTGAGATGAAAAATTTTATGAAAGGTCCTTTAAAGGACCCAATTTCTCCCTAAACAGATCCCTGTAAGTACTCAGTAGGACAGTAAATATCCTGTAATCCATCATGCTGGATATTGCGGCACGACTTTCAGCAGAAAAAATAGTACTACTGTTTAAATCACCCCTGGTATTTATAATAATCCAATGGAACCTCAGAATGAGGAATTACGTAATAACCCATTACAAACAGTTCAAAATCTCAAATCTATAAATAGCTCAATCACCATGTCACCCATGGATAAAGAAAAAACATTTCTGTAGATAATTTGCAAAATCAAACTGTTGAAAAGAAAAATGAATTTTTATTATCTGAATTAAATACTTTTTGCATTTTAGAAAAGAATTTTATAGTGATTAGCAAACAGATATTCGGCATTTTTTTTTAAAGATAGCTTGTACGTGTAGGCCTACAGTGCACGTTTTCATTTTATATTCGTGTACATATGTTCTACTTTTACATTATTGAATTTTTTTTAAAAATCTGTTCAAGTATAATTTTCGAAAATAAAATCTGTTCAGATAACCGGAATTTCAGATTAGCGGTTTTCTACTGTACAAACTTACCTTGTATGGTATAAACAAAACAAGTGAAAATGTCTTGAATTTTTTAAAGAAACTTATCTCCATGCTATTCTTACCCAAATGTTATACAATATCCATATAATCATTTGATGCAGTTACAGATCATTTCTAGCATTTTATTTTACAGGGCGATGTCAAATATTTTTCTTCAATTTGTTGATGGTCCCCTAATTGTTCCCGCGATTTAACTTACACTAAAAAAGGAGGTTAAACATGTTCTTTATATTGCTAAAATTCTACAAGTCACCAAATGTATTTCCATATATTTGACAAAGAATTTAAAATTGAAAGTATCCGGTGTTTTTTGGCCGTAGTGTAAAATCTTCTGGTTAGTTTGGTCGAAATTCAAAGCAGTATTATAGCATTGGAAAATCATTTTTTAATAAAACCCTCAGTGCTTTTCAAAAGCATTTTCAAAGAAGTTTACTATTTAAATACATGTTTAAAAAAAAAAAAATGCAGTTTGTTAAATTTTTGTTTCGTGCATTTTCACAAGATAAAATGTTATGATTAAGTTTAGTCATTAACAAAGTTTTCAATTATTTTTGAGGTTCTAGCGTACTTATTTGGTCAGTTATTCTGTGCTCTAGGAGTTTAACTCCTGTATCACAACTTTTTACTTGAATGCTTGAATTGTGTATATTATTGAGGAAGTGTTGGAGAGCTTCCAGTGTAGTTGCATGAACTTATTAAAATGGACCAAATACAAATGTTTTTCCATTAAAGTTCAAATGACTACATTGCATATAGTAATAAAGGCAACAAAAATCATCAAATGAAGCATTTGATAATGCAGAAAATGAAATTGTTTGGATTCCAATCTGGCAGAGAAGAAGCTCGATAAACTGTATACTATGCAGGGCTCCCAAATGGTCCCCTTTTTGGAAAATAGTCCCCTATTTCAAATGAAAATCAAATTTCAAATTATTTTTGCTTAAAAGGCGCAAAGACCAACTTAGTGAAAAATATTCCATGCCGGGAATCGAACCCGGGTCATCAGTATAGCGCACTGACGTTCTACCGCTAAACCACATGGAACGATACCCAGCCTGGAACTTCTCACTATTACAAGTTGGCAAGGCTACAAACGCAGCACAAGATGGAATATTTTCCGTGAGCCACCAACATGGGACAAACACAGACACTTAATTAAATCCAGCATCGATGAATCTATATTAATATTTGGAAATTTTTCCAGAGAGAAACATTCGCCTTGAATACAATATTTCAAATGAAAATCAAATTTCAAATTATTTTTGCTTAAAAGGCGCAAAGACCAACTTAGTGAAAAATAGTGAGAAGTTCCAGGCTGGGTATCGTTCCATGTGGTTTAGCGGTAGAACGTCAGTGCGCTATACTGATGACCCGGGTTCGATTCCCGGCATGGAATATTTTTCACTAAGTTGGTCTTTGCGCCTTTTAAGCAAAAATAATTTGAAATTTGATTTTCATTTGAAATATTGTATTCAAGGCGAATGTTTCTCTCTGGAAAAATTTCCAAATATTAAAATAGTCCCCTTTTATGCATTTTGGTCCCCTTTCTGTGGCTAGAAAAAATTTACTAATGTGGAAAAATCGCCGCAAAACTCAAACTCTGAAAATCACCAAAGTTCAAATATTGCGTTTTACTATAGCAAGCTAAAACATTGTAACTGGAATTATTTCATGAATGTCAAAAAATTGCCGCACAGTGTGAAAAGATGTTAAAATATGCATTGAAAATCTCATTAAAAATCACTAACTTTTACTACATTAAGCTAGAAGTTTGAAACCGAATTTTAAAAAATTGCCATAATGTAAAAAAAAGAGATTGCAAAAAATTCAAATTGCTATAGGAATTTAATTTTATTGAAAAGAGGGCAAAATCTAATAAGTTCTATGAAAAGGTTGAAACTAGAATCCTTTTACAAATGTCAAAAAATCGCATAAAAAAATTAAAAAATTGCTGTAATAAGCTTTATTTAAAAGAGGACAACATTTACTGAATTGGGTTAAAAAATTTAAGCTGCATCCCATTTACTAGTGTGAAAAAGTCACTATAAAAAAATTGCTAAAAATCCACAAAATCGGAAGTCAAAATGTACTATAGTAGGGCTAAAACATTGTATCCGGAATTTTTTCACAAATGGGGAAGAAAAATCCTTGCGGGTTGTAATTTTTTTTTTTTTTTTTTTTTTTTTTTTATCGCTAAAAATTTAAACCAGAGGAATCAATCGTGGAAAGACGAGATTTACTACAGTATAGGGTTAAAAGTTTGAAACCAAATTTCTTTTATAAGTTTCAAAACATCACTGCAAAGTGCCAAAAAACAATGATATAATTGCGAAACATTTAAAAATCACTGTATAAATTCCAAATAAACTTTGTTGTAAAGAGGACAAAATTTACTACATTCTGCTAAAAAAATTTAAATCTGATTCCTTTTACAAATTTTGAAAAATTGCCGTAAAACATGAAAAAAAGGCTAAAAATTACATTTAAAAAAACTACTTGCAAAAAAGTCCAAAAATTGGCTTCCATATGCATAACTTTAGACATACAGCTACCTTCTTGCCAAATCTTATAGCTCTATGCACAGCGATCTTGTCAGCCCAAAGACGCATAGACAAACCTCTATCTTTATTAGATTAATTTTTAATACAATTATTCAATTTGTAAATAAATCATATCAGTTGTAAATTTCCAAATGGGAGGAAAAATGTCCGGGCCAGGATTTGAACCAGGGATCTCTTGGCTGGAGCTGCCAATGCTCCACCTACTGCGCCGTCCCGGACGAATCTGGAGGACTAATTCACCCAGCTAACCCTAATGTTGTCATACTATGCCTTTTTCCTATTAACATTATAGCTTATTTCAGCTTTTATTGGGTAGTACAAAGGAACTAAATTTTATGTTTGAGATTAATAATTAACAATATCTAATCAATAGTTAATCTAATTTTAATAATCAACAGGAGGTGCTGTTATGCTGTGCTTTTTTAGCTCACAGGCTATCAAAGCCTGAGAGCTAATGTGCCTGCCGGTTCTGTATGTAACGCGATAATTCTTGATAGAAATATCAGATTTGCTTCAATTTTTTTTCTAGGTTCATTCTGATAAGGCACTTCCCTGATTAGTGTTTGGGGGTTCATTGGTTAAGTATAAAGGGGGGCTAACCCCCCCTTAACTTAGATAAATAGGTTTTTTGTGCAGAATTATCAGATTTTCTTCAAATTTTGGTATACCAGTTAATTCTGATAACGAACTACCCTGAATAGATTTGAAGGTGGGCACAGGGGGCCAATACCACCCTTAATTTAGATAAATGGATTTTTCAGTCCAATTTGCTTCAAATTTGGTATACAGGTTTACTCTGATAAGACGCTTCCCTGATTAGATTTGGAATGTTCATTGGTTAAATATAAAGGGGGAGAACGGGGACTAATATCCCTTTTAATTTAGATAAATGGGTTTTTCTACCAAGTTTGCTTCAAACTTGGTATACTGGTTTATTTCGATAAGGCGCTTCCCCGAGTAGATTTGTAGGTTCATTGGTTAAGTATAAAGGGGAGGAAGGGGGGCTAATACCCCCTTAATTTAGATAAATGGTTTTTCTATCCGATTTGCTTTGAATTTGATATACTGGTTTATTCTGGTAAGGTGCTTCCCTGATGAGATTTGGAGGCTCATTGGTTAAGTATAAACATGTGAAACGAAGGGGGGGGGGGGGGGAGGGTCATTATTCTTTGAAACAAGAGTAATTTACAATTCATGTGACTATCCTGTGAGCTCAATGCCATCAGTTTAACTGGCTACTTCTTTTTATTTATTCACTGATCATTATTACTTCATGTTAAATTCGAAGAAATGCATTATACTTTGTCATTGCTAGTGTGCAACTCTGTTAACAATTGATTTGATATTTTCTTAGATGCATTAATTTTTAGTGTTTATATTTTATTGCAAATCATTTTTTTTGCTGTTATAAATATTATAATCACATCAGTGAAATTCTTTGAAAAAATATTTTTTGTCTTGTCTTAAATTCTTTGAACCTTCCTGAATCAATTGGTATGCCCAGTTTTTTTTTTTTCTGACCATTTTAGAAATAATTGTAAAAATTCAAGGGAAGACAAGACTGGGACACACACCTACTCACACTAAGAGAAAACACGACTGGGACCACCACGTCCACTCACACTAATTTTACTCTATCATTTTATACTCAATTATTATATGTAACTAAACTTTATACAAATGTTTATGTACTTTAATTCATGTGTTTGATAAAACACTGCAAGAACTTCACACAAATTAGAAGTGTAAGTTTTGTAGCTTTTCGAAAAATTGTACTTTTCAGCTAAAATAGTTTCAGAAAAAAACATTTCTGAAAATGGAAAATTTCTGAAAAATTGTCATTGTTCTAAAATAAGAAGTTTTAGTTGCAGAAAAAAAACTGTCTGACATAAGTCTTGAGCATTATCCAGTGAATAGGAATTCAGAATTTCATCATCATCGGTGCGGTATTTTCTGAGGAAGCAGGTCTTAAAGCTCTTATTTCCCCTCTATGATTGCACCCATTCTTCAACACAAAACAAAATACAAAAAGTTGGCATCTTTTGATTGAACAATCTGAAGGTTTTTAAAAGGTGTACAAACATTTGATTGACTATCGACACTCCCAACATCTGTTCTGTCGATACGTAATCAGAAAACTCAATTTGTCATTCACAAAGAGCGAGAATTGTGTATATTTGTTTTTAAAAATTGTATTTTTCAGGTAAAAATCTCACCGCAGAAAGTACTCGAGCGATTTTGATATATATATATATATACACTGGTCATCAAAATTAAAGGATAATGAGAAAAAATATGCTCACTAAGTTAATGTTGCAGCCAATGCCCAATGCTGCAATTATTTATGTTAATTAAATACTATTGAACTCAAAATTGAACTTCCATACATACATTCGCATCGGAAATATGCAAATTAGATGATTGACAATCAGTGGTGTAGTCGTAAAAAAAAATAAAGGGTATACGTTCTAAACAGAGGGTATACCCTATTGTGTATATACTGTAGCGTTCTTGAGAAACAGAGGGTATACAGTGTTCCTTAAAATCCAGAGGGTATACAGCGTATACCCTCTACTACATCCCTGTTGACAATGTGGTACGCAATGGATGTATGTTGGAATGCTGACCTGTAGTGTTGTTCAAAGTGAATGTGGTGTCTGAGTGTGATCAGTATTCATTAGTTATGGCTCAAAGGCATCATTTAAGTTAAGGTCAAAAGTGGCAAATAATTGGTAGAATCGAGGAAGGTCAAAAACAAATGGAGATCGCCCAAGATTTGAATGTCCCTCAAAGTGTCATATCAAGAGCTTCGAATCACTTTATAAAGCACTGGATCCGTTGATAGACAGCCTGGTCAAGGGAGACCAAGAGCAACAACTGCATCCAAAGACCGTTTTTTTGTCATTGTGGCTCGAAGCGACAAGAGATTTGATTTGAGGCATTCAGGCTGCCGCAGAAACTCGAATTAGCAGTTCTACTGCTGCACGAAGGCTTAACAAGGGTGGACTGTATGCGAGAATACCAACAGTTTATGTCCCTCTCATTCCAGCTTCTAAAGGGGCCCGTTTAAACTGTTGCCCTCATCAAATTCAATGGAAGCAAGAAAACTGGGCTCAAGTATTGTTTACTGATAAGTCCAGATATTGTCTGAACACTGTCTAGACATGTTTTGATCTGAAGAGATGAAGGAAGATGCAACTTGCCCTTCCCTTGTTCGTGAAATATCCCGTTTCAGCCCAGTCTTCTTGGCTCCATTGAACACCCCGTAATAGCAACAGTTTAAATGGGCCCCTTTGGAAATTGGAGTGAGTAGTACACCAATTTTTGGATTTCTTGCATACTGTTCATCCTTGTTAAGCCTTCGTGCAGCAGTAGAACGGCTAATTTGAGTTCTTGTGGCAGCCTGAAGGTCTGAAACTGAATCTCTTGTAGTCACTTTGCAATTTCTTCGAGCCACAATGACAAAAAACGGTCTTCGTATGCAGTTGTTGCTCTTGGTTTCTCTTGACCAGGCTGTCTATCAATGGCTCCAGTGCTTAAAAAGCAGCTCGAAGCTGTTGATATGGTGTTTTGAGGGAAATTCAAATCTTGGGTGACCTCTGTTTGTTTTTTACCTTCCTCGATTCTACCAATTATTCACCACTTTTGACCTTAACTTAAATGATGCCTTTGAGCCATGACTAATGAATATTGATCTCATTCTCATGCCACATTCATTTTAAACACTACAGACCATAATTCCAACATACGTCCATTGCGCACCGCATTGTCAATCTAATTTGCATATTTCCGACGCTAACGTATGTGCGGAAGTACAATTTTCAGTTCAATGGTATTAATAGTATTTAATTAACATAAATAATTGCAGCATTGGGCATTGGTTGCAACATTAACTTAGTGAGCATATTTTTTCTCATTATCCTTTAATTTTGATGACCAGTGTATTTGTGGTAGAGTATAAATATAAGATAACAGCATACATATGTGGCAGACAGTTTTTAAAAAAATTTAATAAATTTTCTGAAAAATTGCCATTGTTCTAAAATAAAGTTTTAGTCACAGAAAAAAACTGTCTGCCATAAGTTTTGAGCATAATCCAGTAAATATGGATTCCAAGTTTCATTAAAATCGGTCTGGTAGTTTCAGAGAAAACAGGTCTTCAAGCTCGCATATTCTTCATAGGATTGCACCCAGTCTTGTCTTCCCCTAATAAAGCATAGATTTAAATTAAAAGCTCCTTTAAGGAGAATTATCAATGTGAGTACTAAATATTGGAATACTTCCTATCTTCTTGCTGTATATGTGCTTTATATGTGTATATCTTGCTTGTAGAATATTTAGCTGAGTTTACTTTTTAGTGACCCATCTTTATAAAAATAACCGATTAACATATTTTTGGGGGTAATTTTTAAAAATTTGCTTGCATATTTAGGAAAACTCGGTGCAACATTTTTAGACATGGTCCCAAAAGTCCCCTTTTTTAATATAAATGGTCCCCGAAAGTCCCCTTTTAATATAAAAGTGGTCCCCTTTCAGGATACTAAAATGTGTTGGGACCCTTGACTACGTATACTTGGCATTCGTAAGCAGTATATAGGGGGGGGGGGGGGGGGGTTCTAGGCCATTTTGTACAAAATACCTCCCCCCCTCCCCCGCTCCCTGTCACAGCATACACACACACGCATACTTAAGTTAAATACTTAAAAATTTCTTAATGGCCAACTATATACGAAAACTTAAACACATTTCATGTTTTTAAAGGAATATTTAAAAACATCCAATTCGCGACTCTTATGTCTGATGAGATGTTCAATTAAAAAAAAAATTAAAGAACATTAATCAAAATTTGTCAAAGCTTGGGGCATTAGATTTTTTTTTTTTTTTTTTTTTTTTTTAATGGTGGTAGTGATGAGAGAGGTGTTTGAGATAAATAACGTTGCCTCCATTCGGGGTGGCAAAAAATAATAGAAGTTTAAAAAAAAAAAAAAAACCTAGGTAACGTTTCGATTTCAATGACTCAAATTGTGCTGTGATGCATTTTAGGGTGCACGGAATAACTTTAGCTGAAGAATTTAAAAATCGATATTGTTCTTAAATTTAGAAAATTCTTATAAAATAAAATGTAATTCATCAACAACATTGTATGATTTTCTAATTATGCGAATTCCATCTAATTAAAAAATGTTTTAGGTATACTTACCCCGATTTATCTTTATAATGATTTTTGTAAATGACCATCTGTTTTACACCTTTCTTAGAGAGCATTCAAAGTAATTCTGACGTTTCAAACTAAAAATTTTCTATAAGTCTGCAGCTTTTAATGAGCACTTGGAAAGCTTCTTCAAAGTTTAGTCATATATGCATTTATTGCTTTATAATTTGCACTCACGTCTTGAGTCAGTAATAACTGATAATTATAAACGGTGAAGTTCATAGCAATAAATAATGTCTCATTTGAGCAGATACAGTTCAATCAATGAGTTAATTTTGAAAATTTCCGAAGAAAAAAAAACGAGATTTTTTGAATAAAAGTAGTTTCGGCAGCATTTTAGGCGAAACTCAAATTTAGAGCCGAAAACGAAACCAAATTTTTGGTCTATCTCTATTTTTGTAAAGGAGAAAAGCAAGAACGAAAACTTGCGCATCCCTGGCTACTTCCACCATCCCAATGCTCCAGATTTCGTAAGGAATTCATTCTGCTTAACATCGAAGCACTCTGTCAAATTCGAATGAGATAAACAGAAGCATAACGACTTCTGGTAGGGACTCAGAAAAAACTGCATTGGTGTATTGGTTATAGATTATGAAACATTGTTAGAATACTGTTAAAAAATTTCATTCTTTCATACAATGAAGTGAAATATCCAAACAGGACCGGCGCAAGGTCGCACGGGGACCTGGCAAAGCAGTTAGTGGGCTCAAACGTATACTGCAATTGTGGACTAATAAAATTTATTTTTAAATTGTTTATATCACACACACACATAGAATAATATATACTATAGATAATAAGATGTATGGAAAAATCTTATTTTCAGATTTAATGTGCATAATTTAATTTCGAAAAATCTTTTATCCTTTGCAATACTTTGACTATTTATTTTTTTGTGTTCCATTATTACTTTTATAATCATTAAATCCGTACATTCCCCCGAAAAAGTACACATACAATACACATTACAATATTGAGGAAGAAAAAAAATTCACAAGATATCCAATCCGCTTAAATGTATCGTCTTAATATCTACAATTTTTCTATTGGCAGGTTTTTGATAGGACCCAACACTTGCAATAAAAACAAATTGAACAAAAATAGGAGTTGAAGAAAATTTTTTTTAATTTTTCTTCTCAAACAGATTCAATTGGTAGGTTCTCTTATTCAGAAACTTTATAATGTGCCGTATTGGTCGGTTTTTTAATAAAATCAGAATATATTTTTTTAAATGCTGTCAAAATGGGAATTTTGAATCGTATTTCCCGAAGCTATAGTGCTGGAAACTAAAAAAAAAAAAAAAAAAAAAAAAAAAAAAAAAAAAAAAAAATGGTCGTACAGGAAAAATAATTGTTTGTAAATAAAGTTTTAATTAACTGAACGAAAAATAAAAACACAGGTCGCTTATAAATCTCCTCAAAAAGTCACGTCAGCAAGTTTCATGTTTTTGCCTTTAAAAATGTCATAAAATTTAGAGTTGTTGAGCGTGGAAAAGTGTTTTTTTTTATACCGCCTTAACATGATTCTGATGAAACCAGCTCTTACAGAAAAATGAAATTAAAAACTCGTCAACAGTAGACAGATAAAATTGTTAAACTGGGTTTATCTCTAATCTTCATTTAGATTTTGTTGGTGAAATTAGTACGTAACTTCGAAATCTACCTCCGCATGTAGGCCGGAAAAATGAAAAAAAAAACTGATTATAGATCACTTTGGTTATCATGTCTGTAAGTATCATGCTTTTATGTTAAAAAATCGGTCAATTGCACAAAGTGTTCCGTACAATAAATTTATTAATTACCAACTGCAACATTTAAAAAAAAAATCGTTGCTACAAGAGTAAGACTTTGTATAAAAAAAAAAAAAAAAAAAAAACTATACAACGTAGGGTTGGATATAGCTATACCGGGTGATTCATAAAGATCGAAACAATAGGCTATTTCCTTAAATATTGCCCCTAGACACATACTTCCAGTTGCAAAGTTTCATAAAAAAGGTGTAAAATTTAATGACATAAGTTACACCTCCATGGGGGTCTATTTGTGAAAATACAAAAACTAAATTTTTATACGGCCCCCTTAGGGTAAAATTTACAATTAGGAAAAATTTCCTTATCCATTCCTGAATTAAACACAAAAAATTCCATCTTCATATCTGCAAAACTCAGAGATATGCCCGTTTAAATAATTTTTAAGAGATAAGACACAAATTGAAATGCGATGAAATCCAAGAAACAGCGTTACTTTAAGAGTTCCACGAAACATGTAAAAAATATATTTATTCGGTTAGATTCTCGATTTTTTTTTCTTTTTTGTGATGCTTAACCATTTGCAAACAGATTCACATCCTAAAATTTCTCAGTTTAAAAAAAAACAATTTAGTGGGGAAATTTAAAATCGTTAATTCGAAATATTTGTCGAATTTCAATTTTTTTTTATTTATTTAATTAAAGAGGAAAATATAATTTTAATTTTGTTTTGGGATTTTTTTAAATATTAATTTTAAAAATATTTAAAATATAAATTTAAAAAATTGTTACTTATTTTTTTTTAATCATATTTTCAAAAGTAAATATTTTTCCAAATTTGTCGCTACAAAATTAATGTAAAATAATCAAAAGACATGTTCCAAGCTTGCCCCTTTTATTTCTTTAACAGTTCTTGACTTATAATAATTTAAAGACGAAAAATGGTGAAAAAAAAACTCATTTAAAGTTTTAAACAAAGACTGGCTCCTAATAAAATGTTTAAATGTTTTTTTAAAAAGTGCAGGTGAGCAAGTAACTCCTTCCTGTAGCTTAAACTTCCGATTCAGTTTTGCCGGACCACCTTCTTTCTGTACTATTTAAATGTCCAACAGTTGATTTAAAACAAAGCTTTTTTTCACATGCCGATTAAGTTTTTTCGTAATTTTAGCCCTCGCAACTTCAGGTTTTATAACGTTCCGGCGAGACCGTTAAAAAAAGTCTGTATTCTGGGGCCGGGCCAGGCCCGGACCTTACTTTTTTCTGAGACCTCGGCCTAAAGTATTTTTTCATACCGAACCAGGACTGGCTTCCTTCTTTCTAGGTCTGCACGGGGCAAAATTTTCAGTCTCGGTCTCGACCCAACCCCTATTAACATCATTGTCTCTGATTTACTTGATTCGTGCAAAAATCAGTAAAATTTGGCTCAGCCCAAAAATTTTTACAAAAATATTTTTTAAATCGCCATTATTTTACAATTACACTTTAAAATTCATTTATTAAAGGATAGTAGACTTAAAGTAAAAAAATTAAAATACAGTGAAGAACTTGTCTATGACGGAATCCTGTCTTAAACGGAAAAATGTATTGATCCATGCAAAATGAATATAATAAATAACCGAGAAAAGAATAGACTACATTTACACCTCCTAAGAAGAGAACTTGTCTGTAACGCATTTTTTTTTCTTTCCTATGTGATTCCGTCTTAGAAGATTTTACTGTACAGCATTTTTTAAAATCTCCAATACATGGAATATGAATTAACGATATTAAATAAGTGAAACATTTACATACAAATAGAGATTCATTTAAAAAAATAAATAAATATCATAGTCTTTAGCGCTTCTTTAAAAATGAAGCATGAAAAAAAAGCTATAAACATGAAAAAAGAAAAGCTATAATAAGTAGTTTAGGTCAGAACTTCTCCATACGAAACAATTTTTAACTATATCAACATAAAAAACTATGTTTTGTAGAATTTCAGTCACGCTGGGCCGGGCTACTTTTTTCCAGGCTGCACCGAACTTTTTTTTTTTTTCTATGAGTTGGCTCGAGACCGGGCCTGGATAATTTCGACCCTTGCAGACCTCCAGTATATTTTGAAAGCAGGTTTAACGTAAAATCTATACGCTGCTATTTTATGTCCAAAGGAGAGGCACCGTCTTAAATCGACTTTTAATAACGTACAATTTGTGGATGGTCCCTATCTCGTATTCAAAATGAGTCAATAACTCGTCGCTCAGAGGCATGGGTAAATAGTGTAAGTCACGAATTTTGGATTTTAATTTCACTGCGAGTTTTGCAGGTATCGAGGTGAATTTTGTTTAATTCAGGAATGGATAAGGAAAATTTTCCTAGTTGGAAATTTTACCTTACGGGGGCCGTATAAAATTTAGTTTTCGTATTTACTCATAGACCCCCCCATGGAGTTGGAACTTATGTCATTAAATCTTACACCTTTTTTATGAAACTTTGCAATTGGAAGTATGTGTCTAGGGGCAATATTTAAGGAAATAGCCTATTGTTTCGATCTTCATGAATCACCCTGTATAGCTATACCCAATCCTACGTTGTATAGTTTTTTTTACAAAGTCTTCTTACTCTTTTAGCAACGATTTTTCTTTTTTAATGTTGCAGTTGGTAATTAATAAATTTATTGTACGGAACACTTTGTGCAATTGACCTATTTTTTTAACATAAAAGCATGATACTTAGACATGATAACCAAGGTGATCTATAATGTTTTTTTTTTTCATTTTTCGATAAATGAATTTACATCTTGAGTTATACATGATTCTTCTCTCAGGACTGTAGTTTTGTTCCTTTCCTGCACTGTCGCGTCCTTAAATTCGGTTGAAAACGACGCTTTGAAAAAATTTTCTGACATATCACTTGCCTTTACCGAAAATTGGAAACAATAGTTCTATTACATAGTTTCTTAAAAAGAGCACCTGTTAATTTGATACGTTTGCAAACAAAAATAAATTATAAAATGCGTTCAAAAGAAGTCAGTTTGGATTTCAGGGGCTACTTCACTCACGCAAAAACACCCGTTCGCTAATGTTAATCCTATGGGGGTTTGTATTTTTATTTAAGCATATGTTTGAGAAGCAAATAACTAATAAGTACCTACTGTTTTCTTTTGACAGCAATAAATTTGAAGTTAAAACTAGACTGCAGGGTAATTCATTAAGGATTAAGGTGGCACTTCACTTTGATAATATTTTCTCCTCGTATGCCAATTGCTTAAATACCACGTTAACCTACCGGGTGTCCCAAAAATGACCGACGATTTTAAAATTCAATAACTTGCAAACGGTGACAGATATTTAAAAAAATCTTGCAGGAGTGTTATGTATGGCGTCAGGAGTTTTTTTACTGTGATTCTTGATTTTAGTTCGAATTTCAAACAACAGATGGTGCTGACAGCGATTGGCGTTCAGTTCAGGCCGAAACTGACTTAACTCAGCAATGATGCGAAGGAAGGACATTAAGGCTATGGAGTGGGTCTCATTCGCCAGTGCAATCTTGCTCTTAGGGCCCGATTCTGAACTCATTCGATATGGAATGCCTTGTTGCCATGGAAACAACAAATTCTTCGATAGTGGATTACAGCGTTCAGAACTGGTTAAACAAGGCTACTTCTATGGACCTTATGCACGCGACCTGAGGTCAAGGCTAAAATTCGTCTGCTGGCGGTGTTTAGCATAGCAGTCTATGGAGTGTGAGTCATTAATGCTTGTTTGTTAAAAAATACCGCAAAAAAATTCTTTGATGCAGCAGGATATATTTAATATATTGTAATCTAAATTCAAAATGTTGTTCTGTATGCGAGAAAATTCCTTAAGTTTGCAAATTTTCAGTTAAAATGTATGCACTCAACCTGGGTCAAGGCTAAAGTCGTCTGCTAGCGGTGTTTGCGCCTGCGCATACTGGTATTCTGCCGGTGCGGTAACTGGAGTAACAGATCATCATACCGCCAGCTCTGGCGTCTGACGTCACTTGGATAGAGTCCATTGGATTTGAGGTACACTGTTAAAAATATCGTGAAAGATTACCTCTCTTTTTAAAGGCTATCTATTTTCTGACCAATGAGAACACTCGATAGGTGTTTATGTAGCGTTCTCATTGATCAGAAAATAGATTGAATAGAATTCATTTTCACGATATTTTTAAGTGTAATTATTTTGAACAATATACAGTTAACCATTTTCACGATTATTTTTTAACATTCTTAAAAGTCTACTGACGAACTTCCTTAAAAGATCTAAAATTTCTTATAATGTACCGGGTGTTCCAAAAATGACCGACGATTTGAAAGATCAATTAAAGAAAAATGGATGGTTATAGAAATGTACGGTTTGCTGCATTCTGCTTAGGTAACCAGTAGGACTGTGCGAAATAGGAATTTCTTAATCGATTTATCACCCATCTAACATCGCGATTTAGCACTAAATCGCGATTTAACAGATTTTATCATTTAGAATGTGGAAGCTTATTTTTTAATTTTTAGTAACAAAATACGGACTGTTTGCATCCTCCACCCCCCTTCTGTATTATTTAGTATACTTAGCTTTAATTTTTTCAAATACCTTTGAAATGAGGTAATATTTTACATATAAAAAATCTTTGAATGCCCCAAAACACTCATATTTTTCCATTTTAAAAATTAGTGACATATTTGAATACACTTTATAAACTCATTCTTTAAGAAATATTAAAAAAGAAAAGAATTTTTTTTTGGTCTGATATGTTATGGCTGTTATAATCTAAATTTCTTAATGGGACGGGGGGGGGGCTTCCCCTAGTTTACCCAAATAGCGCCTCATTGCTAATAAGACACATACTCTTTTCTTTTTTTACAGACACAAAATTAAAAACTTGTTGGGGTGAAAACGAACTAAATTCAACGAATTCAATGATGAATTTAACTGTGTATTTACCATGAGAAAAGTGTAAAAAAAGTGGGAATATGTGAGAAATAAGGTGCACTTTTATTTCTTTTTAACTTTCAGATTATAATAAAGTTTAACATAAATGCTGACACTCGTATAGTGGATGGAGAAGGATTGAAAGTGTGAGCCTCAAAGCACATTTTTGAAATTGCTGATTTTTTTTTTCGCGAGTGTTGGCACCCTGTAAGATTAGTAATAAAATAAAATCTTAAAATATATTTCTTTTTAATGATAACAAAATGTCAAAGAAGCAGAAAATCTCAGATCTGCAGGAAAATCTAATGAATGCCTCATCCACCACTCCCCAATTCTGCTGTAAAAATCAAGTTACTTGACTCATTACAGGACTCTTTTTAATACAATACAAATTAATAACAAATAAAAACTACAATATTGCTCAAACATATGAAAATTAATTTTTCATCAAAATAATGCATAAAAATATAAACTAAAAATGGATGGATTTGGATTTTAACCTCAAGACTTTCTTTCGTTTCAGACATAGAGAATTAATTTCAGCAAGATTACAGCACCTAGAATACCTAGTGGTGGAAATATGCTATCCAAACAGTGCTAAAAATTTGTATCCCTTAAATGTGCGACGATACTACTAAAATTTCAAGTGTCGATCGCAGCGACATCTGCGGAATTTTCGTAATACTAGTATTACATTGTATAGACTAGCAATTTCTTGCAGTTGTAGAAAATATCCTGCAGATGTCGCTGCGATCTGCATATTGCAGCAGTATCATTGCACATTTAAGGGATACAATATTTTAGCGCTTTTTTAAGTATTACAGGGATAGCCGATTTTCACACTATATATTCTAGGCGCTATAGCAAGATACTCAATCCACGTGGTTGGCATTGAAATTGGATGTCAAACTCGATGCAAGACTATTTTAATTACAGAATAATAGAAAATAAAGAATATATATTAAAATATTACCAAAACATATGAGGAATTAATTTTTCATTAAAAGAATGCATAAAAATAAAAACTGAAATTCGATGAATTTGGATTTTAAATATGAAACTTTATTCTTGTTTTTCATCCATAAATACTCAATTTCGGAGAAAAAAAAAAATCTTATTTAAAAAATAAAGGTTATTTCATGCATAGATTAAGGACCAAGATGGGACATTTACGGCAAAATCTATAATGGCAACAGTACTAACGTCACTATCGGCAAGGGGGAAGAACTAACAAACCTCCGAAATTTACCTATGTTGAAGAAATATGTTTATCCTCTATGGTTTGAATATCTATTCGTTCCTAAAACGAATCAGGTATCAGACGATATTCTATTCATGCTTGCTTTATTTATTTAGCTGCTTTTTTTACCGTACTTGTATTGTTCATTTTTAACTTACAAAATGATAATTAGACTAATAATATAAAAGAAAGCCGCCAGAAAATTCTGTTAAGAATGCAAATATGTAAGTTTATAAGACTAAATTGTAAAAAATCAAATTCATGTATTGTGTCAATTTATTCATATCGAATAAAATTTTATTGAGTGTAATGTCAGTACTTCTATTTATTTTTAACTTTTAGATTTATACAATTCTAAAAATTTGTCGAAAGGAATTTTTCCCTATCTGTAATATTATTATTATTTCTTATATGTTAATATTATAAACATTATTGGATTGTACGTTATTTACATTAAAAACAATATTTTTATTTTATCTGTAAGGAAGTGAAAATGCATAAATTTTAAAAGATTATTGTAACTATTGTTTAATACGTTAAACTTCAGAAATTTATAAAACACGGGCTATAAAAATTTTCCTGCCAAAGGGGAATAATTATAAAATTTTCTGGGACTTGTAGAGTTCAACATTTCGTATATTTTTATGTTGCACCATTGCTTTTGATATATAGACGGGTTGCACATGACGTCACATGTCTGAAATCGCTTCAGATGGCGCCCAAATATAAGGCGAATATGGTGCTCTCCATTTGATTTTTTAGACTTATTTGCAGTATAATAATAAAAATAAGAAAGCTCTAAATTAAAGAGAAAGATAACACGTGCTTTTAACGGCAAACGGGGACTTCTGTGCTCCACGTGTGTGCTCCAGAAGCTATAGTATCAGTCGTTGCTAATAGCAACGTGACGTCAATGCAAGGGGTCTATAGCATTCGAGACGAAATTTTTACCTAGTATTCGTTGCACTTAAAACCGTTCACTAATCATGCCAAAAAAAAAAAAAACATATCCGTGCATGAACATAGAATAGATATTAGATATGTAAAATAGAATGTCTATTCTATGTTCATGCATCGGTGTAAGATTCTATCGAAAACGTAAACATGCAACATTAAAAAAAGAAAGATCACAATAAGGTAGATACTCAATAATAAGCATATTACAAGGATGGGAAGTTTCTTCCCCATTGTCACTAAGGACGCTACGATCGCAATCGCATTACCATTACGCTCTTTGGGAATGTCCGATCTTGGATGTTAATCTATGATTTCATGCGGACCACGGCCAAATCGAAATACACGAAACAATGCAGTTCTGAACGTTGTATTCCACTATCGAAGAATTTGTTCTTTCCATGGCAACAAGGCATCCCATTGAAATCGTATCGAATGAGTTCAGAATCGGGGTTTAAGAACAAGATTGTACTGGCGAATGGGACCCACTCCATAGCCTTAATCTCCTTCCTTCGCATCAATGCTAAGTGACGTCAGTTTCGGCCTCGACTGAGCGCCAATCGCTTTCAGCGCATCTATTGTTTGAAATTCGAACTAAAATCAAGAATCACAGTAAAAAAAACTCCTGACATCATACATAACCCTCCTGCAAGAATTTTTTTAATATCTGTCACCGTTTGCAAGTTATTGAATTTTAAAATCGTCGGTCATTTTTGGGACACCCGGTATGTAGAAAACTTAATTAGGCAGTCCCTTATTATCGCATAGGCAAATCGGGACTTTGTCCAGGGGCCCCCAAATCTATACATTAATTTATAAAATATTTACTTTTTCTCCCCAATTTCAATTCTGAAAATTTTCAAATTTCATTTTTAAAAGATTCTACTAAACTTTCTGAAAAACAAATTTCATTTTGAACTCACAGAGCTGGATGCTTTCGCAAAGCTAACATCAACCGCTATTAAATAATAAATATTTTGATTTTAATAGATTGTATTAGCAATGAACTTAAATCATATCTAAACTTTAGTGGTTGAAAATAATCTGTTCTAATTGTCATGAGATAATTTCCGTATTCAAAGTTTTTTCTTTTAACTCTGACTTAAATATAAAAAAACAAACCCAAATTTGCAAATCTTTTCAGTTTTATTGAAAAAACACTTTCTACTTGTGAAGTAGAACCTATTTTATTTGATATTATGTTGTGTGTAGTACAACTTAAAAAGATACAAAAGAAAGCATCTTGATTAACTCATATTTATAGTTAGAGTATTTCACTATCTTCAATAAGTTGAAGTTATTAAGTTCATCTTATTGTAATATAACAAGTAGCTAAAGTTATATAAAAGAGTTTTGTTCTGTACTAAGAAAAAAAGAGTATTTTTATTAATTAAGGTACTTATTTAGAATTGACGGAGCTAAGAATTTTCTCCTATTTAAAATCCAAGGTGCAAAAATATTGTTTATACATCACACGTACGACTGACCATCAGTTCTACTTGGAAAATGTTGCAACTATTCAAATGGGGCCCCCTAATTTATCTTTGCCCAGGGCCCCAATTAGTCATGATCGGGGCCTGTAATTAGGTGAATGATTACTTATTACTTAGTTATCGAAATATGGTTTTCTTCATTTCAAAGTAGGTGTCCAACTTGTTATAAATTCATTTAATGCATTCATTAGTAGTAATACAGTTTAGAATGAGTTATAGATGCATTACGTTTATCTTGTTCCAAAAGCATTATTGGTTACGCAAACAAAAATATTTTTAAAAGGATGTTTTTTTTTGCCTTTGCATCTTTTCAGCTTTCTTGGCGTTGGGGGGGGGGGGGGGGAATTTTTCAATTCCGAAATATTTCTATTGTAAGAAATTCACATTTAATTAATCCTTCTAAGTCATTCAATCCTTCTAAAACTTATTAAATGATTACGTAAATCTTCTAATGTAGCTTAAAATATTTGCGAAAAATGCTTTAGAAGATAAAATTTTCATAATTCAGTGTATATGAAGGGTTTCTGACGCCGGGGTTTGTTTGTTTGTTTATTGACCCTCTTGGGCCCGGTGAGCAGCTTTCTATTTCTGTATAGCTGTCATAATCCACTACCTAGATAAACTACAAGAGACAGATACGACAGAAACCAAATAAACCCGCACAACGAAGTACCACCACTGTCAACATTAAGTCCTATACAGCAGCGTCAATCCAACTCCGACAGTGACGATAAATCTCATTCAATAACTGAGAGAACAAAGCCAACTCTTCATTACCCTTTCTCCCCATTGCTGAAAAAATCTCTTCGTACGACATACTCTTCGATATCGATAACTTGCTAAAAATCTTATCCCGAATCCTACAAAATTTCTTACACCTCAAAACCAAATGATCCTCGGTTTGCTCCTCGCCACCACACAAATCACACTTAGCATCCCCACTACCCAAAAACTTCTTATGACGAACCAGAGTGAGAACAGTCTTGGTCAGAAACCGAGCAAATATTACACCACTCTCCCTCCTTAGGCACTGATGCGGATGCCCTATGTTGGCGTAATCCCAACCACGACCTGAATGATCAATCCTATATTGGTTCCAATCCCAAATAGACTCCTTCTGTTTATTATTTCTCACAACCATCATCCAGTCCTCGGGAGAAAACCATGGAATACAAATATTGCTATACGGGCCCTTCCTGGCCAGCTCATCTGCACACTCGTTGATTTCAATTCCTTTATGTCCAGGCACCAGATAAACTCCATCTGAAACTGATCCATCCTCTTCCTATTAATCTCATCCCTTGACGCCGGGGTAAGACGTGTTGTCTTATTTTTGTTGTCTTCGCTCAATATTAGGGTGCATCTTTACTCTTAGGGTCGACATACGGGATATAAAATTGGATTGTTTGAAAAGATTTTGGACAAAACGGAACCGCGAAGCATCTTTACGAGACTGCCTTAAGTATAGCGCCTAGAATATACAGAGTGGAAAAAGATTATCCTTGTAATACTCAAAAAAGCGCTAAAATATTGTATCCCTTAAATGTGCAACGATGCTGCTGAAATATGGTGATCGCAGCGGCATCTGCAGGATATTTTCTAAAACTGCAAGAATTTTTCTACACTTAAAAATATGTAGCATTTGCTGCATAGTCACTCCATTGCTTTTATAGAATGTCTCTATTCTGACCAATGAGAATGCTTCATAATATAGTCAAGTAACAGTTTCCTGTAAAAGCAATGGAGTGACTATGCAGCAAATGCTGCAGATTTTTAACAGTGTAGTCTATACAATGTAATACGAAAATCCAGCAGATGTCGCTGCGATCGACTCTTTGGATTTCAGTAGTATCGTCGCACATTTAAGGGATACAAATTTTTAGCACTGTTTGGATAGCATATTTCCACATTATGTATTCTAGACGCTGTACACCGTTAAAAATCTGCAGTTTTAGCTGCAGAGTCACTCCACCGCTTTTATAGAATATCTATTTTGACGAATGAGAATGCTCCACAATATAATGAAGTAACCGTTTTCTATAAAAGCAGTGGAGTGACTATGCAGCTAAAGCTGAAGATTTTTAAAGTGTACCAAGCTACAATGTCTAGAAGTATATAGCTTGGAAATCAACAAGTGAAACCGTAGCCAAAAAAGAAAAAAAATCACCATAAGGTGATATGATCGAGTTTAATGATACGAATGAGTGTTTTTAGTTATTTATGATGTAATTTAAGCTGCGGAAAGCTCATTTTTGAAAAAGAAATTTTGTTAAAAACAGAATAAAAAAGATTTATGTTGTAATACGCGATACATTAGGAATTAACGAAAATTCAGGCATATATTACGTCATTAAGTATAAAACGAGGCTAACGAAAAAGACAGGTTTACGCGGTGCACTGTTAAAAATATCGATAAAAATTACCCCTGTTATTAAAGGCTATCTATTTTCTGACGAATGAGAACGCTGCATAAACGCCTATGAAGCGGTTTAATTGGTCAGAAAATAGATAGCCTTTAAAAACAAAGCTAATTTTTCACGATATTTTTAACAGTGTGCATCCCAAGTGTCTTTTTTTACAGACCGCTACACTGTTAAAAATATCGTGAAAAATTAACTCTGTTTTTAAAGGCTATCTATTTTCTGACCAATGAGAACGCTCCATAGGCGTTTAGACCAATGTCAGACGGGCGTCTTTTTAGCTTAAGTATTATCCATTCACAATGCTATAGCATTGTGAATGGATAATACTTAAGCAAAAAAGCAGCAAAAACGACGCCCGTCTGACATTGGTCTTATAGACGGGTTGCACATGACGTCACATGTCTGAAATCGCTTCCTATGGCGCCCAAATAGGCGAATTTGGTGCTCTTCATTTGATTTTTTAGACTTATTTGCACTATAATATTTAAAATAAGGAAGCTCTAAATCAAAGAAAAAGATAACACGTGCTTTTAACGGCAAACGGGGAGTTCTGTGCTCCACGTGTGTGCTCCAGAAGCTATAGTATCAGTCGTTGCTAATAGCAACGTGACGTCAATGCAAGGGGTCTATAAAGCGTTCTCATTCGTCAGAAAATAGATAGCCTTTAAAAACAGAGGTAATTTTTCACTATATTTTTAACAGTGTAGAGTGACGTGTTGTTCTTTCGTACACCTTAGGGTGTCCCAGGAGAGGCCAAAAAAATAAAAAGTTTGAAAATGCCAAGTCTCACCTTTTAAAAATGTTCTTTCTGTCATAATATGATATTACAAAAAAATTCAAGTCATTTCACAAAGGTTTAGGGGTCCCCCAAGCTAATAGAAAATAGAGAATTTATGGAAAATTTTAATTTTTAATTAATATGCAGGATTGCAGAATTCTACCACTCTTCTCTTACAAATTTTTTTATCCTAAAACTTGTTTAAGAAATATTTTTTTCATGTTTAACTATGATTTCATTTGATGTTATATTTTTATTAATTTTTTTTATCAAAATTTATAAAATTACTATCTGAGGACCATATTTCATTTTTCTGATCATTACTCTTCTAATGCTCTTCAATCTTTATTAATCTACTGGATTTCATTAAATTAATATCATGAACTACAATGTTTCTAATATTAATAATAGATGGCAGTTCCAGCAGGTGTTAAAGGAAAGTTATATTGATTATTTATCAGTCATTGGTTTTGGATATCGATGAAGTCAATAAATCTTCTGAAGAAATCTCTGAGGAAGAAGTTGTAGTAAAAATACATTTAGATGATAATACAAAGCCCAAAGGAAATAAATCTAAGCTCTACAATCGCAGATCCGTTATTACTCCAAGAGTTGCTGGTGTTTTAGATTGAACTAAGACCAGTATAAAACATCCACAATGATAGTAGCGTCTGTAGTAAACAAAGAAGGTCGCTCTTCCTCTACCATGACGTCTGACCCACTTGTAAAAATCCATAGTGCTTAAAAAAATAGTATTAATCGGGAACGCCAATATCTTCACCAAGAAACCGTTCAACAATTAAAAACACAGTTTGAAACATCAAAGTCAGTTGTTCATTGAGGTGGAAAACTGTTAGCCAATTTGTCATCAAAAAGCATAAGAAATAGTGACCATTTAGCGGTATACTAGTTTTTTCTTTGCAAGATAAATGTACTAAGCTTCTTGGAGTTTCTAAGTTATTGTCTGGAACTGGTAAAGAAGCAGCTGATGCTGTTTTCGAGCTCTTAAAATCGTGGAAATGTGAATCTCAAGTAATTGGATGTGTTTTGAAATGACCCAAACAAATAGTGGAAGATTCAAAGGAGCATGTACAATTCTTGAGCAAAAAATAGGCAAAAACCTTTTGTGGATAGCATGTAGACATCACATGTTTCAGGTTCTACTTTCTAATGCATTTAGTGTGTGTTTTGGACAATCTACTGGGCCTGAAATCTGTTTAAGAGATTCCGAGAAAACTGGTCAGCTCAACCATCATGAACCAAAAATGTAATTAGTACCCATCATCATAACAGCATCAGACAGTTTAAAACTTTTACTTCTGATCAGGTAAAAACTGCTACAACTACTTTGGGATGGTTACAAAGAAATTTTAAATCTTGCATCATTAATGATTGGATTAGACTCAATTTACCATTCGAAAACCAGGTGCTCTTCACCGAGTTCTCTGGATGGCAATTTATTCCTTCAAAATGAAGTTGTTTACTGGGAATGAAAGCGCAATGGTATTAACTGCTCAAGAGTTTCAAGGTAGTATACAACAATTTAAACGGTTTGTGTGTGTATATTTCCAGTCTTGGTTTACTTGACGATCTGCTGTTCATGCTCCTCCTAATGATGTTTCACTGATTCAAGGGTTGAAAGAATATGATGTCAAACACATAAGCAATATTGGATTAAAAACGATGTTATGTCTTTCATGGTATGTGAGTGGAGAACTGCAACACTTAGCTTGTTTTCAGATCTTCTTTCTGGTAAGCAAAAATCAAAGATAGTTTTGAACACGAAAAAAGAAAGGAGTTCTAATTCATATCTATTAGAAATACTTTCTCTCACATTGGAATTTGTTTATTTCTAATAGTTTCTTTGAAACGGTTTGAAGCGGAATTTCTTTCCTCAGTGTACCAGTCAAAGATTGGTCCAAAACGCCTTCCTATAAAAAGCTGCAATATTTGCTAAAAACTTGCCTTGTATATAGAATACTGCTGAACAAGCAGTTGTATTCATACATTACTTTAGTTGTTCAACAAAGTCGTAGAGATAGGGATGGACAGAAAGAAATTTTGTAAAGAGCAATCGCCAAAATCATTTTGAAATGTAGTTGGTAAAAAAACGTGTAAATGTGTAAAAAAAATGTCTAAATAAGTATGTGATAACTTTAAAACATTCTTCTACGATGGTTTTATTTACCAATTGTAAGATAATTGTTTACCTAAGTCCACTTTTCTGTATAATTATAGAGAAGGTAGAAATGTCTGCAAAATCACATTTTCCTTGATTTCAGAAATATATTATTATACCTCTTCCTACCAAAGCAAAAACATAATTTATACAAAATTCGTTTAAAACAATATGTAAGTAGCTTTCATAAATGAAAAAAAATGTCATTTTAATATTAATAGTTTTTAATGTAGTTAATAAAAAAAATGCCGCATTTAACATTATTTTGGCAATTTTTATGTAAGTTCAATGACCTTGGGGGACCATTTTTTTTTTAATTCTGAAACAATTGACCACACGCAATGGGCGGAGCTCGCAATGTTTCCCACAAGCATTGGGATATTTGATTGGCTTTTTGCGAGCACTTGTGGGGAAAATCGAGAAGTTGATTAGCTATAATCCATTGTGACGTTGTATGACGTCAGTAATGCTTGTGGTCCACTCAAGGTGTTTTATATTCACAAGAAGAACATTTTTAGAGGGTGAGAGTTCACAATTTTAAAAGTTGATTTTTTGGGACACCCTAGTACACCTGCATTGGTGCATTCGAGCATCACGTGTCTCCATCGGTCTGTAAAAAAAGGTACTTGGAATACACCGTGGTACACTGTTAAAAATATCGTGAAAAATTACCTCTGTTTTTAAAGGCTATCTATTTTCTGACCAATGAGAACGCTCCATTGGCATTTAAGTAGCATTCTCATTGGTCAGAAAACAGATAACCTTTATAAACAGAGGTAATTTTTCACGATATTTTTAACAGTGTAGCCTGTCTTTTTCGTTAGTCTCGGTAAGAAACGTCCGATTTGAAAGCGGTTTCTAACTTACTGTTGAGATCCAGCGTCTAGAATACCTAGTGTGGAAATATGCTATCCAAACAGTGCTAAAAAATTTTATCCCTTAAATGTGCGACGATACTGCTAAAATCCCAAGTGTCGATCGCAACGACATCTGCGGGATTTTCGTATTACTAGTATTACATTGTATAGACTAGCAATACCTTGCAGTTGTAGAAAATATCCTGCAGATGTCGCTGCGATCTGTATATTGCAGCAGCATCGTTGCATATTTAAGGGCTACAATATTTTAACGCCTTTTTAAGTATTACCAAAGACATTTAAGATATAGACCGGCAATTCCCATTCAAATGTATGCGAAATCATGGCAGCCATCTGCAGTAAATTGAAACACCTGAACCGCGAGGTTTGTACGTCAGCTGTGGTTGTTTACCATTAAGAGCTATGGCTAGAATGAGCTAAAAATTAATTTTTATCGATATATATGAAGTTTATGGCATATTTTTTTACATGAAGCTATTTTTTATATCTAAATATGCGTTATAAATATTGAAATTTGAGTAATAAAGTTAAACAAAGCGATTTATTAATAATTTTATGGATGGCATGTTTGGAAAAGAGTATCTAATTTTAACATGCCTTATAAACCTAAATAAAGGCAAAATTTATATGGAAACATATTGTTAAAGATTGTAATGCCACCTTTTTTTAAGTTTGACTTACAAAAGTAATTGGTAGGGAAGTTCAGATTAAAGGTAGCAACTGTAACATAATATAGCAGTTTACAAAATTTTAAATTACTTGTAAAGAAATCTACATTTTTTAAACCAATTTTTATGCAAAAAGGTAATTTAGAAAATGCATATTAACGAAAGTAACACTATATTTTTATCCTTGGAGGATGTTTATTGAAATACTCGAAAAAAACAAAAAAATTGATGAATAATAAGGTTTTTTTTTTTTAAAAAAAGGACTAAATGAAATAAGTTAGACTAATACTTAATGATCCGCAATGAAAAAGTACGCTGATAAAAGCATTTTCTTAGGTAAATTAAAATATAAAGCATATATACTGCCGTACAACAGCTGTGATCAAAAATCCTCAGTTAAACTGACAATTTGCAGGTCTATGTATCTTAAAAGTCTTTGAGTATTACAGAGCTGTCCGATTTCCACACTATGTATTCTAGTCGCTATAGTTGAGAATTCGGAATTTCTCAATAAAAAAAACCGCTATCAAATCGGACGTTTCATACTTAATGACCTAATATTTTAAATGCATTTCGCGCCACTTATTTCTAGACGCTGTAACTAACACTTAGCACTTGCTGTTTAAACATTCAAGCAATAAATTTGTTGGCAGCGCCGCTACGAAAATGTAATTTTTTGGGTGCATTATAAAAAAAAACCGGTGTACGTGATTTCTACACAATATATTTCTAAACACGGCAACCAAGCTACAGCGTCTAGAATATATAGTGTGAAAATCTGCTATCTAAAGAGCGCTAAAAAGTTGTATCCCTTAAATGTGCAATGATGCTGAAATCCAGGTAGCCGATCGCAGCGACATCTGCGATATATTTTCAAATTTCAAAGTAAACATCGTATTATTACAGCGTCTAGACCAAATCGTATTTAAGTTTTAGAAAATATCCTGCAGATGTCGCTGTGACCGACTCATTGGATTGCAGCATCGTTTGACATGTAAGGGATTCAATATTTTAACACTTTTTTAAGCATTACTGGGATAGCCGATTTCCACACTATATATTCTAGACGCTGTAACCAAGCTAAATTTTGTTGACACATCTCACTTACTCTCGTATTCACCAACAACTTCGACCCCAAGTTATGCGGATAACCTCGGTCGAACGCTCAAACGGTATGCACCTTTAATACAGCGCCTAGAAGATACAGTGTGGAAAACGGCTGCAAAATAGTGCTAAAAAATTGAATCCCATAAATGTACAACGATGCTGAATAACAAGATGTCGATCGTAGCGCCATCGTACTAATTTAAAAACGATAGTCATTCTAAAAGAGACTCTTTAACCTATTTCACGTCATTCCTTAACTAAATTAGCTTATAACAGACCAAAATATCTTATATTTATAGTTTCCGATATTTAACATTCTATAATTTTTGAAAACACAGTGTTTATATTGAAAAGAGTTACGAGATGGCGCTCGTATCAGCATATTGCCGCTGAGCATTGTTGGAGATTTATGGGATACAAGTTTTTAGCACTTTTTAAAGCATAAAGCAGGGAACCCACATTCGGAAAAATATAGACAGAAATCTGCAGCGGCAAATTTTCCGCTACGCCAAATTTCCGACTTGGAAATGAGAATCGCACTTGCGTTTTTCGCTGGCACTTCCGCGTTAACTACTGCGCATGTCTGTGACAAACCTACATAGTTTGATTTCTACAGATGCCGTCGCGGAAAACGGAAAAAGTTAAAACATGTTTAACTACAATTCCGCTGCGTTTTCGCATTTGTACGCGGCAAATATGGGGTGAATTTGCCGTTCCGCTGTCTAATTCCATCGTATTTTTCCGCATGTGGGTTCCCGGCTTTATAGGAATAGCCGTTTTCCACACTGTATCTTCTACACTGTTAAAAATATCGTGAAAAATTACCTCTGTTTTTAAAGGCTATCTTTATTCTGAACAATGAGAACGCTTCATAGGCGTTTATGTAGCGTTCTCATTGGTCAGAAAATAGAGAACCTTTAAGAACAGAGGTAATTTTTCACGATATTTTTAACAATGTAGGCGCTGTACCTTTAATCATGATTGGACGTCTTCTTGATAATGTCAAATCAAATGTGATCGTGAATTTCATTTGAGCGTTCGACCGATGTTTTCTAGGTCGAGATAAATGCAAGGGCGGCGCAGAGGGGGCCCCGGGGGCATATGCCCCCTGTCGGGCATACCTGCCCCCCCCGTCGGGGTCAAATTTAATCGTCGTCAGGGAAAATTTGTTGACTTGAGTGAAGAGTCCTGCATCGGGTCGGGTAACCTGAATTTTCCTGCACACGACCCGAGTCGGATGCGGGTTAGTTTTTTGAAAAGTTATTGGTTATTTACAAAAAGTTATTGATATCTTTGGTTAGTTTGTAAAAACCCGACACACGGATAAACTGGCCGCTGATTTTTTTCTTTGGAAATCGGATTGACTTGGCTATAATTTTTTGGTTTTGGGATGAGTTTGATTCTTACGCGTCGGTTTTGTTTAAGCTGATTTTTCAAAAAAGTGCCCAGAATTACATCTCAAATTAGAGTCCTTCATCGATTCAAATTGCCCGATTTTACCTACACCCGACCCAACCCACGGCTCGGATTGAGGATAATTTTTTTCGTTGTGGTTGGGTTCGGTTTCGGTATCGGACGTGTTTGAGGTTGAGTTTTGAAACTTACAAGTAGTGTTGCCAGATGTCCCGATTTACATGGAACGTCCCGAATTTTCACCATACCCAAATTACGTCCAATTTTTATGAGTTTAATCTAAATTAATATTTTATTCCTTAGTCTGCGACGAGAAAATTTAAGAATTTAACCACATGTCGGTTTAAGTCTGTTGTCACAACGGCCGGATGTTACTGAAAACCTTATACATTTTGTCTAAAACTCATGTGCACTCCTATTTAATGTTTATTTGATTGATCGTAAACTTAGGCGCCTATAAGAAATAGTACGATTTTAAGAAGAGACAGGACGTAGAAATTCATCTGCCTCACTTCGATCTTCTTATTAAAAAGCGTAAGGTAAGCATTTTTATAAATGAATGAGTAAATAAAAAGAGAGTTTTGTATTAGTATTCAAGCTAACTTAATATCAAACTAAAAATTTCTTCTTTGTTCATTAATTTCAATAGACAGTAGACTCTCATTTTATAATAATATGGATATTAATCTCATTTTAATATATAGAAGAGAAAGGGAAGGTTTAAATGAGAAAATAATTATATACATTACATAACTTCATTGTAAACTGCGGGAAGATGTATCTACAGTAAGAACTAATATCTTGCATCGGGTCAGGTAACCCGATTCTACCCGAAAGTGTTGGCCATTGCCTCTAAAATTTTGCTGCGGGTCAGGTTGATTAGTGTTTCCATTTTCGGGTCATCTCAGGTTAAAGTTTTTTCCTTGGGAGTTGATTCAAGTACGGCAAATTTTTCCAAAGAAAAGCCTATATTATTGTTTCAAATGATAAAAAAAAAATACTTGTATATGAATGAGTATACCCAGGTAGCACAGCAATATCGGCCAATATCGGGAACAGCGATTTCGCAATATCGGTCAATATCGGTAAACACCGGATCGGCCGATATTGCATGGCAAACTTTTTTTCCAATATCGGCCTATATTGGGACCCAATGCCGACCAATATCGGGACCCAATACCTGCCGATATCGGCGAATGCCGGACCGGCCGATATCGGTGAGCACCGGACTGGCCGATACCGGTGAGCGCCGGACCGGCCAATATCGGGGAACGCCGGACCGGCCGATATTGGTCAATGTCGGATCGGCCGATATTGGTTAAAACTGGATTCGACACTATAAAATAGCAAAGCTTTTTTTTTCAATATAGGGAGATATTGATTACCTGTCTTGACATAGTATTGGCAATAAATCTCTCTTTATATTAGGGGAAAAAAGTTTGCCATTTTATATTGGTGAATCCAGGTTTGAAAATATATGCATATAAATATATATTTTTTAACTGTTTCAATTTTTTTTTTTTTTTTTTTTTTTTTTTTTTTTTTTTTTTTTTTTTTTTGCTATTATAGAAATATATATTTATATATTGTTTATATGGAAAATCATAGCTAAGTTCACTGCCATGATAATGTAAAAAATACTTAAAAGGAAAATTTTTCATGATTTTGTTTAAAGTGAAATTGCTCTGAAATAACCCAAAAATTTTGGAGAATTTTTTTTCTTTATTAAAAGGTGTATCTTTTCACGAAAATTCAAATACCTTTAATAAAATAATTTATTCAAAATTTTATGTTTTTTTTTTAATTTTTTTCTTTTCATGTTCAGTGTTGTACGTAAAAATATTAATATGTAAAATTAATAATTAAATGATACTTCTCTCATTAAAAATGTCATATGCAAAATTATATCTATAATACCAATTTATGGAAATGGTAAGGTTGAGAAGTGTTATATTGTATTATTTGAATAAAATAACTTTTATTACCATATAAGCAATTTTGATAATTTTTTTTTTTTATATAATCAATAAAAATATTCAACATATATTAAAATTAAAAAAAATATTTAGCTGAAATGATTTATTCCTTTCTCCCTTTACCATAAATATAGATGTTCAAATTTGTTTAACTGTATTGATGTATAAACTTTGCAAGGGAAAAAAACTAGTAAAAGTTAGTCAAAAACAATTTATATTAAGGGGACACAGTACCCTTTAAACTACTTTTTCAACTTTTTGAATAATACTGTAATATCTGTAGTGACATTATATTTAATACTATAAAGCAAATATAATTTCATGTAATTAAGAAAAAAAAAATCTTGCCTATTTCTATTTAACTAAAATTTAAATTAAAAAAAATAATTATTTTTAAATACCTACTGATTTTTTAAATATCGATATTTTCGTTTCAATTTTTTCCCCCATATTCCTTAGATTATACTACATAAAACTGTGCCATGGATTTTTAGATGTATGGAATATTACATTTAATATGAATCTTTTTCTCTTTTGTATAATAAAAAATCAAGGAAATTCAACAAACTCATAATTGAAATGCTTAAAATGTATATATATATATATATATAACCTTGAATGTTAAATCCATGCACAATTTTATGTAGTATATTCCTAGGATTATGGAAAAAATTTCTGAAGCAAAAAATATTCATATTTAAAAAAGTAGTAGGGATTTTTAAAAAGTTTAAATTATTCAAAAAATTTAAATTTTAGTTAAATAGGCATTTCTGTAAGATTTAAAAAAAAAAAAAATGTTTGCATTATAGTATTAAACATAATGCCACCACAGATATTACAATACTATTGAAAACTGAAAAATAGCTTAAAAGATACTGTGTCCTCTTAAGTTACATATGCAAAGTTCTACCTTTGCTGTTTTTTCAAACTTAACTTTAATTATTCCTACCCAATTAACTCAGAAGAAAATTTGTATCCGTATTTATATCTGCAGTGTTGATTTCAGGGGGTGGCCCGGGGGGGAATGTCCCCCCCGGAGCAATGAGATGTCCCCCCCGGAAGATTTGAGATTTTGTGTTTTCAATGGTCAAAAAGTGCAATTTCCCCCCCGGAACTCTATAATGTCCCCCCCGGGGCCACAGAAATCCCTCCTGGAGAAAAGTATCTGAATTCAACACTGTATATCTGTATGGCCATCATCCTGTATCAGAGTGTGAACTTGCTGATTCTATAGTGTTGGAAGATGAATACTCTCTTCCTTATGTTCACTCTACATTCTGGTGGTTTCTCTCTTTTTTTTTTTTTTTCCCAATGTTCAACGTTCTTCTTTGAAACATTAACTTTTTGAAAAACTCATAATTAAATGCTACTTTCCTCATTAAAAATAAAAATTCATATGTAAAATTATGTCCATAATACCAATTTGTGATTATAGTAAGGTTGAAAAATTGAATATTTAAAAAAATCAATTTATCATAAGCAGATTTCCATATTTTATTTTCACATAATCAATAAACACTTAACCATTATTAAAAAATAATAATAAAAATAACGTAGCTGAAACGATTTTTTTTTTATGTCTTTACAATAACCGTTAACCTTTAAACTTGCACATAGTATTTATATACAGTAGAAGATCTTTATAATGCAAACCAAAATATGCAACATTTTGCGTTATATAGGTCATTTCACACAACATTAAAACTTACCTTGTAAATACGGCAATATACAAAACAATCGCAGTAGATCTTTATATTGCATTCCTTAGGACCAAAAGTTGTGCAGGTTAAAAATTTTTTGCATGATATTGATCATTTCACAGATTGTTAAATTGCCTACAAAAATTATCCAAACATGCTGAACAAAATCATCACATTACTTAATCCGAAAATTTTAACATTTAATAATAGCATTTTCATTAAAAAAAAAATCTGAATTAATGAGATAAAGATGATATAATGTTTGAAATTTAATTCTCTAAAGGGTGTCATATTTTTGCAATATAGATTACAGGTGCTTCTTAAGTACAAAATTCATTGCTTACATCTCAAAAGCTGTGCATTATATAGGATTATAAAGATCTTCTACTGTATAAATAAAATGTTACCCTCTCTCTCCACCACACCTGAAAAAAAAAATTGGTACTTTTCGGTTAGCCGAGCGCCAGTGTTATATTTACATACATATATATACACATATATGTGCATGCATGTGTACATATATATAATTAAAGTAAAGTGTAAATTTAACACTGGTGTCCGGCTAACCGAAAAGTACCAAAAAATGCAAGCGAAATTTGGTTGAAAACAGTTATATTAGTTTCAAAATTTGTAAGTCTTCAATTAATTTAAACAAAATTTATATTTTATCTTTATACTCCCTTCATTCTGAATGAGAGTCTGAACTATACTACTGGGGAATAAACACTTTGATGGAATTTTTTCATTAAATAAACACAATTGCCAGCAAATATTGAGCAAAATTTATAAGTTTTAATGGCAGTGTAAAATTGAAAGTGCAACTGAAATGACAATTTAAAAGAATAAAAAAATATGGTACAAACAATGTCATTAAACTAAGCGAGAAAATCTGTTCTGGAATTAAAATTTTAATAGTAAGTTTATTATTTCTATTTGTAATGTATTCATATGAAGTAAAAAAAAAAAAAAAAAAAAAAAAAAAAAAAAAAAAAAAAAATCAATTTTTACAGAAAAATGTTTTTTTTTTCAACACTTGAATATTTCTAGAAATTATACATCCCTACAAAAAAGTAGACTAACATGACATTAAGGCTATCTAAATTCCATTTCAGAATTTACAATACCTACTTAGTTGATGTAAGCAGAAAGAAATTGTGACTGATAGAAGGTAGAAACTTTTTTAAACATATTTCAGGACATTTCCCTCCCCTCAAAAAAAAATTAATAGATAAGAAATACTTTGAAAATATCAGAAATGATAAAAAGGACAAAATAGCTAATTTTCTTTATATGTTTTCTCGGTACTTCTTAGGTATCCCGTCGACCAATTTCGCCAAATTATATAAATCGCCAAACCACTCGCCAAATTATACACATTGACATATTTTTTATCTTAACACGTTCACGCCGCCGCGGTGGGTCACACTCGACTGTCTCAGAGCTGACAAGACTCCGGCTGTTTGGATGCCAGTATTTTAATACAGAAAATGTTATTTAATTAAATAGCGATTGATATTTGAATATTGGGCGATTTAAAGGAACAACATTTTCTCTAAAATAATAGTGGTGTGCAAAAAGCCGGAGGCATTATAACTCTGAGACAGTCGAGTGTGACCCACCGCGCCGTCGTGAACGTGTTAAATAACGAAAGAACAAATAAATTAGTAAAAAATTATTAAAAATACAAATAAAACGTCGAATTAATGCTTTTAATGGCCATTATTGGCATTTAATCTTACAATTAATTAATTAATGGCAACCATTATTGGCATTTAATCTTACAATTTGGCGACAGTAATTTGGTCGACGGGATAACTAAGAAGTACCGTTTTCTCTTTTGAGTCAGGGAGGGGGGGTGGGGTGAAGCTATAAAATACATTTTAGAAATTCAAATTGATAGATTCTCTCAATTGAACATAAGTAAGGCATTTGAAATAATTAGAAATCCAAAAACTTAGCATTTAAATATCATCATAATTTATATTTCGTTGAAAATTCTAATTTTAGATAGATTTTATATGAGTCAATTTTTATCAACTGTTTTTTTCTAAGATAAACTTTACAAGGTGATTTTAAAAGTTTGTAAATTTATTTTATAAATTGTATTTTATTGAAATATCTTAAACATTGGATACTAGTTTTAAAATGATAATACAAAAATTAGAAGTCAATTCTTAGAATTTAAATAAAAACTTGCCATGTATAACAAATAAAATTTATTAATCACAAAAATAATTAAATGTTTTTTTTATTTACAAACTATTATTAATCATATTTATTATTTAACAAAATTTTTTTCGTCAAAACATCCATTTCTTGTTAGTCATCTTCTTCTCCTTTGAAAAGTGTTTCTATCCCTGTCGTCAAATTCTGCAAGCACCTTTCCAATGCAACTAGAGATAGCAGTGGTTACTGTTCCTTCAAACTTCATTTCCACACTAGCTAGAAAAGCACAATGAACCAAACTCACAATCCGACCAAGTACATTTTTACTATTAACAATTTATAATTTGCTTTAGCCTTTTTTTTTTTTAATTTCATAAACAAATTTTAAATGGGAGATTTGAATTTATTCACCAAAGTTTCAGCTTGAAAATGAAATATTTTTACTTTATTATATTAATACAGTAGACTCCCTCAAATCCGCACAGCTTTGGACCAGAGGTTATGCGGATTTCTGGTCATTGCTTTCTTTGTTTATATTTTTTAAACAGTAATTTGAATGTAATAATGCAATCGGAATTATAATGAATGCTTACTTATAGTAAAATATTAAAATAATTAACTAAAATAATAAATTGAAATAATAAAAATTAAGACAATTTAAAAAATAATTAAATTATTAAAAGTAAACGTCAAGTAAATAATAATGCATAATTAAATAGGCATAATAAAGATTATGTACATTTTTCTTGAATTATTCAACCAAACTTGCCTCACAAAGGTACCCTACTAATTCATATCAATAAGAAAGTTTTATTTCAGGTTCAGCCAGACTTAATAACCAAAAAAGCTTGATTAATACATAAATATATTTGGTAAAAAGATTGCAATTACCAGTGATATCAGCAATATCTTTAATTTTTCAGAAATAAATTTATACTATTTCCTTCATGAACAAGCAAGAGTTCAGTCACATTAACAAGAATTACATATTAAAATACACATTTCAAAAAATGAATGCATATATATATGCATTCATTTTTTGAAATATAAAAGTGATTTTAGAGATATGATTGCAGACTATTTTCGTGAATTGTTTTAAATTGTGGATTTTTTTTTTCTTTTTCGTTTCATGCTTAGGATCAAGTTGCAGGCTCGACAAAAAATATTTTGTCGATTTAGGGTCGAACCGTGCAGGGTTTTAATTAACAGTTCGTGTTTAGGGTCGTAAGTTCGTATTTAGGAATTTAAAAAAAAATTCGTGTAAAACAGAATACCGACTTACTTGATAATTTAAACTTGATTGCATTATTAGACTGAACAATTTTAATTAATAACTGAGTTATACTTTGTAGAGGTCTGTACGGGCAGAAATTTCCCGGTCCGGGCCCGGTCCAACTCATAGAAAGAAAAGTTCGGCCCGGCCCGTACAAAAAACATTAATGACTCGGACCGGTATAAAAATTAAAAGTTCGGCATGAGCCCGGGCCGGAAAATAATTAAAATCTCGGCCCGAGTCCGACCCAGCCCGACTGAATATCTTCAAAACATGGATTTTTACGTCGATTTTGTTAAAAGGAGGAGTTCTGACCAAAAATACTTATTTTAGCTTATTTTTTCATGTTTATAATCTTCATATTTAAAGAAGCGCCATAGGGTGCGATATACATTTTTTAAATAAATCTATATTTGTATGTAAATGTTTCAGCTATAATTAATATCGTTAATCAAAAAATTATGTATTGGAGACTTAAAAATCTGAAAAATGCTATACAATAAAAATCTTCTAAGACGAAATCGCATAGGAAAGAAGAAAAAATGCGTTATAAACAAGCTCCCTTCTTAGCAGGAGGAATATATTCTTTTCTCACGTATTATACTCATTTTTCATGGATCAATAAAGTTTTCTGTATAAGACAGGATTCCGTCATAGGCTGGTTATTTTCCACACGTTTTACTGCATTTTAATATTATTGCCTAGAAATCTACTATTCTTTAAAACGAATAAATTTTAATTTTTAATTGTAGAATAATCTCGATTTAAAAATATATACAAATTTTGCAACAATTTTTGGGCCGGGCCAAATTTTACTGATTTTTTCACGTACTAGACCATGCCGAGACAATAATTTTCATACGGGCTGGATCGGAAGAATGAAACCTGCCCCGTCTCGGTACGGAAAAAAGAAGTTAGGTCCGGCCTGATCCTTCAAAAAAAGTAAGTCCCAAGCCCGGCCCGAAAAAAGTAGTGACTAGGCCCAACCCGGCGTGACTGCCATGAATGAAAATAGGACCGAACTCGGCCCCTGCAGACCTCTAAACTTTGGCTATTTCGAAATAAGCATGAATTTAAAGATTTTTTTTTAAACATCAGCATGACTTTGATTTATGATTGAGCTGATATTAAAATAATTAACTTTTACATTCTAAGCTATTTTACAAGTTTTCCTTTAACGTTTTTCCGTTTTTAACCCATTAACCGCCAAAACTATTAAATAGAAATTTTCAAATTTCTTGCTGAAAGTAGTTTCCCACCACAAATTCACCCCAATTCCTGCTATCGAACTTTCGCTTTACTAAAATAGCAAAATTTCTGCCAATAAATAAGACATTTTTTTTAAAATTCTAAAATAGTGGTGCCAATGTAATTAATTCATTGCATGAGCAATTATTTTGACTGTTGCGTGAACGCAACGTCAGCGGTTAATGGGTTAAGACCGAAACTGAAACCGAATTTCGGTAATCTTCCTATTTTCGGCCGAAAACGAAAACGTCCAATTTTCTTATGTAATTAATACATACATAAATTTACATAATTATTAATTAATTATACATGGACTTATATACGTGTGGCCTAAGTTGGCTCTCTGTGCCTCTGACCGAAACTTTTTATTTTCATATAAAATAAAATGTAATTAATTCATCAGCAACACGGAATGATTTTCTAATGATACGAATTTCATCTCATTAAAAATGTTTTAGGTATACGATTTATCTTTTAAAATGATCTTTGTAAATGGTCAGCTATTATATCAGAACTTTCTCACAGAGTGTTCGAAATACTTCTACGATTTTAAACTAAAAATTTTCATTATTGTAAAGTCTGCTGTTTTTAATGAGCACGTGAAAATCGCCTTCAAAGTTTAAGTCATATATGAATTTCTTGCTTTATAATTTGGACTCACGTCTTGAGTCAGTCACGAATGATAATTGTAAACAGAGAAGTCCATATAGCACTAAATAAAGAATGTGTCATTTGAGTCGATACAGCTCAAATCAATAAGTAATGTTAAAAATTTCCGAAGAAAAGAAATGAGACTTTTGGAAGACAGATAGTTTTGGTGGAATTTCGGTCCGGCCGAATTTTTAACAGCATTTTCGCCGAAAATTCGTTTTCGACGAAACTCAGATTTTGGACCGAAAACGAAACCGAATTTTCGGTAGCTCTCTAGTATAAATACAGTCCCGGTCCGGCCCGAAGGTACAGAAAAAATGTAAGACCCAGACGTGTCCCGTGAAGAATGAAGTTCAGGCCCAGACCAATTTTTCAAAAGCTAATTTAGCCCGAGCCCGTACCGAGTTTTCAGATAAAATTAAGCCCGGCCCGAGTTTAATGAAAGAAACTTTTACCGAGCTCGGGCTTCGGGACAGGCCCAGGCTCGTGGAGACCTGTAATACACTGTTGAATTCAGGGGGTGGCCCGGGGGGACATTCCCCCGGAGCAATGAGATGTCCCTCCCGGAGAAAAGTGTCTGAATTCAACACTGCTCTAATATATATTATGAATTCGGCCTCCCTGTCGGGGGGGATACTGTGCCCCCCGTCGGGCAAGTTCTGGCGCCGCCCCTGGGTAGATGGTGAATACGAGCATTAGAAGAGGGGGGAGGGAAGAACTCTTATTTCAACTTCAAAGCTTTCCTCTATGAAAGATTGATATGTCGACGCCTCTCTTTTCATAACTCCATGGTCTGAAGGAATTAGTTTAGTGTGCCTCTATATGAGAGTGGCGGCATACAGGATATAAAATTTGCTGGGGTGAGACGCTTTTGGCGAGTATCGACGACGAAGAGCTAAGCATCTTGTCGAGCCTGCCAGTATCGCGAAGCTAATGCTTGTTAGCTTGTCTCATGCTCGTATTCGCCGTCTACCTCAACCTAGAAAAACTCGGTCGAACGCTCAAATGGTATTCATCATTAATGTGATTGGCCGCAATCAGGTCCAATGAAGTTATTCGTGAATTTCATTTGAGCATTCGACCCAGATTTTCTAGGTGGAGGTAGATGGTTGGGGCTTCCGCGGCCGAGTGGTTAAGACACCACGCTGCTAATCGCTTTAGAGCGTAGGAGGGCTTGTCGGGTTTGACTCCCGCTGGCTCCATTGCACACTCTTTGTGGAGCTCCCGGATGTAAAAATTCTCTGAGCTGTAAATTTCATTGTGCTATCTCGTCCCCGTATATCGACGATGACTTATAAGCGGGCCTTGTTGTCAAGCACACAAGTCTGATGTATGTGTCCAATAAAACAAACAAACAGGTAGATGGTGAATACGAGCTCGATCAACGAAATACAAGGCCAGTCATGAAGATTAAAACGTCACACGGAGTGGATCTTTTTTCACGGCGATTGGTACAGCGGCACGCCATCGTTTTGTGCCAATCGCCCTCTAAAGAGGATCCACTCCGTGTGACGTTTTAAAAGTCATGAACTGCACTATTAAAAATATCGTGAAAAATTACCTCTGTTTTTAAAGGCTCTCTATTTTTTGACCAATGAAAATGCTACATAAAAACCTATAAAACGTTCTCATTCGTCGGAAAATAGATAGCCTTTAAAAACAGGGGTAATTTTTCACGATATTTTTAACAGTGTGCCCTTGCATGCCGTTGGTCGCGATACGTGCATCACTCGCCTAGGCGAGTATCGCATAGACCTGGAATGTAAGTTTGCCACAGCTTGGACAAATACTTGTGCCTTAACATGCGCCTGATGCGTATGTCACCACTCTCACATAGACTTTCCGCCATATTTGACTTTGACCGATAACAGCCCGATCAGCAGTCTCCAGTGCAAGATACGGCTAAATATGGCAGATGCAGGGGGCTAGGAACGGCATCAAGTAACGTCATTTATGACGGCTCCATTTATTGGATCCTTCTTGATCCAAACGAGTATCGCCAAAATCTGGAATGTACGTTTACCATAAATTGGACAAACACATCTATCTGAGCATGTTTACTGCCAGTATGTCGTTCAAAGACTTTTAAGATACACACTGTTAAAAATCTGCAGCATTTGCTGCATAGTCACTCCGCCACTATTATGGAATATCTCTATTCTGACCAATGAGAATGCTCCATAATGTAGTCAAGTAACCGTTTTCTATACAAGCGGTGGAGTGACTATGCAGCAAATGCTGCAGATTTTTAACAGTGCATAGACCGGCAATTCCCATTCAAAAGTATGCGAAATCGTGGCAGCTATCTGAAGTAAATTGAAACACCTGAACCGCGAGGTTTGTACGTCAGCTGTGATTATTTACCATTAAGTGCTGTGGATAGAATGAGCTTAAAAATTAATTTTTATCAATATATATGAAGTTTATGGCATATGTTTTTACATGAAGCTATATTTTATATCTAAATATGCGTTATAATTATTGAATTTTCAGTAATAAAGTTAAATAAATGGATTTATTAATAATTTTATGTATGGCATGTTTGGAAAAGAGTATCTAATTTTAACATGCCTTATAAACCTAAATAAAGGCGAAATTTATATGGAAACATATTGCTAAAGATTATAATTCCACTTTTTTTAAAGTTTGACTTGCAAAAGTAACTGATAGGGAAGTTCAGTTTAAAGGTAGCAAATGTAACATAATATAGCAATTTACAAAATTTTAAATTATTTGTAAAGAAAGCTACGTTTTTATAACTAATTTTTATGCAAAAAGGTAATTAAAAAAATGCATATTAACGAATGTAGCACTATATTTTTATCCTTGGAGGACGTTTATTGAAATACTTACTTGCCATACGAAAAAAACAAAAAAAAATGAAGAATAATAAGGTACTTTTTTTAAAAAAAAGGCCTAAATGAAATAGGGTAGACTTATACTTAATGATCCGCAATGAAAAAATACGCTGATAAAAGCATTTTCTTAGGTAAATTAAAATATAAAGCATATATACTGCCGTACAACAGCTGTGATCAAAAATCCTCAGTTAAACTGACAGTTTGCAGGTCTATGTATCTTAAAAGTCTTTGATGTCGTTACTCTCAAGTAAACTCAACCTACTCAGTATCATACCGCGGCCAACGACATACAAGGCCAGTTCATGACGTTTAAAACGTCACACGAAGTGGATCATCTTTACACATTGATTGGTACAAAGCGTTGCGCTCATCGTCTAGTGCTATTCGCCCTGTTAAGACTACAGCGCCAAGAATACCAAGTGTGGAAATATGCTATCTAAACAACGTTAAAAATTTGTATCCCTTAAATGTGCAACGATACCGCTAAAATCACATGTCGATCGCAGCGACATCTGCGGGATTTTCGTATTATATTGTATAAACTATAGCGCCTACAGTGTTAAAAATATCGTGAAAAATTACCTCTGTTTTTAAAGGCTATCTATTTTTTGACCAATGAGAACACGCCATAGTCGTTTATGAAGCGTTCTCATTCGTCAGAAAATAGATAGCCTTTAAAAACAGAGGTAATTTTTCACGATATTTTTAACAGTGTAGAATATATAGTGTAGAAATCGGCTATCCTTGTAATACTTAAAAAAGCACTAAAATGTTGTATCCCTTAAATGTGCAATGATACTGCTGTAATATGCAGATCGCAGTGACATCTGCAGAATATTTTCTACAACTGCAAGAAATTGCTAATCTATACAATGTAATACTAGTAATACGAAAATCCCGAAGATGTCGCTGCGATCGACACTTGAAATTTTAGCAGTATCATCGCACATTTAAGGGATACAAATTTTTAGCACTGTTTGGATAGCATATTTCCACATTAGGTATTCTAGGCGCTGTAGTATAGACTAGCAATATCTTGCAGTTGTAGAAAATATCCTGCAGGTGTCGCTGCGATCTGTATATTTCAGCAGCATCGTTGCACATTTAAGGGATACAATATTTTAGCACTTTTTAAGTGTAAGGAAAGGGCATGTTTACAAACAAACACTTCCGTCAACAAATCTACCACTACATTTTTATCATAGCGATCATTGCAAGGGTTACTATAATACAGGCTGAATCGTCAAGCATTTTGTTTCCCACTTAGACCAATCAGCGATTGTTTCCCACGCGGCGTGGCCAATCGATCTTTTCCTACCGACAATTAAATGGCGGCGTGAGTCAGCTCGTATTATAGGAGCCTTATCATTGCAGAAATCAACTTGGCGACGTAGGCCAATCATATCATAGATCTGTTAAATCAGTCTGTTAAAGACCAATCAAACTCCCGGAGTTCATGTGTATAGTAAGAATCATGATGAATGAACAGGTTTTTCTTGCTGACCAACAGTAATTCGACCAACAGTGACGTCAGCTGCCCTTTCCTTATTTCAGGGATAGGCAATTTCCACACTATGTATTCTAGGCGCTATAGTTAAGACGATCCGCTGCGATACTCCAAAGTGTATACACTTTCAGCAATCTCGTCGCCAAGTGGAAAAGCTCGGCAAATGAGAAATATCGTCAATGGCAAACTGCGCATGTTAGACTGAATATTACAACCACAACCATAGAAGCTCCTGAAGTGATTTGAACGTGATCGCAAAACGAGTCGTTCTCGTGTATTTATTTTGATGTGTTTCATTGCTTCATGAAAACATATTTCTATGAAGAGAAAGGTTAGTAGATTTGCAATATATGTCTCGTAATTTTGTTGAAATATTATTTGTAAAATAAATTCAAAGATGTAGAATTTTTATGCTGTTTTTCAGGAATGATGAGGTAATGTTGATTATACCAACATCTATGAAACGATATCGATCTTTATATTTTCTGGATCCCATAGTTTTATTAATTTCACAGATCTGTTACGATAAATAGTGGTGTATTGTGTACGCAGTCAATAGAATATATTTTGTAGAATTTATTAAAACAAAATAGATTATTCTTATAAAGTAAAACATGTTTGTTTGGCCTCAACTGGATGATACTGGTTTAATTACATGCAAAAAATTTTATAACCTAATAATTTTATAAACGTGGTAACTTATCATTTAATATTATTATTTTAAATTAGAAGTTTTTATGAAATCCATAAAAAAATAATACCCCTCCCCCCCCCCCCCCCCCCCAAATACTAAAGTAATGTATTTTTTTTTTTTTTTTTTTTTTTTTTTTTTTTTTTTTGCAGTTATTTCATTTTTTAAATATTCTAATGTAACACATAAAATTTGTTAGTGATTAATGATGCAATATTCAATTTTTTTAAATGTATTTCACCCAATCTAATCTCTTAAATATATACTTCAACCTACTTATGAAAAGCAAAACATTTTTAAATTGTTACTTAACTTCAAACAAATATACATATCGCTCACTCGCAAAAAAAGTGACACATCTCAACAAAGTAAATTTCACGGGAAAGGCAAAAGAAAATTTGCATGACTTTACTGTAATATGAAATTATAGCCCTTACCTCTGCATGCAGGAGTAAAAATGTGTATAAAAGCATAAAACCCTTAAGAATGAAGACGTATGATGAGGTTTGGAGGGTTGGATAATTTTACCTCCCTACACAATCCACCCTTCGTCTGTGGTCACTAATGTACATACAGCGTAATAAAGTGATTTTCCGTATAACTACACTGATAAATACTGTTTGTCTAGCAAGATGCACCTATGACAGACTTATTAGTGGAATAAAATGCAAAATGAATTTTTTGCAGCATGTGCCACTTTTCTTGCGGGTGAACGATATTATAGAACAAAATATTTTCCTTTATTCCATGATTTTTAAAATCTCAGTATGGAAATCTTTGCAGAAAGAAACAACCATTTTTAATGCACAGAATTCAGATATAAAAAATGTTATGTGTTTAAGAAGCCATTTAAAATGTTTACTCCTTACTAGGTGCATGTCTGATCACACAAAATGGTTATAGGGATGTTGGGAATAAATTTTTTGTTCACACTTAGTTTGTAACAGATAAACAGTGTTGTAATAGTAAAAAAATAAAAAGTGAGAGTATAAACTATAGATTTGTTAGAGAAACAGAAGGTATACTACAAAGCTTGTTAGTAAAATCAAAAAGATATATGGTATATAACTCTGTATTGCCTCTACCACACCTCTGGAGATAAACTTTTTTTTAACTTAAAAGAAAAAAAAGCTGAATTGGTTGCATTAAAGAATATATTTAAATGATTCAAGTGGTAAGAAATAGAATATTTTTTCACTTAAGCCTAACTGCTCAGTTCTTATATCTTATTTTGTCTTGTTTTTCAAAAAAAGTATATAAATTTTTGCATTATTTTGAAGAAAAATGTAGAACATTTATTAAAAATAAATATTGTATGCAATATGAAGAACTAAAACTCACCTTCATTATTATGATTATCCAAAGTTTTTCTTACTAAGCATAGCCAAACTTTATCAACAAGAAAATTCAAAATGGCTACTAAGCATAACAGTACAGCAGTAAATATTTTACTCTTGAAAAAAAGAGAAAAAATGACTGACACATGTAACTTCTAAAAGTAAATAAAATTACCATTTGTATTAATTCATTTTTTCAGTTATTCAACCTAATGTAAACCAAATATAAATTAATAACTAAATTTCTCTTTCTTGCGTATGAGTATAGCTTGCTTTTATAGTTAATGGTTAAAGCACATTTATCAAATTTTCATCAATTATCCCATTATTTTATTCTGTCTGAGTTTAATGGTCTTTAGAATATTAAATGTAGATCTTGTGCATTATTATTATTTTCTTTTAGTGTGTGCAGTAAGTAGTTAGGCATATTTTGATTGAAGAAGATAATTACTCTTTCATGGTATGAATTTTAAATATTCAACATCAACTTAATCTGTATAGCTTTTCTCCACTTATGTAAATCAAAATTAATATATTTAGTGGCGTGAACCTCCTAATATGAAAAAAAAAAAAATCCACTATAATTCATCTATTTTTAGTGATAATTAAACATAGTTTTAGTAATAGATAAAAAAACAATTTTATATATTACTCGTTAGTATTTAAAAAAAAAATTATCTGAGTAATTTTGAAATAAATATACAAGCGTACAATATTTTGTATGAAATTTTAATTTAACGATTAATATTTTAGAGATATCCTAAAATTATCTGTTTCGTATGTACATATATATTGTGTATTGTTATTATTAAACTGAAAATTTTATTAAATATTTATGTTTTAAACTTTAATTTTCTTTTTCTTTTTTTAGATCAAATTTTGCTGTTGATTTATGGCCTCTGGAGGACTGTCGACATCAGACCAGCTCCTGAAGGCATTGGTTTCACCCAAATGTACAGCTTTAATTTTACCAAGGCAGAAGTCTGACGTAGCTTGACACTTGTTTTTCATCCATTGACCTCCAAGTGAGAGTACTCTCTGCACCACCAAATTTGCTTCTATTTCATTGCCAGGAGCCATTGGCTAAAGAGTTGATCACAGCTTGTGCTGCTTAACTGCAATGTTCTAAAGGGAACTTCTGCTGTGTATTCATTTTGGTACGGTTGAATAAATATTGCCTGCTGTATATTGGTCGATTTGAATCGTATACGCAAGCAATATTTTTCCGACTAATGAGGAAACATACACTACTGCGCTGTGTTTAGCAACCCATCTAGAAGGGATTTGCCAAAAGTATGTGTTTATTATTATTATTTGATTCTATCATTTTTATTAATATAAGATTTTTGATACTTAATAAAATGTTACATTAAAAATTATAGCATAACAATATATTTAAACTATAACGCATTAGGACAAACCAGGGCCAAAACTGAGGGGGGGGGGCAGACGGGGCGTGTCAGAACAAAGGGGTGCCAAATGAAAATTTTGTTTGTCGATTTTTCTCACATCTATGTTTAGCACAGTATTATTAAAATCATCTTGCCTCGGGTATGGCAGGACATAATATGCCTGCATGGTATGCCAAAGCATAGAAAAATGTAAGGATGATATGGCGTAAGGATCCTGTATAAAGAGGATTCTTTCTCGATTCTGCTTTCAAGATTTTAATAAATCAATATTTGACAAAGAAGATTATGTAGTTCAGTGTTACATATTTTTAATTTTAAAATAAGTTGGCTATTAGAAAATTAATAAAATTCACTTTGTAAATATTCTTTGCGAGGGAAGGGGGCCAAAATCATGTTTGCTCCGGCTTCAAAAAAGGCTAGTTTCGGCCCTGGGACAAACTGGAATAGTGATGGGCGATTTCGATTTTTTTAATCGATGCTATGGCGAACTCTATTTAATCGATGCCTCTAAATGTAATGTCATTTTCCTTAAAAAGTTGAAGGTAAAGCACTTGAATGTGCCAATACCAAAACTTTCTTCTATCTCAAACATGTTCAAACTCCAAAATTCGCTATCACAGTGTCAAATTTAAATGATAACCTATGGTCATCATGAGGATTAAAAAAGTATAGGTTTGTTGAAATATGTGCATTTAAAAAGAATGCATTTTCCAAATAAATAATTGAATTTTGGCCCACACCCTCTGAGATGTCTGCAACAGAAATTCCCTCCCCAATTCGAAGAGCATAAAAGCGAAACCTGTTGGGAAGTATACATCCAAGCCTAATAAGGATCTATTTATGTGATAGTGTATGAAGTATATGTGATAGTATATGAAGTTTGAATTAATTCCATGCATTAGTTTTTAGATATAGCTATCACGAATATCGTGTGAAATGCAGTATATCAGCACAGCCTGTTATATGATTTACACGAAAACCTAATCAGGAACAACATATGACAATGTCTAACGGAATATTAAATTTGATGAAATTTCATTCATTAGTTCTAGAGATATGATCACTAAAATCGTGTAATTCCTGAAAAACGTGTTAAATTCAGGGGTTTCCCCCCCCCTCGAGCATTGAAATGTCCCCCCAAAAGGTTTGAGATTTTATGCTTAATGTACAAAAGTCCAAACCCCCCTACCCTCCTCTGAAGTCTAGAATGCCCCTCGCTGGAGCTGCAGAAATCCCTCCCAGAGAAAAATGCTGAATTCAATTCAGCATAGCAACGCCCCCTATTGGGTGATTTACACCGAAACCTAATAAGCAACAACTTATGCCAAGGTCTAACTGAGTTTGATGAAAATCCGTGCATTAGTTCTTGAGATAGAGCTGTTGCGAAAATCGGGGAAAATGCAACATAGCAGCACCACCTACCAGCAAATTTACATCAAAACCTAATCATCAACAACTTGCGTCAACGTCTAACCGAATCTGAAGTTCAGTAAAAATTCATGCATTAGTTTTTGAGATAGCAATCATGCAGAAATCATAAAAAATGCAACATAGCAGCGCCACCTGCTGGGCGATTTTCACCAAAAAATAATCAGCTCCAATTTATATAAAGGTCTAACTAAATCTAAAGTTTCAACAGATTCCATGCATTAGTTCTTTAAATAGACCACCCACAATTTTTTTGTCAGAGACAAACAAATAGACAGGCTAACAGACAGACAATTTATAAAAATAGTCAAATCATATTCCAGACAAGACCTTCTAAAACTATAAATTCTTCAAAAACTGGTAGTCAAAATTTTTCACGAATCCAACACTTTTCTTTTTCTAAATACAAAAGAAAGCATGAAAAAATGAACAAATTGTCCCCACCGGACCATCCTCTGAATTCAACACTAGTTTAAATCATTAAACTTTTGTTTAGAAGCCTAGTTATTCGGGTTACTAGTTTATTATGTTGTATTTTTCAAGTTGGCCCCTTGTAATCCGTCTCCCCCCCCCCCCACTTCTTCGCCAATCTTAATTTACAGGGCCGTTCAAAATATGCATGCAATTTTTAAAATGCCAAATTCTCGTTCTATTTTATCATAAATCCACATTTTGACCAAAGATATATTTGAGGTCACCCCTCCGACCATTTAGGACTTACCTGCCGCCCCAGGGGGCATACTTACTGTTTCTTCCAAATCATATCGTTGGAAAGCTTTCAATGTCCTCTTTTATTTTCTGTCCCCCCCCCCCCCCTAGTTACATGCTCTTGGCATTTTTTAGCTCACAGGCTATCAAAGCCTGAGAGCTAATGTGCCCGCCGGTTCTGTATGTATGCATGCATGTACGTAACGCGATAACTATTGATAAAAATATCTGATTTAATTCAAATTTTTTTTCTAGGTTCATTCTGATAAGGTGCTTCCCTGATTAGTTTTGGCGGCTCATTGGTTAAGTATAAAGGGGGAGGGGGCTAACCCCCCCCCCTTTAACTTAGATAAATGGGTTTTTCATGCAGAATTATCAGTTTTTGGTATACCAGTTCATTTTGATAACGAGCTTCTCTGATTAGATTTGAAGGTTCATTGTTATAGTCTAAAGGGGGGACCGGGGGCTAATACCCTCTAATTTAGAGAGATGGGTTTTCTATCCGATTTGCTTCAAATTTGGTATACCGGTTTATTCTGATAAGGTGCTTCCCTTATTAGGTTTGGAATTTCATTGGTTAAATATAAAGAGGGGGGGGGGACGGGGCTAATAATACCCCTCTTAAATTTAGATAAATGGGTTTTTCTATCCGATTTGCTTCAAATTTGATATACTGGTTTATTTCGATAAGGTGCTTCCCTGATGACAATTGGAGGGTCATTGTTTAAGTATAAAGAACGGAAACGGGGGGGGCAATTTCCCCCTTAATTTATTTTTTGAGGAGCATTATTAGGAAAGAAGAGTATAATATACAGTTAGTGTGAATAGCCTGCGAGTTCAATGTCATCAGTTTAATTGGGCACTTTTCTTTTTAGCTCACAGGCTATGAAAGCCTGAGAGCTAATGTGCATGTTCTATATGTACGTAACACGATAACTCTTGATGGAAACATCCGATTTGCTACAATTTTTTTTTCTCCTAGGTTCACTCTGATAAGGCGCTTCCCTGATTAGTTTTGGGAATTCATTGGTTAAGAATAAAGGGGGGCTAGTCCCCCCCCTTAATTAAGACCAATGTCAGATGGGTGTCTTTTTTGCTTAGGTATTATCCATTCACAATGCTATAGCATTGTGAATGGATTATAACTAAGCAAAAAAGATGCCCATCTGACATTGGGCTTAGATAAATGGGCTTTTTATGCAGAATTATTCGATTTGCTCCAAATTTGGTATACCAGTTTATTATGTTAAAGAACTGCCTTGATTAGATTTGGAAGTTCCTTAGTTAAGTATAAAGGGGGCTAAACCCCCACTCTTAATTTAGATAAATGGGTTTTTCATGCAGAGTTATCTGATTTGCTCAAATTTGGTATACTGGTTTATTATGTTAAGAAGCTGCCCTGATTAGATTTGGAGGTTTATTGGTTAAGTGCAAAGGGGGGGACGGGGGCTAGTTTCCCCCCTTTTTAGATAAATGGGTTTTTCATGCAGAAGTATTCGATTTGCTTCAAATTTGATTTACTGGTTTCTTCTGATATGGTGCTTCCTTCATTAGTTAAGTGTAAAGGGTGGAAAGTCCCCTTCCCTTAATTTAGATAAATGGGTTTTCATGCAGAATTATCCAATTTACTTTTTTTTTTAGGTTTATTCTGATAAGAAGCTTTTCTGATTAGATTTGAAGGTTCATTCGTTAGGCATAAAGGGGGAAATGGGGGAGCTAATACCCCCTTAATTTAGCGAAATGTTTTTTTCATGCTGAATTACCTGGTTTGCTTCAACGTTGGTATACCAGTTTATTATGTTAAGGAGCTTCCCTGATTAAATTTGGAGTTTCATTAGTTAAAAATAAAGGGAGGAAAGGGGGCGCTAACCCCCCCCCCCTTAATTTAGACAAATGTGTTTTTATGCAGAATTATTCGATTTGCTCCAAATTTGGTATATTGGTTTATTATGTTAAGGAGGTGCCTTGATTAGATTTGGAGGTTCAGTATAAAGGGAGGAAAGGGGGCTAGAACCCCACCTTAATTTAGATAAATAGGTTTTTCATGCAGAGTTATTCAATTTGCTCCAAATTTGGTATACCGGTTTATTATGTTAAGGAGGTGACTTGATTAAATTTGGAGGTTTATTGGTTAAATGTAAAGGGGGGGCGGAGGCTATTCCCCCACCCTTAATTTAGATAAACGGGTTTTTCATGCAGAATTATTCGATTTGCTTCAAATTTGATATACCGTTTTATTTCGATATGGCACTTCCTTCATTAGGTTTGGAGGTTCATTGGTTAAGTATTAAAGGGGGAAAGGGAGGGAAAGACCCCTCCCCTTAATTTAGATAAATGGATCTTCATGCAGAATTATCCAATTTACTTTAATTTACACCAACTTGCATGGTCAATAAAATGTGTTTCTCGCAGGAAGCGATTGTAGAGCTAGCCTTTTGCTCTGTACTAAAGATCTCACCTTCTGACCATGGGTTCTCTGGTTCGATCCTTGCTGCCATTCATTACCTGCATTAGTGACCTTAGACAAATGAACATATACTTCACCATCTCTACTCAAGAACAACAGATAGCAACACTGAAAAAACACCCAACAAGCTAAGCCTGTTAAGCACACATAGCATGCAAAAGCAATTATAGAACTGGTTCCAAACATTTTTTTAAAAATGAGCGTTTAAATTAAAAAAAAAAAAAAATTATGTAACCAAACCCGAAAAAGTGCAACATTAGAACCTCAGGTATCCCATGAAAAAAAAATTATTTTAAGTACTAATAACCGTGAGATATTTGTCAATAATGCTACCATAGGTTCAATATTAGCTTGTGAATGTCTTCGCGTGACTAATGTAGTCTCTTAATATTGTAATACAGTAGACTCCCTCAAATCTGCACAGTTTAGGACCAGAGGTTGTGCGGATTTCTGGTCATTGATTTGTTTACATTTTTGAAAGATTAATTTGATTGGTAGTTAAGCAAGGGAAATTATAATGAATGCTTACAATAAAGTGAAACATTAAAATAAGTAAAATATTAAAATAATTATGTAAAATAAAAATTTAGAAAAATATTAAATTATTACCGACAAAATTGATTTCAAAAGTCCTATGCTGCCATCTATTGGTAAAGTGATCGTAAGATCGAAACGTCATCATATAGATATGCTAATTTATATCAAATCAAAAGTAATGTAAATTTATTTAGTAATAAATCAGCTGTAATAACCAAAAGAGAATGATAAACAAAAAATTTAGTAAAAAACACATTGCAGTAGTCGCTGATTTTGACGCCATCTTGAATTTTGTTCCTGCAACTTAACTGTAAATTTCATTGTTTACATCTGAAAAAAGACGCGGATTTAAGGGAGTCTACTGTATTGAAATTAAACTAAAATCTGTAAAAATAAAATCAGTGTATAACAGAATTCTGCCTTAAATGAAAAAATTTTCAACAAAAAGAATATCAACAATTATGTCTGCTAAGATGGAAACCTGTATAAAGTGAAATATTTTTCGGTTCCATTTGATTACGTTTTCAGATTTTAACAAATCAATATTTGACAAAGCTGATTATGTAGTTCAGTATTACGCATGTTATGATTACATATTTTAGATTTTAAAATAAATCAGCTATTAGTAACTTAATAAAATTCCCTTTGTAAAGAAAGGGGAAGGGCCAAAATCCTTGTTTGCCCCAGGCACAATAAAGGCTAGTTTTGGCCCTGATAGAATTAGCTGGCAGGAAACTTTCCTCAACAGCAGCTTTTATTTTTTGTGTACATAAATTATAAATAAGACTTGTGTAGAAATAAAAAGAATGAAAAGTTTATCTAGATTGTAAAGGTTAAAATTCAATATTTGCTTTAGTAGCCAGTGGCCGGTAGAGGCTGTATGTTTAGTAGCCACTACTGTCAAGTTAGTGGCCACTTATCGTAGTTTGTAGATTTAAATAGTTTTACAAGTAATGTTTTTAAAATATTAATGTTGCGAAGACATATTTTAAAATATATAAAAATAAAACTATCCACTGTGTCAGTTTACTTACCCCAACAAAAACAATTAACAGTTATTACATTAAAAAAAGAGAGAATTTATGGAACAATGTCGTAGAAGACCGAGGTCAAAGATTGGTTCACATCTCCAATACGTCACTATGTAGCCCGAGATCAGAATTCTTTCTGAAAATAGGCCAAAAATATTTCCCGTTTGACGAAATTCGCAATTAATTTTTGAAATTGTTTTAAGAAATTTGCAATTATTTTACGCAACCTCTTGCTAAAATTCACGATTTTTTCCCGCGATAATTCGACGAAAGTGACGATTTTATTATGCGATCTCTTGATGAAATTCGCGAATTTTTCCACGATCAATTGAAGAAATTCACGACTTTATTTCCACGATCTGACAAAATTCGCGATTTTATTCCGCGATCGTTTGACGAAATTTGCGTTTCTTCGCGATCTTTTGACGAAATTTCCGTTTTTTTCGCGATCTTTTGACGAAATTTGCGTTTTTTTCGCGATCTTTTGACGAAATTTGCGTTTTTTTCGCGATCTTTTGACGAAATTTGCGATTTTTCGACGAAATTTGCGGGGTTTTTTCGCGATCTTTTGACGAAATTTGCGGTTTTTTCCGCGAATTTTGACGAAATTTGCGGTTTCTCGCGATCTTTTGAGAAAATGTGTAGTTTTTTTCGCTATTCTCTGGCGAAATTTACTGGGTTCTCGCGATCTATTAGCGAAAATTGCGGTTTTCGCTATCCTTTGATGAAATTTGCGGTTTTTACGCGCTCCTTTCACGAAATTTGCGTTTTTTTCGCGATTCTGAAAGGTTACAAAGGGGTGGAGCTGTGTTTTTTCTACACCTGGTTGACGAAATTCCCGTTTTTTCGATCCTTTGACAAAATTTACTTTTTTTTCGCGATCTCTTGACAAAATTTGCGGTTTTTTTCGCGAACTTTTGACAAAATTTGCGGTTTTTCGAGATCTTTTGACGAAATTTACGTTATTTCGCGATCTTTAGACGAAATTTGCGGGTTTTTCAGGATCTTGACGACATATGCGGTTTTTTCGCGATCTTTTGACGAAATTAGCGGTCTTTCGCGTTCTTTTAACGAAATTTGCGTTTTTTTCGCGATCTTTGGACAAAGTTTGCGGTTTTTCGCGATCTTTTGACGAAATTTGCTTTTTTGCGATTTTTTGACGAAATTTATGGTCTTTTCGCGAACTTTTGACAAAATTTGCGTTTTTTCGCGATCTTTTGACGAAATTCGTGGTTTTTCCCCTATCTAATGGCAAGATTTAGGGCGTTTTCGCGCTCTTTTGACGAAAATTGCGGTTTTTTTTGCAATACTTTGATGAAATTTGTGGTTTTTATGCATTCCTTTCACGAAATTTGCGTTTTTTTCCACGATTCTTTGACGGTAATCGCGTCTTTTTTCGGGATTCTTTGACGGAAATCGCGTCTTTTTTCGGTATTCTTATGAAATTCGCGTTTTTCCGGCGATTCTTTGACGATTCTTTTGCGAACGATTGACGAAATTAATTTCTTTTGGCGACCATTTGTCGAAATTCGCGATATTTTTATGTCCAAAATTTCGGGTTGATGACCGATTTTTTTAATTTTCTTAACCAAATACCTTCAATGTGAACATCAACGCGATTTTCTTTTTCTTTTACGATTCCGCGGAAATCGCTGATCGATTAAAAAAAATAAAAAAAGCGGAAAAGTGGCATTTCTGACATGTACTGAAATGCGTGTACTGACATGTATTACATGAAAAATAAAGATCGCCACTTTGGCGATCAGATGCACATCATAAAGTCGCCAATTTTTTACATTTAGTCGCCCTGTGGCCGGTGGCGACCGGGAATTTTAACCTTTACTAGATTGTAATATGAATTTTGCTGATGGAAAATGGTATTCAGTCATTTATAATTTGTACTTTGCTAACATAAAAATACATAGGTTTCTTATAAAAAGTTAGGTAGCATTCAAAATACCTATATTTTAAAATAAATTAATAGAATTTAGTTTATTATATATCTAAATAGAAGTATTTATTAGTCATTTTCAAATAAGCAGCCACTTTGAAATTATTAATATCACAGAAAAATTTGTTTGAATGCAAAATAGTTATTTCATATAGATTAACACTTGGAAAGAAAGTGATCATTTATGAGTTTTTAAATGTTTCAGGTACAAAATAAAGTTTAATAACTGACAATTTTGATTGACGTTCCTTTTAAAAACTAATATTATTAAATTTAATACTACATTGTATTTTTTCAAAAGAATTTGGATTTTAAAAAAAGTCAGGCCTAGTGATACTTGTAAACACTTAATTTTCAAATAAAAAAGTTATAATTTAATAAATAAGTAACCAAATATATAGTTAACATTGATGAAAGATTATTAAAAATACTTACAATTTTTCTGTGGACTCAATAATTAAAAAATAAAGTATATAATAGTTTTGTTTACATTAATAATACTACCACTTTCTTACTAACACTTCAAAAATTGTGATGCTTTGTTTACACTAAATAGGAAAAAATAATGCATCATTTAGCTTTATTATCAACTACAGATACCAAAACTTTTATAGTGTTTATAATAACTCCCACGAGATGCATAAAACACAGACATTAAAATTCAACTGTTTTATAAATATAATGATAGAAGAAATACTTGTATTCTCATATATTATACTGTATTGTCATAATAGCCTACATTACAAAATCTAGTCTAGGTAAAAAGCTTTGGGAAGAACTTATTCAAATCAGATATTTTTATTTTAAATTTCTGTAATTTAAAATAACCTAACACTTAAATATACATAAACACCTTAAATACATTTCATTATAGTACTGATGTTGATGCATATGTTACATACCAATAAGATTTTTTTTAAACATTGAATATGTGTTCGAAGTTTAAAACATTAAATAGATATTGATCAATTTGAAAATCGTTCATTAATAATACAGATTTAAATTACTTTTATTCTTTCGATGGATGCTAGCATTTAAATTTTAAATACATAAATCACTGTTTATTGTTATTAAATATGCACATACAGAAAAGGAAATAATACACAGGTGCTTAAAATTGTTCAAGAAAAATAAACATAAATTGACAGAAAAAGCTATGCTTACCAAACTTGAAATTGCTTTCTTTTCATCGTGGATCCATTTAATGAATTTTTACAGCGGGTTCTTCAGTGTTTGGCTAGCAAGTGCACACTTTCAAAGCAGAAGAAATTATTTCACTTACTGCTTCAAAGGTGACACCAGCTGGCCAATTAATTCATAAATTAAAATAAAATGTCCGTATTTTCTTTTATATAGAATAAGTCTTACATAAACAATCGACCTGTTTCGCGAAGCACATGGCAGCTACATAAATTAAAATTACAAAACTAAAAATATCTGCCAACTAAATTATGACATCTTTTGTTCAATGCATAATAGAAAAAAAAAATTCACTTAATACAAGTAAATCATTCAAAAAATTAATATAAACGTATTTTTAAATATCTATACTGTGTATCAAAAAGCATCTCGCGGTCGCGCTGAAAAGCAGTACGTTTTGTAGCATCGCTAGGGAGAAATACGCCAAATCCTTTGGCGAAATATTTTTCGCCAAGGACTTGCTGAAAGTGCATACACTTTGGAGTATCGCCGATCCGCTCCTTGTGATATTTTAAAAGTCATCAACTGGTCTTGTATGTCGTTGGTCGCGGAAGAACTCGATTTTCCTCTATAATTTCCTCTGTTTTTAAAGGCTATCTATTTTTTTGACCAATGAGAACGTTACATAAACAACTATAGAGCGTTCTCATTGGTCATAAAATAGATAGCCTTTAAAAACAGAGGTAATTTTTAGCGATATTTTTAATAGTGTACTCCTTTCTTTTCGTAGTCCCATGAGTTGCACGATCGGCCAAGTAGCATTTGTTAACATTAGACAGGAGAGAGGCGACATACGGGGTTTAAGATTTGTTTGGCTGAACCGATTCTGGCGAATGCGAATCGCCAAGCATCTTGGCGAGCCTGCTATTATCGCCAGAATAATCAGAACTTGGCCATGTTTGTTAACTTGTTTCACTCGTATAATCGAACTCGTCCAGGCGAATATCGCCAAGTTCTGGGATAGAATATTTTTAGATTTGCCATAGTTTGGACAAAGGCGTCTGTCTAAACACAGTCTCAGCATCGTATGTCGCCTTTCTCATATCCAGTTCAATTCGATTTGTCATTGGTTGTTTACGCCTCCGATAATTGATTAGATCTTAGAATTTAGTGGCAGGAACATCAACGCCTAGAACGATAACGCCATAATCTAAACGCATCTTTATTATGCGTGGCGTAACCGTCACTTCAGGTCTACGAGGCACAGATTTTCCAACAATCAACGGCGCCAGAGGTCTATTTACATTATGGAATTATCGTCCTAAGTGTTGGCGTTCCAGGCGTTAAATCATAAGTCTCAACCAATCAGCGATGACGTAAAAAAAACAATAAACACACTGATAGGTTGGGGAACCTGTACCTCGCAGACCTCGTTTAGACGTGGGAAGTCGGCCCTGGGAACCTCCGTGGTCGAGTGGCGCAATTCCGCTAATTTCTTGCGAGCGTACGAGAAGGCGCCAGGTTTGCTCCCGGCGACTCCGTTGCGCACTCTTTGTGGAGCTCCCGGATCTATTCTTCAAGTGATGTCTATAAGGAAAGGGCACGTTTACAAACAAACACTTCCGTCAACCAATCTACCACTACCATCTTGTATTTTGTTCTATGTGCCAAACAGGGTTATACCCAATCGCGCCCGCCGGCCTAATCGTTCGAAGTTTTCCATGGTTTTCTTCGAACCTTGGATAACCTTTCGTAAATACGGGTTAGGTTCCCTTAGAAGACCCCCACGGAGAGGACACTCACTTTCGGGCCTATATCCCTCGTGTACAGGTCTCGAAATGTATCGGAGTAAACCGGAACGATGTTCCGGTTCGTGAAATTGTGACAAATATTGTTCCGGTTCGTGAAGGTATGGAAAATATTGTTCCGGTTCGTGAAAGTATGGAAAATATTGTTCCGGTTCGTGAAAGTATGGAAAATATTATTACAGTTTCATACATATAACTTATTATGCTCTCTGTAACGTTTTTTTCTAATTATTTAGAATCTTGAATGCAGTTTTTTAAATTGATATTTCTACGGTTAAATATAAATTTGCTATACAGTAAAGTCCCGATTATCCGAGTTAATATGAACCAAGGATAAGCAAAAAACTTGTATAAACCGGCCAAATCGCCACTCACTAAGGAGATGAAATATAAATTTTCACCTAATTCATTCATTTTTATGGTACTAGTAACATTTTTTTAATGTACATTTTGTACATTTCCGTTACTTTTAATAAATGCGGGGAATTAAATTGTTTATTTGAAAAACCCCTTAAAAGTGTTTTGTTTGTTAAATGTCAATTTTGCTGCAGTAAAAAACTGCAGTATTACGCTACTGCATAGCTACCAATTTCTAAGATTTTTTTTTCTTACCTCTAAAACTTACCAGTGTTTAGCAGTTTTTCCTATTTCAATTGCCGAAATCTAACAATTGTCAACGATTAAATATGTTAAAAATTTGTATTCAATTTTAGAGGTAACAAAACAGCACAAATTGGCAGCTGTATATGATTCTATTACTGTTGTGAAAATTGCAGGTGTAGCCTCTTCCCATACAACCAAAGACTGCCTCCGGACGTCCTATATAGTCCTATATAGAGCCGAGAGGTCCGATACCCGTCAGATCCTGTACAGAGCCTAATTTGGACGTTCGCAGGACGCCAGAATCCGGACGAACCATCTACGATCGTCCGGTGTTGTCCTGAGAACATCCGTGTCACCTGTACGCATGCGCAAGAAATTCTGACTTCAACTGCTCTATCCGGTTGTTGTTGAAACGAAAGATTTTTTTTAAACAACTGTGTTCTATTACTTATTTCTTTTAATGAGGATTGAATTTATCCTAAAGGTAAGTAAACTTTCGAATCTTAACTTTTTAGAGTGAACTTTTGAGTTTTGCACTAAAATATAAGGCTTTCGTCGTAATCTATACCATGAGACAGGCAAACTTTCATAGAAAACATATAAACAGTTATAAGCATTTTTCATATAAATACTCGAAATAATAATGTTGTATGATCGTAAAACAAACCTTTGTTCATTATATTTTTACTGAAATAGTATTATTTTTAAAGATAGATCATTTCGTGAGTCATCAAAACATTGTTTATGACCCATTGTTTGGGTGTTGTGTTAGATATAAAAATACATTAAACGTTCATTTTGGTGATGATGAACAAGTAAAAATATTCATAAAGCTTTAAATTCAACTTTTAAATCTATTTAACCATTAAATTTATTTATCTTTAAAAAATCTAATAAAAATACTCGTAAAGTATATTTCATTCCAAGAATAACCTGCTTATAAAATTAATTTTGTATAAGATAAGGATTTTTAAATTTTCTAACTAAGCCTACATGTGGCCCAATAGCAAAGATCCAGTTGGGGACCCTGTGTGACACTTTAACAGCTTCAATTTGCCTTCATTTATGCATATATACTGTATTAAAAAAGTATATATAGCTGGTTTTTAGCTTGCTTTTTTTTTGGATGGGGGGAGTTCAGTGAGACACACAGCACCCCTGAAAAAAAGATAAAGTACACTGTTTTAATTCTTCATTTTTAAAAATGTGTCACAGTTGCTTTCTATTGGGTTTTTATGTTGCATTTCTGTGTTGTTTGTTGTTTTGATGTGTTTAAAATCTGTCGTAGTTTCAAAGAAAAGATTTTTAGAATAGCTTATTTCATCTGTTTTTCATTATAAATAACATTTTAGCCTTGTCTGTGTTCCCTCTAAGTCATTATTTAAAGACGCTGCACCTGTCTTTTTAAAATTGGCAAAATACACCTTGCTTTCTTTTTTTAATATAGTGAAATGTACCCCTAATTTTGTAAAAATATCTCATAAAACTCTTTGACGAATCACAGTATTGCAGTATTTCAAAATCCGTGTGCCCTAGAGCTTTCAAAAATTATAGAACTTCCTTATTTCTTTAGGAAAACAGGTTATTCAATCATCGTAATCCAATTGAATGTTCCAATTGAACGTGATTTTTAAATTTTTAATCCATAAAATCATTTAAAGTTAATGTTTCTTTGTTTACCATACATAAAAATCACATTTTTTTTTTTTTTTTTTTTTAACAATCACTACTATACTAAACATGTTAATGCAATTTCTCTTGAAAAAATAGTTCAAAATATAAGAAACACTCTATATCTCAAGTTGAAACATCATGTAGGTGCAAATATTTGCACCTGTTTAGTAATAAATGTTTTTGAATCATGTAATAATCACATTGTTTTATTTATTTTATTTAAAGTATTCTTCCCTGTATTTATTTTCTGTTTACAGTAGTAAACACTAGGCCTGGTAGCAAAATTTTTTCAAATTCTTGCTCCATCCCATATTTTGTTAGTTCTGCAAGCCCAGTAGCAGAAACAGTGCAGCACGGCAGCGGGCATTGTAGATTATATTAAACTTTGCAGATTAATCCACCAAGTTAAAAAGAAATGCTGGGGTTAAAAAATAGCTGAAATTTGCTTAAGTTGCTAGATTTATTGTGTCCTTATATTATATTTTCTTTATAAAAGGAAATTTTGATTACTTTAAGTGTTTTTGTCATTTCTTATGATAGTAGGCTTATTGAGTCGAAGATAAATTTTAGTTTGCTGCAGACTGACGCAGAAAATTCTGCTTCTGGGTCTGCAAGTGTACATGATCTTAAAACTGAAAGTAAATAATACCATTTTTCAGACATAGCATTTTTATTTTTTAATTTTTATTGGTACTTTTGTAATAATTTTAACTGGATGTCTAAACTCATTATTAATTTCAGTATTTCTCTGTTATCCCATCAATCACTTTTCTTAAAAAAAAATTATTGCAAAAAAATTTCAACAACTAATAAATAAAAAGTAAGAATGTTATCAATGAAGTTAAAAAAAAAAAAAAAAAATCAGAAAAGCTCTGCTTACTAATTTGCTAACTATCAATTTTAAACGATATATTTTATAATATACTATTATTGAAAACTGAAATAAAAATCTTTGATATTTAATACATTATTTTTCTTAACTGTCCCTCTCGTCTGGTGAATGTTTAAGCGATATCAATTGAAACAAATCTATTATATGAAACTATGCATCATAAAATTTTTTCAATTGTTTTTCCTCTTTTAATATCATTTTGTTGCTGTTTAAGAACATAATTCTTATTTTAATCAACAAAATATCTAATAAATCAGTAAAACATCATTAAAAACAGATATAAACACATTTGACATCAAGTAAATGTGCCGCTACGATCATGTAATTTTGGCATTCAATTTTATAGTTTGATGGTAGCTTTTTCGGTACTCCTCCATTATCTTGTCGACTGCTTTCAATAAAAATAACTTTGGCTAAAATAGGATTAAATGCCAAAGATATATGATTGTAGCGTTACATTCACTTGATGTCAGATGTTATTTTAATCCATAATATTATATATGATGTGTTTATGTCATCTTATATGTGTTTATCATCAGGGAATTTTTAATTTGACCTTTTTCTGTATTTTTAATGGTGTTTTATTGGTTTACTAATTATTTCATTAATTAACATAAGAGTAAAGCTTTTAAATGGTGGCACTATGATATTAAATGAGAAAGAGCTTGAAAAATTTGTGATTCATAGTTACCTACAATAGATCCATTTCAACTGACCATTACAAACATTCACTAGCCGATAGAGATAATTAAGAAAACAATGTAAACAAATATCCAAGATTTCTTTTTCTGTTTTAAGATATTGTTAATTTATTGTTTAACATTATTGATAGCTGAAACTTTAGTGAGTGAGTCTTTTCCAATTTTTTTGTTTTTGTTTTATTTTTGTTTTTTTTTTGTGCAGGGGAGAGGGGGGGAGGTGTCCAATGGCTTCATTCTTCCATTTGTTTACTGTGTATTACAAATTTTAAAATTGGAGTTTGTTACGATAGAATAGTTTTTTTTTAATTTTAATGAAAAGGGTCAAATATCCAAGATTCCTTTTTCTGTTTTCATTAATTTTGTTGTTTAAAATTATTGATAGCTGACACTTTAAAAAGTGGGGCTTTTCCAATGCGCTAATTATTTCAACCCTGATCGTGAAAGGGATTTTTATTGAAAATAACCATGCGATATTTCTAAGATATTTGTAATTTTATGCCAGAAGTTTAATATGAGTTTTATTTTATTACTTTATTGAATAACAGTTATTTATTCACTTATTTTAAGTATATATTTGTGATTTAATAAAATAGTTTGAAAAAGTCTGTAATTTTCAAATGTTATATTTTTAAAATGCTCACTGTACTATCAATTTTTTCTTTAATTTTTCAAATGTTTCAATTCACGTGATTTTCATTTTGTGCCAACTATTATGCTTGGCGACAGTGGTGTCTGTATAACGGAAAAGTACCTCCATTTGTTTATTAGGCATTACATACAGTTTGTTAAGATACAATAGTTTTTATTATTATTATTATTTTTTTTTTAATGAAAAGTTGTCAATGGGTAGAGCTTTCTATTTTATTTTTTTTTTAAACCTCGCACAATATTATTATTTTATGACTTTATTTATAAAATTATATACACAGACATGAAAATTAATGGTTCAAATTTTAATGTAATAGGTATCAGTAAAGTCAAGAATTTCTTTTAAGCAAACAATAATGTTGATTATTTTCTCACAGCTTGTTAGTTTCTCTCCTGCATAATGCAAAAGATGGGATAATTAATCTGTTAGTCACAATGCTTGTTTGTAACGAGCAAAGTCATATAATTTTATTTTACTTAAACTTGCAGAAGTTTTTCTAAATACTATATTAAGTAAGCAAAATAAATATTCCCATATTTAATATATTCCTGCTTAGATTTCCTTACTGTTGCTAGTTTATTTTACAATTTGATTCAAATTAAATTTGAAACCATTTTTTCTATTACATTGTACTTTACTTGACAAAAATTTTAATCTTATAAAGCTTAAAAGCCTTATCTTTCTAAAAACTGATTCATTATCTGTATTATATAAAACTAAATATATTTAAAAACATTAATATGTTTGTTTACATCTTGAATTTATTTAAACATAATTAAAAAAAAATCCATTGATTTAAATCACGATTAAAACTTAATTGATTTAAAATAAATGAACCCTGCGATGGAATAATGGAGAAGTACTTTAATTTCTTTGAATTCGTTTAGATCGAATGCAAAGATAATAGAAGCTGCTTAATGCCACGTGTGATCATTTATATTAAATTTTATTTTGAATTGATTTGACTTTTGTATCTTCAGTTATTTTATTTATTTTTTGTAGGCACAAACTGTAGGATCCAAAAAGTCCCAGCATGGATAAATGAAGGTTAAAAAGATACTGCAAACATCCAGCATTCAAAGCTCAGTTCTACATAAAATGTTAAAGAAATTAAATTTCAAAATTGGTAAGTTTTTTTTTTTTTTTTTTTTTTTTAAGTATTTCTGAATAAGGGTCCATAACAATAAAAATTCATATCAAGTCTATGCATATTTGTATCTCCCTGTTATATATTCTTTAATTATACTTTTCTGCAGCAAAATTATAATTGATTTTTTTTAATTGATTATAATTAAATTACAGTTGATTTTTTTTTATTGACATAACTGCAATTTTAATGTAATCAAATGATAATCATAAAAAAACATTTAACTATTTTTAGTTCAAATATATCTATATATTAATTAAATTAAACTTTACAAAGAAAATATAAACAATTTTTTGCAACAAATTTAGTCGAAAACAACTTTTATAAGTAAGTGAAAATCCATGTTTTATAATTTTCATTAATAAATATATTGAGAAAATTAATTATTATTTATTAACATGTATATTGAGAATCTAAAACTTAAAGTAAAATGTAGTTTTGGTTTGGGCTTAGACTTGACAGTTATACCAAAACTAAATATGTGGGAATTGAAAATTATATATTATATGCGTTCAATTGTGGTGTCATTTTGGTGAAAAACCAGGTTTGCCGGCTTTTTTTTTGGGGGGGGGGGGAGGGGGGGGGACCACTTTTAAAAAGCTGGCTTTTATTGAAAAAAAGCCGGTTTTTATTTTTTAAAGTTGGTTTACAGCTAATTCGTTTTAAATTTGGATCAATTAATTTATAATACGTTTATAAATATTTTCTACTGAGTAAATTATAAATTTCTATTAAATTTTCTCAAATAAATAAGTCTTTATAACTGCTAGAAAGCAATTGTGAAGGCATTATGTCTGAAAAAATATATACATAAATATTGAAAAGAATATAAGTTAGACTCCAAAAAAATAAATAAAATTTTGAAAAGCTTGTTGCTAAGCATATTCATGCATATGCTATTCATAATATTTTTAATAGTGAGAAAATGACGTTTTTATTATGACTATGCATAATTTTAAATGTTTACTAGAAATAAAATAAGACTTGTATATTAATAGTTCTTAAAATTAATTAAGTAATAAAGCATGTAACTAAGTAACCATTGTCCTCTTTAATTTTATAAAGCTGTAAAAATGAAAAAATTCGGGGGGTGGGGGGGGGGGGTTAAGGGTCAGTCAGTGTAAACCAGATAAAGCAGTTGGTATGGCGCTTTTCAAATTTACCTAACATATTTGCAATTCTAACTACAAATCACTCGCAAAACCATCTAAGTTTTATTCCAGTATTAATGTCTTCATTATTGAGAAATTGGGTTACTTATTAAATTCTAAATCAAATGTCATTAAAACTAATTAAAAGCCCTTTAAAATGTGTAGTGTATAATTACAATGTTTCATTGTATAAAAGCCAATTATGGCCAAAAAAAGCCGGTTAAAACCAGTAAAAGCCACCGGCGTGACTTTTTTAAAATTTTAGCCGGCTTTTTTGCAGCCCTGTTAGTAACCTACTCTAAACAAACAATTGCTAGATGTTGTATTTTCTATTTTGATATCTCACAGCTAAGTGTTTTAATATTATATGTGGGGGGGTAACATTTTCTATGATATATAAGAAAAAATGAAACACAGCAAATGTTGTTTGAAGTCAGTTTCCAACCAAAATGTTAAATACTGAAATCATACTAAAGCGTCTTTTGAAAGAGGGGGAGGGGGGGGGTAATTTGCTAATTTTTATAGAATGAAAGATTTAAAAATAACATTTATAATAATGCCAAAACCACAATAATGTGTTCCTTTAAAATTGCATCATTTATATACTTAAAAAACAATACTATGTAGATGGGATCTATAACACAATCCAAATTTGTTTTTAAACTGCAGGGATTATTGATTAAAACTCTTTGTATTTTTTTTTTTTTTTTTTTTTTTTTTTTTTAACTAGTTTTGGAAAATAGTCAAATGCAACTGAAAAATAATTTGAACAGAGACATGATATACTGCAAACATTGGTGTTAAATTAAATTGCAAAAGTTACTCTCAAAATTCTGAGACTGAAAGGCTAAACTTTTAAAAGCTGGCTTTCTTCTTTTTTACATTCATGTAAAGTGAAAATCACTTTGTTTAGATTAAAAAAGCTTTTAATATTTTATATTTTTTAAATTAATTTTAATTATGATCTTGATGACGTAACTTACAAATAAACTGTTTAAGATAAAAGTTCCAATCAAGGGGGAAATAGAAGATGCACATTAACTGGGAGCCTTAATGAAGCATAATAAATTTGATTATGTGAATAACTTTAAATATGGCAGAGCAATTCAAATTTTCTTACATATGTTAATTCTCAAGTAATTTTTTATGCATACTTTTTTTTTTATTATTTAAGTAAAAAGATTGGGAACTTTTATGTTTGTCAGGTGCAAATCCTGCCAACCGCAATTTTTTTTCTTGTCGGTGACAGCTTTTATTTTTTGCTATGGAAATTAGAAATAATACTTTGATCATGAAATTAAATATTTTGCTTTGTGGTCTTCTTTATAAATTTTTGTTTTTATAAAACTTCTTTAAAAAGACAGTGTGATAATTTTTTTATTTTTTTCTGTATTTTAACTGATATTAGTAAAAGGCATGTATGTAATTTAATGAAAATTATATATTTTAAATGAAATAAGTGAAGGGTTTATATTTAAAATTAAATGAATTCAACGCAAAGTAGGGCTATAAAAGGAATTTTTGTCAATTTATCACCTGATATACTAACATAAAAGTAGTACCAATACCAAGTTAGAAATTAAAAATTCTCTTCTTTTCTTTTATACAAAATTTTGTTTAACTCCTCTAGCCATAATGATATTTTACTCTGAATTTTTATGTTTTGAAAATTATTTGTTTCAGATGCTGTTGAGAAAGAAACTTATATCAAGGGCACACATTGAAAGAGTATTAAAGGCATAGTTACAACATGTATAAGAACGTAAATGTTATGTAAAAAAAAAAGTCTATAAATGTAAATTAAAGTACTTTAAATGTATTTGTTGGTGTTGTTATTTTACAGTATTTTTTTCTTTCTTAACAGTGATTTAAAATGTATGTACTTCAGCAATTGCATTATTTAAAACTTAAAATTCATGCATTCTAAAGCAGCGAGTAAAATAATTGTATAATTATTTTAAAATATTACATCCATACTGGAATAGAAGATGTAAATAGATTTAGTTACAGGAGTTTATTAAGTATTTTGTAAAGAATATCATGATGTGAAGTGATTTTAATATATTTTTTATGTGTTTAATGGCAAGCTTTTCATTTATTTACTATAAAAAATAATAAGGAATTCAATGGATCTGAGACATAGAACAACTAGATTGAATGTACTATTTATTATTTCATTAAAACCAAAACTTGACAGAACAAGTTATCAGGTAATAAGTTTTAGATATAATAGAATCTAATGGTATAAATATTATGAAACTTTTATGATCTTGTGTGTTTTTACTTCAAGCTCTAAAGGGAAGAGAAAATATACCTAATTCTACCCTACCTAAAAATAAAAGTTTTTATTGCACTTGAAAAGAATGCCTATTTGCTTTCATATTTAAAATCTGACATCATAAAATGTTATCATTATTTTCTTTTGATTTATCCTAAAAATTAAATACTAAAAATTTTTGGTTTGTTTAAAGTAAATGTAATATATATAATTGATTATTAACAGAACTTATATTATTAACAGTAAATATTGAGCTAAATGCTTACATACTTTTAAAAAATGAATGTATTTCTCTTGAATTTTAATTTAAAGAAATGTAATTAGTTCAGAAAAAATATATAACAAGTACAAAACATATTTGTTACTTGAGAATGAAGTATTTTCATTCTGAGTTTTCATTATTTCTTCGCCATGGAGTAGGTAATGTTCTTTATCTGTTTTTATAAATCATGAAAAAAAAAAAAAAAAAGAGTATGAGAAAATTGATGCTGCAGAAGAATCGATAAAAATTCTGAGAATTTTTTTCTTAAAATGTCATTTAGTGCATACTCAAATTTTTCATTTTAAATGAAAACTTCTTGCACATTCACAATTTCAATTTTGAAACTAAATACATGAAATTTTTAAACAAGTTTACTACATTTTTCAATTCTCTCAAATGAGACATGTCTTAAATTGTGGTTGTCTAAATACACGTACACACATGAAGTTTGCAGACATTATTTTAATACGAAATTTTATTTCTTTTAAGTAGGGTCTGTATTAAGTTGTAACCGATGTTTTCGATGGTGGCCTTTCCCCTGTTGTATCTCAAAAATCTGATTAAAATAAAAATTTTGACAGTGTTAAAAAACAAAGATTTTACCCTCCTTATTTATTTATTTTTTTAGAAATATTAAAATTGCTATTTAACTTTATTTTTACCTATATTAAATAAAAAAAACTGCAAATTTGATGTATTTATGAATTTAAATGACTGTGGAAAAGTATGAGGAATATCAAAAGAATGAAATTAAATTTATTTAATACATATATAACAATTGGTGTTGAATTCAGAGGGTGGCCCAGGAGGGAATCCTCCTCTTCCCCATATCGAAGGTTTGAGATTTATCCCTTTTAATGAACGAAAGTGCAATTTGACCCCCCCAGATCTCTAAAATACACCTCCCTCCCCTGCCTGGAGCCACAGAAATCCCTCCCTGAGAGGTCTGAATTCAATACCGATAACAATATTTAACAATTTTTTAAACTGTTCTAAGAAAATGAGGAATTTTTTATGCATTCAGCTATTACTGATAAAATTTGTTTTTCAAAAATTTCAATTTGGTTACTTTTTCATCACTAATTTTAATGCAGATTTTGCTTAGGAGTAAAATTCATTTGTTAGAAAAGTATATTAAGTCTAGACCAATAGACCCTTGCAAGGCTTTCGCACTGTAATCTTTACTGTAAATTAAGTGCATTTTTCCTAAATTTATATTTGCAATTTTTTTAAAACCAAACAAATTGTACTAATAGGAGCTATGTCAAAAGCTTTTCGTATAAAATCCAACTCAACTTTGTGTATTTACCTAAAAAAAGGGGTGTTGAAATCAGAAAAAATGTGTATGATGATATTAATCTAAAAGTATAAAGAAAATTCAGTTTGTTATATTAGATATGGGTGAAGAATCCTATCCAATGATACCCCATTCATCGTATGCTACTTATTAGTTGAAAAAAAGAGATGTTGATAACAGAAATAATAAATAATTTTTCTCTTGAAATGAACTGATATTTTCTTCGTATTCATTTTTCATGCTTATTTTTAAATATTTTTAGTATAATTTATTTATATTGAAAGATTCCTATATTTGCGAAAAATAATCATACAAAAAGAAATCTATTAAAATATATTTTTCAATAATATAAATATAAGATTTTAAAAATCAAAAAATGAAGGGGGGTTGAAATTGCCCCACCTGTCCTTTCTAAATGATGCTTCTGATTTTTATTAATTTTATTTTATACTGACATTTCTATTAAAAAATAGCGGTAACCTGGACAACAATTGTCCAGGCTACCACTATTTTTTAATAGAAATCTTTTAGTGTGCGCCGTCGCTCAGTTTAAGATAAAATTAATAGAAATCTGAAGCCTCATCTAGGAAAACAGGGTGGGGAAATTGCCCTCCCTTCCTATTTATTTTATTTTTTTATATAAAGCGTCCGCTACTGATCCGAAGAGCATCCTATGAATGCCGCATGCCGGACGAGCAGAGGATGCAAATTCTATTTGTTTTATCTGGTCCTATGAGCGTCCTACTGTCATCCTATGAATGACTGAAAATGACGTCCGAAGGACGTGATTAGGTGTCTCTTTCTGCTCCCCCGCGGACGTCCGCCGGATAACGATGGGATATTGTAGGACGTCCGACGGACGAGGCAATATACTGCATAGGACGTCTTTCGTATGTCCTCAGGACGTGTTTGTGTTGTATGGGTTCTGTCTGCTCAAAATATTAAATAGTTTTTTCATCGAACTTATACCTTTGGAGTGGATCATTTTCTTCCGATGGACTGATGGTTTCCATTATTATGAAACAGCCATTATAAATGAAGTGTTAGGTGTAGAAGAAAGAGCAGCCGTAAAAAGTTTGAACTCTGATTTTGTGGTCAGAATGGGGAAAAAATGGCCATTTATTTTCCCCATATTTCAATATTTAAATTGTTCCTAATGATTATTTTTGCGCCATCCCCCCCCCCCCCCATATTTGTATTTTTAAATTGTTCCTAATGATTATTTTTGTGCAATTTTATCCTTCATTTAGCATTACTTAGTTATGCGTTATTAGATGGCAATCTAAAAGTTATCCGAATTTAAGTATCTAAAACTCTTAAATAAGTTTATAATAAATACTTATTTCAATAGCACTTTGGCAAGGATCCAGACAGATTTTTTGCTGTTTTCGAAATGATCGAAAGACAGCATTTTGGCTAAACTTTCTGTGCTTTTGAAAATCTTGCAAAACATCGGCTTCTGATTGGTCAATTTTGTTTGGAATACAGAGAAAAATCTCCCTGGATCCATGCCGTTAACTTTAAAATGACGATTTTCTGATACCTACAGCGTCCTCTGTAAGCTTTTTTAATGGAGATATTTCGATGTTGTCATGGTTACCAGTTTATATTGAAATGAGAATTCGAAATCAGTAATCAAGATTTATCTGCAGAAAATCTGTGAATCTAAAATATGTTCCCTCATAGCATCTACCGAGATACGTATAATGGTCAAAGAATTATTGAAAGTTTCTCCTTAAAATTTGACATGTCGAAGTTGACATTAATAAATCAAATAGTTTCAGTTTCGTTCTTTTTGTTGCAAACATGGCAACATAGATGTGCCAAATAGATAAAATTATTCTGTGACAAGACACAAGAGTAACATAGTTTTCATACGGTATAAAGTAGGAAAGCATCACATTGTCAAAAATGAAGTCCTCATAAACAATATTTTCATCTTCAATTGCCTTCAAATTTAATAATTAAAAAATAATAATTGAGTTTAGCAGAATTAGCAAATTTTCTCAATAGATGGCGCTCTTTCATATTCCACCGGAACCGGAATAGCTTTTTCAGTGGGTGTATCTTTAACCTCGGTTCTATGCTTTGCTCTATCAAATGGCGGCTCAAAATTATTACGTGCAGTAGTTTGATTAAAGTGCATCATATTGTTTCTTCATAACTTCGGCAGGCGTTGCTTTTATTCATACATATTCTGTAAGTTCTTTTCGTTTTGTCTTAGCGCTTCTGTCTATGTTCCCGACATTAGCATTTTTTTATTATTTACTCTAATATTTCATATTTTAATAAATTTAATAAATTTTTACTTATGCTGCAGTGCATTAAAGTTTATTTTTCGTTGATATTCTGTTTTCAAGTTATCTTAATGCAAGTGTTTGTAAATAGTGCTCCTTTTAAAAAATAGATTGATATCAGAAGTCTTGTTTATGGTATAGTGGGCTCTTTAATCTGATGTCTTGTGAGTTGACAGTAAGCAGATCTTGGGTTTTTATACTTTTTCAAAAATATATCAATTCTATTTTATGAATAATGGTTGGATTACTCTATTTTCTGCTCTTTTGAACCCATAAATAAAAGTTAATTATCATTAGTATATAAAATAAATGGTGTAATGTTTTGCGGCTACTCGTGAGTAGGGGAAGACGGGGTACAATGAAACAAAATTTATTAATTTTTTTTTCCTACCCACAATTTTGCATGCACAAAAATATAATTAATGCATATTTTTAATCTTGTATTTTCCCCATCTAAATAAATTTTTATTACTTTCTAAACAATATCTTTATGCTTGAAAAATAACAAAAAATAAATGTCTGACAGTGTTTCATTGTACCCCGTATGCCGGGGTACAATGAAACACATACTGGGGTACAATGAAACACTCCAAATGATGGAAGCAATTTTCACCTCAGTATAGTTTATTTTATGAAAACTGAGACAAATACAAAAACAAAACTTGATTAATAAGGAACTTGATAAAAATATTATAGTCTAAGATGAAAAATAAGAAAATTCTATTAGTTTAAGAATACCTTTAATTTTATATTAAATTGGCTCAAGTCAGTTTCAAAAATTAGCATTTCTGCTTATATTTCAGCTGCTCCTGAAGGAATATGGGGTGGTAGTTTCAACACAATGAGTTTTTTTTTAAATGTAAGTCTCTAAAAAAAAAAAAAAAAATTAAAACTAGGCTGGAGTCTTTTTATATCAAGTACTTCACATTTGACTTCATTTAAGTGTATGATTTCTCCAACGGTATATATTTCCTTATGTTTCCATTTATATGGATACTGCTTGTGCCATACATGTTGTGTGTGGATATCTCATTCTTAGTACCTTCACCTTGATGACCAACTGGACCTGGAAAAAAAATCTGGATCATCATCAGAGTCTGTAGCAGGCAGAGTTTGTTTTCAAAACAATCCCTTCTTAGCTTTTTTTCTCTTTCTATTTTTTAATTGCTTAACAAGAGCATTTTTTACTGACTTGGCTAGAACAAAACTCTTTTTCTTTTTTTTTTTCTGTTTTCCTACTCTTACTTCTAATATATTCTATTTACTACTTTTATTGCTATAATAAAACATGTTTCATTGTACCCCATCTGCAAGTGTTTCATTGTACCCCGCACTGAGGTTACTAAATAAAAATTTATTTTCAAACTTCTAATATTTATTTTTTTTAGTTTGGTTTTGGAGGTATGAAGACAACAACCCAAAGATAACAATGTATAGAAAAAATAATTATTACATATACCAACAAGGAAAAAGAAACAAAATTACTCTTAGTAAAGAAAGTTACTTTCAATGGTGTAAAAGCAATAATCTTCTATTGCTACTGTTGTAGAAGTGTGAATGTATCCAAATCACATCAGTAATTGGAACATATAGTTGTATAACATATATATAAACTGCAACTCTCTATGACAAATTTGATTGATTTTACAAGTAATGTTTCATTGTACCCCGTCTTCCCCTACACATAAAGTTGACGTGTATATAGGGTAGATGTGCCAGTAATGGACACCCCTTGATGTTTTTGGTTCATAAAAAAATAACTAATAAATATTTAGCTTTAATTATTTTTTTTATAATTCCCCCTTGTATGTTTTATAAAACTATGTTATTGTTGACACTTTTAATCAAATCAATCAGGAAGCAGAAAATAATGTTTCAAAGTTTTGCTCTTTTCCTGTGAAAATCTTAATGAAGAGGTTAAGAGCTGGCTTCGTTTAATTAATTTTTTATATTAGTTATTTTCTTGCAAAATTTGAATGTTTTTGTTTGAGTAGCAATAGAAAACTTTGAATTTTATATACTAATGGCTATTTACAAAATTTCATTTCTTTTTAAGGTTTTAGAGGGGGTGTCCATTACTAGGATGGTTAATTAGTCATTTTCCAGTAATGGACACCCCATGTAGACATTGCTAAAAATGCAATTTCAGTAATGTTTATAGTGCATAAAATACTTTGGCTTAACTGCAAACCTAAATAATCAAATTTAATTTTTAAATTATACTTACCAAAATGTAATAACACCAAAACTTTTATAAATAGCTGCTTTTAAGTTATTTTATGTGATTTATAAAATTTCGATATTTTATTTTATTTATTATTTTTATGTAGTACATATATATACCTCACATATTTTATAATCTGGCAATCAAACGAGCCAGGAAGCAGAAAATACTGTTTGAGCACAGTCAAAGAGGGGCTCATAGGGCTTAATCCCTCTCCGTTTAAATAAAAACAATTAAGTTACAGAAGCTATTAAAAATCCATTTTCTGTCTTAAATGTTTCCTTATTTAAAAAAAAAAAAAAAAAAATGTAATAATGAAAGTTATAGGTAATATTCATGAAACTAGTAAATCTGCAGATCAGTGGCCTCAATCATCAGTTCTACAGTTTTATTTTGAAATTATTTTATTTAGTATTTAAAATATTCAACTCACAATGTCATTTCTGTCATATTTGTAATATTAATTATTATAAATGATATATCAAGTAATCTCTGGAAGATTGTTAAAAATAGTGACACAAAACTAAACATTAATTCCAAAACTTTTTTATTTATTTATTACCTTTTAAATCCACCACTGTTTCAATAATTTGATAGCTGTAATTGTCTGATATTTAGTATTTTAAATTATCCATCTAAAATAATTAAAACATAGATCTTCTGATAATTACAATAATTGATGCAAACAGTAAATGATTATCACAAATATTTTATTAATTACTGGTATCCTAATTGTTAAATTTATTTAAAAATAATTATTTTGTTTCATTAGTATGTATTCATTAAATTCTGGTTCTAAATACAGTCATAAAAACAATTATATTTATTACTTTTTATGGGGTGTCCATTACTGGAACAGAGGGTGTCCACTACTGGGCCAGAGGGTGTCCATTACTGGGCTTTTGGGTGTTTTGATATATTTCTGTTATTTAAAATTAAATTTCTATTCATATGGGGAAATGAGGCTATAAGAATGGTTAAATATTGTTGATAGATTAATATAATATTGAAAAAACTGGAATATAATAATTATAACTATTAATAAAAAAATAATTTTTAAAGAAATTCCTTAAGGGTGTCCATTACTGGCACATCTACCCTATATATTTAAAAAGAAAAGTACTATGGTATGTATTGTATTAAAGGTAATGTTACTTTACTTGCTTCACATTTGGTACGTTTTAAGCCCTTTTACTACATTTGTAAGCTTATATTTTGTTTAATTTGTGATCAAATTTCTTTTCTTAAAAGCAGTTTCGATTTGAAGTTCCGATATTTTTTTTTTTTGTAAGTTCTCTTTCCTAATGAGACTTTTTCTTTTGTTGTGAAATGAAGCAAATTATCTTTTGTATTTTTATTAATTTAAGCAATGTAAATAACAAATTATTTAAATTTGCATTTGGCGCGATTTAAGATTCTATTTTTCTGTTGCAGTGATAATATCCCATATATGTATTTATCATGATCATTAATGTATATTTACAAAATATATCGCGGTAAACGGTGTTAGTAGCTATCTTTGTGTTTATTTTGCATAGATTTTGTTCTTGGGTCTTTAATCATTTTGAAAATATAAAAATTTTGATTTCTCCAGAATAATGACAGTTTTGTTTTCGATTCTATGTTTGAACAGAATGTTCTGAAAAATGAATTTTATTGTATTAAAGGTAATGTTACTTTACTTGCTTCACATTTGGTACGTTTTAAGCTCTTTTACTACATTTGTAAGCTTATATTTTGTTTAATTTGTGATCAAATTTTTTTTCTTAAAAGCAGTTTCGATTTGAAGTTCCGATATTTTTTTCTTGTAAGTTCTCTTTCCTAATGAGACTTTTTCTTTTGTTGTGAAATGAAGCAAATTATCTTTTGTATTTTTATTAATTTAAGCAATGTAAATAACTAGGGATGCAACGGATATCCGGCAAATATCCGATATCCGGCTGTTTTTTCAATATCCGAAATACCGTCGGATATCCGGATCACAATCACCGGATATCCGACTTCTCTGCCGGATATCCGGCAGAGTGCAGCGAAGTGAATATATAAGGATAACAAATATTTTGACCCCAAACAATGCCGAACAATTTTGTTTATAATGCAAAATATGAAAGTAAGTTCACTATACATGAGTAAAAGGTAATTCTCAAAAGTTTAAAGAATTGCCAGCTTTCCTAACATTGGTATTTGAACTCTTTATAATAAATTTAAGAATTTATGTTTACTTCTTTCAGAAAATTGTAGCTTTACTTTCAGAATGCAAAATAAAATTTGAAGTTTTTTATTAAAGTATGACTTTATTAATTTTCTTTCTTTTTTTAAGTTTAACAATTGAACAGGCCAATTTTTAGAAGAAAGTATTGTAATAGAAATTTTTTCGATTTCCGGTTTTCGACGGATTTAGATGTTTTAGAGGTCAGTCTCCTTCAATATGGAAACATTCCACTGGAAGGAGGGGGCCCACTTAATCGCGAGTTTTGTGCCTTTTTCATTATTGTACCACCGAAAAGTGTATGAAGTTATCCATATAATTGAACAAAATTTTTTGTAATTTTTTTTGGCTATGTCCAGCAGGTTCTCCTTTAAATTGGAAATATTCTGCCAAAATGGGGCGCTGTAATAGAGATTTTTGTGTCACTTTCATTCTTGTACCATCGAAAAGTGTATGAAGTTATGCATAGAATTGAACCAATTTTTGGGGGTATGTTTTTGGCTATGGCCAGTAGGTCCTCTTTCAATTTGAAAATATTCTGCTGGAAGGGGGTGCTATAATACGGATTTTTGTGTTATGTTTATTATTTTATCATTGAAAAGGGTATGAAGCTAAGCATAGAATTGAACCAATTTTGTGTGTATATTTTTGGCTATTGCCAGCAGTTTCTCCTTGCATTTGGAAATATTCTGCCAGAAGGTGGCACTGTAACAGAGATTTTTGTAAATTTTTCTCGATTTTTTGCAGTTTTTTTTTTTTTTTTTGTGCTGTATATTGGCGGCTCATGAAGCGGAGGGAACTTCACATCCTGCTAAGCTGGCTATTCACAAACAGCTGATGTACAACAGAATAACGAAAAAATTATTGATTTTAATAAATATCATGATCGAGTTTAACTTATTCTTATTTTGATTAATTGACTGGAGCAGAAATTTTAGATCAAAATCAAAGTTGGTAAAATATTGAACTAATAATATTGAAGTATGGTAACATTTGGAACTACTTTTTGAAATATTAAGATGTATGAGATAGAAGAAAGTTTTGGGATTGGCAAATCCAACTAGTTATTTTTGTAACTTCCTTATAAATATTTAAAATTAAAAGTAATTTTCTTTTTACTTATAAATATCAAAATAATTTAACTTAAAATAAAACTAAACGTGACTTAGAGCAAAAGCAATATTAAATAATTAAAACAGAAAAAGGGCATCAATTAAACCTATGTTTGGAGAAAATAACTCTTTAATCATGGGCATATTAGTAGATATTTTATGTTTAAATTATAAAAAGAAAGTATGTAGTATTTCTTTGTGAAAATACTCTACAATTATATGCATATTAATTGGTCAAAATTTACTATACAAATTATCAGCATTTTATTGTACAAATTAATTATTAGCAATTATCAATATAGTCAATCCCATATCCAAATCCAGTAGCAATTATCAGCATTTCATTGTACAAATAAACAGAATATTTTAATGTTTAAATTACATTTTTTATGCAATATTATTAATATACATTACAGGGCTTGAATTCCGAGACGGTGTGGCAGGATTCGTGCCCTAAAGATTATTGTGTCCTATTTATTATGCCCTATTGTGGGCGGACGGCTCCTGTTTCCAAAAAATCATTTTCCGAAAATGTTTCTTTGTAAAACAACGATCAAGTCTCAGGACCAACCGACAAATTTCGTGATATTTTCTACTATCGATTAGCAGATTTCACAGGTTATTCTTACAACAGATTGACAAAATTCATAGTTGTTTTTCTGCATCTGACTGAAAAATTTTGTGCTTTTTCTCCATGACCGACTGACGAATGCCACGATTTTTTCTAGAGACTGATCGGTGAATTTCGTAATTTTTTTTCTCGATCAATTGACAAATATAGCAATTTTATTCTGTGACCGATTGGCAAATTTCCCTGTTTTTTCTTGCGAAATACTGATGAAAATAACGATTGTTTTTTGCATCCGATTGAAAAGTTTCGTGTTTTTTCTCTGCGACCTGCTGAGGAATTTCATGATATTTACTCGTGACGGACTGGCAAATTTCACTATTTTTTCATGATCGATTGATGAATTTTGTGATATTTTCCCGCTGCTGATTTCCCACGAACTTCAGTTTTCTTCTTGCTACCGGTCGACAAATTTTGTTATTTATTTTCACCATAATTGACGAAATCGGCAATATTTTTTTTATGACCGATTTATGTATTTTGCAATGTTTTTTCCCTGTGCTCAAAATAGTAAATAACTAAAAGGGCAGTAATGGCCACTGGAGACTGGGCCCTACCAAATTGGCCAATAGTCAGCACTAAACAAAATGAGATTACACTTGTGGCATACATGAAGAAAAAATTGCTGAACTTTAAAAAACATGTTTAGAAATAAACTAGTTGATTTTTGCAATTCACAGAAATTAGGACATGACTTTTAAAATCAACCTTTTATCGTGTAATAGAAGAAATCAATTGACTATTTCCTTTTCAAACTTTGGATATGGATTTAAAATTCCAATGCATTGCAATTCCATGCAAAAAAATCTGAAATCGAAAAAGTAAAAAACAGCCGTATGGAAGATCGAGCTCAGCTGTCTTATGCAAAAAGAATCTTTTAAAACTTTTCAAATTTAAACAATTTTAAAAAAACCCTGCCCATTGGTTTAACATTACAGAATGGCCATTTTCAAGTTAGTGAAGGGTCCCCTTATAAATATTCAACTGTGTGATGTGAATGAAAAAAAAAATTAAATTTGGTAACAATATTATGATAGTGTTAGAAAGTGTTTTATAATGTATGACTAATGTATGATTTTTTGTTCTTGCTAAAATTTCCCATGGGTTAATATAGAATTTCATGATTTGAGAAGGGAAAAAGTTTCACTGGAATGTCCCCTTAACAAAAGAAATTTTGAGGAAATAAATGTTTCTTAAAATCTTACAAAAATAAAGTATTTCTTAACAAAAATAAAGTATTTCTTAACAAAAATAAATAAATAGGAAGGATTCACAAGGAATTTATTAAATATTATTAATTCATACTCAATAGATTGAAAAAATTTCAATATAAGCATAACATTTATTCATTAATCTTTCAAGTACAGTAAAACTCCGGTTATCTGAAAAGCATGGAACCAAAACATTTTTGTTGACAGGGGTTCCATAAGAATTTTCAGATAAATGGGAAGCTTTCTTATTTACCCTACCAGATGCCACTACTCAGTCTTCTCTCCCCCTCCCCCCAAATCTATAATTGCAATGAAACGGATTTGAATAATGAAATATTGCCAAGCTACACATTAGCTTCTGGAGCAGAGAACGGCTCCTTGTGAAAATTAAGAGACATTACAGGAAAAGGTTGATACAGTTTTTGATTGAAGGACTGACTGATGGAGCAGAAGTTGTTGAAAATTTAAAACTTGTGGATATGAAGAAAGTTAACTACTGGTTAGATTCTTGATGGGAGTGAATGAAAGTGAATTAAAATTAAAACGTTAGTAACATTTTTACATAAGTTATGGCCTAACGTTGAGTTGCTAGTCTTTGAAGCACAGTTGCAGTCGACAGAAACTGATGTCATTTTGGAATTGTGGACAGAAATGATGACAATATATACACTGAAGTGTTTTCAGACATGTTGAATGCATTTAAAATTCCATAGTTCAATTTTAACGAAAATACCAGGGATTACAGTTTTGACTATAACTCCATTAAGGATATAATAAAACAAGTTTGTTCAGAAGTGACATACAATCACCATAGGATATCGACAATAGAATCACAGATATGCATTATTCATGCAAGTAAGTTAAAAAATAATGCACATCAAATTTTGCAAATTTTTCTAAAATTTTTTAACAGAACATAACCATGCGTTTCCGATAATTTCTAAAGTTATAAAAGTTGGTCTGTGCTGTTTGTCAAAAGTGTAACTTGTGAAAGAGGCTAAAACATGCAAAATGGAATAAATTCTAAAATTTATTTAGCAACCCAATTGTTAATTGCCCGTAACATTAGGTGGAAGTTGAAAAATAGACATGGTATATATAAAACTTGATTCTGTTCCTTTGTTTTAATAAAAATAAACATTTTTGATAATAAATTATCTTGTTGTTAATTTAAATTATTTCAAAGGTATTTTGTCAAGTCTGTATAAATGTAATTCTTTAAGTGGCACATAAAAAATAACGGGGTTTAAAGATATTTTTTTTTCCTTTCCAACAGTTCAACTCCCCTGTATTTTTAAATGTTGGCTGGGAAACTCCCCTTCTGGGAGAAACTTGAATTTCAAGCCCTGATGTTCAAAGAGATATAGTTTTTGTAAATTATATTTCAATGCATTTAAAATGTTTTAATGATGTATGAAACATGTTTGTAATTTATTGTTCTGAGATGGCGTTATATAAAGAAATAATTCACCATATAACTAAAAACATATCTAGTGCCGGATATCCGAATCCGGTAGGCAAAGGAGCTTCGGATATCCGAATCCGGCAGGCAAAGGAGCTTCGGATATCCGATATCCAGCAAAATCAATATCCGGTGCATCCCTATAAATAACAAATTATTTAAATTTGCATTTGGCGCGATTTAAGATTCTATTTTTCTGTTGCAGTGATAATATTCCATATATGTATTTATCATGCTCATTAATGTATATTTACAAAATATATCGCGGTAAACAGTGTTAGTAGCTATCTTTGTGTTTATTTTGCATAGATTTTGTTCTTGGGTCTTTAATCATTTTGAAAATACAAAAATTTTGATTTCTCCAGAATAATGACAGCAGAACTTAGATAAAATGTAAAACTGTCTGCGAACGCAAATAATTTTTTTAAAATTTTCTGAAAAAAAACACAGCGCTCCTCCCGAGTCCTATATTGCCGCCAACAGCAAAAATGAAAAGTTATATACAAACACATAAACATTCGCTAAAATTTCCAACCAAATAAACTTTATTTAAAAAGAGATCAACATTTAACTTTTATTTTTTAACACAAAATTTATTTTTAATCTGCAAAGCCTAACATAATCTGCAGCACCCGCGTCGGTGCTGCACTGTTTCTGCTACCGGCCCTGGCAGGAGGGGAAAAAAGGAATTGTACCTGCTGTTCCGGCATAAGCACCGCACTTACAATATTTTTTAGTTTTTAACTTGTATGAGCCGCCGTACTTCTTCCAAAAAAATACTGTACTATGGTACATGGCAAATACTTTCTAGTAAACTTTTTTTTTTCTCCAGTTGAAAAATTGTCTACAGACCTTGTTAATAGTCTGCAACATGCGTTACACCGATTCTCCGCCTGGGGTCTTGTTAATTTCTTTTTTTTAAATAAAGAAACTTGTAAAAAAAAAAACCCCATCAAAACTGTCTGCAAACTTTGAAAATTTTCTGCGAACGGCGTTCGCGTGTTCGTCTATATTATCTGACTCTGAATGACAGTTTTGTTTTCGATTCTATGTTTGAACAGAATGTTCTGAAAAATGAATTTTTTTGTAATATTTAAATAGGATTGTTTTTACTTATATTAAGTTACTTGGTAGCTACTGAGCATTGTAGATTATTTAAATTTTAATTAATATTGAAAATTATAACGCACATTTTCGACAAATTCATCGTATAATTGATAATTGGAGAAGTAAGAATTGCACATAATTTTAGCAACTCAAGTAAACAGAACAACAAAATATCTTAGAATATAATATCTAATATTTTTCACAAATTAATACAATTAATAATTGCAGAAATGGTACCAATTGTGAATAAACAATTTTACTAGCACAAATTAATCAAACAACAAAATGTCTTAGCCACTCTTTGGCTTCCATAACTTGTAAAATTTCTTATCATAAATATAAATTTCTACTATTAAAAAGAAAATTATCCAATTAAGATCATAAGTTTAAAATGACAGATCTGATCACTGCAATAAATCCTACATCTTGTGTATGAATAATACTAGGATTTTGGATACGTAAAACTTTTGCCTGTTCTGTTCCCGTCCACATTATTTAAATTCACTATTAATTTATACTTATGTATTATTGTTTGATTTAAATATATAGAAATATATGTATATATGGTGTTGTATTGTTTTCTTGGAAATCTGTGTGAATTAAAGTATATAACCATCCTTGGGTTCTACAGGACAGTCCTGGAATATCAATGTGTTCATATTTTTTAAGAATGTTTCTCAAATGCATCCCAGAAATCCATTCTTGTTATAACAAAAATAGTAAACATTATCAAATATGTGGCACCATTTGTGATTTTCTGATAACACCGTGCAATTTTTAAAATTTTATGTGACAATTTTGAGAGTTCCACTCATTGCCGAAGCACCAAGTAACTCTTTTGAATCAGCAATTTCTTTAACCAAGCGTGGGTAAAAGGACCTCTTGCAAAGAAAAATAAACTTTGATACCTTCATGATCATTAATGATCTAATCGCCTTTACTCGTCATTTCTCTGAGATACACCTGGCAGAATATTTTTTTTTTCTGTGATCTATTGACGAAATCAATTTTTTAAACAGATTGATAAGTTCCCAGATTTTTTTTCACAACAAACTAACGAAATTGGCAGATTTTTTTCTGCGACAAATTGACAAAATTCATGATTTTTTCCACTACTGATAGAAGAAATTCTTTTATTTTTTTCTGCAACCAGTTGATGAATTTGTATTTTTTGCATATGATTGGTGAAATTCGCATTTTATATCGACTGATTCTTTTTTTCCACGAATGATTAACAAAACTTGCAATTTTTTTTTTTTTCGATGATCAGTTGAAGTTTGTGGAGTTTTTCATGACAAATTGACAAAATTAGTGATTTGTTCCATGTATAGTTGATGGAATTTTACTTTTCCTCTCACCAATTGACTAAATTAGGTTTTTTTCACCCACATCCGTTAGATGAAATTTCAGATTTCTTTCCGCAACAAATTGCCGAAATTAGATTCCCCCCCCCCCCCCTCCCTTGACCAATTGACAACATTGCCTCCTTTTTTATTTGTATGTTCATTAGACATGTTTTGAGAATGTAAAAATTATTTTGAAACTATTTTTTGCCTACTTTTCTTTTCGCTTATTAAGAGGCTACTTCAGTCAAATGGAAAGACGCATTCGCTAATGCTAATCCTATGGAAGAAATTTATAAAGATATCTCGGTCGCATTTCAATATTTTTAAATGATTTCTTTTGCATTGTATAGTTGATCGATCTGTACAAAGGCTGTTGTTTACTTTTTTGATTTTGTTTACAGGTATTTCTGATGAGGAAACTTTCATTTTCGGAACCGGTTTCGAAAGTAAAAGCATCCTCATAGAAAATATCTGTAATCAAAATCGAAAAAGTAAAAAACGGCCTGCATACAAATCGATCTCAACTATTCAATGTAAAAGAAATTATTTAAAAATATTGAAATGCGACCGAGATATCTTTATAAATTTCTTCCATAGCATTAGCGAATGCGTCTTTCCATTTGATTGAAGTAGCCTCTTAATCCAAAATACTAATTTTTGGAATTCTATGATAAATGCTTTGTAGAATTTGGTGAATTGTAAAAAATATGTTCATGAGGAAAAATCGCATCATGGACTGAAGAACTTCGCAGGTTGCGAGGAAAATAAAATTGAAGTTTGATAATTTTTTTTCCTGTTTCTCTGTTTTAAATAATGGAGACACAATTTTCATATTTTGCACTTTATTACCCTACTACTGTATTTTATTTTAAAGGTTTTCAGAAACTCTGGAATTTTCAGTGATGTTGGCATCTATGTACCACTTGATTCGAACCAGAAAAAACCATGCAACTCAACCAAAAACAGACAAAAAAAAAAAATTCATTGATACGAATAGTGGGGTTTAAAGATTTTTTTCAATCTTTCAAACAATTCCACTACCCTCCATTTATAAATGTTGGTAGGCAGACTCCTCTGTTATGAAAAATTGTTCTTCAAGCCCTGATGAGTGTCCCGCAGCAGAATTTTGTCGACATTGTGACAATGTCTCAGAATGACAAGGATTTTTCCCAGAAAGCTTATCCATTTATTAAACAAATCATTGTAACAGCACAAAGAATATTTCTGCTGAACGATATCTGTAAGGGGTGACAGTTTTATGTTTTTCCAAATTTTAGCCCCCTCTCCTCTTCCTATAATATTTCACATAATTTGAAAATATTTAATATTGTTAAAGGGTCATCCATTAACCCTTTGATTACAAATTTATTGTGTATTGGAAATTGCTGCAACTGGCGACTGTTTTTTAAATTCATACTACTATTTAAAAAATACATAAAGTTGCTATACACTTCTATGACAATTTCAAGAGAAATCTATCGCAAGGAAAAATATTTGCAAATAGTGGTAAAATTAGTCAATGGCAGCCCTTCTGTCATTCTGTGGGACATACGTCCTGCTGTAATCAAGGGGTCAATTATGGCCCACATTCGTTATCCCCTCTTCCCATCTAGGTATGTCACAAGTTTTCCTGTCTAAAAATACATTTTTTTTTATGAATTTTATTATTCTAGCGAATAATGCCAAATTGGTTTCATATTTATCCTCTCTCCCAGGGCCTAATTAATCTTCGAAGCTAGGAGAAGTACAGAAACATTTTGGAGCCCCTTTCATTTGCCCTTTTATTTCAACTTGTCAGTGCTAATAATGTTATTCACAGGAGTAGCTTAGTTGGGTTCAATACTACCGTATTTTCTAGGAATAACGCTGCAGTTGGGTCATTTTCAAAAAGTTTGCCAAAACAGCATTTAAAAAAAAATTAAATTCAAAATTGTTTAAAATTAAATTTATTGTTAATAAACAGGCTTAAAAATAATTAATCTTTTAGAATATAATAATATTCGAGCTTAATTTTTTGTGTCATTAAAGATATTTAACTTTGAAAATGAATCTCTGGCCTCCAATGTCATGAGTGTTACCGGACAAAATGATTGAATTTCTTAGTTAAGTAAAAATGATTATTTCTATAAAAGGAAAATTTTCAATTACATATGGCTCCTTTAACAAGGATACATACAAAATGAGCAAATACAATTAATTTTTTTTTTTTTAATTACTGTGTACATTGTCATGAGCGTTACTTTTTGTTTTTTTTCCACTGAACATTGTTGTAATGAAATAAAAAAAAGTAAATTTAGAGGGTATTTTTGCTGTTAAAATATGTTATTTAAAGTATTCTCTTAATTCCTATAAAAGTTATGATAAAAAATATTTTTAAATGGTAAAAATTTAAAACATTTCATGAAGTAACACTCATGACAAATGGTAACACTCTTGATAAAAAGCATTGTGTTTTTTAATACACATGTATTGGAAATGGAAAATGATAATAGATTCTATTGCCTTTCATAACAATTTATGGACTAGGTAAAGTTATTATAACATAATTATATTCCACATATGAGATATCCTCTTTCATTAGTCCAAACATTTGGCCCTTTTTATCAGTTACCCTGAAAAACACAACTTTCAACTCTCCAACATATCGATAAGATGTTTTGTTTCTATTAAACTAACACATAAGTACCTGGTTAAAGATTATTTACACTTCCAGGTTCAGACCCACTAAATTCTGAACTATTCTCAATATCAAAAGAAGAAATCAAAGAATCATTTTGAGATTCACTGCTATAAATAGGTCTTTTTTTCTCTTTAGATCTTGAATGTTTTTAATGTCTTTAATAAGTGAGATTTTTCTTATCGTTTCAAAGCATTTACAAAATTTTCCTTCTGCCTACTTGTTTTCTTCACAAAAGGAGGAAAAATTACGATAAGACTTCCTCATGTTTCACTGTTATAATTTGATGGATAGAATCAGTGTATGGAACAGTTCGAAGACTAGATGATATTTGTTGTAAATAATGAACAATTTTTCCCTCTGGTACGAAAAATAGTTTCACTTTTAAATTATTGCTTTGTAGTGCATCAAATAAAGTTTCAGCATCAGGTATATTGATACCATGTGCGACAATCTGATCAGCTAATCTTTTTAAAGTTGCACAAATGACCCCTTTCCATGTGTTTTTTTTTGCCTTTACTGCTGACTCAATGTCCCATCTGGGGGCTTGCTGCATTCTTCCCGCCATTTGATTTACAAAATAGCACCCTCCTTGTCCCTCATCCAAAAAATCAGCACCCTTCTTGCCCCTTTCCCAAAAAATTAGCTCTTACTTTTTTTTTTTGTATTAAAAAAATTATTTGCATAGTAAAAACTTCCTCATTGTTGACTTGAAAAGAATCCCCTGAATTTAAATATTAAAAGTGGCTTTAAATAAAACAGAAAAAATGCCCCCCCCCCCACGCCAAAAAAAAAATTAAAAAAAAACACTTTAGAATCTAAAAAGTGTCTTTAGAAAAAAAAGTGCCCTTAAGAATAAAAATGTCCTTAAGTATCAAAAAGGTGTCTTTTTTCAACAAGCAGAACCCTGCCTCTTTTTAACACATTCACGCCAGCACAGTGGGTCACACTGGAGTGTTTCAGAGCTGTCAAGTCTCCGACTTTTTGCACACAACTGTTATTTTAGAGCAAATGTTGTTCCTTTAAATCGCTTAATTGTTCTAATTAAATAAAACAACATTTTCTATATTAAAATACTGGTATCCAAAAAGCCAGAGACTTGCAGCTCTGAGACAGTCGAGTGTGACCCACCGCACCGGCGTGAACGACGTTAAACCTTGGGTAAACTCTGCTAAAATAACAAAGATTATGCAGATCTTAAATGCTCTGTTCATTTTGTGTGCATTCATGCTAAATTCCACTAAAAAATTCATTAAATACTCATTTTGTCATGAGTGTTACCAGTAGGTCATGAGTGTTACCTTTTATAAAGTAACACTCATGACATTATTATACTTCAATATCTTCATTCTATAATAATTATTAAAACAAAACAATTTTTTTTAGGACAAAATAAATAACCATTTTATATCATCAATTCAAAATTTAAAAAATAACATTTTAGCCTTAATTACTTTATTAAAGTAAGGTAACACTCATGATGATTAATAAAAATACTCACCTTCCTTAAAGCTTTGTTGTAAAATATCACCCTTATCAATTTTCAAATCTTCACAAAATTATACCAAGTAACATTCTACAAGTCTGGGCAAGTGAAAACACACTAGATATGTACTAATGGGTAGCTCCACATATATGTAAATAATCAAAATTAAAATAGGTAACACTCATGATGCAGTTCTGGGGACAGGCCTTTACTGTTTCATATTGTCATCAGATAGTAAAAACATTTTTAAAAAAATGTAATTATAGGTTTGTTTATCAAGCAGGACAGTTGTTCTGCCAAGCCAAGCTGAAAAAAAAATGAAAACCCCGCCTAACAAACGCCAAGAATAACGACAAGACACCGTAACTGCTTATTATACTGCAGACAACTTCTCCATGTTAAATGGACGAAATATGCCAGCGGAAAATTTCCCATATCAAAAGAAGCAATCATCACAGAAAAATAAAACCAACACCAGAAGGACCTAATAAAGAAGATCTTCAATTTGAGATCAAATGCATCCTCATAAATTAATTATAAACAGATATATAGATTTTTTAAAATAATGTCGAGATACTGAAAATGACAGATTTATTTTCTTCGTCACAACTTATGTTTCAATCGAGGTAGAGACTTTAATAATGGACAGAAAAGGGTAAGGATTGAATTTTTGGATAGATATTTACTCAATCTACGTGCTTTTATAAAATTCAGCTTTAAAAACATTAATTTTCTATACATAATTAGCGAAAAACTGTTAATTAGTTCTAAAGTTTACAAATTATGCCAAATAGCGATAAACCCGCCAAAATATTTTAGAAATCTTATACTTTTCTTTTATATTATCCTTTTGCATTGATTTCATCGAAGATAACTATGGCTGAGTTTCAGATAGATTTTTCGCTGTTAGCAAAAAGAGTTTGACCAATCAGAAGCCTGCATGTTTGAGAATATTTGCTGTTTCTGGATCCCGACCTATGTCATGAAAGTTTTGAGTCATTTTTTTAGTGCCGTGGATGAAGTGCAATGTTTGTAGAAATGTAGGCTAGGATCCAGATAGATTTTTCGCTGTTAGCGAAACAAGAATCACCAATCAATAGCCTGCATTTCTGCAAACAGCAAAAAGTTCACAAAATTGCAGGCTTCTGATTGATGAATCTCGTTTCTCTAACAGCCAAAAATCTATCTAGATTGCGCCCAATGGAGGATATTCCAAATATGGGTTCGAGGCGGAAAAAAGTCACGTGATACAGGTAATTTATCCAAAGAACTTCTAACTGATAAGAAGGGAAGATACTACTACTTTGCCTCATGAACCGTTTCATTGGCTAGCGGGGATTTACATTACACGTCTACGGAGCCTTCCCTTCTTTACGATAGAAGTTTTTACATTGACCATGTGATCACAATGTAGATGGAATATCTTCCATTATGTTGAACACAATTTTGCATTTCCACATCCAGGAAGGGTATTGATTGTCATAACAACAATACATATTCAAAACTATTTAAGTCACTGATTCTGAACTCCTTTGCTATACATTTCGATATTAAAGAAGTTGTTGTTTCCATAGTAACAGTACTTTTCTGTATTGCTTTCTCTAAAACACAAATATAGAAATTTAACAAAGAGCGCTCAGAATCAACACCATAACAGAGAGCCTTTATACATAAGAGTGGTGATATATGCACAGGAAGCATGCTCATTTCAAGTTTTTGCCGAAAATATGGCTACAGCGTCTAGAATACCTTTTGTGGAAATATGCTATCCAAACAACGCTAAAAATTTGTATCCCTTAAATGTACGACGATACTGCTAAAATCCCAAGTATCGATCACAGCGACATCTGCGGGATTTAGTATTACATTGTATAGACTAGCAATATCTTGCAGTTTGAGAAAATATCCTGCAGATGTTGCTGTGATCTGTATATTTCAGCAGCATCGTTGCGCAGTTAAGGGATACAATATTTTAGCACTTTTTTAAGTATTACAGGGATAGCCAATTTCCACACTAAATATTCTAGGTGCTATAGTACGGCAATCCACTTTCTTGAATAGAGGCTATTCTATCTACATTATGTTCACGTGGTCAAGGCAAAAACGTCGAACGTAAAGAAGGGAAGGCTCCGTCGACGTAATGTAAATCCCCGCTAGTCAATGAAACAGTTCACGGGAGAAAGCAGTAGTAGTTTCCTGTTTCCCTTCTCATCAGTTAGAAGTTCTTTAGGTAAATTGCCGGTACCACGTGACTTTTTCAGCCTTGAACCCATATTTGGAATATCCTCCATTAGACGATACGCGCATGGACGAGCTTTATTAGACTAGGGAAATAATTCAATATGCATTAGCCTGACGATAATGATATGCTCGCAAAGACCTTTAATGATTTGTTTTTATCACTTCTACCAATAAACCTTTATTGGCCATATGTCGCTACTTCGTTATAGCGACACACTTGTTCCTAATTGGATCCCAGCCTTAATGTATCAAAATACGGAGTTTGCTTTCTGTACTATTCCTGAGGTCAGTTATAACGTTTAGAAATATAGGCCGAGATCCAGGTACATTTTTGCAAACAGTGAAAAGTTAGCTATAATTCTGGCTTCTAATTGGTCAATCTCGTTGCGATAACAATGAAAAATCTACCTAGATCATGGTCATGGTGTGGAAATCGGCTATTCCAGTAATGCTTTAAAAATTGCTAAAAATGGAATCCCATAAATATTGAAAAATACTGAATGACAAATGTCGATAGCAACATTTTCTAGATCTTCTCTGAGCGAAAGTTTTCTCATTTGATGTCTTTTGAAATAGTTACGTTGGAATTACCATATGTCGCTGTGATCGACATTCATCGTTCAGCCTCGTTCAACATTTATGGGATACAATTTTTTAGCACCTTTTTAATAAGCCGATTTTTAAACTATATCTTCTAGATAATATAGCTCCGTTATAGGCCTAGATTATATGTTATAGAAATCGACTAGCCCAGCAATACTTAAAAAAGCGCGGAAATAGTGAATCCCTTAAATGTACAACGATGTTGAATTCCAACCAGTCATTTGCAGCGGCATCTGCAGGATATTTTTTTAAGAAAAAAATAGACACGTGTAATGCACCGCTAGAGCGTCTAGAATACATAATGTGGAAATTTGCTATCCAAGCAGCGCTGAAAAATTGTATCCTTTAAATGTGCACTGTTGCTGAAATCCAGGGAGCTGATCGCAGCGACATCTGTGATATACTTTCAAAGTAAACATCGTATTATTACAGCGGGCTTGACGCCAAACACACAGGTCAGATGTATGTTAATAAAATGTAAAAAAAAAAAAAAAAAAAAAATACTACAGCATATAAACCAAATTATAGCGCCTAGAATATATAGTGTGGAAATTGGCTATCCCTGTAACACTTAAAAAAGTGCTAAAATATTGTATCCTTAAATCTGCAATGATGCTGCTGAAATATACAGATCGCAGCGACATCTGCAGGATATTTTCTATAATTGCAAGATATTGCTAGTCTATACAATGTAATACGAAAATCCCGCAGATTTCGCTGCGATCGACACTTGGGATTTTAGCAGTATCGTCGATCATTTATGGGATACAAATTTTTAGCGTTGTTTAATAAAATATTTCCACACTAGGTATTCTAGACGCTGTTACCAAATCGTCATGAAGTTTTAGGAAATATCCTGCAGATATCGCTGTGATCGATTGATTGGATTTCAGCATCATTTGAAATTTAAGAGATCCGATATTTTAGCACTTTTTAAAGAATTACTGGGATAGCCGATTTCCACAGTATATATTCTAGGCACTGTAGCACCGCGGTAGCCTGTCTTTTTCGTTTACCTCGGAGTAGATATAGATGAAGACATTTGTAGCTGTTTTTAAACTGTGGCCAACAACACATAAGGCTAGTTCATAATGTCACACGGAGTTGATTATCTGTACACGGCAATGGACACAAAAAAAATCGGCGCGCAGCTTTGTACTAATCATCGTGTAAAGATGATCCAACTCTGAGGCTAACGAAAAAGACAGGCTACCGCGGTTTGTCCGATTCTTCTTTTTTTACAGACCGCTGGAGTCACGTGATGCTCGAATGCACCAAAGAAGGTGCGTGAAAAGAGCATCACGTGACTCCAGCGGTTTGTAAAAAAAGAAGAATCGGACCCACCGCGGTAGCCTGTCTTTTTCGTTAGCCTCGATCCAACTCCGTGTGACTTTAAAACATCATGAACTGGCCTATTATGTCATTGGTCGCGCTAACACCCTCCCTCCTGCGTCCACCGTATATAGCGGCATCTTGTACTGGAGACTGCTAAATGGGCTGCTATCGGTCAAAATCAAGAAAGAAAAGGGCAGAAGAGAGGGAAAGAACTCGTTTTTTTTTGGTAACTAGTTTTTCACACGGGAAGATTGACATGTCTGTTCCTCTCCTTTCATAACTTCATGGTGGTGAAATAAGCCAATGCCTCCTAAATATTTGAGAAATTCTTGACTCGCGTCACGAAAACATCACACAAAGCAGGCAAAACAAAGAAACAAAATCATTCATTGGCTCGTGAATATGAACGAGCCAATGAATGATTTTTCTTGTTTGTTTTGCCTGCTTTGTGTGACGTTTTCCTACACGTGTCAAGGCTTTCTCCAATATTTAAAGGGTGTTGAATAGGCCGGGATCAAGATAGATTTTTCACTATTAGCGGGGTGAGATTGATCAATCAGACGTCTGCATTTTTCCGAACTTTTTGATGTTTGCAGTAAACACCGAAAAGCCTGCAAGGATGGAGGCTACTGATTGGTAAATGTAATTTTACTAACAGAGAAAAATTTATCTGGATCCCGGACATAAACTTTGGTTGGTTAAAACAATTTTGAATAAAATCAAATCAGGAAGCCAATGTTTGTTAACTTTTCTGGTTAGTCTAATTGAAATATTCCTCGTCCATTACTGAAAACTGACTTACCGTACTTTGGACAAAAAATTGAATATGAGTACACAACTTGTGCATTTTTGATCATGTGATTTGAACTTGTGCATCTGAATTTAAAAAAAAGTAGCCCACTGACAACACTGCTCTAACATATAAATGTTCTCTGTTATGACCATGATTCTAAGTGCAGTTGGTTAAATTTGAGTATCTGAGCATTAGAGAAAGCAATAGTGGCCCACCGTGGCTGAGTGGATATGGATAAGACACCATGCCGCTAATCGCTTGAGAGCGTAGGTGGAAGCAGATTCGAATCCCACCGTGATCCGCATGTGATATCATGTATGTGTTCAATAAATCAAACAAACAAACAAGCAAGCAATAGTGAAAGGTACAGTTGGCATGGAAACATAGACTTCTTTAATTCGTATAGAAAATTAATGAATAGTAGTAAATAACTCAAGTTTAAAATGTAGGCAAATGGTCTGGAAATATCAATGGCTCCCATCTAGTATTTCACAAAATTAATTTAATAGATTCACATGATGTATAACTTGATGCAACTTTTAGCTAATGAAAATTCTGCAACAAGACTTATGTAGGTAGATCTTTTGAATGAATAATTCAGAATTCTGAGAACAAAACGAAGTTCTTAAGGGCTCTTCCTCACACCCCCCTCAAAAAAGGAAATACGATAGAAAGATATAAGAATTTGGATAGCTTCAATATGTCTGTGATCTTTTGTCACAGTTCAGAAAAAGAGTCTGGGCATAAAAAAAACAAATTTGACGAACGATAAGACTATAGATTTCAGGCAATTTTTAACCGAAAAATATTTAATTCTAATGTATATGCGGCTTTAATAATAGACTATTAAAGATAATCAATTTAGGGGAAATTTTATAGTAAATTAATATCCTCACATTTATGCAAATAGGTATGGATAAACAGACTTGAGTAAAATTACATATTTATTCTTTCTTCTCTATAACACGATCTAAATGAAGATGAAGTTATATGTACAGTTTATATCTTTAAATTTTTAGATTTTTTTTATCAAAAATGTTCCTTTATTATGTCTAGTATTGCTAGATTTACAGATCTTCGATTCTTTAGATGCCTGCGGGGTTTCATTCTCGGATTAACCGTAGGTATTTGTAAAGGTAAATTAATTTTGCAAAACCGTCAGCAAAAGAAAGTTAGAAAAAACAATTAACTGACAGACTAACTGTAAATATATATTTTATTTCGACTCTGTTTTTTACTAAATTTTCATCTTTCGTAGAAAATTTTAAGGAGATATAAATTGAGAAAGACAGATACTTTGAAAGAAGAAATTGACTTTCCTTACTTTTAAATTATTAATCACTATAAAGAATGAATGATAGGTAAACAAAATGTATAATATTGTGTTTGCTCCCTGCTTATAAAGGTTATACAAGGACTAATTTTAATTTGAGCTAGTAGAATTATTTCAATTATATAACATTTGTTTTAAAAAAAGAACTGATATCTACTAAAAAACAACTTTTCAAAAGTAAAAAAAAAAAAAAAGAAAAGAAAAGAAAAAAGGTGAAAGTTGTGGCTAAAAAATAGTGTATCAAATTTCCAAGCTTATATTACGGTACTTATTTAACATTTTTTGATAAAAATTTACCATATTTAAGTCGAGTACCTAAGTATGCGTTGATAGAAAGCCTTTTCTCCTTTACTAAATACATCATAACGTGTTTCTGAAAATTAAATTTTTTTTAAATTATGCATGATGGGCTTGGCGGCCATCTTTCCATATTTTACACAAATTTCTAAGCACTCAAGCTAGTAACATATTTCCATTATTAAGAATTTCGAACTTCTAGTTTTAGCTAATGACAGATAAATTAAGAAAGTTTTTTATTTTGAAAAAATAAATTGATTTTTACTGCTTTAACTAATTAACCCCCCCTCCGAAAAAAGAGAATCATAAGATGAAACCTGAAGTTACTTCAGCTTTATCTTTAGACAAAAAATTTTAGGCACTCATTTCCATAAATTAAAAGAATAAAATCTTTGCTTTAGTAACAATTTCGAACTTCCAATCTTAACAATGAACTTGTGTGCTTAGAAATTTGTGTAAAAATGGCCGCCAAGCCCATCGTGCATAATTTTAAAAAATTAAATTTTCAGAAACACATTATGATGTATTTAGTAAAGGAGAAAAGGCTTTCTATCAACGCATACTTAGGTACTCGACTTACATATGGTAAATTTTTATCAAAAAATGTTAAATAAGTACCGTAATATAAGCTTGGAAATTTGATATCACACTATTTTTTAGCCACAACTTTCACCTTTTTTCTTTTCTTTTTCTTTTTTTTTTTTTTTTTTTTGCTTGGCTTTTTTTTTACTTTTGAAAAGTTGTTTTTTAGTAGATTGCATATATAATAGGTTGCATTCATTTTTTCAAACAAATAATGAAGATTTAATTTAAAAAAATTAAGTTTTTGGCTGAGCAAACAAGCTAGGGACAGTCAAAAAACCACTTTTCCAGACAAGATTTGTTATTTTTTTAGCATTGAAATTCATCAGACATTTAAAATAAATGGCACATTGTACAGAAAACAGTACATAAGTTGGGATATTAATGTCTTTTTGTCTAAATAATTAAACAAATATAAAAAAATAAGCACCAAAGTCCAGGGACGGGGTTTTGGCAAATTTTTTGAAAATGACCCAGTTACACTAGTTTTTTTTTTTTTTTTCAAAGTATCACTGCACCGTGTATAACATCACACTCGTTATTAAAAAAAATAAATAAAATACCAAGTTTAGAGCAATTAATTAAAATTAACTTGTGGACATAAAATTAAACATTTTGAACTTAAATAATTTACTTTTTAATTGCACAATTAATTCTACTGTAACATTATTTTAACAAATGGAAAAAAAAATAATACGGTAGACTCCTTCAAATACGCACTGCTTGGAACCAGAGGTTGTGTGGATTTCTGGTCAGTGATTTGTTTACATATTTTAAGGCTGTTCTCAAGTCCAAAGGTCATCTTTCTGGCATAAGTTTTAATTCATTTTTGTTTAGAAACACATGAAACTAGAAAGTGTTTTTATTCATTCAGAAACTGTCATCGAACTGTTTTTTCCATTTTCTTGTAAACGCAATAGATCTTTCAGAAAGTACTGTCAAAGTTGGCATTTTGAACTGAACTTCTGAACGAAAGAAGAAAATCCAGTCAGTAAGGGGAGAAAAATGCTGTATCACGCGATCAAAATCACTTATAACTCCATAGGTAATTGATTGATCCAAAAATGGAAAACACAGTTCGATCCCAAATCGCTTCCATGGCCAGGCTTCCCAATTTTATACCTTTCCATTAAAAATGAATTTGTAAATGTGTCAAAACGTTTTATGCTTGTTGAGCAGAGCAGTTGAGAACAGCCTTAAACATAATTTGAATGTAATAATGCAACCAAAATTATAATGAATGCTTACAACATAGAATATTAAAATAATTAAGTAAAGTAATAAACTAAAATAATAAAAATTAAGATGATTTTAAGAATGATTAAATTATTGTAAGGACGACAAATATGGATATAGAACAGTTATATAATGAAAAAGATATAATAAATACTATAAAAATAAGAAGAATGCAATGGTTAGGTCATCTAATCGGAATGAGGGATGAGCGAAGCATAAAGATTTATAGTGATAATTTAATTCGGAAAAGAAGTATTGATAGACCCAGGAAGAGATGGATAGAAGAGGTAGAGAAAGATCTTGCACAAAATCATATTATAAATTATAAAGTAAAGGCCAGAGATCGGACAGTCTGGAGAGGTATATTGAGGGAGGTCAAAATCCTACATGGATTGTAGTACCATTGTGTATGTATCAGGGCTTGAAATTCAATTTTGCCTTGGAGGGAGTCTCCCTACCAACATTTATAAATGGAGAGGAGTTGAGCTATTTGGGAGGGAGGAAAAAAATATTTGAAACCCACTGTTATTGCTATTTAAAGAATTTTATTAATATAGACTAACAAAATACCATTGAAGCAATTTAAATCAAGAAGTCAGAATAATTATGCAAAATGTTTTTTAATTAAAGAAGGAAGAAAGTCGAGCTTTTATACAGTCTATTTTTTAACTTTCAGCCAAATGTCATAGGTCCTTAACAATGAGGTTGACTAAATTCGCGTTTTTTTTTTGCGATCCTTCGACGAAATTGCGTTTTTTTTTCTCCAATCCTTTTCCGAAACTTGTTTTTTTCTACGATGTTTTGCCGAAATGTGTTTTTCAGCGATCCTTTAACGAAATTTGCGTTTTTTCAGCGATCCTTTAACGAAATTTGCATTTTTCAGCGATCCTTTAACGAAATTTGCGTTTTTTCAGCGATCCTTTAACGAAATTTGTGTTTTTTCAGCGATCCTTTAACGAAATTTGTGTTTTTTCAGCGATCCTTTAACGAAATTTGTGTTTTTTCAGCGATCCTTTAACGAAATTTGTGTTTTTCAGCGATCCTTTAACGAAATTTGTGTTTTTTCAGCGATCCTTTAACGAAATTTGTTTTTTCAGCGATCCTTTAACGAAATTTGTTTTTTCAGCGATCCTTTAACGAAATTTGTTTTTTTTTAGCGATCCTTTAACGAAATTTGTTTTTTTTAGCGATCCTTTAACGAAATTTGTGTTTTTCAGCGATCCTTTAACGAAATTTGTGTTTTTTCAGCGATCCTTTGACGAAATTTGTGTTTTTTCAGCGATCCTTTGACGAAATTTGTGCTTTTTCAGCGATCCTTTGACGAAATTTGTGCTTTTTCAGCGATCCTTTGACGAAATTTGCGTTTTTTCAGCGATCCTTTGACGAAATTTGCGCTTTTTCAGCGATCCTTTGACGAAATTTGCGCTTTTTCAGCGATCCTTTGACGAAATTTGCGCTTTTTCAGCGATCCTTTGACGAAATTTGCGCTTTTTCAGCGATCCTTTGACGAAATTTGCGCTTTTTCAGCGATCCTTTGACGAAATTTGCGCTTTTTCAGCGATCCTTTGACGAAATGCGCGTTTTTTCAGCGATCCTTTGACGAAATGCGCGTTTTTTCAGCGATCCTTTGACGAAATGCGCGTTTTTTCAGCGATCCTTTGACGAAATGCGCGTTTTTTCAGCGATCCTTTGACGAAATGCGCGTTTTTTCAGCGATCCTTTGACGAAATGCGCGTTTTTTCAGCGATCCTTTGACGAAATGCGCGTTTTTTCAGCGATCCTTTGACGAAATGCGCGTTTTTTCAGCGATCCTTTGACGAAATGCGCGTTTTTTCAGCGATCCTTTGACGAAATGCGCGTTTTTTCAGCGATCCTTTGACGAAATGCGCGTTTTTTCAGCGATCCTTTGACGAAATGCGCGTTTTTTCAGCGATCCTTTGACGAAATGCGCGTTTTTTCAGCGATCCTTTGACGAAATGCGCGTTTTTTCAGCGATCCTTTGACGAAATGCGCGTTTTTTCAGCGATCCTTTGACGAAATGCGTTTTTTCACCGACCTTTTCATGAAATTCACATTTTCTTTCACAATCCTTTGGCGAAATTTACGTTTTTTGTGATCTTTTGACGAAATTGGCGTTTTTTTTTTTCGCGATCCTCTGCCGAAACTCGCGTGTTTTCCATGATCCTATGCTGAAACGCGCGTGTTTTCCACGATCCTATGCTGAAACGCGCATGTTTTCCACGATCCTATGCTGAAACGCGCGTGTTTTCCACGATCCTATGCTGAAACGCGCGTGTTTTCCACGATCCTATGCTGAAACGCGCGTGTTTTCCACGATCCTATGCTGAAACGCGCGTGTTTTCCACGATCCTATGCTGAAACGCGCGTGTTTTCCACGATCCTATGCTGAAACTGTTAGCAATAACCAAAGGGTTAATTACTCTGACAATACTTAAACAGATGAGTTAACACACAGATGGAAACATCTGCTGACTTTGTTTACCCAAAAACCTGTTTAACTAAAGCTGGTGAAATAAAGCAATATAAGAATATCTGCAAAAGAATATTTAAAGAGAAACAAAGCCAAGTTCAAACAAATAACAATTTTATTAAACATTTAAATAAAACAAAGGTAGAAATAAAATCATTAAAAATAGGATAAGTCTTCCAAACACATGACATGAGTTCTCTAGTTCACTACTAGTTAAAAAGCAGTCTAACATGACTCTATATCAACATGATCGAAACATGAACCAGAGCACCAAAAAGTAAACATATTATTTCAAAGAAATCATATTTTACTATAATTGTAAAAGCTGCAATTAAACTTATAATCAATTTAAACTTTTAATCAAAAACTATTAACTTTATTTATAAACTGATTAAAAGGAAAAATAAATCTTAATTTCAAAAGGGTATTTATCTTAAAAGTAAAACGTAAATTTATTTCAATTAACTATTAAAAAAAAACTTAATCCAGTCCAATTGAGAACATTGATTAATGACGTTTAAGAAAAACAATAATTAAGGAAAAAGATTACATTACTTAATTAAATTCAAACTCTCCTCTCCCATAAAAGATTTCATATGAAAAGGCAAGCACAACTTATTTATCATTCGCTTAACTGAAATCTCCAGATACTCTCAACTGCCACTCAAAAGTAAACTAAAGACCAGAAGCAGAACATTAACTGAAAGTTAATGATAAGTGGATTTCCAAATTGCAGCATGCCTAAATGGAAACACCCTAGCGAGTACCGGCTGATAGCGTTTCCTAGGAATCACAAATATCCCGATGTTGCAAGTCGTAACAGTTCCGACTACACCGCGCGGTAATCCGCTGTTGCGTGTGTATCGGACTAACTTCCTATCACAACCTAGCTGCAACACAGAGATCGGGAAAAACCCTGGTCTCTTAGAAACCATATTATAATCCTACAACTAGTTCCTCCACTATAAAAGTAAAGTTGGCAAGATTCCCAAAAGTGAAACCAGAATAATATCTTGAACTTAAAGCGTACTTAAAAAAAAAAGGAGAGAGAATATTAACTGTAAATAAAAGTCAAACTATTTCAATAAATAGAAATAATTAAAAGAAACATTATCTGAAAATGTGCGGCAGGCAGCAGACACTTCCCAATTCCAAAAGATTGAACTTCACACACGTACATCTCCAAGTAATTCCTTACGGAATCTTAAAAGGGCAAATGCACGGTGACAGTTCATATCCATCCTCTGTTTACACTTCTAAAAGAAACTGCATTTCTGTCACACTCCACAATCACTTGAAATACGATTAAAAATTACACGAGTGGATATAAAGCGTTTCATCCGAAAAAGCATAAATGACCAAAAAAAACAGCACCGGGAAATACAATAGTTAAAATGCCATCCACTTCATCTTTAAAAACAAACGCAGCGATAAAAACATTTTTAAAAACGTGAATCACCTTCTTCCCAAAGCACCAACACGCACAGACACAAGACATCGACGAAGCTAAGTCAAGCTATAAATAGCACTTCCCATCCGCCGAGAACGTCCCCACGTGACTTCCGATCATCTGGTCTACGTTACTTCCGACATATGACGATTCGGGGAAAACTGAGCAGTGAACGGACACGAGATAGAGTACGTCACGACGGACAGGCCACGCCATCTACCGATAGCCGTCACAACTCTTCAGTCTGTAAGCTAACTTTTCAGTACAGTGTTGACACCGGCGAAAAAAAATGAAAGAACCTGAATGCCATAGAGCATGCGGTAATGAAAGAAACGTGATGAACAAACGAAAGTGAACTTATGTAAAAGTAAAAAATAAGGTAAGGTAAGAATATTATATTTATCGTAAAACTATATTTAAACACTGAAAATAAAGATAATAAAGTGTTTAAATATGAGACTCGAAAGTATTGTAACTTAAAGTATATAACCAGAGTTTATTTAAAAATAAATACCAACTTAAATAAGAAAGATTTAATAGATTTTAATGTAGTTAAAGATTGAATGGAAAAGGTAATTGGAATAACAAGAATAGAAGGGAAAAATGTATATTTTTCCTGTCAAGGCCCCCCCTCTTGTTACTTCCATAAAAACCAACCAATAGGTTAACAAACTTATGTATACCAGAAAGAGGTTACCTTACACAAAACCCTCACATTGGCATACCATTGGTTACCATATTCACATCCAACCATCATAAAACTGCAAAACAAGAACAAGTTCAACCAATAATCTATATACTTGTTCACCACTCTTAACAAGTCCATACCTGGCACTCAACATCCTCCTTAAAAACTTATGTAAGTCACGCCAAAAAAAAAAAACTAAAAACCTTCTTGGGCTCCAGTCCATACATACAAACTGAAAAATAAAATTATAAATTGTCCATTTTATGTGATATATATATAAAGTACATGTTGGCCTTCAATAAACTACTTAATTAGAAACATCAGTCCATCAGATCCAATATACTAGAAATACTCAGTTTAACACAATCAAAGTATCACATAGCAAAAAAAAAATTTCCCAAAAACTTCCATATGTAAAAATACATGTAAATATCACAAGGAGATCAGGAGCCTATATAAAACCTTTCATATTCAAAAAAACTCAAAACATTTAAATTCCTAACACTATAAAAATTAAATTCAAATGCCCTTACACTTTAACACGAAAAATAACACTTGAATTTTTGAAGATTATTACACTGATCATTAACCTTACACACAATTATAAATGATCCTACATTTTTAAAACTTGACCTAAAACTCTTATTCTAGGTATAATTTAGGCCGAAAAACAATTAACACACTTCAGGCTAGGGGAAAACAACTTTCTACTCCTTACACTAAACCCACGACTTAAGATCCTTCTATCACAAAAATCAAATCAAGCCCTATTAACCATAAAAAATCACCAGGGAAAAATTTTATAACTACTCAATATCCAAGATATCCGGTAAAAAAAAAATTTAATCTAAGACATTACATTTATTCATCACAATCAAAAATTTAATCCTTGCAGCAATACATTTACTCACTCAATGCTTCGGCCGAAGTCTCCATACAATCCTTCCACACTCTACAAAGAAGATATAGATAAGAGTAGCAACGGATTAAAAATTTAGAAGTATAGAAACTAAGATATCGAATATTTCAGCATTACCCTTAAACTTTATCTTGAAAAACAGAGCATGATTGACAACAAAGATCTTAAGTCAACATCTTTTTCTAAAAAAAAAAAGGTATGATAGAAACTCAGCTAATACCCTGATCCTAAACTACTAAAAACAAACCAGTCACCTAACAGATTCAATCTGTAGGCAAACTAGTTATCTAACACATTTAACCAGAGAATCGAAATCCCAAAAACACTCACAAGATGCCTCTCCTTAAACATTGCTCAAATCAACTGAAGAAAACAGATCAAAATTTCTTACACTAAAATTATATTTAAGCCATTCCCTAATCAGGATTAAGCAAAAATGAAAGCAATCTCAAAATTCAAAAAGGAACCTCAATCTGTATTATAGGTTATCAGCAGGTAATCTCCATACAACAGTAATTATCACATCCAGTAGATCATAAACACATTTCAACCCCCTGAAGCATTTCCAATCAGCCAACTCAGATCATCTAAACTTAATATGATCTCAAAACAGAACCAACCTGTTGAGTATAATTTTTGCATTCCATAAAAAAATTTAATGACCTTTATTCATCTCAACCAAAAAAAAATTCCAACGAAATTTCTTATCCAACCACTGACAGATTAATAAAAAGAATGGTCATACTCAGGAACTCTTACACTCACTCAACTTGCCACAGCCACAACAGTCCTACGGATATAAAACAAAAATCAGCTTAACCTAAGGTTACTGCAAAAAAAAAAAAAAAAAAAAAAACCCTCAACATTTTCTAACACATTTTTACAAATGTTGAAAGCCAATATCTCCCCCCCAATAAATGACAGTTATGTTAGCAAATTAGCCTCAAACTTTAGTCATTTTTCAAATTAGGGAAATAACCTTACAATATAGCACTTTAAACCAGGTCAAGCAGCTAAATGACCAGTTTAGCTATTATGTCATATAACACAACTCAAAACTGCAAAGTAAAGATAGTAGAGTTAAACATTTAAGCATCATAATACAATTTAAACATGTAACTTAAAGTATACTCAAAAAAAAAAAAAAAAAACCAATAGAAGAGGAAAAACAAACAAAACTAAAAAGTTTGTATGAGAATCCTTCGACTTGTATCAAACTGTACCCTTGTACAGACCACCATGACCTCAACTTACAGGACAAACACTCTTCAATTTAAAAACAAGAGGCCCAATTGAGGTCAAAAGTTTTAACTGATCCAAACATCTCCGGACTCCCCAAAACAAAAACTTTCTATTTCAAATTAGATTTAATAAACAAAAATTTCTTAAGTTAAACACAAAATGGCCCCCTCTAAAAATAAATATAAAACTTTAAACTATTACAATGTCTGTAAAAGCTAATTTAAGTTATCAACTTCAAAAATCTTAAACCATCTTTACATATAACAATTAAAAAAAAATGTTAACTTTACTTTTAAACCTTAACTTTAAAAGAACTGAAGCTGTAGCAAGAAGTATTAAACTATCCCTGAGCATTTTAACCATTATACTTTCAATATAATGTCCCAAATCAAAATTCTATTAACTTCAATATTAAAAAAACCTAGTTAAAAACAGATATTCATTAAAAAAATGATTGTATATTCAGAAAACATATCAGTTCACACCTTATTTTAACTGTAAAACCTCTTTTAAAAAAAAATTTTTATTTAAAAGCCTTTAATTTAAAAGCCTAAACATTTTAAACTCACTAAAATTCTTTATCATTATGAAAAACAGTTTAAACCAGCAATAACTATTTAACATTTATAGAAAAATACAGATATATCGCATTTATAGTTATTTAGATATTCAAAATTAAAATTCTATTTTAATCAAAAACTCATCTTTAATTATTTGAATACTTAACAAAAAAAAAAACTTTAAAACAACAATGCATTAACATTCAAATCATCTAAAAAAAATTTCAATAATTATTATATTCAATATTCTCTAAAAAAAATTTTAACTTTTACACAAAAAAAAAACTTAAAACTAGTTAACAGACGACTCCCTGTCTCAACTTTATACATTACACTTTCTGTAACCTTATCCATGGATCCACTTAAAAACCGATGTTCTTCTTACAAAAATTATCAAAAAAAAAACAATGTCTAAAATGACGAATGTTCACATGTTGTATTGTCTCCTATATCACTGCCGATTCCATCCGACGAAGCGAATAAAGCATTTAAAAGGACTTGGGTCCAGGATGCATCCACTGTGCACTTCTGCTAACACCACACAATCTTGTAAAACCAGGACAATACTGTAAATCACTGGCAAGACAGTTACTTATCGAAATCGTGAGGCACACAGGTAAGCAGACCACTGGTTGGATCACGAGTTACACTAACACTGATGTTGAAGCTCTCACTTTACCCAGTAAAGATTCCATAGTCAATACCCCGGTGATCCTAAAGAAACGGCTGAATCTTTAATCGCATAAAAATTATGCAAGAGTCACTTATCGCATCGTGGAACACACCAAAAAAATAGACGCCGGAACTTCTAATGTCACTTTACACCTTGGTGGTATCACTCAGGGGAAAAACAGTCAGAACTTCAAAAAAATGATGCAAGCCTTCAGCTGCCAAAAAGGATATCGTACTGCCATGCCACCTTACCGCACGTTCAAAAAAAAAAATGAGAAAAAAATTTCAATTTAAACTTCAACTAGTCCAAACGTAGAATCTTTAACACACTATATTTTAAAACATCACTAAATATATTCATACGGCCCCCCCATCACAAAGCTCCCTCACAACTTTGCACATGGTGAGCCGACTATGAACAAGAAAAATCTCAAAGTTGAAACTGGACAAAAAAAAAATAGAGACAGACTTTAAAAGAGACAGGTATTTTTAAACTTGGGCAAACAAACAGGCCCATAACCTTGTTAGCAATAACCAAAGGGTTAATTACTCTGACAATACTTAAACAGATGAGTTAACACACAGATGGAAACATCTGCTGACTTTGTTTACCCAAAAACCTGTTTAACTAAAGCTGGTGAAATAAAGCAATATAAGAATATCTGCAAAAGAATATTTAAAGAGAAACAAAGCCAAGTTCAAACAAATAATTTTATTAAACATTTAAATAAAACAAAGGTAGAAATAAAATCATTAAAAATAGGATAAGTCTTCCAAACACATGACATGAGTTCTCTAGTTCACTACTAGTTAAAAAGCAGTCTAACATGACTCTATATCAACATGATCGAAACATGAACCAGAGCACCAAAAAGTAAACATATTATTTCAAAGAAATCATATTTTACTATAATTGTAAAAGCTGCAATTAAACTTATAATCAATTTAAACTTTTAATCAAAAACTATTAACTTTATTTATAAACCGATTAAAAGGAAAAATAAATCTTAATTTCAAAAGGGTATTTATCTTAAAAGTAAAACGTAAATTTATTTCAATTAACTATTAAAAAAAAACTTATTCCAGTCCAATTGAGATAACATTGATTAATGACGTTTAAGAAAAACAATAATTAAGGAAAAAGATTACATTACTTAATTAAATTCAAACTCTCCTCTCCCATAAAAGATTTCATATGAAAAGGCAAGCACAACTTATTTATCATTCGCTTAACTGAAATCTCCAGATACTCTCAACTGCTACTCAAAAGTAAACTAAAGACCAGAAGCAGAACATTAACTGAAAGTTAATGATAAGTGGATTTCCAAATTGCAGCATGCCTAAATGGAAACACCCTAGCGAGTACCGGCTGATAGCGTTTCCTAGGAATCACAAATATCCCGATGTTGCAAGTCGTAACAGTTCCGACTACACCGTGCGGTAATCCGCTGTTGCGTGTGTATCGGACTAACTTCCTATCACAACCTAGCTGCAACACAGAGATCGGGAAAAACCCTGGTCTCTTAGAAACCATATTATAATCCTACAACTAGTTCCTCCACTATAAAAGTAAAGTTGGCAAGATTCCAAAAAGTGAAACCAGAATATCTGGAACTTAAAACGTACTTAAAAAAAAAAGGAGAGAGAATATTAACTGTAAATAAAAGTCAAACTATTTCAATAAATAGAAATAATTAAAAGAAACATTATCTGAAAATGTGCGGCAGGCAGCAGACACTTCCCAATTCCAAAAGATTGAACTTCACACACGTACATCTCCAAGTAATTCCTTACGGAATCTTAAAAGGGCAAATGCACGGTGACAGTTCATATCCATCCTCTGTTTACACTTCTAAAAGAAACTGCATTTCTGTCACACTCCACAATCACTTGAAATACGATTAAAAATTACACGAGTGGATATAAGGCGTTTCATCCGAAAAAGCATAAATGACCAAAAAAAAACAGCACCGGGAAATACAATAGTTAAAATGCCATCCACTTCATCTTTAAAAACAAACTCAGCGATAAAAACATTTTTAGAAACGTGAATCACCTTCTTCCCAAAGCACCAACACGCACAGACACAAGACATCGACGAAGCTAAGTCAAGCTATAAATAGCACTGCCCATCCACCGAGAACGTCCCCACGTGACTTCCGATCATCTGGTCTACGTTACTTCCGACATATGACGATTCGGGGAAAACTGAGCAGTGAACGGACACGAGATAGAGTATGTCACGACGGACAGGCCACGCCATCTACCGATTAGCCGTCACAACTCTTCAGTCTGTGAGCTAACTTTTCAGAACAGTGTTGACACCGGCGAAAAAAAATGAAAGAACCTGAATGCCGTAGAGCATGCGGTAATGAAAGAAACGTGATGAACAAACGAAAGTGAACTTATGTAAAAGTAAAAAATAAGGTAAGGTAAGAATATTATATTTATTGTAAAACTATATTTAAACACTGAAAATAAAGATAATAAAGTGTTTAAATATGAGACTCGAAAGTATTGTAACTTAAAGTATATAACCAGAGTTTATTTAAAAATAAATACCAACTTAAATAAGAAAGGTTTAATGTAGTTAAAGATTGAATGGAAAAGGTAATTGGAATAACAAGAATAGAAGGGAAAAATGTATATTTTTCCTGTCAGAAACGCGCGTGTTTTCCGCGATCCTATGCTGAAACGCGCGTGTTTTCCGCGATCCTATGCTGAAACGCGCGTGTTTTCCGCGATCCTATGCTGAAACGCGCGTGTTTTCCGCGATCCTATGCAGAAATTCACATTTTTCCGCGATCCTATGCTGATCGCGTTTTCCCTCGATCCTATGCTGAAACTCGCATTTTTGAGCGATCCTATGCCGAAATGTGCGTTTTTGAGCGATCCTATGCCGAAATGTGCGTTTTTGAGCGATCCTATGCCGAAATGTGCATTTTTTCGAGATTCTTTGATGAAATTAATCTTTTTTCCCGCGATCATTTGTTGAAACTCGCGATATTTTTGTTAAATTTTTTTCATTTTCGAATCGATAACAGATTTTTCATAATTTTCGGAACGAATGCCTTAAATTTTCGGAAAATTCAGAACAGTCACTTCTGAATTTGCCAATCAGTCGCAGAAAATAATGCGAAACTTGTCAACTGATATCGGGGAAAAAATTGTGAAATTTATCTGTCGGTCATGGGAAAAAATTGCAAATTTTAACGATCTTTTGCAGTAAAAATCTTGCAAAATGTGTCAATCGGTCGCGCGAAAATACCACGAAATTCGCTAGGCATTCGCGGGAGTTGATCGTAGTTTAAAAATGCAAACTTTCCGGAAAGGATGAAATGTTTTCAGACCTGCCAACCTTTGACAATGAGAAATCGTAGCACCAAAATTAAAATTAATCTGGATGTTGGTTGGTTTTTTGTTTCGCAGCCATCTTTCGAAATTCGTTGAAGAAATAAGGTTTGTCTTTCAACTCAATATAATAAATTTTTTCCTCTGAAAATTTTTATAAGATTTTTAGACTTTCTTCTCGTTTCGAAGCGCTTTTTTTTTTTTTTTTTTTACATTTGTAAAAGAGCCCTGGTTCCAATTTTTTAGCCTAGTGCAGTAAATTTTGACGTAATTCGCGATTTTTTTCCCACCCGTGATCATTTCAGGATATTCACTATTTTTTCCCACAATTATAATTCACACTTTTTCTATCAAGATTCTTTGTTGAAATCTGCACTTTTTACCATGAACTTTTGACGAAATTCGCATTTTTTACCGCAATCCTTTGACAAATTTTGCACTTTTTGCCACGATCCTTTGACGAAATTAATGTTCTCTTTCTGCGATCTTTCGGTGAAATTTGAGTTACTGATCTTTTCACGAAATTCGCGTGTTCTTTCTGCGATATTTTGACAAAATTCACGTATTTACCACAATCCTTTGACAAATTTTTTTTTTTTTTTACACGGTCATTTGTCGAAATTCGCAATAATTTATCGCAACCGATCGGCAAAATTTTCAATATCTTTTTGCGACCAATTAACAAAATTCACTACTCGTTTCCACGACCTTTTGACGAAATTTGCAATATATTTCCCTCAATAGTTTATCGAAATCGTTATTTGTGATGGAATTCGCAATTTCTTTCAGAACTCTCAAAGAAATTAGCGATTTTATTAAGAGACCTATTGAAGATAATCACAATTTCTTTCTGAGATCTTTGACGAAATACACGATATTTTTACACAATCGTTTGAAGGAATTCTCAATTTTTTCCGCAATCGATTCACGAATTAATTTGGGGAAATTCCATAAAAAAAAGAAATTCACGGACTTCCAATAAATTTCAAAATATATTCGCAGAATAATCATAGGTCTGTGGAAGAATTTGCAGGGGGAAATACTACACAGCAGTTTTCATTATGCAGGACTTTCATTTTCCACGTGCAAATCGTGCAATTTTGCATGCTATTTCAAACCTTGCTCTTCAGAGAACAACACCCCCACCCCTTCCAGAAATTCTTAAAATGGCACCCCTGTTTCAAAGGAAGGGAATTCCTGTATAAATATTTATAGAAACACGATTCACTCGTGGTTAATTACACATAAAGAGGGTTTTATGTTAAGAAGTTTGTTTTGCAGCCCAGATTTTTTTTTTTCCCATGAGCAATTTTTAATGTCTGAATTTTCGGACTAATGATCAATTTTTTAAAATTTGGGGAAATGAATACTTTGAAATTTTTGAAAATTGGGAACAGAATCACTTTTGAAAAATATGCTGTGCAGGATAAAAATCTCAACTAGAAGCAAAAAATGCATTCATGATTTTCGCAAAAAATCGTAGTTTAAGACCAATTTTCGTAGCATCGTAGTTTATAGGTCCATATCGTAGCAACTACGATTTTTTTGTAGCAGTTGGCAGGTCTGTGTTTTGGACGGGAGCCTCCTGCTCACGCTATTCTTTTGGGCACGAATCCTGCCATCCTGCCCCGAAATTCAAGCCCTGATGTATGTATGTAAATTATTGTAAGTAAATGTCAAGTAAATAATAATCTATAATTAAATATGTGCAGCATAAAGATAGTTTTCCTGAATTTTTCAATGCAAGTTGCCTCATAAAGATAATTCTTAAATCATATAATAAGGAAGATTTACTTCAGGTTTAGCCAGACTTAACCAAAACTGCTTGATTAACGCATGAATATATTTTGTAAAAAGATTTTGATTACCAAAGATATTAGCAATATCTTGGATTTTTTCAGAAATAAATTTACTTCCTTCATGAAAAAACATGAGTTAGGTCAGATTAATGAGAATTATGTTTAAAATATCTGCAGAATGTTATAAAAAGTTGTAATTTTGACCTTAAATATGAACTGAAAGTTTCATTGTTTACATCTATGATGTGTGGATCAGGGCTTAATTTCTAACAATAAAAGTACCGGAGCCGTAATATTCTGCAGTATTAAAACCGTAGCGCCCACCCCACCTTCTTTCCAATACGCAAATTGATATTTCATACATTATTTTCAAAATTTAAAACATCTTTTTTTTTACTTTAGTAAAATAAAAATTTTTAATATAATGGAATATGTAATTTTTAAGGAGGAAAAGTTCTTTTTTTCTATTCATGAATAAATATAATTTTGAATGTAAGACAGACTGAGCTTGAACCCGCCTAAGCCCAACAACTGTTATAAAAATTGAGCCTGTTTCATCTCCATTTCCTACATGTGCGACACATTACGTCACACATAAGTGCTTTGATAGAAAAGAAAGTAAAATCTTGGAGGTGGGGGGAAAAGGAAAGGATAATTTAGACTTCAGTTTTTCGGAAACGCTATTGCAACGGGCTCCGGAGCCCTGAATTATGAGTTCCGGTGAATTCCAACCAATATCTAAATATTTACTGAAAAAAGAGAAGTACTGGAGCTGAGCTCCGGTGGGTTCCGGCACAAATTAAGCCCTGGTGTGGATTTTAGGCATTTGCGGATTTGAGGGAGTCTATTGTAATTTTATACATCTGAAAATTCATCAAAATCTTAATCTTCGGTATCACTGTGGAATAATTTTAAAATTTCAGGTGACAAACTTTGATCGGTGTCTGTGAAATCATTTGCATCATTCTCATTATCAAAAAAGCGATCCAGGTTAAGATTAGTTTTATTGGCACTGGCGAAGAATGAAGAAGGTAGAAAATTGGAGGAGTTATTCCTTATATGGCATGCAAGACACTCTGAGGCGAACTTGAGAAGAGCCATTGTGGTTGCATGCGATGCCCAGTGAAAGTGCAATTTTCTGCTCATGAAAATTGCATCGTTTGTAAACAGACTGATATGTTTCTGCCATACAAGACTTTTTTTTTTTTTTTTTTTTTTTTCACAGGTCATAAGATCACGGATTAAATTTTTTGTAAACAGATTTCGAAATTTTTAAATAAAGATTGGCAGTAAACTTGGTACTATTTACAAGCTGCACCTAATTATTGGCTGCATTTTTGTTTTGAAATCAGAAATGTCTAGTTTAATGTTGCGCGTTATTCCCTGGAAAATACGGTATAAAGCAAAACCATGTCCATCAGTAATGCTGATGTCAGACTATGGCAATGACTTGACCAATAAATTTCACTTTTACTGCAATTTTTTAGACTTCCATCACACAATTTCAAATGTCGCACTATTAGGGTAAAAAATGTACTTTCAAATGTAATTTGTTTGAAAGCTGTATCTCAATTTACTAAATTTTTATGGCTTTTAATAATTTTCAAGCATAAATTTATTACATTGAAATCTGTTTGTATTTTAGAACTACTTCTTCAAGAATATGAAACACAACACGATGAAATCAACATCAGTTAACCACATGGATCAGAGGATGTCATAAGCTTTCAGAATTTAAATTTTTCACTTAATTTCAGAGATTAATTTTTGTAATATTTAACAAAGTTTCTCTATTGATGGCAACTAAATTACTCAATTTTTGTAGGGAAAAAAAGGGGTAAATAATGGGATATCATGCTATCTGAAATGTTAAACAAATATCTTTTTGTTTTGAATAAATTATTTAATTTTAGTTTAAGATTTAAAAATATATATATATAATGTAAGAAATATTCATATGACTTACTTCCACATTTAAGAAAATTACCGAAAAGCTAAAAGATTTAATTCTATTGATCCATATGTAATATTTTCAGTTTAACCTTTTCAGGTAGGGTCGAAACTAAGTGGGGGGTGGGGAGGGGCACATGCCCCAGATGCCAGAACGAAGGGGTGCGAAATTAAGATTTATTTTTCTCTATTCTGTGCTTTCAGGGGCAGTGGTATGTTTATGAAACCACTTAATTTTAATTCCCAAATGCCACATTCAGGGCTCCCAAATGGACCGCCAACTGAATACCAATATTTTAGAAAAATTTTCTTTTTAGATTTTTTTTACAAACTGCCCCGGAAACACCTTTGAAAGTTAATTCTAGCGCAAACCTACCATAAAATTTTGTGTGAAAATTTATTGGTATTCAGTTGGTGGATGATTTGGGAGCCCTGCACATTGGTACCAGAATTTTGGTAAAATATTTCACTCAATATGTATGTGAAATATAGTCCTTTTTCTTTTTTTTTCAAATAAATTTGCTGGTGATCCCAGCATCTATGGCAAATCCCAGTGTTGTATTCATTTATTTCAACACTTTAGCATTGAAAATGCTTTACCCCTGTGAAAGGGTTAAAATGTAAATGAATGGACTGTGATACAATATGAAGTTTTGAGCATGGAGTCTGAACATAGATACAGGGCTATGTTCAGATTAAAAGTTTTTGTCCCAACCATGTCAACCAATACTAATACTACAGAACTTGACGACACTCACCTGGAGGAATTTCTTTAAATGAGTTATGCAGTAAGAAAAATGCAGGTTAAGTACAAAATGAATACTCAATTGCATAAGAAACCTAATAAAAGTAGAATAATGCCAAATACATGGCCGATTTTTCTTGCAGCAACACTTGATAAGATTTCTAGTGATACATACTAAGATTTCTAGTGATAAATACTCTTCTCTGATATATTTTTTTCCCCCATACTTTCTCCTGTATATTTTCATGTAAGTTTGCTTTCATATGTTCAAAGTCCTGCTCTTGTGAGTTGCAGAAAATTTTTAATTTATTTTGTATGTGCAGTTAAAAAAATCAACGCCATTATCGAACTCTAATCTTTTATCTTTGATATGGGCTTTAAATACATTATGAGGTTTTCCGTTTATTTTAGATTATTTAAGATTAAGTTTATGTATATATATATATATATATATATATATAATTATTGGAATGCACTTTTAACAATGTTTTTATTTTCTAATTTTAGACTTCATTTTCTTAACCTAAATCATCATGCCTGCTGTACGCGGAGAAGGCATGCGTGGCCTTGCCGTATTCATTTCTGATATAAGGAACTGTAAGTATTGTTTATATTCTACTTTTCAGTTTCTGTTAAAATTAAAAAAAGTTGACATATTTGATTCAATATTTGCTTAGTCTTTAGCAGTGGCGTAGCTACGTTTTTTGGTGCCCAGGGCAGGAAGAAATTTAGTGCCCCCCCCCAAATAAAAAAATAACCGTATTGTTTTATCCAGAAGACGAAAAAACTCTTTTTGGCTTGTATCAGGAGAAAAAGGCAGCTTCACGTTCTTATTTTTAAGGATTCAGCTAATTTTACTCAAACACAATAAAATGCATGGAACCCGATTAGAGAAGATTTCTAGTTTTCGTCAGTACTGAATTTGAATGGGAATTTCAAAAACTTAGTGGAGCGCTCGCAGATATGACTAGGATGTTTTAAGTGTAATAGGAGTAGCAACAAAGAAAATAAATTTGCAAAAGAAACACATTTGCTAAAACTCCTAAATTATGTTCGATTATGGTACTTCAATCACATCCAAAGCAGTTTATAAACACGAGCGCAGTCGCATGACAATGATCATATATCTATATAGAGATACATGCTATATATATAGATAAAAGGGATAAGAATTAAAATCCTTTTAAAATTCAAAATTCAAATCCTTAAGTTTTTTCCTAACTTTAAATTTTATATACAGTACAGGACCCATTATCCGGAAGGACCCGAAATCCGGAAAATTTTTTTTAAAATTTTTTAATTTTGTAAATTTTTACTAAAATTTTGCAATTCCTGAAATTTTTCGAAAATTTTAGATTCCTAATTTTTTTTTGGTTCTTGAGTTGCAATGTGTAACCACTAAAATATGTTACATCAATGATGGGGGAACACGGTGTCCCCCCCTCCCTCCATGAAATTAGAAAAGTCTTTTTTTCTGACAAATTTTAGTTTAAAATTAATTTATATTAAGATTTGTTTTTTTTTTTTAAATCATCAGATATTTCACACCCTCCCTCTCACTTCAATAAAATATTATGGCTACACAGTTGTGTTACTTGAATCAGGGGTGATTGAGTAAAAAAAAAAAAAAAATTCTGAAATTTACAGCAAATTTTTTGAAAGTTTACAGAAGAGGGGGGGGGGGGGGGGGGGGAGGGGCCTCTCGGCACTAATTATGCATTTTTTCCGAGATCTTTTGACGAAATTAAGGGTTTTTTTTTTTTTTTTTGCAATTCTTTGAAGACTTTTTTTTTCGCTTTCTTTTGACGGAATTTGCATTTTTTACGAGATTTTGACGAAATTTGCTTTTTTTCCCGTGATCCTTTGACGAAATTTGCTTTTCCCCCCGCTATCCTTTGACTAAATTTGCGTGTTTTTCGCGATCCTTTTATGAAATTTCCTTTTTTTTGCTATCTTTTGACGAGATTTGTGGTTTTTTCGCAATCTTTTGACAAAATTTGCGGTTTTTTTCGCGATCTTATGATGAAATTTGCCGATTTTTTTCGCGATCTTTTAACGAAATTGCAGGGGGCTTTTTCGATCCTTTGAAGAAATTTGTTTTTTTCGCTATATTTTGACGCAATTTGCATTTTATTTTATTTTTTTTTTTTTTTTTTTTGCGGTGCTTGGAAGAAATTTGTGTTTTTCGCGATTCTTTAACGAAACTTACGTTTTTCCAGCGATTTTTTGATGGAATTCAAGAAGACCCGAAATCCGGAAAATTCCAAAATCCGGAAAGCTTTCAGTCCCAAGGATTCCAGATAATAGGTCCTGTACTGTATTCTAAAATCCGTTTTATCCCTTTTAACTTTGTTTCCCAGTGCAACATTTATTACGTTCACCATAAAAATCTGAGAGTAACTTAAGATAGAAAATACTGACGTTTGGTCAATTCTCCTTCGTCTGTGGCTAAATCCTTATATGTCACAGATCCCGGGAATTATGCGGGTCTTGACCACATGTCAATCAAGAGCTATTAACCAATTAAACTAAATGTTCCTTGCAAATTGAGATCTTTGCCCCCTGCTGGAAAATATTACAAACCTCAACATATTTGCAAGAACTGGAGCGAAAAAGTTTAGATTTGAAATTTTGATAAGTCTGCAAAACCTATGACCATGTAGGTCCCAAAATTGATGTAAATGGCTCGTGGGATCTCCCATCAAACTCACGCGAAGAAAGCAGGGACTCGTTCCGGAGATTCATTTTGAAAGAGGGAAATTTGAATGGAGGCTTTTAATGGTTAGAGATGCATGCATAACACGCCCGACCTACACTGCCGAAGATGGTGGACACCTCCCAGAAGTTTATTTTGAGATATTCTTTTAATTTTAATTTGAAGAGCTTTTAATCATTCGCAGTTCGTTTGGAAAAATTGACGGGCGGTTCAGCTAGCATACAAATGAAATATGTTCTTTTAATACCAGAAATATGACTCCAAGTCACCTACAGGCCTTTTGATTTATTTACTGGAGGCTAGACAGAAAACCCTCCATCAGCAATAGACAATTATGAATATGTCCATTCCTCCCACCTTCGCCGAATTTCTTCATAACATTCACATACACACACGTAAAAGAAAAGGCCAACAATTCTTACTTGTTTTCAAAATATGAGAAATACTTTTGGTTTAAAGCTTGTTTCAATTTGGCACCCCTATTTTTAATCATTTTGCGTCTCAATTCAGGAACATGATTTTCTTAGGTACCAAGTGTGTTGAGCCATCTCTAGAAACATTTACAGAAACTTTTTTCTTTCTTCATTATTTGGATAAACAAAATATCATATGAAAGAAAACATTCACACAAAAAAATTTAAAAAATCAAATTTTTATTTATTGTTGAAATATATAAGGTAATTTCAGTTTAAACCTCTCTCAATTTGGCACCCCTTGGCCTCGGTTCCCAGAGTGGCTGCCTCCCTTGCCCCTTCCCGTAGCTACGCTACTGGTCTTTAGCAGAGTTCATATGTAATAAAAATAAAAAGGGCAAAATTTTCAAATCTTAACCAAAGTTTTAAGCACGTTGTTTGAAATGTGAAGTTATTTTAAATGGGTTTCTTAAAAATAGTATGCAAATCCTGGACTCTAGCATGGACTCTGCTTTAGTCATAAGCATAAATAGAGAATTGCATAACTCTACTCACTGACCAGTAGATGGACGAGTTCTGAAGAAGGCTCAGTGAAATTTTATTTATTCCCAAATTTAAAAAAATGAAACAAAACTTTCTATTTGAGGTGCAAGAAAGTAGTCAATTTCTTAAGGCTTTTTTTCAAATTCAAAGGAGCTACTTTCTGACACATATCTGAATTCTGTACTTTTCGGTTAGTGGGCACCAGTGTTATTTATACATAATGTATATATACATGTATCTATACAAATATATATATGTGTGTGTATATATACAACATATGCACATTGTGTGTGTGTATATATATATAATATATATAAACACTGGCACCTGGCTAACCGAAAAGTACCCTGAATTCATCTTACAAGGAGAGGGCCATCCATGGCAATCATATTTTGTTTTTATATATTGCAGGGTAGAGGCCCATTACTGTCAGGTTCAATGGATTTTATACAATGCTCCTTAGTTCTCGAGAAACAGGGGGTGTCTAATATTATAACAAAACTTAAATACTTTGTAACAAGTTGAGTATACGTTGGTCGTAGCTCAGTTGGTACGGTGTTTGCTCATTGGTCTCAGGTTTAATACCGGATGATGCTACATTTGTTTTTATTGTTTTTTGTTTTATAAATATACTTGTAATTAGAATCAATTAAAAATTATAATATTGTGTATCAATTCTAATTTCAACCTATTTATTTTTTTATTTCTAATTAAATAGTTGTATAAAACATCATAAAACTGTTAATTTTTTTTATATCACTTTAAAAATGTATTTCATATTCTTTATCCATGCAATAATATTGAACAATTGTGCCAATTTGAGATTTTAAAGAAACATTTATGTACTGCCTTAACAAGGCTAATCAATATGATGATAATATTACTCTGTTTATAAAGTAAGAAGTATAGTTTTATTAAAAATTAGCATAAGAATTAAATTACAACTTATTTTTTTTACATTAAAGATTTTTAAATTTGTAATATGTAATGCTTGCGCTTTGAATTATTTTGCTTTCCCATTTATCTTCTTCCTGCATTTATTTTTATTTTCTTTGATATGTTTTATTTTATCATAACTAAAGTGTGCCACAACAGATTTTGTAATGATTTTGAAATTTTTATTAGTCAATAATAGATCCAATTTTTTTTTTAAACTCCTTTAAATGAGAAATATTTAATAATGGTTTAAAAATCAAAAATGCTAAATTTAAATTAAAATATGTTAACATTGTAATTAATGTACAATATTAAAATTTTTAATTGAGATTATTAAATTATAATTACAAGTATATTTATAAAACAAAAAAGGAGAAAAACAAATGCAGCACATTCTTGTATCGAACCCGACCCTGAGAAATAACGAGCAAATGGCGTACCAACTGAGCTACGACCAGCATAGTCATCTAATTGCAAAGTAAGTATTTAAGTTGTGTTACAATATTAGACACCTCTTATAATGGCTTTACCGTTATATATTCATTATTCCTCCTTTCCCCCCCAAAAATCAACTTTTAACTTTACTGGTTTATTATAAATTGTCATTATTCTTCCCCCCCCCCCCCCCCGCCCCTTCAAATAAAATATTTAGTTTAAATTTGACATTTTAGAGTTAATTTCATATGTCTTTATTCATTCTCTTCCCCCTCCCCCCCCCCCTCCATGTTTTTTGCCTTTTGTGTATAATTTATTTATGCAACTGATTGTGTTTTACTTTATGTGCATGCATTTCATTTCTGATAACTAGAGTTTTTGCATACATACACCTTTTTGAAATACTAGTATTATTTATTTTGCATTTTTGTGTTGCTCTCTCAAAAAAAAGAATTCCTCCTTTTTTTCCATTTTGGCTGTCAAAAAAAGTAGACAACAGAAATTAAATAAACACCAAAAATAAAAAAAAAGGATTTTGGAGATAACAGACAATTCACCAGTTTATTTTTTAAACATGGCAGCTAATGATGAAAATGCTATTTGTGACTTTAATCACCCCATTTCTGTATCTCCATGGGTAGATTATTTTGAGGAGATATTATTCAGATATTCGGATTCCATTAATATGGAAGCCACATCTATTCAAAATTCACTTAAGACCGAAAATGCTGCATCCATGTCTGAAAATATTATAGATTTCCTTCAGATCATTAAATTCAATTTTCATGTGCTTAAACTAAACTTTAATGTTCTAAAAGATGATTATTCCAAATTAAAACAGGATAAAGGTAATTTATTTCTTGTAAATCAGAAACTTATTGAGAGATTACATGAAATCACAGCCCAACAGAAAAATAAGAAGCTTACTAAATGTAGTAAGACTATGGTTGATCAGGTGGTAGATGTCAACAACAAACTCCCTCCATCTGCCCTAGATAAATCTACACAAACTATCCCCTCTTACATGTGTAAACAAGAAAAGTTACCACAACTGGAAAATGATATAAAAAACACATATCTTAGCTCCGACCTGCACACTCAAGGTAAGCACAAGGAAAAATTTACAGATATTAGCGATTCCTCTCTAAAGTCCTTATCCCCTACTAAACGTAATGTAACTAAACCTATTCGTGTCATTATTTATAACCTCCCTGAAAATTTAAATATTCCTGATATCTTGTTTGGTATTTCAGATTTAATCCATATACCTGAACCTGATTTTCACTTTGTTAAAAAGTACAAGCTCCTACATATTAAGTCCTTTAATTGGATCTTTGAGCTTGCACCACAGGATGCTAGGCAATTATTAATGCATAGGGAAATTATCATACAATCAAAGCCGTACCCTGTTAAACCATATATAAATGTTAAACGTTGTTTTAAGTGTCAGGTATACAATGATCATCTTGCAATTTCATGTTATAATGACATTAGATGCTCGGTGTGTGCCTTGCCACACATTGACCCTCAGTGTAGTAATCCTCCAAAATGCATTAATTGCATTAGAAATAATGATAGCAGTAACACCAACTTTGACATTTTCCACAGTGCTTTTGCACCTTATTGTCCATCATTAAAGAAATTCATCAAGCAAATGCGAGAGAAAGTATACAACTGCAATACATTCCCATAAACATCTTATAGAGCTTCCTTTTTAGGAAACAAAAAAAAAAAAAAAAAAAACAATGTAACATACATTTTTCGTTTTTATTTAACACACATTACTGTGAAGGAGTTACTATCTACAGCATTCCTTTTAAAATCTTTATTTTTCTATACATTTACATACATATGTCAGTTTTCGACAGCATTATTCATACTGATTTGATGTTTAAAATTAACTTAATTCTTTCAAGATTTTTTTATAAACACAAGTGTACAGTAGGTTGCTTTTTCATTTGATTATTTAGCCGGCAAATAGTTAAATGAATCTCGAAATGGAACATTTGTGAAAGTTTTTCTGATGCGGGTCATCAGACGTTGGGATTTTCACATTTGAGGTAGATTTTGCTGAAAGAGTACACATTAATTCAACTTTAAAAATTCATCATTACACTAGTTAAATTTGTAGAGTTATTTTTTTAGAAATTTGGATATAATTTCACTTGTTAATCTTAGTTAAGTTTATTTAGTTACATTTCATCACACAAGTAGCGTTTCCTGGTTACATTTTATCCTTTTTCACTTTCCTTTAGTTAAAAGCACATTTTTTTTGGTTTGTTTGTTTTAACTTTAGGCGATGCGTTTTTGTACTTGTGATACAATGCTCTTGGTTCCATATGTACACACTGAGTTTGTGTTCATAGGTTACACAACTGAGTTCATAGGTTACACAACTGAGTTCATAGGTTACACAACTGAGTTCATAGGTTACACAACTGAGTTCATAGGTTACACAACTGAGTTCATAGGTTACACAACTGAGTTCATAGGTTACACAACTGAGTTCATAGGTTACACAACTGAGTTCATAGGTTACACAACTGAGTTCATAGGTTACACAACTGAGTTCATAGGTTACACAACTGAGTTCATAGGTTACACAACTGAGTTCATAGAAAATACACTTTACACGAGTTCATAGAAAATACACTTTACACGAGTTCATAGAAAATACACTTTACACGAGTTCATAGAAAATACACTTTACACGAGTTCATAGAAAATACACTTTACACGAGTTCATAGAAAATACACTTTACACGAGTTCATAGAAAATACACTTTACACGAGTTCATAGAAAATACACTTTACACGAGTTCATAGTTCATTGAGTTCATAGAAAAATACACTTTACACGAGTTCATAGCATTGTCAATTCTTTGTGTACTTCAGGGACCAATTGCACGATCATTTTTTGTTTCATGACAATACTTAGTTCATAGAATATTTCCTTACACATATTAGTTCATAGTTTATTTTCTTTCTTGTGATTTGTTTTGCATACTAGTTCATACCAATTTTTGTTTTGGTAGACACTTCAGTTCATTGGAATAGTTTTTTTTGTTAGACACATGAGTTCATTGTAAGTTTTTTTTTTTTTTTTCACACATTTGAGTTCATCGTATTACTTTTACACTTTAAGTCAGTGAAATACTTGCTCATACTTTGTTCATTGAGGTACTTAGACTGCCGTGTTCACAAACATACATCTAAGTCGTTGAAATTTTCCTTTTTTTCACTGACATACACTGTTTTAGTTCATAGTGAAATACTTTTTCTTTGATTCATTCATTGAAATACACATTTTTTTTCTTTGGTTCATAGAGATAGACTTACAATTTAGTTCATTGATATTACACTTTAGTTCATTGTTATTACAATTGAGTTCATTGATATTTTGTTTGGTAAAAAAACACACATTATACACAATTGAAAATATTTTGTTTCTAGGTTTCAACGTTACACATTAGGATATTTCTTTTTTTTTTGTTTTCATTATACCAGGAACTACTTTTGACCTCACATGATATGCACAAATTAAACATGTATTAAAAGGTTAAGTTTTAACACATTCTTAATTTTTCCATTATTATTATATTTCTTTTATGCCATGACATTTCATGTCACCATCACTTTGTTTCACAACAAAGAATTCACAGTTTACAGGATGCTACCCCTTCACATGCATTTTCTTTAAATTTTAAACTTATGTTTTTTATTGTTTTCATCACATTTGTTTTGGTTTTCTACATGTACATAATTACACGTTTTCTTTTAAATTTGGAGATTAAATAAAATCTCTGGTTAAGCTTCACTTAGACAATACACACGTCTAAGATATTATGTCATTCTTGTAATAACATAACTTCACAATACCACAAAAAGTTTTTTTTTCGTTTGTAGCATTAGTAACCTAGTGCAGTTACACTAAATGTTTCAAACATTATCTAAGGTTATACAATACACATACAGTTCCTATCCTGCTCGATACACTGTAAGGAATACAAAGTTAGAATTTACTTTAAAAAAAATTGTGGTTGTTATACTTACCCGATCATGTCACCAGTCTCTCCACACACTCGGATTGTCCTTTTACCGTTGATATGTGAGATATTTATCTTGGTTTTTTTTAATTATTTTTAATTTATCCCCTCTGAAGTTTTGTTCCCGTTCAAAATTTTTGCCCTAAGGGTCCAAACTTCATTGTGTAGAGAGACAAAACTCTTGAATTGTTGTTTCAATTCAATAAACATAACCTTTTTTATATGATACATTGACGCATGCTCCTTTGAAGATCAATGTGATCTTTGGGGAGCAGGGACCTAGGTATCACTTGGTGTCTGGGTCTCATAACTCCCTCTTCCCCTAGGGCTGATGTTCTAAACTGACGCCATCACACTTGTTTATTAACAAGATTAAGGGCTACACACATTCATAGGCATGCTATATGCACCCCGTTCTTTTGTAGTCCTGTGCGGTGTGCACGAAAACCAATTTTCTACTCTTTTTATTTTTTATATTTTTTCATTTAGCTTCTATTCACAGACATGCATATGTCATTTATTTTCTATTTCATTTTAAAGTAGTATCTGTGTATTTTGTTGCTTGCATTTATATTATATTATTTTTATTTTGAGAAGATATTATAACAAGTTACTAAAAAAAATATTTGCTTCTCTTATTTTGGTCATGAAAAATGCTGGTACCAGCCTCTTAATCAAATACTAAAAAGATATTTAAAAAGGATCCTGTTAAATCAAAAAATTATTTGCAGTTTCTGGTGACTGTAAAGACTAATGAATACCAAGAAATGAATAAAAATAAAAAGGTGCCATTTATCATGACCTGAAAAGTTTTGCTTTATGCAAACATTTAAAGAATTGCAAGCACACAGTTATATGTTATATATATATATATATATATATATATATATATATATATATATATATATATATATATATATATATATATATGGAGGCTTATCTTTCTTATTATGTTATATCTGTTTTAAATACTTATATGTATGGGGTGGACAAAGTAATCTTCAAATATAAAAAAAAAACTGTTCTACAAGATTCACAGTTTTTTTTTTTCTGGTGGTAATGGGTGATATATATAACGGATTTACCGTTATATATTCATTATTCCTCCTTTCCCCCCAAAAAATCAACTTTTAACTTTACTGGTTTATTATAAATTGTCGTCATTCTTCCCGCCCCTTCAAATAAAATATTTAGTTTCTTTTTCTGTCTTTCAAACTCACACGATAGAAAAAGATCTTAACCGCAATTATTTCCCATTGAAATAAAGTAGAAGAATAAAATACAAATGAATCTCTTTTCGCTTTGCAGCCGACGTTATCTAATGCATATTTTCCCAGCCTCTGGGCTTGCATTAGTATTCAATTCTCACCCTTGTACTCTGTCGGATACAAACCATATGCCCATTGCTGACTAATTTGCAGCTGTAGTTAGATCTGTAACGTGCATCTAAAAATCACGTGTTCCTATTTCTCTAACCACTTTCCCTTACCGCAAGAATGTTAGGACACGTGTAACCATAAATAGCTCGCCATGGCGTAAGTTTGAATTCTATGTAATACTTCGGGATGCTTCTGATTCCTTTGTCCACGCCACCAATTTTCATCGCCAATACAGTACATATGTTGCTATTCATCTCGCCAATGAGTGAGTGATTGTAATGAATATTTGACCACTACTGCCTCTGAACTTGGGTGTGACAGACCTCAGCTCGCTGCCCTTCGGGGTCCCTCCCGTCGGGCAGCCTCCCGTTTGACTTCTCCCGTCCCATTGTACCATCATGGCCGTCCTTTTCAAAAGTTTCATAATAAAGAAGTAAGTCCTCGAAATCCTCATGTTGGAGTTTTTTTCATTCATCCATGAACCTGGAATCTACTAATAAATCTCCTCTATACCTTTGTTTCTCAAGAACTAAGGAGCATTGTATAAAATCTGTTAAACCTGAGACCAAGGGGTCTCTACCCTACGGCATATTTTAAATAATCAAAATCTGCAATTACCAAGCTTGGCCCTCTCCTTGTTAGTTTGGAAACACATGAAATTATTAGGTGTTCTTAATTAAGAAACTATTGGATCGAATGGCATTTTCTAATTTTTGATATGCAAAAGATCTTTCAGAAAATACTGACAAACTTGGCATTTTAAACCGAATTTCCACATGCAGCACCACAGGAAAGGAGAAAAATCTGTCGTCATGTGCTATAACTCGAAAAGTTATTCATTTATCAAAAAATGGGAAATGCCATTATTTGATTCCAAATCGCTTCAATAGTTAAGCCTGCCAATTTTATGTGTTTACATTTAAAAATGTGTCAAAGTTTTCCATTTGTTAAGCAAGTAATTTGTGAAATGACCTTAGTGTTTAGGATCTATAAAAATCAGTTTGAAAGGGAATTTGTTATTTATGGGATATAAGAAATATTCTGGCCCTTTGCTTGGTCAGTGTTAATAACATAAAGAAGCTGCGAGATATCCCTTGTGTATCCTTGCTTTGTTTCTTTTTTTCAGAATTGCTGGAAAGCAGAACTTCTCTTTCTGCCATAATTCTACAATATTTTAAAAGAATATGAATTGTAATTTGTGCAAATTTCTGCCAGTGGTTGGGTATAAATAACAAATTTTCTATTTAAAGATTTTCAAGGACATGAAAATCACAATGTTGTTACGAGGGATTAGTTAGGATTAATATTTCTTTCCAGGAAGAGAATTTTAAATGAGAAAATTAATCTGGAATTAATTTTAAAACATTAGGTAACAAATTTTCACTGCATACATTTGGTATCTGGCTCAGGCTCTGATTTCAAATAGTCTGGCTCTGAAAAAAAAAAAACCCCAAATTCATCTCTAGTTGCCAGCGGCCAGAACAGTAGAATGTCACTAATTTGACTCTCAGTATATCAACGTATAAGTTATGAATAATCCATCCCTTATTCAGTAAAACTCAATTTTTGGTAATTTGTCACCTTCTTAGCCCACATTCGGCTCAGCTTATGGGATTACTGCAGTAGCAGTTTTATTAGTAGCCCCTTTTTTAAACAAATGATAATTTTTTACTTTCCGAACACATAGTTTAAGGAATGTATTCTAATCGTGATTTGTGTGTCTGAACATAATTTCCAAATAGTATTCTCGATTGAGCTCCTATTTGGCAAATGTTATAGACCATTGTCACTGTGGCAAGAACTGTATAGATTTTCTTACAAATTGACCAATGGATTAGGTATTTAATCCAATTTGAAACTATTTTGCAACTGTTTCTATAGGGAAAATGACCAAAGAAATGTGACTTGATTATAAGTGATAAGAATTACGACAATGTAATCAAGCACTATAGTGCAGAGGTAATGTCTCCTGTTTTGAAGTACAGTTCCAGTGTTTGGAATTTCGAGTGGAGTCACTCCAGAATTTTTAAAATTAAGTGCTAAACAGTAAACTTAAATTCTGTTATTAATGTAAAATTTAATAGAACATATATTTTAATATTAAAATTTTGCGACTAAGAGTGGAATCAACGGCAAGGAGGAAAATTTTACTCTGTTGTAGTAGGAGGTGCCGTGGTGAAAAGTTAGTAAAGATCCATAGTTCTTTAGCCTTAAAATGTTCTAAACATGAGAAAGAACTAGTTGCAGATGTTCTCTAAAAATAATTAGAAAACACATTGAAAGTTCATGTTTTGGAGCATGTAAAAGGCTTTTACAGGAAATTTTTGAATAGGAAAGGTGGTAATTGACAAATAATTTTTTTGATACTCTTTTCATTTAGTCTCCTTAAAATCAGCGGCAACTACTAATTTTGTTCTTTATTTAGTGCTAGACATTAAAACACTAAGTTGTACTAGCATTTAAAAAATGTATTTGTAAAATAGTCTAATTTTTGCAATTTTTTTATAAAATTCTTATCAATTATATTTTTACCAGTTGGTAGGTTTTGATAGAATCAAATTGTGATTATGTATGTTAACACTCAAATGATTAAAAGAATTTGTGAAATAAAAGATGAAACAAATTTGTTTTATTTAAGAAAATTATAGTTAATTGGCTGTAATTAGAATTAAGATTTTGAAAATTAAACACTTGTAAAACTTCAAATAACCAAATTTCAGTCATCCAGATTGCAATTTTTAAATTTTTATACTAACCCCTAATTTTGACATCATATTTAAATTTTTCTATAAACTTCAGATACAAAACTGAAATTCCTTCTGTCAAGTAGTTATGCTGGTTTAAAATTTGGAACTCCTAATGTTGATTTCTTTGTAAAATCGTTGCAAAACAGATTATGCTGGAGGTAACTTTTTAAGCATAACTCGCATAATTGAAGCATAATATCGCATATTTGAAGCTTCTAGAATATTTGTTAAATTTATAGGTTACCATTTTTTTTTTTCAAAAATTTTGAAAATTCAAAATTTAAGGGTTTGTATTGAAACTTTTAAAGTTTGTTATAATTTCTATTTGTAGATGACCCCCTAAGCAAAATTTAAGGATAGCATTCATTAGTAGACAATATTTCTAATCAACTGATACCAATCAATGACATTTTATACAATTTTCAGCAAATTTTTTACACTCGCTTGTATGCACAAAGAACAAAATATTAAACTTTAATTTGTATTGAAGATGCCATTAGAATTTTTTGTTCAATTTTTAAAGGCAAAGTAAGCCTTTTTTGGATGCTTAGCCTAAACTCGATTTTCAGATAAATATTTAATGTAAAATCTTTCTTCACTAATCTTTCATAATTTTTATGATGCAGTGTAGAGAAAACTTTATGTCGACTATACATGCATGTTACCTTCTTAGCTTGGTTGTATGTCATGATAAAGCATCTTCAAATTATCAGATGTAGAATTAATATTTATCCATTTTGTTCTTGGCAATGTCTCTAAAGAGCTCTCCTAATTAAATGATGTTCATTATAACAACAATCTACAGTATTTCATATTTCCTCATGTTTTTAGTGATATACTTTGTTTTTACTCGCATTCAAAAGAAAAGGCCACTTTCATACGGTCTGATTTTTATAATTTAGATTAGTTTTTTATCGGCTCATAATTTTCTAAAAACATATGGATAAAAATTGAATAGAAATAAACCAAACAATTTTAATATCCATAAAAAATGTAATATTTGAAACATTTAGTCTAAACATTATGTAAACAAATGTATCTTGAATTCACAGTGTTTGCTCAGTGTTGTAGAAAGTTTTTCTTCAGAACTAAATTTCATCAGAATGATGTTCTAGTGCCAATGATCCTATTAAGCCTTATTTGATGGGTGATGTATCATATTCTTCATGAATTAAACAAATCCTCCTTATGTATATTCTACTGAAGAATAAATTTTCTTTGAAAATTTATGTATGTTATTAACACATGCCTTATATAGTTTTATGAGAAATTATATATTTGCCTGAGAAATTACAGATTTGCCAAACGAACCAATCTTACTATAATTTCATATTGTTAAAATTTTTATTTTGCCAATAAGATTGCCATTTATCTAATTTTGTTTTTATCTGTTTAATGTATATTTTACGCTCAATTTAACTTCAGACAGCAATTTTTAGGTGTGTTTGTAATTATATAAATATGTACCACCTATAGTCATCTTGTCTGTCTGTCCATCTGTCCACATATAAGTACGAAAACTAATAAGTGTACTAAGTGCAAAAACTAATAAGTGTTGAGTCATTTCAAATTTTATGAAAATCGAATCAAAACTTAAAAATTAATAAGTTTATTTCATTCTGTTAAATCCTATCATAAGTAATTAATTCAAAATGATATCCTGTGATAGGTAATGATTCTAGGTTGCTGTGGTGATTACGTCCTATTTAAGATGGAGTCATATTATTTCTGTATTACTGAATTCAATATACATATAATAAATTTTCCATTTTTGCATAAGAGTGCACCAAGACCTGAATATTTATAAAACTAGTTATAGTACGAACGCTCTTCATTTGCCATGTTTGATGTACAATTTCTGACTTGTTTTTCTTTATTTTAGGTAAAAGTAAAGAAGCAGAAATTAAAAGAATCAACAAAGAACTTGCAAATATTCGATCTAAATTTAAAGGTAATTGTTTTCTTTTTGTAACAGTATTATGTATTTGATTACTTAATTTATATGTAGACTTAATGACAAGTATTTTGTAGGTGATAGAGCACTGGATGGCTATCAGAAGAAAAAGTATGTCTGTAAACTCTTATTTATATTCCTGTTGGGTCATGACATTGATTTTGGCCACATGGAAGCTGTGAATCTCCTAAGTTCTAACAAGTATTCTGAAAAACAAATTGTAAGTTTCATTTGAATATCACATTATGATTATTTCTAGTTATTGATTTTAACACTGCTTTTTTTAACAGGGATATTTGTTTATCTCGGTGCTGATGAATGCAAATAATGAACTAATGCGCTTGATCATCCAGTCCATTAAAAATGACCTCTCTTCTCGCAGTCCTGTTCATGTTAATCTGGCTTTGCAGTGCATTGCTAACATAGGAAGCCGGGAAATGGCTGAAACATTTGGTTCAGAGATTCCAAAACTACTTGTGTCTGGGTGAGTTTTCAATTTCACATTTAAATCTTTGGCATTCTTAAAATGAAAGTTATAGTATATGCATGTTTATTATTGTTTTTCTTTTTTTGTTAAAAAAAAAAAAGCACATAACCCTTAACTGTAGATGCGAAATATTGTACACAAACAGTAATGTCTCATCAGTGAGACTGCTAGTTTCTAGAAATTGCAGGGTTGTTATGATTTTGCCCGACCCAAAAAACCTGGGCAGGTTTTTTCTGAAAAAACCCAAGTGGGTTTTTTCAAAATTTCAACTTTAAATTGCATATAATATATTTATATTACATATATATTGTAATATATTTCTTAATATCAGTACACCACTCATAAAGTTTATCACCATCACCGCCATACCACAAGGAAAATGTCCCAATTATACCCATGACAATTTTTAAAAGAAATAATTGTTACTTAATTTTCTGTAAGTATGTGTCATGACTATCACAAACATAAACAAAGTTTTTAGATTAAAAAAATACTTTGATATATAATCCATTTTATGTTATACAATGGAAACTCATAACGAAATACCGTATATGCTGAGAATCCTAATTATGTAGACATGTAGAATTACTTGATTTATTCTATTAATTAGTAATAATAAAAAATACTTACTTTACAAAAAATATTTTTTCCCAGTACAATGAATTTTGTTATATCCAGTTTCAATTGTATAAAACTTTGCTTAGCTTAATTAAATATAAACTACCACAGCAACTTAATTTAATAACAACACAAACTGATCAAATAATCATTAATTTATTCACATTCATTCAATAAAAAACAATTTCATTTATCTCAATCACCATTGTGTCTCAACACGTTTTGACTTTAAATATTTATACATTTTTACTAATTTTTTTGCTTTTTCGCAACCAAGTTTATTTCTGAGTTTGGACCACACCAGACCAAAAGTAGAAAAAATTCTTTCGATTGATGTAGATGTAGTAGTGTGGAGGTCTTCTAAAAATTTGCAAAAATCTGTATTTAGAAGCTTATTTTTTTTTCAGATTTACAACCCATCAATTTCCACCACTTTTTGGCTTCAATGGATTCAGTGACACTTTGAGAAAACATAGATTCTGGATAATAATCAGTATCTTTTATTTGGAACATCTTGAAAGAGACATCAAAAGCAGGATTAAATTTTACTATAAGCTGTTCAGCTAAATTTTCTTGCTGCCGTGCGAAGTGAGGGGTGAAGGGGGCAGTCGCCCCGGGCACGGAAATTGGGGGGGGGTCGCCAAATTTATACTACAAACCTCTTTTTTTCTTTTTTGTAAACAAAAAAAAGTGTATTTACATATTGGGAATTTTTTTACCAATGGAAGTATGTAAATTTTTCGTTTCAAAGTTATCATTGTCCTTTACCACCCCCCCACCTCCACCGAAATACAAATTTATGAATATCGACTGCTTTCTTTTCAAAACTTGCTTTGGGTATTTGTCTTAATTTCTTTTGTTAACCTTCTATTTTCTGAGTCTGTGTTTGTGACAAAAACATATACTCTCAAAATAACGTGGGGTTTCTTTCTTGGAATATAAAAGGGTTCCAAACTGTTGTACTGTCCTGTTAGATACATTTTTTCTACACCATTTTCCAGATCCCGTTTGCCAAAATATAAGTACAATTTTCGATTATGTTATTTTAGTTTTTTTAATTTCTGAAGTAAAATTAAATTTTAAAGTTTCAAAATAAACGCAAAGTAAGTGTTCAGTAAAATTTATTTTTGTTGCTGCACTTTTTAATTTTTTGACACCTGTGACACAGAAAAGTTGGGGGGAGGGAGGGGGGGGGGGGGTGCCAAATTGAAACTTTGCCCCGGGCGCAGTTTTCTCTTCGCACGCTGCTGGCCGTGTCAATCTTTTTCCTTGTAAGGCAAGATCTGTAATATTCGCAATAAAGTGAAATGGAGTAAGAGCTTCTTCAAATCGATGTTTTATGCAATCTTTATATGAAGACAGTTCTTTACTTTCCATTACATGAAGCCAAATTTCTACTGTTTGCCCAAAAGTACAACTATCAGTTTGCAACTTATCAAGTGCTTTAGCAATAACAGATAACTGTGCCTGAAGGTTTACGCACTCTCGATATAACCCTTTGTTATCCAAAAAAGTTAAAATATTTGTATCTATATCATCTTTATGTTCAATTGATATTTCTATATATTTCTGATAGTTGAATATGAACGATGAAAGGCAAGTATAAGAAGGAGAGGACCAGTACAACTCAAAGGGGAGGGAGGGAAGTTTATATTGTTATGTTCTTGAAAATTCTTAATTATTGTCCTTGCAGTTTTTCAGTAAGTGGGGAGAAGAATGCTTTGAAAAGAGAAAATGGAAAATTCCTATTTACCCCAGGCTAAGGGAATGTTACTATGCTAAGAAAGAATATAGCAACACATTTTGGAAGGCAAACAATTCAAAAGAAAGAAACAATCTTGCAATCTATCAGTAATCAATGTGTTTCAAAATTCAATTTTGAACAAAAATTAACTTTTTCTAGAGAAAATATTTATTATATATAGGCAATCACTTCAATTAAAATGAATAAAAATACTTTATCCTTAACAAAATATTAGTTTAAAAGTTCTGATTCAGCACTAGTTTTAGTACAATACTTTAATGATAGTTTTATTGTTAAAATTATTACTAATAATCAATTTATCTAAAAGCAAAGCATAATTTTGATCATTGCCATTAATTATATATATTTGTAATCAATTAGCTACTATAAATTTAGTAGTAAGTACTTTTTTTTTTACAAACATTCTGAACCACCTCCTATAACACCAAAAAACCTGAAAAACTCCCAAAAACCCTGAAAAAACCCAGTGGGTTGGGTTTTTTCTGAAAAAACACGGGCTTTTAACAACCCTGAGAAATTGCTATAAAAAAGAAAAGAAAACTCATAACTTACCATAAGCATAACATAAATGTTCATTTTTAATATTCATACACTAAGAACCAAATTTTTAATGTGATAGTAGAGGTAGGTAAAATTAGGTTTTTGTAATTGGTTTTTGAAATTGTCTGTTAACTGTTATCACAGTTATCTCGCAGATGGCTCATTACTGGTTAAGGTTCAATAATCTCATAGACTGCAGTTTTCAAGTGCAGGTTAAATTGAAAGAAAATAAAACAGTCGCATGTAGATTGTTTTATATTCAAATTAAAATGTTTAGAGATTGAAAAAAAAAAATTAAGAAATTTCTCTATTGTATAAAATAATAAAATATGTACATTTTAAATGCTACTTTTGTTAGCTTGTATAATTAGTTTTCTTCTTAATATGTTCAAATTTTGAGGTATCAAATATAGTTTAAAAAACTAAATTTGTTCTTATTTATAAATTACAGTGAGCCATAGCCATGAAATTTTTGCTTTATGTATAAAAATTTCAATTCAGATTCCAAATAATGGGAAAATGCATAATGAGCTTCAAGTTTTGGCATTCTTGTAAATATTGTCTTCAAGATGTAATAACCTCATATCTCAAAAAATCCCTCCCGGCCTACAGGCATAGGTAGACTTCAAAGTTAAGTATACTAATTTCACCAACAAAAACTAAATCATGATTAGATATAAATCCACTTTAACAGTTTTGTCGGTCTGCTTTTGACGAGTTTTTATTTCCTTTTTATATAATATCTGGTTTTATCAGAATCATGTTGGTATTCAAAAAAATACTTTTCCATGCTCAACAACTCTAAATTTTCTGGCACATTTTCAGATTCATTTTTAATAGAAAAAAATATGAAACTTGCTGACATGATTTTTGAAGAGATTTATAAGCAACCTGTGTTTTTATTTTCCATTCAATTAATTAAAACTTGATTTATAAACAATTATTTTCTCAGTAGGGCAATATTTTTCATTTCTAACACAATCGCTTCGGGAAATTCTGCTCAAAATGCCCACTTTGACATTTTTTGAAATATATTCTGCCTCTATCAAAAAATCGATCATACAGTACATTATATAGTTTCTGAATAAGAGAATCTACCAATTGGATGCGTTTGAGAGCAAAAATGAATTTAAAAATGTGTCAGAAAATAAGCAGTTTGGATTTGAATACACCCTTAATACGATGATTTGTCTTGAACCGCTACGTATTTTTAATTTGTTTTTGCTGTAAGAATTGATCCTATCAAAAACTTATCAGTATAAATGTTGTAGATAATATTAAGAAGATATATAATAAATTCATGTGGATTTGATATATCTTGAGAATTGACAAAGTTATGAATTTTTTTCTCCCTAAAACCTTATTTTTTGCACCCCTTGAACCCATTTTTAATTTTATCAAAAATCTGTGATCATAATTTTTGGCCCTATTTTTAGAAGTAATAAAAACTTTAAACTGATTTGATACGTACAAAAATTAAGAAGTTATGGGGTTTTTTCAGTTTTCACAAAACCCCTCTCTATTTCCATCCCCTTAGTCTGATTTTGCCCATTAACAACAAGCTTGACCGAGATTTTGTGCCCCTTGATTTTATGTATCAATGTGAAAGAGATTTGTGCAGAATTATGGAAGTTATAGTGTCCAGAAAAAAGTGATATACAGGGTGTCCATAATTAAACGACCCTACTTTAAAGTTGTATAAATACGAAACTATTGGTCAAAAAGTTGTGAAATTTTGTGTTGGACATAATGAAGGAATGGGAATTTGTTTAAGCGAAAAAAAAAAATTAGTTTAAAATGTCGTCTCCAGAAGGCATTTTTTAATAAATTACACATTTAGCCACTGAATACTAGGCCTGAGCTCTGGGGGAGGGGGGGGGGGGGCAGTTATGGTAGGCTGATTTTTTTCTTTTCAAAGTTTGTATGGTCCGTTCAATTCTAACAACAATAATTTTTAAAAGTTTTTACACTTTTTTCAGGGGGGAGGGGCGGTCTGTATGTTTGTCTTTCTTAATTTCAGAAAAATAAAGCGTAAACTTTTTTAAATGTGTAATTCATTTAAAAAAGCCCCCTGGTGGCGAAATTTTGTACTAATTTTTTTTTCGCTCAAATTCTCATTCTTTTATTATGTCCGTCACAAAATTTCATTATTTTCTGACCAATAGTTTCGTCAGTAGACAATCTTAAAGTAGGGCCGTTTAATTATGGACATCCTGTATGCGTGTATATGTATATATATATATATTAGATATATAAAGTTTTTTACTGAGGGTGGTTTTGGATTCTAGAGGTCATGATCGGTGTAGATCTGCAAAAAATTTTCAGAAATTCCTGCATAGAGGAGAATCTAATGGGTAGTATTTCATACGAAATCCACCTAAAATGTGTGTTTTAAAGGAGAGACAATGCTATTTCTGAATTTGAACCTACAGAAATAATTTCAGATTGGTTTGCATGAGAATTTTATGAAACAAAGGGAACTTAAATTTAATTAACTTTGTTTTACTCGTTTATATGAGATACAAGGTTTTGTCACTATAATTTTTAACTTTCTAATGCAGTTGAAAAGAGTTTATGAATTCGGTTTGTCAGGTCTGTGCTCTAACCCGTAAATATATTCAGCTTGCCATGTAATTCTAATTGATCTGCATTATTAAGGTTAACCGTGGCATGTTCGGTATTGAATATGAAGTGTCTAGCATTTATAATTCTTTGAGGGGCACCCATAATGATCTACTGGGGGGGGGGGGGGGAGGCTGTTTACAGTGCATTTTAATTGTTACGTTATTTCAAAATCATTGAAATTCATATATATTGAGGTCCAACATAAGATGCGTGCTGTAGAATATATGTGCATAGCATTTATCGTTCATTTACAGAGACATACTGGATATAGTACTCTATACACTATATAGTATATAAAATATACTGGATATAGTACTGTCTATCAGTGAGAATTGCTGGAAGTACATTTTCAGTTATGGTATGTGTTTTCAAGTTTAACTAAATTTTTGCATACCATTTGGTGCATATAAATTCTATAGATCATATACAGGGCTACACAAAAGATATGGTAAACATTACTGAGTGCAGGTTTGAATTGATTAAAGGTGGTTTTTAATTGAGTTATGCATTTTCAAGCTGAACTATTTAAAATTAGATGTTTGTAGAAAATAAATAAAACCAAACACAGAGCTACCAAAAGACATGGTCATCTATGGATGGTAATTTCTGGAAGTATGATTTCAGTAGCTTTAAGCATGTTTATCAATGTATTTAATATTAGCTTAATATGTAGTTGTATAAAAATCTGTAGACAATATATAGAGCTGTTCAAAAGAATTGAAGTATATTTCCATTTATTGTTAGATATTGCTGAAGGGGAATTTTCAACTGTTATGCATTTTCTTACTCAGCTAAATTTTAGCATAATAGGTAGAATATATAGAAATCTATACATCATATGCATGGCTGCATAAAAGAATTGCAGTACCTTTCTGCCTTCAATGGCAATTTCTCAAATCTGATTTAAAAATGTGTTAAGCAGTTTTGAAATGTCTTTGGAATGAAATGAAAAAAAAAAAATTAAATGGTGAAGTTTTTTTTAATCTAGCCTAGTGTATTTCACCCATGAACATGAATTTTGTATATTCTCATAGGTCTTATAGGGCTCCTTTCCCTTTACTGGCTCAAATTGGGCATTTTCCTGCATTTCTGCAGTTTGTTCTTCCCTCCCCCCCTACTAGAGATCTGCATAGGCCCGGGCTTGGCCCTTGTCCTTTCAAACGGGCGGGCCAACAAAAATATCAAATGGACCAGCCGGCCCAATATAAAAATATAAACAAAGCTGATAAAATAGAACCATTTTCAATGGATATGGCTTTTGCGAGAATAAGTATAAATGTGCTGCATGAGCCAATGCTAGTTTGAGAACATCAATGCAGAAATATAACATCTGGTGTAGAGATCGGCATCAGACAGTTACATCGTGTCTGAGCCCGGGCTTAATTTTTTTCAGCAGACACAGGCCAGACTGGGACCAGGTTTCCATTTTTTCTACATAGTCGAGCCAGACTGGAACTAAACTTAATTGTACCCAGGACGTGTCAGGCACACAATGTTTTGTAAAAGTAGTAACAATAATAAACTGTTAACATAATGATTGGAAATATACCTTAATAAATTAGAGTAATATTTTAAAAAATCTACTTTTTATTATACAGCTTCAAAAGTTATGTTTTAACCTTCTTTATTTTATTCTAAACTACATTAGTTTTTTTGATGAATTTTTTTTTTGTTGAATGTAATAGTCTAAGTAATCAATGTTGCTATTGTGTACTTTCTGTCTTGCGAACACTCAGTAATCTTAAATATGCTGTAAAATTTTCTCATAGGTATGTATGCAGTATTTTTTTTTAAAGAATTTTAGTTTTATGTTAAGAAAAATCAGAATTTTTCTAGAAATTGAGTCAGGCCTGTTTTCATTTATTTTTGTACAGGCCAAGCCATGAACTGAAAAAATGAAAAACAGGCTGGGACGAGATCTTTTGTTCAAGCTGTTGCCCGTGCATACCTCTACACCCTATTTCCTTTCCTTCTTTGGATTTCAGGCTTCATTCTTGCCCCCCTCTTTTCCCCTCAGCAACTTCACTCCTTCTGGAAGGGGCAGCAGAGTTGCTCCCCCTATTCCTTATGTATATTAGGTAGATTTCATATGAAATACTACCTATTGAATTCTCCCCTATGTTGGAATTTCTGAAATTTTTGCAGATCTACACCAATCATGACTCCTAGAACCCAAAACCACTCTCAGTAAAAAAAACTTAATCACTTTTTTATGGACACAATAACTTCCATAATTCTGCACAAATGTCTTCTAAACTAATACATAAAATCCAGGGGCATAAAATCTCGGTCAAGTTCGTTAATGGGCAAAATCTGACGAAGGGGGTGGAAATAGGGGAAGGGGTTTTGTGAAAACAAAAAAAATCCCCATAACTTCTTAATTATAATACAAATCAAATCAATTTAAAGTTATTACTTCTAAAAAAAAGAGCCAAAAATTGTTTTGACAGGCTTTTGATAAAATAAAAAATGGCCTCAAGGAGCGAAAAAAAATGTTTTGGGGAGAAAAAAATTCATAACTTCGTCAATTCTCAAGATATCAAATACTTAAATTTATTATAAATCTTCTTAATCTTATCTACAACTTTTATATTGACAATTTTTTGATAGGACCAATTTATACAGCAAAAACGAATTAAAAATACATAGCGGTTGAAGAAAAAATCATGTTAAGGGTCTACTCAAATCCAAACTGCTTATTTTCAGACTCATTTTTTAATTTATTTTTGCTCTCAAACACATCCATTTGGTAGGTTTTCTTATTCAGAAACTATGTAATGTACCGTAATGGTTGATGTTTTGATAGAGGCAGAAGATATTTCAAAAAATGATGTCAAAGTGTGCATTTTCAACTGAATTTCCCGAAGCGATTGAGTTGGAAATGAAAAATATGGTCCTACTGAGAAGATAATTGTTTATAATTCAAGTTCTAATTAATTGAACGAAAAATAAAAGAACAGGTTGCTTATAAATTTCTTCAAAAATCACGTCAGCAAGTTTCATGTGTTTTCTTTTAAAAATGAATCTGAAAATGTCAGAAAAATTTGAGTTGTTGAGCATGGAAAAGTATTTTTTTTCTATACCGAATTAACATGATTATGATAAAACCAGCTCTTATATAAAAATGAAATTAAAAACTCATCAAAAGGGCCAGATAAAATTGTTAAAGTGGGTTTATCTATAATCATCATTTAGTTTTTATTGTTGAAATTAGTACTTAAATTCGAAATCTACCTGTGCCTGTAGGTCGAGCCAGCAGGGATTTTTTTATAATTAAAAAAAACCTTCAATGGAACCCACTTGTAAGGTATCTTAATTTAGGAACATTGGATGATCGTCCTTAAAATCTGCCTTTAGTTTTTCACTAGGGGTCATAATTTAAGATTTAGGGCACTTTTGTCCCTTGGACTTTGTCCGTTCCTCTCCCTAAAAGTTTTAATTCAGACAATAAATTCAAGCTAAAATACTGTTAGTCCTATTTTCCTTATGAGAATCATTCTTATTTTGAATATTTTTTATTCTCAGAGTTCATTCTTGCCTCCTTCTCTCCCCCGTCAGAAACTCTACTCCTTCTGAAAAGGGACTTAGGCACTGTTCATTACTCAATTCTCTCCTCCCCCCCCCCTTCCTTATATTTAAAAACTAAAATAAATCTTAAACGGACCCCACTTGTAGGATATCTTAATATAGGAACATTGGGTTGTGGTCCTTAAATCTCCCATTAGTTTTTTGCTAGGGGCCATAGTTTGAGATTTAGGGAGCTTTTGCCCTCATTTTTCATTTCTCCCCTTAATTTTCATCTTTGTCATGATTTCTCATCTTAAGAACTTTGGACTTCACCCTTATTACCTCAAAATTTTATTATTTTTTTAAAATCCTAAGACATAATTTTAAACGAAGGTTAAGTGGGTATTCTTTGTCTTCACATTTTAATTAAAAATAGCAGATACATATTTATAAAAACTGCAGAGAAAACTAAAAATCCAAAAACACCATCACAAAATTAATTCTTTTGAAAGGGTTAGTATTAATACTTTTTAAATAGATTAAAGAAAAAGTGTACTTATATATATTTTGATAACTTTTGTTTTTGTTTTTTTTTGTTTTTCGAATAGTTAAGCTGCATAAAATATGAAAAAGAGCCTTCCCTCCCACCCCCCAGCCCAAGCATATCTTTCTTACTTTTGAGATCTTCAGTCCAGTATGTGATTTTTTTGCCACCATGACTGTTTACTCGTGAGGCCATGTTAATTATGCTTTTTAATTCATTGTTTGTTCATTATCTCTGCTAATTATCAAACAATGAAAAATCGAAGCCTCAGGTTCATTTGCATCTGCCTTGGACTATCCTCATCTGCATTTTCAAATCTCTTTATGTGCGGTAGATTTTTCTAGCCATCACGGACACACAATCTTCTTTTATTTGCATAGATAAGAAAACATGGTATTTAAATATAAATGTCTAAAATGTCTAAAATGTTTAAATTTTTTGTCCTTTATGCCAAAAAAAATTCTTTTTGTTGATTATCATACCAACAGATGGCATAAGAATTATGGTATTGAGATGTGTGTTTTTGCATCTTGTGTAGAATGTTTTTCTTATCTAAAATGTAACTAAATATAGACAGTATTGAATTCAGATCTCTTCACCTCTCATGCCCGGGAGATTTCTATTCTTTACGAGAGATAAAATTTTTCATTTCTGATGAAATTATATAATATAAATTTAAAAATATTTTCAACGGGTGGGGCAAGACTAGGGATTACAATCCCAAGACTAATTTTCAATCTCAGGATTGCTTATATTCAGTCAAGGGATTACAATATTAGAATTTCTCTAATATCAATTTTTACAGTAGCTAAATATTATAATCTTATAGAAAAGGTAACACAGGCCTGTGATGAAAAAAATACAAGAGAATTGATAGCTGAACTTAATATATTTTTTGGCGCTAAATTAAAAGAAAATAATGAAAAAATCTATTGCGTCACATTTTCTTGAAAAATTCAATTTTACTTGGATTTTTATGAAAATTTCATCGGACATATGCCCCGTTCCTTATGGACCTCATGCTCAAAGTACCAATGTTTCGTTTATGCGTGGGACAGACATAAGACTCAACGTTGGGTCAAAAAAGAATGGCTGGAAAGACAAAATCATTAAACAGGCCCCAAGAATGTGATTCGTAATAGTCTTAGTTGAGCCAAAAATTGTATTGTTCCAAAAGATTGCAATTATTTCAAATACCTGTGCAAAAAATTTCCAGGTTTATCCGAAGCCAAGTTGCAAGAGGAAATTTTTGTTGGTCCAGATACCCGAAATCTTGTGAAGGATAAAGAATTTGAGAGTAGAAGGACAACAAAAGAAAAAGAAGCTTCAGTTGCCTTCAAATATGTCGTCAGTAAATTTCTGTGCAAGTAAGAGTATTCTGACTACAAACCAATTGTAATGAATATGCTGGGAAAATTTAAAGCGTTGTGTTGTTCCATGAGCATCAAAATACATTGCCTTCACTCACATGTGGACTTTACCCTGAAAATTTAGAATCAGTCAGTGATGAACAGGGTGAAAAGTTCCATCAAGACATCAAATATATCGAGCGCAAATATCAAGGAAGATGAGACAAGAACTTTCTAGACAACTATTGTTGGGTGGTAACACGAGATAGGCCTGATATTGAACATAAAAGAACGACGTCAAAAAGTAGTTTCAAAGAAACAAAGTACCTACTTAATTATTTTTTTTTTTTTTGGCTCAGTATAAAATTTGATACTTTCATGTACACATACGTGATATTTGCTTCTCTTGGTTAATCGTATATTTTATGCATGTTACCTTAATAAAAACAAATTAAAATAGTATGTTGATTTTTTTTCTAGAAACTGCACCATAATTTGACGTAAATAGTTTAAACTCAGGGGAACATTTTGTTTTTCTCTCGACCAAAAGCGGCTCGTGCCATCTGACAAAAGTGATTTTCATACATATAAAAAATAATCGATTACTGAAAAATCAATTAGCCTCTCCAAGAATCTATTATTTTACATAGATTTAAATGGATAAAAACTACTGTTGCCAGATAGTACATGCAAAATTGTTAGAGAATTATAAAAAAATCCTGACGTGATGGGGAAAAAGGAGATTATTTTTGAAATCAGCACACCAAATAACATAAAAATCAGCGAAAACTTGTTTTTTTTTTTCAAAAACTTCAATTTCGCAGGCTTGTGTAATGAAAGCAAAAATACAGTCTAACTTACATATGAAAATATACAAAGTTAAAAATTTGACTTGTAATTTATCTTATACTTTTTGATAATTAAACAATTGAAAATTAAAACCTATGCTGTTGATATTTGATAATGTAACAAAAAACATGTCTGTTTCATCTTCTAGATAATTTCTTTTATTTCCTGTAAAACAAGTTTTTGAATGGCTTAATATTTACAATATTATAAAATAATTAATATAACTAATTAAATGTTGAATTATTCTCATAACCATATAATTAAGCCCCACCAGTGGCCGAGAGGTTCTGCTCTCACATCTGGTAAACAGGAGGTGCTGGGTTCGATACCAATCGTGCCCATCAGCCTAATCGTTCGGAGTTTTCGTGCTTTTCTTCGAACCTTGGTTTCCCAAGCGTAAATATGGGCTAGGTTCCCTTAGAAAAGACCCCCACGGAGGGCATTCCCCCCCCTCCTTTAGGCCTATATCCCTCGTGCTGATAATTGGCCGTCATAAACACAACCAACCATAACAATATAATTAAAGATTACAACTCTAGGATATCGCAAACGGAAGATTTTCCCTAACATGATGTCTTTTTTCCCCTTGAAATAAAGACTTAACATACACATGTACAACAATAAAAAATTACATAGATATATAGTTTAAATTTCTACATATATTGTTAAAATTCGGAAAACGTTGCATAGTATAAAAAATTATTTCATACCACGAGAAAAAAAAGGTTAATTTGAATAGTTTACTATTTCTTAACTAATCTGTTTTCCTTTGAAAATATCATCTAAGAAATATCAAGCCCTTTAAAGTATAATCTCCAAGTCTACTTCTAATTTTGTTCGCAATAAAACCTGCTGCTGAAAATGCTCATTCTGTTTCTACGCTCATGGGAAGAATTGTCAGCAAATATTGATTTGTTAATTCTAAATGATGGCCATGTATTCCTCTACTTTCAAAAAGAGGTATCTCATTTCTAATTGTTATTGATAAATCCATTTGCTTTTGTGTTTCTGGCTCTACAGTTAGCATCTTTTTTTCTATTTCTTCTTGCATTTTTTTCTTATGTTCGTTTATCCGATTGCCATTTTGCAATAGGCTCACTATACTATGTGTTATTTCTGTATCTTCAGAATTTTCATTGTCAACACCGTTTAGCCTATCAATTATTGCTTTTACCTGCTTCTTAATAACTTTATTAGGAATAGAAATATACTGTTAGTTTTTGCACTCAGACCATCTCGTGTAGGATTGTGCAAGTAATTTAAAGCACCTGATAATTCCATGCGTCGTCGTTCTTTGATGCATAGTTTTATCAGGTCTGTCATTTTATAAGTAAATCTTTTCTCTGTCAATTTGTTTAAAAGAATTTTTAAGGCTGTGTCTGCTGTTAACTCCTTGGGGACGAGCGACCAGTATACGTGCCGTGTAAGGTGCTCAGAATCCGTGATTATTCTCACCAGTAAATATTTATTATAAATTTTGCCTTATAATCCGAGCATTTTCCCAATTCAATTGGGCAAAAATTTGTTTCGAAAAACCAGTGATAAAAGATAAAAAATTCTGTAAAAGACCCTCGTCCCGAAGGGGTTAATAAATTAGAATCCCTGCGACAGTGTTTCTACTGTGAGATTTATTGGTTTGAGGACTTCAACAATTTTGTTTATAAGTAGAAAATTGGAATAGTCTAAGCAAGTCTGAGGCTTTAAGTCGATTTAAAGCTTTCTGTGTGCTGTTTTTCAAATAAAATCTTTCAAGCATAGTTACTAGGCTATTCCGCCTAGACTTGCAATCTAAGAGAAGGGAAAGTTCTTTCTCTTTTTCAGATTTAACATACTTTATTCCTTGTTAGAGATAGTTTAAAATAAATTGCCAATTTCCGAACTTTCTTAACAAGTTCATTAATATATTCATCAGAGTATGCAAAGTCCTGTTTGTCGTCATCTTCATTTAAGTCTGAATTTTCATTTCTGTAGCATGGTTCAGCTACTGTTTTACTGGAGGAAGTTTCTGGCTCTGTATTTTGTTTATTATAATATTGAGCATCGGAAATTGCGAAGTGGATGCCATGAGTGGGGAAAAAAAGCTAATCGGCTTCAATTTCTTTTCCAACATTTGGTCCATCAGTTGTGATAGCAACGTCTTTTTTTTTTTTTAGTGAAATGTCATACTGGTTGAGACGCTCTGTTAGTATTTTATTTTTTGCTGTAAAAGATCCATGTATGCGCATATGGCCTAAATTCCAGAATTTGTTCAAATTTAACTTTCTTGAATGGACATTAATATTCATAAATCGCTTGTTTGCAGTAGATGTCCATTCGTCAAAAGTCAAACTAAGTTTTTTTTCTGAATTTTTAAAAGTTTGTATTTCTCTTGTAGTTAACATCTTTATTAATTGAACTATAGTTCACTACATGTTTTCGAATTGATACTGCATATTTTGACATCATTATAGCCTTTAGCTATCAGGAAGTTTCTTAAATCAGTTGAAGTGATGAAAATGTTAAATGACAGTCTTTAGCTGTCATTCGCGAGAAAATTAAATCCATTGATTCCTTATCACTACTAAAATAATCCCCCTATTTTCTGCTTTTTAGAAAGCAGTGTATTCTCTAAACAATCTTGACTTGTGGAAGGAAAAGAGGTTGTATTAAATTCTTTCTGAACTTTAGTACCATGTTTCGTAGATAAATGTGTATGCAACCCCTTAGTCAATCCACTTAATGTTTTAACCCTATATGTGTTGAATTATGAATTCATGAAAATTTTATCTTCTAGAGAATTTTTCATGAATTGTTTAAACTACATTAGAAGATTTACATAATCATTTAATAAATTTTAGGGTTGAAGGATTTAAAAGGATTAAATTTGAATTTATAGGGATTTTGTGCAATATTTATAACCCCACTCAAATCTTTAATTTTAAATATTTTTCTTGGTATTTTTTAGAATTAGAAAAAGTACAAATATAATGTTCTTACAATAGAAATATTTCCGAATTGAAAAATCCCCCCCCCCCCCCCCAATGGCAAGAAAGCTGAAAAGATGCAAAGGCAAAAGAAATCATCTTCTTAAATATTTTTGTTTTGTGTAACTAATAATGCTTTTGGAACAAGATAAAGTAATGTATCTATAACTCATTCTAAAATGTATGACAACTAATCGATTTATTAAATGAATTTTATAACAAGTTATTTTAATGGTACTTAAAAGTATCGTCAGTAGATAAAGGATTAAGCATTGTGCTACATCTTTTGCATTTAGCGCTTTTTCCATCTTTTGACGTTAAATAGTAGTACCATACTGACGATGTATCATCTTTCCTTTGATCTACACAATCCTTTTCATTAACAAAATCCTTTTCATTAGACATCTTTAAGGCAAAATATGTATAAACGCAGGAAAAGCAAAGAAGTTAGCACATACTAATGACTATGATAAACAAATGTGATGCTTATCAGTAAACTCTAATTCGAAAATGGCTTATGAAGTGAAAGATATTTTCTACACGCGTAACGAAATCGAAATAAACAAGTTATTTCATTTTTCCTGACTAATAGCTGTGTGGGTTACATCTGTTTTGAAGTCAAAAGATTTAACCCTTAAATGCCGGGTGTTACAATTTAGGCTTCTAAAATACTATTAGAATAATATTGAAGCTATAATGCCTAATGTTGCCAATAAAATACATTCTGAAAATATTATTAAATCGATTTTCAACATGTAGATGGCAACAGTTGTGCTGTTTAAGAATAAAGATAGATTTATTTTTTTCAATTGTTGCTACATGTTCCTTTTGTTTTGTTTGGATTCTTGTGAAATAACCTATTTTTTTCTGCAGTGAGCAAGTAAAATTTATTTATTAGTTCCTAAAATTCTTGTGTGTTTAATATTATAGAATTTTATCAAGGAAATTTATTTTTTCCATTAAAGACCAGTATTGCCGATTAGTAACAGTTTTTTAGCCGTAAACCATACTAAAAACAAAATGATTTTTTAAAGTATTTTTCCAATGATTTATTTAAAAAACGAAAGCCGAAAAACATTATTACAATGATTTTTGAAAGATTAGGCATTTAAGGGTTAATCGCTTAGAAATATATGTAAAAAATACTTGATATATTCTTTTTCAATGATATATAAATTTCATAATTTTTTTTTTTTTTTTTTTCAAATGCAAGTGTCTATAAATATATTTAATTTCAGCTGAATATTGTTCCCTTAAAAAAAAAAAAGATAATTCCAAAAATCCTGGGATTTGGCAGAAAAAATCCTGGGGTTTTCGGGATTAAAAATAAAATGGGATCCTGGAATTGTAATCCTTAGTCATGACTTTATTGCATCAACCACCAATTTCATCACTGTTTCTAGATATTACAATTTTCATTAGTTTCATTTAAGTTTTAAAATTTTATTTTAAATCAGGAGGCTGTTCATGTGTCTAAAAGGAAAAAGTATTTTAATTCTTGCATGTAAAATAACATTTTGCAGTTTTCAAACTAGTAATATTAAATATCTTTAAGTTGATGAATAAATTTGTAGCTAAGAGCTGTATCCTTCCTAACCATGGGATAATAATGGAAAAAAAACTAAATATTTCATGCTACATATTTAACATTTTCTAATGTGCTTCTATGGTGTTTCCTTGTAATTAATATGAATACAGATCACTTTCCCTTCAAGTCTGCTTATGGCACTAAGGCTAACTCTGGCTGATAACTAGTCATTCATTTTCAAAGAACATTTTTAAGGCTTTAATCTTTTCAGTGGTACATTCGTATATGTATGTTGTTTTTTTGTTGTTGTGTGTCCCGAGGGAGTGTAGTCACATATATACATTTTCATATTTTGCTGCATGTGTAAAAACATATGTATGTTCTACTTGAGGTTTAACATGTAGCTAGTGACATCTATTGGCAATATTTTAAAAACATTTTTTCAACATAGTTAGCATGTAGAGGGGGAACTGTCATTTTATGAAATTGCAGGCTGTTGCACAACTTTTTTTTTTTTTTTTTTCTTTAAAGGAAAACCTGCATTCGATGTTATTAACAAGTACTTCTGAAAAGTTTGATAGTGATATTGTTTAAGCACCTAACTTTAATAATGTGTCACAAGTGATTCATGTGAATATTTCTTTCTGTTACATTTAAAAAAAAAAAAAAGTATATTCAGACAAGATATTCTTGTAATAAAATAAATTTATTCTTCCTATAATATTCTCATTATAAAAATGCAATTTGATTTAACCCAGTTGAGAAAACTAATAAATCTTTCTTTAGGGAAACTATTGATTCAGTAAAACAGAGTGCAGCTTTGTGTTTATTACGTCTTCTACGTACTATGCCTGAAATTATACCAAGTGGCGAATGGACTACAAGAATCATTCATCTTTTAAATGATCAGCACATGGTAAGATACATACAAGAAAAATTTAATTTTTTAGTTCAAAAGATTGTGAAATTAAATGGTAGCAATTTTTGTTTTGCAAAATGTTCAGAATTCATGTTTAAAAAGTATTCAGTTTGAAAATGTATTTGTCAGATAAATTTTTGTGTATTTAGATTATTCTTCAGAAAATAAAATTTTTAAGGCTTAATTTTACGCTAACATTTTTATTTCTTAATAGTAGGCAATAGGGAATTTTACCTAGCAAAATTAATGGTAGTTCTGGAAATCAGCTTAGTTTATTTTTTGGGTCGCTGAATCTGAATTTGTAACTTCCCACTAAAATTTCTCACAGCAACCCCCAAAATTTTGGTAAAAAGCCCCCCAAAAAAGGTTTTTATTAAAAAAATAAATTTTTTTTTATTTTTTTATGGGAAAAGTATCGACATTCAGAAAGTAGACAAAATTTTCAACAAATTAGATATGACTTAGGGAAAGGGAGGATCTGCCTCAGAACATGTGCACGGTACTGCGTGGGCTAAGTTGCGCAATTCCATTTAACCACTCACACGTTTACATTCACCCTACCATCACCCCTCCGAACTTTCCTTATAAGGTTTACTTTAAGTTTTTGGGTTGCTGAATCTGAATTTTTAACTTACCCCCAAAATTTTCCCTCCCAAAATAGTTGTTATTATCTTAAATTTCTTATTGTTTTAGGGGAAAAGCACTAAGAAATTCAGAAACTAGACAAAATTTGCAACAAATAGGATATATGACATTATGACGTATGATAAACGGGGAGAGAGGGGGCTGCCTCGGAACATTCTCCGCGTGATTTTCTCAAAAACCAAATTTTTTCAAAAAATCAATTTTTTGGGGGGTTGCCGGGTGAAATTTTGGTGGGAAGTTACAAATTCGGATTCAGCGACCCCAAAAACATAAAGTGAGTTGAAATCCAGAACTAGTATTAATTTTTCCAGGTAAAATCCCCTATTGCCTGGACTTCATAACTTAGTGCACATAGCGCCACAGTGCATGTTCAGAGGCAGCCCTCACCCTCCCCGCTCATCTACGTCATAATGTCATATATCCTATTTGTTGCAAGTTTTGTCTAGTTTCTAAATTTCATAATGCTTTTCTCCTAAAACAATAAGAAATTTAAGTTTAAAAAAAACTATTTGGGGGGGGGGAGGAAAATTTTGGGGGGAAGTTAAAAATTCAGATTCAGCGATCCAAAAAACTTAAAGTAAACCTCATAGAGAAAGTTCGGAGGGAAGATGGGAGGGCGAATGTAAATGTGTGAGTGGTTAAGTGGAATTGCGCAACTTGGTTCACGCAGCACCATGCGCATGTTCCGAGGCAGATCCCCCTTTCCCCTTCATCCTAAGTCATAATGTCATATATCTAATTTGTTGCAAATTTTGTGTACTTTCTGAATTTCTAGATACTTTTTCCCTAAAACAATAAAAAAATTGATCTTTTTAATAAAAACCTTTTTTGGGGGGGCATTTTACCAAAATTTGGGGGGGAGGGAGGGTTGCCAAAGGAAATTTTGGTGGGAAGTTAAAAATTCGGATTCAGTGACCCAAAAAATATATAGTAAACCTTTTTCCAGAATTACCATGAATTTTGCTAGGTAGAGTCCCTATACGATCTCTATTGCCTGGACTATAAGTACACTTCCATAGTAGTGTGCAACTATCACATCTGTCAAATCATGTATTTTGGTTAATGGCTAACATTTTCTTTTATTCTGTATTTACATGAGTAAACTTTAGTATGCTGTTGACAGAATTTAGATGTTAAGAACTTGTATAGCTTAAACCTTCGTAATCAATTTCTTTTTCTGTGTTTTTAAAAAAAAAGTGTTATACATATTTATTGCCTGTGGACATTATATGATTGTTACAACTTTATTTCCACATATATTAGGATATCAGTTCACATTATACCAGAAAGAAATGTCCACAATGACTAATCTTATCTAATTTGTTGTTAATTGAAGTTTAAACAGCTATTAATATTGTGTTTAAATGGCATTTGCAAGACCCATTCACTAATGAAATTGTGCTATGTTCATAAAAATGAGTTCATATTTTAATAATGCATTTTATAAAACAATTGACCTGTTTAAACTTTTATTAAAATGCACTCCCTTTTCATCTTTACAATCTCCCTTCCCCCTTCCCCAACCCAATTAAATTCTGCTTCAAAATACTGTTGGTATGATCCATGTCAATTCAGGCAGCCAAAGAAAAAATCTTACCTTCATAGTCTCAGAAGTTTTTGAATTGAACATATGTTAAAATTCAATAAAAAATAAGATACTTGTATATTTTGGTTTTGCCCAAAAAAATTCCTGGCCCGAGATACAGGCCGCCAAAGATGGCATCCTGGGCACAATTTCCAATTCGCCATTTTCAATAAAAATTTTAAAGTGCTCTATCTCTAGAACGGTGCAAGATATTTTGTTGCGGTTTTTTTATTTTAAAGATAATATTCTTCTGTTTAAAATGATATACCCAATTTTGAAAAATGTATTCAACTTTTCTTGTGGCAATCTTTTGAGAAAAAAAAATTTTTTTTCAAAAAAAATTTTTTTTTCGAAAATGCCAATCCTAAAAATTTTGATTTTTTTGCTGTTGATCAATACCATTGGGAACTATCTTCACTGTAAAGGAGAACTTCCACTTTTGAGTTTAACAAATTTTAGAAACATTTAAAAAATTCAGAGAATTTTACAGGAACTGTATACATACAGTTCCAGTAAAAGTCACTGAAAAGTCACAAAAAATTACTTCCTGTGTGCATAGTGTTTACAGGGGCACACAAAAGATTTCGGATACTTTACCTTATTGGAAATACTGTACATTAGCGATGATTGCTAGAGGTGAATTTTTAGTTGCGATATGAGTTTTTAAGTTTAATTAAATATTTCCATATTACGTTGTGTGTATAAAGGCTGTAGATCATATACAGGGCTACACAAAAGAAATCGTAAGGGTATTGCTGAAAGTGCATTTTTAGTTGTGTTTGAGTTTTTAAGTTTAACTAAATTTTTCCATATTACGTTGTGTGCATAAATGCTGTAGATCATATACAGGGCTACACAAAAGAAATCTTAAGGGTTTACTGAGTATGAATGAAAGTAGCTTAAAGGTGATTTTTAAATGAGTTATGCATTTTTACGCTGAACTACATTTAGTATACTAAGATATGTTTGGAGAATATTGATAAAATGATATACAGGTCCATGCAAAGAATTAGATAGATGGCCGTCTATGGATGATAATCTCTGGAAGTGTGATTTCACTGGTTTTAAGGATGTTTTAATCTTAATTAAATATTAGCTAAATAGTGGCATGTATATAAAGATAGTAGGTAAAATACAGGGTTGTATGAAAGTATTCAAGTATGCTTCCGTCTATTGACATAAATTTCTAAAAGTCAAATTCCGACCTATTTATGTGTTTTTAACAATTTCCAACATAGTTGAAAGTCTTTATGTATTTGATTTGCCTGCCCATCTGTCTGAACTCTAACTTGTATTAATATAATTTGTATTGCTGTGTAATTGATATATGTTATTGAGATTGTTTTATTATGTTCGGTATTGAAAATAAAGTATGTATCACTTCAAATGCTATGAAAATCAAATTAAAACATAAAAAGATATTAATAAAAGTTTTCTTCATTCTATTTAAAAATCCTATAATACATAATTGATTCAATGATATACCATGATAGGCAATGATTCTAGGTTGCCATGGTGATTGAGTCATTTTAAGATAGATTCATATTACTTCCGTATTACTGAATTTAATATATGGTATAGTAAATTTTGTATTCATGCCTTTTAGCCCAAGAGTGTAACACTTATTGCACCAGGATCTGAATATTTATAAAACTAGTTAATACTATGCATGCACCTCATTTGCCGCATTTGATATTGCAATTTCTAACTTGTTTAGATATATAGTAGGCTTATCCTTACAAATATGATACAAATAAGCAAAAATTCAGTGACTTTTACTGGAACTGTATGTATACAATTCCTGTAAAATTCTCTGAATTTTTTAAATGTTTCTAAAATTTGTTAAACTCAAAAGTGGACGTTCTCCTTTACAGTGAAGATAGTTCCCAATGGTATTGATCAACAGCAAAAAAATCAAAATTTTTAGGATTGGCATTTTCAAAAAAAAAATTTTTTTTGAAAAAAAATTTTTTTTTCTCAAAAGATTGCCACAAGAAAAGTTGAATACATTTTTCAAAATTGGGTATATCATTTTAAACAGAAGAATATTATCTTTAAAATAAAATAAACCGCAACAAAATATCTTGCACCGTTCTAGAGATTGAGCACTTTAAAATTTTTATCGAAAATCGCGAATGAGAAAGGATGCCGGGGATGTCATCTTTGGCGGCCTGTATCTCGGGCCAGGAATTTTTTGGGGCAAAAGGAAAATATACAAGTACCTTACTTTTTCTTAAATTTTAACATATGTTCAATTCAAAAACTTCTGAGACTATGAAGGTAACCCCCCTGCCTGAGTTGATATGGATTCAGCCTGTTGCAAATGCTATGCATGCATTCATCTATCAGGCGATCATTATTTTAAGTCTGGTTCACAATTGGTATGTGTGCCGTGAGAGGATGTTGGGTGTGCTGCGGAAATTCTTGGTCAATTCTATCTAGATTTTAAAAATTAACAGAAGTATCATTATACAGAGACTAAGTTTCATATTACACAATCTGGATGAGATTTAGTGTTATGAAATTGTTTCTTGAAGGTTTGTTTGTATATTCTTTATATGACTATGTGGGAAAAATCATAAAAATGGTTTTTGTATCTTCAGATAAATTTTACGCTTTGAGAGAAAACTTTGTTTTTTTTTAAAAAAAAGGAGGGGGGGGGGGGTTGATGTGGCATAATATAAAATGCAGTAGTAATGTTTAAAATAGTGAAAGTGTGGTATAATCTAGAAGTAGTTGAGATATAATCTAGATAAAAGTAACAAGTTTTGAAAACATTAAACTTTTTAAATTTTGTTTCCCACCACCGTGTGACCTCTTTTCTAGGTTATGAGAGAAATGCTTTTAAGTGTGTGCACTTGTTCGTATGTACATCAGGAAAAAAATAAATATTATAGGTATTAAAAAAAGAGTTAATAGAAATAAGAAATGGTAGAAAGTTGCATTAAAAAAAAAAAAAAAAAAATCAGTAGATGTCACTATCTTGTTTTTCTCAATTCTTAATTTTACAGATGTTAAAATGCCTTTCTCTGAACATTATATTTATCAGAATGGGATTTTTTTGGCCACTATCTTTTTTTGGACAAAATGAAAGATTATTTTGTTTGTGTTCGTAAATAAATTAAAAATGACACATTCTTTTTATATTTTTTCATCATATTTTTAGTGTTTAAGTAAGTGTGTTTTGATGTATAAAAAGTTGAGAAACATAGTTTTAAATATACAGTATGTAAAACAATTATGGAATGAAGTAATCTTATCTGTAATTCTCAATGTTATATGAAAGTTCTAAATAGCTCATTCTGTAGCAAAGGTAGAACAAGTTTATTTGTCAGAAGCTTTGTCCAACAGATAAATGTGTATAGCATTTTAGATATAAAAATAATGTATATAATTTTATTATTGTTATTATTTAGATTTATTTCTATTTTATTTTTGCAGGGTGTGGTAACTTCTGCTGTAAGCTTAATTGATGCATTTGTCAAGAAAAACCCTGAGGAGTACAAAGGTTGTGTGTCTTTAGCAGTATCTAGGTTAAGTAGGGTAAGTCTTGTATATTAATGTAAGTATATTGTCATTTTTTTTTTGTTTTCTTATTGATAATGTATGCCTTTAAGTCCTTATGTTAAATATTGGTTAGTTATAAGTACTTTCTTGTGCTTGTTTTTCATATTATAACCAAATTTGTATTTCTTTAAAAAAAAAAAATATTTTTATCCACATTCCTTTAGTTTATCTAGTCGTAATTTCTTCTTAGAATAAAAATTCATATGTTCTATTCAAAGTATGTTTACTTTTGCTGACCTTTATCACAAGCTATTATTGGGCTACCATGTGTCTAATGAAGCATTACAAAACCTAGTAGGTTTTAGTTTAAAAATAGTTCTAGATATATCTCTTTTAAATGTTTAAAACTCAAAAACTTATTATATATAGAGTATTTAATGGAAAAATTTCAATTTAAAGAGCTTTAATTGTATTTTATCACTGGAATCTTTTAATTTAAAATATATAGTTATGAATTTGTGTTCCATCCTTTCCATTTGATGTTGAATGCTTAATTATCTTTATATTTAACCCTCCGTCTACCAGACGGGTCCATTGGACCCGACAGGTACATACAAAATATTCATTCAAACCAGAAATTTCTTTAAAATAAACTAAGTATATAAACCAGACAAAAATAAGGTAAATAAATAAGTTAAATAGTTTTAAATAAAAATTCTGGTGTAGAACGTTTTATTAAAACTTGAATAAAATTCCCGGTAGATCTAGGGTTAATATTCTTATTTTACCATCAGCAACAACTGAAAATCTTGTAATTCTAGATTGTGACTGCTTCTTATACTGACCTTCAAGACTATACTTACTACTTTGTGCCTGCTCCATGGTTATCTGTCAAATTATTACGCCTGCTGCAGAATTACCCTCCACCAGGTAATGCTTTTTAAATGTACAAATATGTACTGAAACTTGTAATCTGTTTTAAAACATGCAAATAATAAATATCCCATAAATTTGAAATAAAGGTAAACAAGATGCTTAGTCGGCAATTACTTTCTAGTTTCTAAATCTCGGTATAATATTCTTAAATACTCTTAAAATGTGTCATTTCAATGATAATCATTGACTAAATCATGTTATAGTCTGTATCTGTTTCCAAGCACATTTGTGAAATTCAATTTTTTAAATGGAAACATGAATTTAAATTTTGAAAAATTTGCTTCTTGCATTACATCTTTTATCAAAACAGGCTGTGATAAAGAGTAGAGGCACAGTTAATTCAAAGGCAATTTAATTCAGTATACTACTAATCTGCACAGCTTGAGACCCAAGGTTTATGTCAATTGCAAACTTTTGAAATCCTGCCTCTTATTTTTTTTTCTTTTAGTACATTTAAAAAATTGATATTATTAATGTAGAGAATTAATAGAAAAACATAAAGAATAGTTTTTTAAAAACTTTTAATGGTTCACTTCAGAATATTTGGTTCTTAAATAAATATTTTCAGATATATAAATTGTAACTACTACTTCTTTGTCTTAAATGTTTGTCATCTATACTAATAAAAGAAATATCTGTGTGTGTTAGCAATGGCTAGGAAATTCTATTGCATGTAGAGGTGAAAATTTGAATGAGTATAGTCAAAGGCAGATTCAAATGTTATGTTGCAATGTTTTTATTTGGTTGTTATAATACAGCAAACTGTATTGGGCAGTTGCAATACTTCCTGGACAACTTTCATACACAATTCTAAATCTTATTTCACTTACTATAATTATGAAAAAATGTCAGTAATACTCTCCTTTTTACAAGTAATGTTAAACACAAAATGAGCAATGACAAAGCGTTGAGAGAGCATGAAAAAGTTTGGGAAGCCATAAAGCATCTGGTTTTAGCTGCAAGTATTGGTTCCATATCAACACCTTAATTGGTTTAAAAACAAAGTCAATAGATCAGCCTGAATTTGCCTGTGGTGATTTTTTCTCTCCCAAGAATTATGGAATTGAGAAGCATACTCTAAGAGGTGCATGAGGGAACTGAAGGATGAATGTAAAGTATTTTTGATACTACCTGAATATGCAAAATCATTATTCTTTTAACACAAATATTTCTTAGAGCTCAAATTAAAATTTTCCAGTGTCAGTAACATATTATTAAATATGTGCTGTCATAAAACAGAATTTTACCTGTTTTTTATTGTGTATTTGTAATTTCAAAAAAATGTTAACCCTTTAAACATTTTGAGTATTTTGTTTTCATATTATTAAATGCCTTTATGAAGGAAAATGATTTAATCAAGCAAAAAATGTAATTTTTGTAGTAATTATTTTCTTTTAAAGAAAATTTCAAAACCATGTTTTTCTTCCAATTTTGAACATTTTGGAATATCTGTTATAGCGTCCTTTTCTTAGAAGTGTACTCTAACTGTAAGGATCAGATTTCTAAGAAGTAATTAGAAGAAAAAATTGTCGATTTAACATTTTTGTTTTTAAAAAATAAACTTACTGAAAATGCAATCCTTGGTGTTAAATGTCGATTACAAGATCACATGCGCACACACACACACATGCAAAATAAAAAAAAAAGGGGGAGAGAATTGAAAATCATTAGTCTTGTCACTTAAAACTAGAACATGGTAATATATTGAGGAGAAAGGGGGGAACTGAGAAAAAGGAATAAAAAAATTGCAACTCAGTATCATTTAAAGGGAAATAAAGTAAAGCCTTTTTCACATATTTTTAATTATCTTTATGGCTTTTCATGAAAATAACTACTAATGTCTAAATTCATTTTTTAGCAAAAAGTTTGAAAATTGGTATAGTCATTTTTTGCCAGTTGAAGTGTAGAATCCCTTTAATAAATTGGCATAGGAATTTATTTTATAGGTTTTACAGTAACAAAAGTAGTGTAAACTACAGGCATTTTCAGATTGTTAGTACTCTTCCTGCATTTTTCAAAACAACTGTGTATTAATTTTATAAAATTACAAAATTTTACTCTTCCATTCTTCTTTTAGTCTTCAATTTTTTACATATTTTCTAAATTCGCCCCTCTTCTACAAATTTCTGCTTCTCCCTAGAGCATATAAAAATTTAAAATCTTTTAATTCTTATTTTTTTTTTTTTTTTACCATTTATTACTCTCTAGTTACAATAAATACTCTAAATCTCCCCTTCCAGAATTTCTGCCCCCCTCCCCTTGTTCTTAGCATATAAAGTTTTTAAATATTTTTCGGTTCGGTACTTGCACATAGCAACATTCTGCTATTTATAAAGTTTTGTAATGAATTACTTTAAAGGCTGAAATACTTTTCTAAAGATGGTTTTCATTTAATGTCATTCAAATAGAATTTGAGAAATGACTTTGTTGAATCAAAATATTTAGTGTTGTAAAACATTATTGAAACAAGGTTTTCTTTTGTAATAAAAATTTTATTAACTTTTTTTTTTATCATTATTGTTTAGTTAATTCCCTCCATTAAAGAAAGGGAGAAATGGAAATTACTCACTATATTTTTGCTTTTAAGAACTCATTAGAAGTTTGTTCTATTAATAATCTGAACAGAAATGAGTATGCATGTTTATTGGATATCTACACTTTGTAGTGGTTATACATCATAGATGTATGTAAATATAATTTTACAATACTGTTTCTTTATTATAAAATTCATTTGTTACTTTCTCATATTACAAATCCATAATTATATAAAACCACATGCATTTTACTCCTTCGTTTCTGTTTAAAAATTTGTAGGTTTTTCTTTTATTGAAATGACTTTTATTACAGTATTAATTTTTATAGTATAATATTCTTTCTTACAAAATTAAAATTTGAGTGCTCGTTTTTTTGCTGTAACTTTTGAAATATTGTGTATTGTTATTAGATTTCATTTTTAAATCTCTCATCGGTATTAAAAATGTTCTTTGTTGTCTCTGGAAATTGCATTTCAGAAATATAAGTTATACAGTCTCGGCTCTTGTCAATTCGAACTCGCCGGGACCACAAGAAATGTTCAAATTACCCAGAGTTCGAATTGTGGAAAGTATGAGAGGAAAACATGTTTAAAGTTGTACTATTACAAAGGAATTAATGTTATAGTATTTTTTTTAATTTATTTAGTCTGTTGTTAGAATATGACTTAATATTAAATAAAAAGATATAAATACATAAATTAGTAATATTAAAATAAAAATAATAAACATAAAAAGTAATACAGTGTAAAACAACGGCATTTAAAATTTTTTATTAATTGTACTATAATTTTCTTACCTGAAATTAGATGAACATTTAAGAAATTACTTATACTATTTATCATCATTATGAAAAAACTTATCAATTGTTTGCTTAGTTCTTATTCATTTTTGACTTTTTAGCCAGTTTTTCTATTTGTAATAAACAGTTAAGTTCTTTAAAAATAAAAAATATATTACAATTCATCAAACATAGAAGTAAAAATGACATACATTTAATACAATTAAAAATGCAAACATTTCGAGCTAAATTTTAGCCTCTCATCAGTGCAATAACATTCAAATAACCAGAAAACTATATATCATGTTTACAGTTGATAATTATTAAGTTAAAATTAAAGTATAAAAATGTCAAAGCAATGCTGTGTATTCAGGTAGAAGTGCACAGGATTCATTAATTGGTGAAATTTGCTTACAAGTGAACACACATTCCAGAAAAACTCTACTTTTAACGTTATTGCAACCAGATCTGATTAATGAATCCTGTGCTCTTCCACCTGAATACACAGCATTGCTTTGATATTTTTTATACTTTAATTTTAACTGTTAATAATTATTAACTGTAAACGTGATATAGTTTTCTGGTCATATGAATGTTATTGCACTGACGAGGGGCTAAAATTTAGCTTGAACGTTTGCATTTTTAATTGTATTAAATGTATTTATGTAATTTTTACTTATATGAATTGTAATATATTTTTTATTTTTAAATCTTATATTCAGATGTTAAACAATGATTATTTATTTTAAGTTCTTTGTCTGACAGCTGCATCTGGATAAATGTATGCAAACACTCAATTGATTTTGAAATTGACTTTTCTGTAGGTAAGGAAAGCACTTGGGACATAGTAGCAGAATTGCCAGAATCTGATTCCATCTTCTCATTTTATTTTTTGTGAATTTTCAACAATTTCTTCTGCAGGTAAGGGTCCAGATACTTTTAAACTATTGCCAGCTGCTACATACTCTGCGAACATTATATCATACTGGAACTTTACAGAAAAGTTTCGAAAGGTCTGTCGTTTTTGTCATTTGCATTACAACCACTCTTTTTAGATGGATGGATGGATGGATAAATCTGGCATGTCGAAAGCATTTTTCTATTGTTTCAGGTTGTACGGCGTCTCATGCTGCATATAAATTGTTGATGACTGTGAGTAATGTTATGTCATAGTTTTCTTTAATAAAATTTGTTCTGGGACCTTTTTACGAAAATGAGTTAAAATTTTGGATTATACATTGGTCCATTGGTTGCACTTGTACTGTAGTATTAGGGGGTAAATAATTCAATCTTTATAGAGCTCAGTATTGGTTTACAATGACTCTGCCCATTATCTAGCGGCAATAGAATTTTTCTGTTTTGATGAGAAATTTTTTAATTCAGTTCTTTTAACCAACTTATGCAGATTTCCCACGTCATACAGGCTTTGGCATTTGCCATATAATAAACAGGCAGTGTTTTAGCTCCTTTGAAGCAACGTGGCTTAGTTGATTTACCAATAACTTAAGATTTTAACTTCTCACTTTGATCCATATTGGCACTTACCATCACAGTTATCCTGTCTTTTCTAAGTTTGTCACTTGTGCATGTTTCACCTTTAAATGTTAGTCATATTAGGAAGAAGTTTATAAAACAACTCTGTTTCATCGGCATTAAACACGTCTTTCATTGCATAAGTAGAAATGAGTTCAGGTAGCTTTTTGCAGAATTCATTGCAAACAGTGAGGTCTACAGTACCACTTTCACCACACACAGTTTTGTGTAGATGTTATTTGGTGCTTAAAACGTGTCAGCCATCCTTTGCTGCAATTGAAATTTTTAATACCCATGAGTAGTGAAAGTTCTTTTGCTTTAGTTGCCAATATAGGTCCACTCAAAGGTACATTTCTTGCCAATGCATCCTTCGTCCATAATAGTAAAGCTTCCTCTAAATCCTCATGGGCTGCTGTTCACATACGTTTTTGTCCTTTAGCAAATCTTTCCTTTTCGCATGATTTCAGGATGAATTCTTTATTTTTCAAGTAAGTAGGGAGCATATTATTTTTTGTTCCATATTCTGTAGCAATTTCTATCTTAGATCCTCCACATCCTACCTTTTAATAATTTCCACTTTAGCTTCTAGAGTTAGATTTATAACTTCCATGTGGAGCCATATTTTAAAGAAACAAAATCTTTTACTTTCTCAAAAAATCCTTTAGTTGTAAGTAAAACCACTAACTGAAAAGTTCGATCCCTACACTGCAGATAGGGGAAACCTGTTTTATCGCAACACTATCTTCAATGGATGTCTGCCCTGTGGATTTCTCGGAATGTCACTGGGTCAAATGCTAGAGAAGGGATTAGGAACTAACACAATGGGAGAAATGGTGGATGTCATTGATAGACAGACGGGGCACTAAGAAAGCAGATATCAAATGCATGGGATTATATGTATACTAGTTCAGAGCAATTCTGACAAAAATGAAATAAAGTTATTTCAAGGATCTGAAGTCCATTAGAAAGTAAGGAAAAATGAAATAATGGAATTCTCTTTAGCTCGAATTAAACGAAGTCAAGAGAAAATGAGTTCAAATAAATGAAAATTTTTAACTTTATTCTGCCATTGAAAATTTCGCACTTCATGTTTAGTTCGAATTAAGCAAAGATTCGATTTATCCGATTTCGAATTAACGAGAGCTGGCTGTATATGAAATTTTGAACTGAAATGGTAAGTTTTGAGGGTATCCTGTACTAAAATGTATTTATTTTCTGTAGAAGATGCTGGTGTAAGAGGTCGTCTGACCGAGTGCCTTGAAACCATCCTAAATAAAGCTCAGGAGCCACCTAAGTCAAAGAAAGTTCAACATTCAAATGCCAAAAATGCAGTTCTGTTTGAAGCAATTAGTCTGATAATACACATGGATAGGTAATTTAATTCATTGTTTTAATGATTTTTTTAATCTTGTTCACAGTATATAGAATGTGTACATGGATACAAGTTTTCCATCCACAGGACGGAATTCACTTATTTGAAAATGCTTGAGGATGGAAAAAATGCCCAAGGACAGAAAAAGAAATGCATTGATGTGCGCCACAAAAAAAAAAAAAAAAAAAACCGAGAAGTTCGTCAAACATTCCTTGAATAAAAGTGGAAATATCGGTCAATCACTCCAGCGAAAAATCGCGACTTTCGCCAAACAGTCGCAGGAAAACTCATGAATTTCATAGAGAGGTCACGTAAAAGAAAGCTACAAATTTCATTAATTGGTAAGGAAAAAAAACTTAAAATTTTGTCAATCATTCACCGAATAAAACCTCTAATTTCATCAATCAGTCGTGGAAAAAATCGTAAATTTCATCGTCATGTAAAAAAAAAAGAAACTACAAATTTTATTGAACAATCATGGATTAAAATTGCTAATTTCACCAATCGCTTGAGAAAAAAAATCCTGAATTCCGTTAGTCATGGAAAAATTGTAAATTTTGTCAATGGTGGCGGAATAGTAGCGAATTTTGCCGGACAATTGGAAAAATTAATCGTGAAATTGCATCAAACGATCACAGAATAAAACCTAATTTCACCCAAGTCCATAAGCAAATCTCTAATTTCATCAAACAAGTACAGAAATTAGTCACAAATTTCGTCAATCATGGAATAAGATCACAAATTTCATAAAAAGGTCAATAAAAAAAGTCTCAAATTTCATCTAAGTACAGAAATTAATCTCTAATTTCGTCAACTGCTCGCAGAATAAAATGGCAAATGTCGTTAAATGATCATGGTATAAAATTTTGAATTTCGTCAATCACTCAAGAAAAAAATCTCATTTCATCAATCGGTCGTGGAAAAAATCGCAAATTTCGTTAATTGGTTGCAGAAAAAAAATCTTGTCAAACAATTACAGAAATTAATCTCTAATTTTGTCAAACAATCATGGAATAAAATCTCTAATTTCATCGAGGTCCATAAAAGAATTGCTAATTTCATCAAACCAGTACAGAAATTAATCCCACATTTCATCAAACAGTCACAGAATAAAATCTCAAATTTCACCAAGAGGTACATAAAAAATCGTAAATTTCATCAATTCAACAGAAATTGCAAATTTCGTCAACTGTTCATGGATTAAAATGGTGAATTTTGAAGGCCGTGGTATGAATTTTGTCAATTGCTTGAGAAAAAAATCGCAAATTTCTTCAGTCATGGAAAAAATCATAAATTTCATTATTGGAAAAAAATCTAATTTCGTCAAGCAATTGCAGAAATTAATCACTAATTTTGTTGGATGATCATGTGATAAAATCATATTTCATCAAACAAGTGCAGAAATTAATCACTAATTTTGTAACTATCATGGAAAAAAAAATTACAAATTTCGTCAAAAGAGATCACTTTAAAAAAAATAGCAAATTTCGTCAAAGTGCAGAAATTAATTGTGGATTTCGTCAAAAGAATGCAGAATAAAATCGTGAATTTTGTCAAACAGTCGAGGGGAAAAAACCCACAAATTTTGCCAAATGATTGTGGAAAAAATTGCAAATTTCATCGTAGTCTGTTTGTAGAAAAAAGTTGTACATTCATTTGAATAAATTTATAGTTTTCGGTACATATAAAAATTAGTTAACCATTTAATATTAACGTTATTTTTTTCTGATTAGAATATATGAAAATCAAACTCTCTACATTTGGGTGAAAGAATGTTAATGTAGTACAAAACTGTACATGTAGACAGGAGTCATTTTTCAAATCAACTATGAAAATGCAATGTATTTACTACACAAAATACTATAAAACATTTTAACATAAGAAATTTATCAATGTACTTATTTTATATTCGATACAATATAGTTAACAAAATTGACACACAAATGTTGGAGAAAATGTCTTAAATTTTACTTTCACGTGTAATTTCCTCTTTTTTGTTTTTCTCTGAGTGACATCCATGGTTTCCAAATAATTAAATTTTACTGCATGCATTTTGTGTTTTTGTCTGAGTGGGACATGGTGTGTGTGTGTGCTTTTGGGGAGGGAAGAGGACGAGTAGTTCAAAATATTTTCAGTCTTGGCCACATCTCAAACTTGTACCCATGTGTATGTAATAATTCTATATTTTATATCTGAATATCTTTCACTGGTACATACTTGGATAATTAAAAAATGAAATTCCTTTAAATATCTTAAAACTGAATTATTATAAGTAGACCCTTTTCAATTTAGTTTAATACTATGCCATTGCATAGCTGTAAAATTTCAGATATTTTTAATACCACTTATTCCAAGTAATCTTTTAATTACAGATTTCTGTCTAAAGCCAATATTTCTATTTAGAAATAGTGCTATTCAAAAATCGAAATTGCTTTGGCAAGTGTGCTATTGTCAGTGTTGTACATACGAATCGGTTGAAATTTTATTAAACTTATAATTAACCTATATGCCTGCATATAACATGCTCAGATGCAGTGGCACCAACTTTTGAAAAGAATTGGGTGGGCTCAACCATTTTAGGATAAAATTAGATGGAATTTTGTTTTCTTTAGAAGAATGGGAAAATATATTTCAGGTTACGATAAGTAAAAAAAAAATTTGGAGCAGAATATAAAGTCGTAATTTTATTAAATTATATTTTCATATGAGGTCTTCATTTTATGCTCTAATATTTACTATTATAGCATGAATATGACTACAAATTAAAACGTAAAGGACGAATAAAATGAGCATTCAATGCAAATACACTGAAATGCTTGTATTTCTACTATACTTACTTAAACTATACCGAGGAATTCAAAATAAATGTAATAACTGTTATCTCTTTAATTGTTGATGATAGAAATATGCTTCGTACTACAAAAAGTATATAAATCAAGTATCATAGTTTCAGATTTCGACTTTAACAAAGGGCTGCTTACACATATAAATATGAAATTTAATTTTTATACAGTCTCCTTTTCGTATAACTTATATTTAGAAAAATAAGGACATTAAAAGAAAGCACCAAGAAAGACATAATAAAAAAAATTCGGTGTTTCTCCAGTACAAGGGTTTTGCAAAATAGAAAAAATAGGCTTGGCGGAAAAGAAAATTTGGCAACATGTCTTTTGGCAACCTATTCACTGTTTCATTTTATATACTCAAACATTTTTTTCAATATGTATCCAATTTATTTAAGATAAAGAAGCCATTTATCTAATTTTATATAGAAAAGAAGTAATTTTGTAATATAAAAAACTAATATAAATATAATTAAAATACATATTAAACAAAGTTCATCATGTTTGTTTTTATAGCTGTTTGTCATTTGGCAACAAATCTTACTTTCTGATGCCAGAATTGCCTCAAGCTTTTTAAAAAAATGCCAAGTCTTCTATAGTGGAGAATTCTTTTTGGTCAAAATTCTTTTATGGTCAAAACATACGGAGTTATGATACATTAAATTTTAGGAATTTTCAATGTTTTCTGTCTCTAAAAATGCGCCTTTCCATATTTGTTTATTTATTTTTTTAATAAAACTTTAACCCACTTTATTTAGAACAGCAAGATTCAAATGTGATATCCTAACTGCACATTTTCCAATACATGCATCACAAATGTCAGCACTGTCCATATTCACGTTTGAAATATAGTAATTCGATGAAGCTTTTTATGTGATAGTGGAATGCAAAATATACTTTCTTTCCCGTGGAGAGAAGATGCCAAGATTTAAACACTTTGATACTTTATTAAGATAGAGAAAAAATATTTCTATGCTGAAACCTGGTACACCTTGGTATTCTGGGCAAGTTTCACTGAAGAATTAAGTTCTTCATACATATGCTTGCATTTGCTCTACCTTTATAAGTCAAACTGGCTACTTAAACCTGTCCTAAAAAGAAATTTTTTTCTCAACTATGCAAACTATCTGACACCATTCACATACGTTAAAAGCATGAAATTTGTAGGCAAGACTTGGAAAGCAATTTGAAATCGAATAGCGCTTTTTGTTTAAAAAATAAATTTATTACATTTTCAGCTATAAATGATTGCTGTATCATCATGACAATGTCTGAGCTGACGCATGTGGAAAATTGTCTTAAAACAGTTTGGCAGCATTTTCTAAAAGATCCTTTAATCCAAGAATGGAAAATGTGGATTAATAACACATGTAGTGTGCATTTAGAATGAAAAAATAATTTGAGAATGCATCAGAAAATAGCCAGTATATATTTGAAAAAACAGCCTGATGATACTTCTTTTGTATCTGTTTATTCGCTAATTTAGATTCTAAAGTGTAAAAAGAATGAGCGTTTGAATGTATTCACAGAGAATTTCTCTGCACAGTACAACCATTACCATGTCTATATGATAGAAATGGCAATATTTAATTTGGAGTATGACTGATTGGATTAAAAGAATACTGATACCTTCTAACATACGGCCCTGAGGAGGTGCTTTTTTACGACATTGTGTCCCAGTTTTGTTCCCTGATTACTTATTTTGAGTTATTCTATTTGCATTATTTTTGTCCAGTCAAGCTCAGGGAGGTTGAATTTAGCGCATACTTTTGTATGCACAAAAGCCTATTCTCCAATAAAAGAAGGCACCGCTTTACAATTATAAAGGAGCATTGTGAACATTTCACCTTTCCTAAAACACAATCTTTGAGCAACACATTTCAGTCACTTATGTGCTTTAAGGATGTCAAAACACATTAACATTCACATAACATTGCTCATTGACATGCACTCACTAAGGAATTTAGTAAACTTCACCTCATTGATACTCACTGGTAAAATATGAGAATTTCTCTTTTGAGAGAAAATTAATTGTACATCTTTTATAATGGGGGGGAGGGGGAGTCTTCTGTACCATATTTTCAAATAAAATGAGTGAGAATGTCGATAGATTTTTTTTTTCCCTCAAAGATTAAGAAAAAAAGTAACAAAAGAGAAAAATTAAAATTGGGTGGGCTGGAAGAGGAAATAATTGAGTGTGCTCAGGCCCTATGGATCCATATAAGTTGGTGCCACTGCCTAGATGCATAATGTGCACAAATAGTTTGAGACTATATTCTTCTGTTTTTCAGTACAATCACCTGTGTGTGCACCCCTTTGATTACAAAGAAATCTTCATAAAAATATATATGAAAAAACACTTAAGACCATTAAACAAACATAAGTACGAACATAAAAAGGGAGGAAAATGAGCAGATATGAAGTTCAGATTAGAGTCTTGCACAGGACTGGTTATACCCAACCTGAACCTCCCAAAATATTCTTAGATCCCAGATTCGAACCCGACATATTCCAACCGAATCCCACAACCCAACCTGAACCTGCAACGAATGGAAATTAATGTTTTAATGGAATTATGAAATGTAATCAACAATTATATCTGTTTAATACTAATTTTATCTTTTTATAAAGAAAAGTAGACATATCTATATTCTTTAATATTAAAATGTAGCAAAACCTCTGAATAGTGGATACCTTTGAATCGTTGAACGAAGTCCTGCATCTGTCAGGTTCTCCTTGATTTTCTTTTTTCTGGTTGGGGGGACTAATTTTCTTTCTGCAGGCCGAGTTTACTCTAGAACATTTTCTGAGGGTCAGATTAAGGATTTTGTAAGGCAGGTTGTTTGATTTTTCGCAAAGTTTTAGCAGGATTGTTTCATATGAAAATATATATTTGAATAAGTATATATGTATATATTCAATTTACTGCATGAGAAATAAAATGTATATAAGAAATGTATAATCATAATTATTTCTTTACGGTGCAGTTAAGAGCCTTTTTTTATAGACACAAACACACATAATATTTGTGATAGTTTATGCACACACATGCTTTATGTATGTGTAAATTTGATGGTGTCTACTCAGAGATAAAAGCAAACAAATATAGAAGTGTTAGTAATTGAAAAAGAGGTATCCACTTTTCAGAAGTACCCATTTTGGAGATTTTATTGCATGTTTTTTGCATGCATAAGTTTTTAACTTTTGTTAAAAGTTTATTTTAGAATGAACTTTCTTTTGAATAAAGTACATAGCTAAATTCAGACTCATTTTCTGTGATTATATTCACATTTCAAATTGCAGATTGATTGCTTTATAATTGAAAAAATTGCTTTATAGATTAGCAATTGTTTATTTATATTCAGATCCATGAATAAGTGCTTCTTTTAAATGTTTTTTATTGTGAATTAATTTAAGCAACAATCATTAACGTGTTTTAAGCTAATAATAAAATAAAACTTCTAAATTAAAATAAAATTAATGCTTGTCTGAGATGACAGGTTAAGGACAATATAACTTTTGTAACTGGAAAACATAACTCTTTTAATTTAAAAAAAATATTTTTCTGTCCCAAGTTACCAATTTAATAATTTGCAGGTTAGCTTATGTTTTCTAACTTTACTTTAAAAATGACATTTGTAAATTGGATAACTTTATAGGATAGAATTTTAATTCTATGTTGACTATATTTAAGAATTGCATTTAAAAGCTATTCTTTCATGATATAGAACATCTAAACTGAAACTGTGGGTCAGTTGCTGTCACACACTATCATTACACTGCAACACTGCTGTCATTGTTTTTTTTTTTCTATTTGCTTTATAAATTTACTTTCTATAACGACAGAACTCATTTTATTTTAAGGGGGCAGTTTACCTCAAAATTGATAAAAAAAAAAAATTGATTTTTAAATATATATATTAAATGGAAGCTTGTTTAATTGTGAATATTTTGACACCTCATTTTTACCCATATGACAATTATATTGCAAGATATTGTAAATTTTGTTAATATACCCAGCATAATTACCCATACAAACTTTAAATGGCCTTTTTCTCCATGTTCATATTTTCTTCACTTTCATGTTTTAAAAATGCCAAGGCTTTTTTTTTTGTATTTAAGATTTAAACTTTTGGTACATGTTCTTTTATTATATGTGATAAATCTGCACATGGAATTAGCCTTCAGTTTTTTTTTTTTTTTTTTTTTTTTAAATAGAAGCATATGAACATGTGTTAGATTTCCTCTTTTTACACTATATATCAGCAATATTAGATGTATTTAAAAATCCATGTGCAGTCTTGTGTAATGCACATGCAGGGGGGGGGGGGGGATAATCAATATTTAAAAAAGTAGTAAGGATTTTTTAAAAATAAATTTTCCTAAGCTTTTTTAAAATTTTAATTAAATATGCAGTTATTTTTTTTTATTTCAAAATGTACTTTTAGTTGAACATTAAAATGCAGCAAGTTTACCATTTGAACAATATTTTTTAAAATAAAAAAAAAAATGTTGAAGGTAAACTGTCCCCTTAAAAAGTTTGAATTTTTAAATTGAAATTGTCACAAAGATCAATAACATTTTAGATATATTTTTTTAATGCACTTGACGAACAAACCAATATTTTAAAAAATAAGGTAATTGTCATATTAAATATGAATAAAAATTTAAAGTTAATGAAATGTTTAAGAATAATCTATATTTTGCTGTCTTTAACATTGTTGTCTCAACAGTGCTTAGATGATAAATAATGTTAATAATAATTAGAGATCAACCAAAAATTCATTTTCGGCCCAAAATTTGAGTTTCGCCAAAATGCTACTGAAAATTTGACCGGGCCAAAACTCGTTCGAAACTATCTGTATTCCAAAAATTTCATTTCTTCCTTCAGAAATTTTCAACATTACTCTTACTGTATCGGCTTAAATGAGACTCTATCTATTTATTGCTATGGACTTTGCTGTTTATAATTATCATTCATCACAGACTCGAGACATGAGTGCAAATTATAAAGCAGCAATGCATATATGACTAAACTTTGAAGACTCTTTTCACGTGTTCATTAAAAGCTGCAGACTTAACAGTAATAGAAAATTTTTAGTTTGAAACTGCAGAAGTGTTTTTCTAATGCTCTTTGAAAAAGTTCTAGTATAACAGATGATCATTTGGAAAAAACATTATAAAAGATAAATCGAGGTATGTATACCTAAAACATTTTTTAATTGAATGAAATTTGTATCATTAGAAAATCATTCTGTGTCATTGAATTATATTTTATGTGAAAATAAAAAGAAATTGGTCGGATGCACAGAGAGGCAACTTGGGCAACACATATAATTAATTAATAGTTATGTGTATATGTATGTATTAATACATACGGCTGAAAATAGGAAGATTACTGAAATTTGGTTTCAGTCGATCATTAATAATATACTTAGAAAAAAAATTACTTTTAGATGTTCTCTAAAATCTTTTTACAAATAACCCACAAATGTTAATATAAATATTGTAGCATTTTTTAATTTGCAAACACGTTTTATTGTAATAAACAAATAACTGAATTTTTTTATTTAAATGAAATTCACAAAACATTTTCTTAACAAATTATTGAGCATACAATCATAAAAACACATCTTTTAAAACATGAATAGAAGGGAATAGGTATAGCTGTAAAATAGAACATATACAAAATTATTTATACAGGTTGTTACTTCTAACTTAATCAATCAATAAAATGCTCCTACCTGTAATACTGGTAATTCTAAATCCAAAATTTCTGGGAGCGGTCGTCTGTTCTCTGGCTCTGTTCTAGTGATAAGCAGGACTAACACTCAAAGTAAATCCACAGGTATCCTTCTTGTATAAATAAATAATATTCTTGGTTAATTGACACACAAATTAAAACATGATACATGAAAATTACTATTTACTTTTCATAATTCACTAGTTCTTAGTCTTAAAATTTAAGTTCTACTGTCCCATCTGGACAACAGAGGCGCTCCCAAAAAGCACCTTCTTCTTCTAGTTCTAATTCAGTTCTGCCGTGCGTGGGTGTTGCGCTAGCATGTCATAAAAAAAGGTTTCTCAATTGCGCAATCAGAATAATTGTTTAGCAGAGGGAAAGGAATGCTGCGTATTTCACAACACAGGTTATTGTTATATTTCAAATCCTATCAAAATAAATATAATGAAGAGTTTGCTTATATGAAATAGAATTTTGTCAAGGGATCCCAACTAGAATCCTGCTTAGGTCAAGTCATACCTGACATGAACTCTTAACATTCTGTTTGAAGTCAATCTTGTTCCATTGTCCTGAAATTGACTAAGTTTTTCCTTCAAGTCAAAGAGAATTTATCTTTTATGTAATTCAGCTACGAAAAAATAGTCGACAATCATATCTCTGTATCAATTTTACCTTTTATACAGAAAAAAAAGTGTATAAAGACTTATTCAAATATATAGTTTTTCATCTGAAACAATATTCTAGACATTCTTTTGAAAAATTAGGTCAACGTATACCCAGCTTGTAAGTATCAAAAATGTACTCAAAACAATTAATCAAACTGGCCAATAACAACCCCCCCCCCCCCCCCCCAAAAAAAAAACAAACTCCAACCCAAATTGTACTGAGAATCAGGTGTGGTTCGAGTAAAATTGGGCTACCCAGCCTTATGCAGGACTGTAGACACAATATTTACGTTGTTAGACTTCTGGTATTGCTGCTTTTCTTTTAAGAGAAAACATAAAGCCAAACTATGTTAGGTAGATTAAATCATATCTTTTATTTCTTATAGCTTCTGTGAAGTTAATTCACATGCTAATGAAGCTACTAACTCTTAGAGAAAGTGATAGATTTTGTGAATCTTGGTCAACTTTACAAGTACTGCTATTTAAAAAAAGTAGACCAGAATGATGTGCTAAACATTTCTAAAATGGGATATCAAATTTGGGAAGTTTATTCTGCAATTGGAATTCAAAGTTAATTACACCAAATTGTAAACTCTAAAAAACTTTTCCTTCATGAGATGATACTGAGAAGATTGTCATTTTTTAAGTGCATTATTTATCACTTTGTTGTAGTTCTTTATTATATTTGTGCTTCCAATTGATATTATTATTTTAGGCTTATGCGATGTAAAAATAGCTGTTTATTTAAAAATGTCTCTAAACAATAAAAAATGTCAATCCATTTTTAACATCAAAACAAGAATTTGTTTTGTGTTTAATGTTGTATTCTTTCTAGTTAATGTTTTTAGTAATATCTGGAATTACATTAAAACAGTGCACATATGTTGAGTTTTGATTCTCTTAGTTTATATATGTATATGTGTTAATATATATTTTTCTTTTTTTAGTGAGCCAAATCTTCTTGTACGTGCATGTAACCAACTTGGACAGTTTTTGCAGCACAGGGAAACAAATTTGAGGTAATATTTTAAAAATCCAAATTACAATGAAACAAAAGTAAAGTCTTGCCAATAAATTATGGCATATTTTGCAATCTCAGACTTATATTGTGGAAAATTTTATTACTTTTCCTTTTGACAGTTCTCTCTAATGAAGTATAAAAAAGTCATTGAAATTTAAAAGAATTTCTCAAAAGTTCATAGGCAATATTCCAAATCAAACACTCCTTTCAGGAATGTGTTTTAGTAACTTCATGCATGCAATAAACAGATTTGAGATTGCTTAGAAAAAAAAAAAAAAAAGCTCCCATCAAATCTGTTTCCAAACTTTTTTTTTATGTCAATTAGTGAAAAAAAAAAAGTTACAATAACTTAACATTTGAAATGTAGATTAAGTAAAATAATGCTAGTGATAAAATATCATTTATTAAGATTGACGATCATTTCGTCGCACCAACAGCAACATTTTCAAAATGTTGATCGTCAATCTTAATAAATGATATTTTATCACTTTATAACATTATTTTACTTAATCTGTTTATAAGTGATCATTATACATGTTTTTATTTGAAATGCATTTTCTCAATTTTGTTTTTCAAAATCTCCACCACTATCATGCTATTACAAATAATAATCTAAGTTTTATTAAACTTGCAACAACATATTAAAAAATATACTGTCATCCTCCTTCATTTAAAAATTTCTTACTTTTAGTTCATTTTGATGAATACAACCATATGTACTCTGACTATAAAATGTACAAAGTTCTCATAATTTATTATAGGATGTTAGCTGTTTTGATTAAATTTCACTAAAATTTGCTTGAAATACTCAATTTTTTTTTTTAAAGTATATTAATTTTTTATGTTTTATGTAATATTTCATCTAAACTAAAAGATTAGAAAATAGCTTTGTTTGGCACCACTTTCTTGAAAAAAAAAAAATTCACCTCAACTTCATGCATTTATTTAATATAAAATTGGTCCTTTTTAGCTTAGGGTCTTGTACAACTGTCTCTTGCCGTTCCTTGTGCATACACCTGCTTGTATTTAACACAGAATTTCATGGAATTTGTCTAAATAGTATATTAAAATTCCTTTTAGCTTAAAGCACAGTTATTTTAAGCAAATATTGCCAATAGGTGATAATTATCTTTATGTATATAAAATAAAAATTGTAAAACTGATACTTTTCTTAAATTTATTTATTCTGTATAGATATTTGGCTCTAGAAAGTATGTGCCTCCTAGCAACTTCAGAGTTTTCCCATGATGCAGTGAAAAAACACCAAGAAACTATCATTAATGCATTAAAAGTAAGCTTTTTACTTTAAGTGTTATTTATTTAATTTTTTATTTTTTATACATCAGTAATTGAATTTTTCTTTCTCTAGACTGAAAGAGATGTAAGTGTCCGTCAACGAGCTGTTGACCTTTTATATGCCATGTGTGACAAAAGTAATGCTGAAGAAATTGTGGGTGAAATGCTGGCTTACTTAGAAACTGCAGACTATTCCATCAGAGAAGAAATGGTAAGAAATTATTTTTATTATCTAATTTTAAATTTTCAAAGTTCTTAATTTATAAATTAAGCTCCCCCCCCCCCCCCTTTTTTTTTAAGGTCTTAAAAGTTGCTATCCTTGCTGAAAAATATGCATCTGACTATACGTGGTATGTTGATGTGATTTTGAATTTGATTAGAATTGCTGGAGATTACGTTAGTGAAGAAGTAAGTTTGAAGCTATATCTTTAAAAATATTCCTTTTCTGTTATTCAATGACAGTATCAAATTTAGTATTAAGTTTAATATCTGTGAATGTTGGAGATATTTTTGCAGCTTTTCTGTTATTAAAGTCTTGTGTTCTTTTAGGTTTGGTATCGTGTTATTCAGATTGTTATTAACAGAGATGATGTGCAGGGTTATGCTGCCAAAACAGTTTTTGAGGTAGGAAAGAGTAACCATTGTTTGTTTTTTAGATATTTTTTAATATTTTATAGCTTGATCATTATTATTTTATTAAAGGCCCTTCAAGCTCCTGCATGTCATGAAAATATGGTGAAAGTTGCTGGGTATATTTTAGGCGAATTTGGTAATCTCATTGCTGGTGATCAAAGATCCAGGTATGTTAATTATGATTTTTTTCTTGTGCAATGCTCTATAATTGCCTTGTTTATTTTAATTGCTGAAAATTTTCTAAAACTTTTAAAAATCTTTTTTAGCCCTCTAATCCAGTTTCAACTTCTACACTCAAAATATCACCTTTGTCCTGCACCAACTAGAGCTTTATTATTAACTACATACATAAAATTTATAAATCTCTTCCCAGAAATAAAGCATGAAATACAAGCTGTGAGTATCTTTAAGTTATTTATAATTGTAGATCTCTTACTAGTTATTTAAAATCATCTCATTAGATTTATCTCCTTTTTCTTATGTTAAAAATTGCTGATTTATTATTAACCCTTGAAAGCTGAGCTTTTCCACAGCTATGTGTTCTTTGCAATGAGCATGTATGTCAAAATGAGTTTTCAAAGGTTACAGATTTCATTAGTTAGTAGGTTTAGCAACAGTGTAGTATTGAAATTTCAGGTTAATTTTTTATCCATCTTTAATGTATAATAAAAGTAGTGTTCAGGCATGAGTTAACATTCCTTCAATCTCAAGCTCTTATTAAATAATTTTTTATGTGCACTAGTTGCACATTTTTGATTTTAGAAGGAAACTTTTCCGTACACCTCCCCACCCCTACAATTCTATTCTGAAATGGTTTAATACTATTTCTCAACTGTTTGCAGTCTTAAGGCTAGATTTGTTGCTCAGGCATATAAAAGCATTCTACTCCTATGATCTATGTCCTTGTCCATGTTTTTACTTTCTAACTACTCTCATTAATTTTGTGGCCAATACACCCTGTGCAGGAAAAGCACACAAATGTATTTTTCAAAATTTCTTTTGTTACGAGATTTTTTGCATCATTGTCGGAATCACATAAACTCTATTTTTAAAAAGATTGTTTTAGAAAAAGCTTTCATTTATCTGTAATTTAGAACATAGTTGACAGAACATGTAATTTGTCTTTGAATAAATAGTTATTTATTTAAAGCACTATATTACTCATTTCATTTGTATTCATTTCGGTCCAGCTATACTGTAAGAGATCTTGAAAATTTTGGATTTGTTTGGTAGGTGTCTGCACGGGCTGTCAAAGTAAAGGAAAAATTTCCAACAGGCTGGGCCGGCAGATTACATTTTTTTAGTGGGCCAAGCGGATAAAGAAATTCAGCCGATATTAAAAATTTAAAAGAATCAAACTTAACCAATAAAATGTGAACAGTTTTCAATGGACGTGACTGAGGCAAGGATAAGTATAAATATGTTGCATATACCGCTGCTAGATTGACAGCATCAATACAGAAATATAACATGTCCGGCATAGAGATCAGCATTTGCAGTTGCATCATGTCTGAACCAGCACTTAATTATTTCAGCAGACTTGGTCCGGGCCAGGATCATGCATACATTTTCTTTCTACACAAGTCTGATACTGATGCTTTTCTGCATTCTATGACTTACAAAAATAATCTAAAACATATAGTAATCTGTAATGTTAAATTTTCTCTTATTTTTTTTTTTTTACCAAAAATGGGTAGGTGCCAAAAGTTGCCTTAATTCCAGTACATCAACTGTGTGCAACTTTACTGCTGAAAAAAGAATGGCTGGGGTCTGTGATTTTGGTCCAAAACTCAAAATTTTGTGTAAAATTTGACTTTTTTTCAAAAAAATTAAATTCCTATTGAACTGGTTATTATTTAAGTGTTATTTAAACCTATATTATTAAAGACTTAACATATTTAAATGATAAAACAATATCTTTATTCTGTATAAGTGGAACAAAACTGACAACTTTCGGTTAAAAAAAAAAAAATAGTATGCCACTCTGTTGTGCCATACAACGAATTGTTGTGAATACAGCTCTTACCTAGTTGCTTTCAAAACTACCCAGGGCATACCATGTGAAAATGTTTGCGTATGTCCCAATTGTGCCCAGTTCGACCACCCTACCATCTGAGCACAATGTTCTATTTATACATTGAATTGCGATTTTTTAAAAAAAATCAGACTGGCATAAGTTTATGTATCAATCTAGTCACTCTTCTTTGTATCCAGACTTTGGATGTTGCTGCTGTGGCCTCTTTCACATATCTTTCTACTGCTTGTGTGTAAGAGAAGGCAAACAATGCAATGGGGATGTTATTAATGGAATCTATTTAGCCACCTATTATCTTCACCAAAATTGCATCTGATAAATCCATAGTGATTGGGGGGGGGGAGGGGGTTCTGTTACAACTTTCCAATCAATTAGGTTTATATTATTATCCACTTCAATGTTCATTGTTGATATTTTAGATTTGTGTATGTCATTATTTACTCTCTTGCATCTATTATGTGCTAAGCAGCTAGCTTTTTAATATGATGGTGATCGTCAGAGAGCATTGCAATTAGAATTTTTTCTGGGTGTGCAAAGTAACCAAAGTTCTCCTAAAATTTTTACTATTTGTTTTATGCTGTTTTCTGTGTTGTTTAGTAGCTGAATAATTGCCCATGAGTTTTTAGATCCACTCTTTAGATGTAGGTTATATTTGAGTGTGAACCATCCTGGGGCACAAACTTAGATTACATAGTACTTTATGAGTGAATGTAGAGACTCTGATAGGTAGTAAGTGCTCATATAAAGGCGGAGAATTCTATTCACTGTTGTGAGCCATTTTGTGTAGGACAAGTTTAAAATGGACTATTATAATGGATCATATGGCCACCTTTACTCCAGTGAATTTCTTCTGTGTAATTTACTAGACAAGATCGATGGGAAAAATTCTAACCCACATGGATTCACCGGACCAATAAGAAAATCTTTGTCCATGTGCCATTCACTTTCTATTGCAATTTTTGAACCCATAGTGTAATTTGGAAAAATTATTTCTTAAAATCAAGAAAAAGGCACTCAGCACAGACCAGAAATAGCTGCTGGACATTTGCAAAGCTATTTCATCAAGATATTGCTTAGAAGAACTAGCGAATAGGAAACTTGTCCCATGCAATATGGCTCACAAAGGCAAATAAAGTTTTCCACCTTTTATATAAGTACTGATTGGCCATAAGAGTCTGTAGGTTCTCACAAAGTATGTAATCAAAGTTAATGCTGCAGGATGGTTTACACCAAATGTAATCCACATCTAAAACAGATCTAAAAACTTATTGGAAATTACTCGGCTACTAAACAATACAGAAAACAGTATAAAACGAATCTGAAAGAAAATTAGGACAATGGTTGCTTTGCACACCCAGAGCAAATTCTGATTGCAATGCTGTCTGACGATTGCCATCAAAACAGCTAGCTTCTCAGCATATAATAAATGCAAGAGGTAGAGTAAATGATGGCATACTCAAATTTGAAATATTGTACAATCAACTTTGAAGCAGATGATTGTATAAAAAATATTGATTGAAAAAATGTTGTGGTAAACAGAACTCTTAATCACTATGCATTAATTGGATGCAATTTTTGTGAAGATAAGACAGCTGAATAGATTCCATGAATAACATCCCCTCTGCATTACTCTGCTTGCCTTCTCATACACAAGCAATAGAAAGATGCGTGAAGGAGGTCACAGCATCATCCATAGTATATGGGTAGTCAAGATTAGATTGATACATAGAAAATTTATGACCAGTCTTTGATAAAAAAAAAAAAATCACAATTGGACCAAAAGGGCAGAACTAAGTAATTTTTTTTTCAGTGATAAAATTGCACACAATTGATGTACTTGTATAAAGGCAACTTTTGGCACCTTCCTGTTTTGGTAAAAAAATATTTCACTCCACCGTAGTATGCAGTATTCTGGAAAAATGTCTTAATTGTATGTTATGGAAAAATTGGCTTTTTCTGTGAAAATTGAGTCAGGTCTGATTTCATTCATTTTTGTATGAGCCAGGGCTCTTTTCACTAATTTTAGCATGGGCCTGGCTGTGAACTACGAAAATACAAACGGGTCAGCCCTGGCCTGGCCTGAACTTTTTTTTTCAAAGGGCTGAGCTCAGCCACGATAGCTTTCATTTGTACTTGCCCGTGCAGACCTCTAGTTTGGTGTATATGTGTATATATATATATATATATATATATATATATATATAAATTGTAAACCAAATAATAGCAAATGAGTAAACATTAACTGTAGCCATTAGTGAAATGTAATTATTGAGTAAAATGCATGTAAATGGGTTTTTAAAGTTATACTGATTAATTTTTAAAACATTTATTTCTTTTATAGATACTTAAAAGTGATAATAACATACGGAGTGCAGATGCAGAGCTTCAACAAAGGACAGTAGAATACTTACAGCTAAGTAGCATAGCCACTTCAGATGTTCTGGTAATTTCCCTTAGCTATTTAGAAAGTTTTTAAAGATTATGCATAATTATACATAAATTGACACATTCTAAAAGAAGCAGGGCGTTAGAAAAACTGATCATACATTAGATTTAATTTAAAATTGGTAATCAGCATAAAATTCAAAATTCTTACATTTAAATATAAACTGTAGATAAACTTGTCTCATTTCCATAATCATCTATTTGTGCTCCTTATTCAAAAGTTAGTTTTAAAATATTTGCTGGGAGAAAGTACAGAACTGTACTTTTATATTATGTACAGTTTAGTATTGTATTTTTACTGCTGACCAGGCCCTATACTTATTGGACAGAATGCCTAGCTTAACAGGTCTGGTAAAGTTACCTGATTGCCACATGGCCGTAATCTGCTTGACAAGTATCTTGTCGACAATGCTGCACTGTTCTTTAGTGACTAGTTTTTTGCATTTGCCAGTTCTTGCTTATTATTTAACTTTGGCCCAATAAAAAGAGAGGGGAGAGACCTCATTCTTTCACAACTCGTATATAACGACTGGATCAGCTGGGTACTTGTGCTGAAAAGCATGAGGAAAACCTGTAAAAAATAGGTTAGTATATGGGTTTTGTATACTTTGCTAATTTTAATCCTATAAATAAAGATTAGTTAGCCTGCATTTAATGTTTCTTAGGCCATAAAATATTAAATGGATCCTTCAAGGAGGGTTAGTTTGTTAGGCACATACATAAAAAAAAATTAAAACACATTACAATACATGCATACAGTCGAACTCGGTTATAGCATCGTTCAAGGGACCGCAATAATTATGATGCTATAACAGAGACTTAATAACCGAGGTCGGGCCAGAAGCATGAAGTGTAAGTAGAAAACACATGCATACTACCCTATTTCACACCTTATAAAATAAGAATAGTAGTATAAATTGTATAATAAATTTTAAAATGAGTATAAATTACACTTACTATATTTTTCCAAGAAGAAATTAATTTATTCTTGCATAACATGATAATGGAGCTAGGAGAGAGTATTTGGAGAGAAAAAATGTTCAATCTTGTTTTGTTTATTTTTCGAGCAAAATAATTTTTGTTCTGTGTCATTTTCAATGTGTCAAAGTTCGTTGTATCTGTGATTTGGGATTCATAAAAACGGTACAACAATCTTATTGCTTGCTGAGCGTCTTTGATTCCAGGTGGTGGTACTACTTCATCAATTTCCTGCTGCTCTTCATCATCACTGACAGTTTCCTCTGTTTCTTGCACTCCTTGGACAATTTCCAAATCAGATTTAAGTTCCAAAGTTATCAAATTGTTATCTACAGCAGCAACATGCATCCAAATTTTCATAAAAAGGCAAATCATCAGATCTTCCGGATCGATGATTTCACTCTGGCAAAGGCAAATCTTCATTTTCTTATTCTCTTTGTGGGATTTCACTAACACTTTCTTCTGTAGAAACAAAACCAGCATGTCGAAATGCATTTCAAATCATTTTTTCTGTAACTTGTCTCCAGGCCTTACCCAAAAAATTAATTTCATTTAAACGATTTGTACTGCAAATCTTATTTTCGTCTGAGCATTCTAAAATGTGCATAAGCATGCACTTCTGATAATTGCTTTTAAGGCTTCTGATTAAATCTTGATCCATAACTTGCTTGTACAATTTGGTGGTAGAAACACTCGCCTCACTTCAGCTTCAAACAACTCTGATGTCATCCAAGCCTTTCGACTGTGTTGGTAGTTGAATGGAAGCATTTTAGTGTTTTTAAAACATCTTGTACGTTTAGACTTTCCAAGTACAGTCAAAGTTTTCTTCTCTGTTCCAGTCATCTTTCCGCAAAGAATAATTGTAATTCTTTCCTTTGACGACTTCCCACCAGAACACTTTTCTTTCTTAAATGAGAGTTTTGTTGGGAGTAAGCTTAAAAAAGATACCTGTCTCATCTGCATCGAAAATGTCATTGTCTGCGTAGCCTTGTCGAGCTTTTGGCCGTACATCGCTTAGCCAATCCTGAACACACTTATCGACACTTTTTCCTTCTTCACATACATACCTTGTGAAACGCTATGCTGTGATGTGGTTTAAATAGATCTATCCAACCCAAGCAAACAAAATTTGCATGCCCAAGCAACTTGGCAAGCTGTTCTGCTTTTGTCATGAGCATTGGACCACTGATTGGTATGTTCATAGTTCTTTGCTGTTTAAACCATTTTAGCAATTCCCCATCAAGATCTTCCTTATCCTGCTTCCTCATTCCTTTAACATTCTTGCCATTTTGCCCAAAGGCACTTAAAATTTTCTCTTTTTCCAGATTTCCAGACACACAGTTGAATTTACTAACTCAAATTCTCGACAAACTTCAGCTTTCTTCTCCCCTTTATCCAATGCATTAATAATGTTAACTTTATCTCCCAAAGAAAGAACTTTTCTTTTTATGGATGCCATAATGATCAAAGTTTCTAACTTAAAGCACGAGAGAACTGAAAACCAAACGAATGATGTTACTGTCAGGTCAGAATCGCTATACTCTTTTATAATTTTTTCTACCAAGCAACAAGTGCCATTTGATTCCTCCCTGTTTCTCCACCTTATCTAATCTAATTGGTCTCCTATGCTATTTGTTTAGATAGATAGAGCAGAAGTTTCACCCTGTTCAATGCCTACCCCCCAGAGTTATTTCTTGGACAAGACTGCAGAACGGGTCCGAAAACTTGCATATAGGTGTAAACTTGAGCCAGCTATGATTTCAATGTCTTCCATCTGTGACGAATTGGACTTCCTTGTTGTGAAAACAAATTATAACTGTCCCATTTTCTGAGAATAAATGTATTTATGTATATTTTTGACGCAATAACCGGGGTTGCCGTTTAAATTATATTATTTCCGAGTTACCATAACAGTGATGTCTATGGGAATTTCGTGAGGACTGTAGAATTTGACGTTATAACTGAGGATGCTATTACTGAGTTCAACTGTATTTACATACAGTCTTACAGACAGACATACATACATTTATATGGTCCTACCTACGTACTTATGTGCTTGCTTACAGAAAGACGCACACTAAAATTTTATTATAACAAAGACAATGTAAGATTTAATACTGAAGGTTAGTTAATTAGCCTATTAGTGTTAGTATAATGATATGAGAGATTAAATAACTAGTATGAATAATATTAGCAATGTGAGAACAGAAATGTTCTAAAGCGGGGACATTAATAGAGATAGAATGGACAAAAATGTGTACAGAATTCTAACATTTGAACTGCTACAGGTGGGATGAAGTTGATTATGATGAAAGTACCTAAGTGAACAGAGTGGCTGGGAATGAGGACAAGTTAAAAAGAAAGAAAATTTAATTAATCTTGGATATGACTTAAGCAAAGGTTGCACCAGTTTAAAATAGAGAAGTTGATTGAAAAAGTGTATATTCATGGTCCTTGGCAGACACTGTTCCTTGGTGCTACAGGTTGGATTTCCTTTCAATTCTTTGCCCCTGGCTTAATGCTGTTCATCCCGCATAAAGTCTAAAGATGGATAGGGGTGGGCAGTTGCACAACGAGGTCCATGGCATCCTTATGCCGCAGGTTGTGGAGATCTTTCTTGGCTGCTCTATGTGAGTGGAAGGAATGTAGGAGTTGGTTGGTATGAGGTAATTTAGAGGAAAGTGTCATTTGGTTCCTGCCTTGCCCTTCTCAAACCTGTTCAACCCTACCTTGTGCATGGACTTCGTGCGGGTTCAGGCCAGCTATCTTGCAGCCACCCTCACTTGGCTTAATGTTAACTGGTCTCAGTGGAAGGCCATTGGGCTCTCTGTATAACTGGAAGGCTAAAAGGTGATAGATATGATGGAAACCTATAGCTAGAACCTATGATCATAGGTGATTGTATTCAGGTAATGTACCTGAATTCAGGTATTTATTTCATTTTCAATACCGGAATTCCAGTTTTTCTGCAAGTTTTTAATTAATAAAATAAGAGATATATGAATTTCATATAATTCCTAAACATAATTAAAATTAATATTTTTCATGATGTGAGAGTATTTAGACCTCCCTGCAATAAATTCTCTCCATATGAAAACTTTTTCTCTTTAAAATTTTTAGGTATTTTTTCATGAATTCAGTCACCTTCATTACATAATAAACAAATAAAATGGTGGCTCGGCTGAAAAATTGCTAACTGTGAACATCCAGGAGCTATGGAGACACAAATGTAGAATATGGGCATAGATATGATACATAGTGAAAAATGCATGCTGACGTATAGTGCTATTTTAAGCTAGAAATGGCATGCAATATAAATATTTATACTACTACTTTGTAGTATCAGTTTGATACTTACTCTTTTCTTTACTTTTTTGTTAATTTCTTTATTTCCTTTCTATTGTAATAACGAATTTGTTATTTTGTTACTGTTTTCTTTCTAGTAACTAAAGTTCTTTACTATCACTTGTAGATTTGATTGTCAGTTTTGTGGGTCATTGTCAATTGCATGGTTGTTTCTTACTTTGGTTTTGTTTGTTGCTTTTATTTGGTTTACTTGTCACTTTATTTCTCAATGATTGTTTTGGCAGTTTAGAGAGGAGCCTTGTTACAACCATTAGTTCATTATTTTTTTTCTTCCAAAATGCAGATTGCAGCAGGATGTCTTTTCATTCCTTAATTTCCTGTTATCTTTGTAACTTGTTTGGTGTGCTGTAGAATGGGAGCCTGTTGAGTGGCCATTAGTTTGTTTTATTAATAAAGATAGCTGTTATCAAATTAATTATACTTAATATCTTAATTGAAATTCATTCATTCTTTGTGAATTAGCTTAATGGCTATCAGTTCACTGCCTGTTATCACAATATTATGTATTGGTTACTTGCTATATTGATTGAATTTCATTATTTTCTTTGTGAATAAGCTTGATAACTATCAGTTCATCTTTAGACTTCCACTCTCCTTCAATACTTGAAAATGATTTTCATGGTGCACCGATGCTAATTTTTACTTTATTAATTTTTTATGCACTTTGTGCTGTTTTTATATATGTTACTTACCATCATATGTAGTATAGGGTAAGTCTTGTAATCGTTTTAAAAATTAGAAAAAAAATTTTGATGGATTTACATGTTTCTGACACTGAAAATTCCAAAACACAAATTTTTAGAACAAAAATTTGCTGTCCGTCTATGTGTGTGTATCTGTAAATGATCTATCTCCCGAACAAATTGAGATATATTTATATTTGTGTGCAATATAAGGATAGTTCTTACACCACATTTTTTCTTTTCTTTTTTTTTTTCAATGTGCATTCACTTCATACTTGTATGTGCGGACTTGTGTGGCAAAAGGAAGGTATTGGTCTCCTTCGATCGATAATCTTCGATTTTGCCCTGTTCTGTGAGATATGTAATGTGTTGTCTATTAGCCATCTGACCACTATTTTCCCTTTTGCTTGTGCATGTTGGTTTTGAGCTAGCTGTTTATGCCAAAGTTGTTTATGTTGACCAGTGCTTGTGTGACTGGGCAGGCAGTGAGATAATGTTTAGAAGTTCCTAACAACCCACACTCAAACTCTTGTAAGTCCTTCACTGTGAATCTGTGCAGATATGTTAAAAACATGCCATGGCCTGTATAGATTTTGTGATAGTAGCTTGTAACTAGCTTGTATCCATCTGTTGTTCGGTAGTAGTTGTGTGTCAGCATGCCTGTGTTCTTGATATGTTTTTCTGTGTAATGGTATAGATTTAATGCTGAGTGTTCTGCTAGTGAGTCTGCATTCTTGTTTCCTTGGATGCCTACATGGCTTTGACCCAGCTGATTGTAAATCTGTTATTTGAGTTTTTGAGTATTTTTTTGTATGGTGCCTATTCGTTTTATGTTAAAAGATTTGCTTAGAGCTTGTATTGCTGGCATCCCACCTGAGAAAATATTGTAATCTTGTCCTGCTGTATTCTCCCATTCTTCTGCTTTTAGTACGGTCAGTAATTTGGTTTGGAAAATGCTGATGTACTTCCTTAGTGGCACTGACAGTGTCTTTATTTTTTTTATCCTTTTGGCATGTTATATAAGCTGAACCCGTAGCACCTAATTCCAGTTTCAATCCATTTGTGTAAATGACTGTCTTTTACATTGTCCTATACTGGTTTCTACTGTTTGTGCTGGGTGGTTTCGCCAAATGTTGATCTTTTTAACAGTGTGTGGTGGATTGTTTACTGTACCATTTAGCCTAGATACCATGTTGTATGCTGCTTCGTATTTCACTTAGAGGTGAATTGCAATTGGGCCTGAAAGGATCAGAAGTGCTGCAGTTGAGGGGAAATCTCACATTTCGCGAAAGGATCTAAAAAAACCCCTCGCATTTCATGAAAGGATTGCAAAAAAAAAAAACCCTCGCATTTCGTGAAAGGATTGCAAAAAAAAAACCCCTCGCATTTCGTGAAAGGATCGCAAAAAAAAAAAAAAACCCTCACATTTCTGACAGGAATACCTGGTGTCCATATCCTAGTCTCATCACTGTAACTGAATCCTGACTTATATCCATCTTTATTTCCATTCAGTTTAATTTCATATTAACTTTTTATATATCACAGTTTCTATTTTGTTTACAATAGATATCTCTTTATTATAAAGAAAAAAGTAAATATCTTTATTTTATTTTTACTTATTGTTATCAATATAGTAAGTCCATTAGATACTCCAAGTTCTTCTTTTCCTTTTTTCTGTTTATAAATATCGTTTTCCTTTAGCTACCAGCAGAAATAGTTTCTATCAATCGTGGCATTCATTTCCGAGCACACGGTTTACAGAAATCACGTGGCGTACTAAGGGATTCTAACATGTGATGACAGATGGTGTGCCTGTCTGTCTTCTCCTGTGTTTCTCTCCCGTGATTGGGCGTTAGCCATTGGATCCTTCCCAAAATCGGAAGTGACATTACATACCAGAAATGAGGCTGCATACTGATATGCATCTCATTGGGGACAGAGTATATATTCTGTCATTCTCATGAGTTCAGTAGCTTTGGTTTACAGAGATCACCTGCTGTGTTGTTATGACTCGGAAAATGCCGGTCATGTTTGGGGGAAACAGGAATAAGTATGTTTGTGTTATAGAAGTATTTTTTTAAGGAAATGAAGCATATTTAACTCTTTATCGTCATCATATTTTTAAATCGTTTTCATCTTAATAGTATGGGTGACACGTTTGTTTAAAGTGAAAAGTGTTAAGTCACCTCTACAGAAAGATGATATTGTGGTGTTTGAAGTCTGATCATCTTCGTCATTTTGTCAAGCCGTTTTAATCCTACGTTGTGTGAATTCGTCACGGCTTTGACGGATGGACATTTAACACGGTGGCCAGAGGCATGTTTCACATTTCTAAACAAATAGGTTTTTATTTAAATTTATCTTTTCTCTTTTTCAGTGTTAACTCTTTTTCTCCAGATACATTTTTACTTTTAGTTGTTCCGATGTAATCGGTAACATTTTTTTCATATCCATTATCTTGCTTACGTTATTTCTTAGTCACGGAGCTTCAGTGTAAGGAGGCGTTTATTGAAACTGCCATTGTGAAGTTGCCGGTGGCCGATATTGAGATTCGTTATGCAATCGATGTATTGGATAGTGTTAGTTATTTCCTAAGGAGGAAAGGTCAATTGTTCTGGAGGGGGAGTGTGACATTTAAATAAAGCTAAACCTTTTTAATGAGGCTTGTGAATATATTACCTGAGTTTACTTACAGTATCATTCAAGATTTTCTGATTTCTATTTGTGGCTTTTTGAGGTGCTGGTTTACAATGTGATTTACTTAATAGATTTTTCCAGTTAATATTTAGAGTAAAAGTATTTCAATATTAAAGTAAATATATTTTAAAAAAATAATATCCTTTTGAGTTTTGTTTAAAGTTTAATGAAGTAATAGATTAAAGTAATAAACTAAAGTAATAGAAGTAAAGTTAGTTCAATATGTATTTTAAGTTTAATTACAAAGTTAACGTTTTGAATACAATTTGAAAGTAAATTTATTTTAAACTTTTTCCTGGAATTATATTTGATGTTCCAATATATTCGTTTTGTTTGTTTAACTTCTTCGGACCTGGAGTATCCTATAGGATACACATCTTTACAATTTTTTTCCCTGTATATAAATAATGATTAATAAAATGAAAATGGTGTGAATGGAATCTTCAAAGATAGCCAAACTAAAGCAAAATAGCAAATTGTTTCTTATTTCTGCCTGAAGTATTCTTTCTTATTTTCTTTTTTCTGCCGTAAAATGGGATTTAAAAATGACTTGCAGCAAAAATGAGGGAAATATACAAAAACGAAAAGTAAATAATTTTTTTATTCGTTAAAATACCACATGGAGAGCCCATTAAAAATAAAAATTTATTAAATGCATGATTATTTAATATTTTTCATTATTTTTTCCATTCAAAACTAAAGAAAATATCCTAAAAAATTATCAAAAAATGTATTTATTGTGTCCCATGTGTTATATATGATATATCAAATTTTATGTACAAAAATTAAATTTAATTTTTTTTTGCTTTTCAATCTTTCTTAGTTATCACTTTGCAAATATAAATTCATAACTGAAGTAAGAAAATATATGAAAATAAACCCTGGGGTCTGAAGAGGTTAATGTAATAAGGTGTGTTGGTATGTTGATGTGAAGCTTAGAGGGCTCTATCTAATTATGTGGTAAGCCAAGCAATGTCTCTCTTGGAAGCTGATGATGTATATCATGTCCATATTTCAATAGCTTTTGTTTTTAATCTTTTTAGTTATTTTTTATTTTTTTGTTTTACTTTAATAAATATATTGTTTGTTTTAAATCTTGGTTTATTCTATTTCAAACACTGGCTACATTTTTCTATTTCAGCTTGGGATCTGTACTGCAGTATGCTCACATTCATTTTTAGTCTTAATAAGCTTTACATATTTCTCATGGGCAGTTAAAAACTGGGAGTCAGCCTTAACGTTTCCACAATTGCCATTTTTAAGATATACTCTGCTACTCTTAATTCTCCATATTGGGGTTACTTTAGTATTCTAATATAACAATTTTGTGAAAGGATCGCAAACAAAAACCTTCTCATTTCGTGAAAGGATTGCAAAAAAAAAAACCCTCATTTCGTGAAAGGATTGCAAAAAAAAACACCCTCATTTCGTGAAAGGATTGCAAAAAAAAAACACCCTCATTTCGTGAAAGGATTGCAAAAAAAACCCTCTCATTTCGTGAAAGGATTGGAAAAAAAAACCCCTCATTTCGTAAAAGGATTGCAAAAAACACCCCCTCTCATTTGTAAAAGGATTGCAAAAAAAAAAACCCTTCTCATTTGTAAAAGGATTGCAAAAAAAAACCCTCTCATTTCGTGAAAGGATCGCAAAAAAACGCTCTCATTTCGTGAAAGGATCGCAAAAAAACCCCTCATTTCGTGAAAGGATCGCAAAAAAACCCTCTCATTTCGTGAAAGGATCGCAAAAAAACCCTCTCATTTCGTGAAAGGATCGCAAAAAAACCCTCTCATTTTGTGAAAGGATCGCAAAAAAACCCTCTCATTTCGTGAAAGGATCGCAAAAAAACCCTCTCATTTCGTGAAAGGATCGCAAAAAAACCCTCTCATTTCGTGAAAGGATCGCAAAAAAACCCTCTCATTTCGTGAAAGGATCGCAAAAAAACCCTCTCATTTCGTGAAAGGATCGCAAAAAAACCCTCTCATTTCGTGAAAGGATCGCAAAAAAACCCTCTCATTTCGTGAAAGGATCGCAAAAAAACCCTCTCATTTCGTGAAAGGATCGCAAAAAAACCCTCTCATTTCGTGAAAGGATCGCAAAAAAACCCTCTCATTTCGTGAAAGGATCGCAAAAAAACCCTCTCATTTCGTGAAAGGATCGCAAAAAAACCCTCTCATTTCGTGAAAGGATCGCTAAAAAAACCCTCTCTTCATGAAAGGATCGTAAAAAAACCCTCTCATTTCATGAAAGGATCGCAAAAAAAAACATTGTGAAAGGGTCGTGGAAAAAATATTTCATGAAAGGATTGCGAAAAAAACATTTTGTGAAAGGATTGCGAAAAAATGCAAATTTCATCAAATGGCTTACTGAAAAAATGCATAATTAGCACCAGGAGGAGATTCCCTCCCCTCCCCCCTCTGTTGTAACCTTTCAGAAAATTTGCTGTGAATTTCAGAATTTTTTTTTTCTCAGAATCATTCCTTCCCTGGTGTATTCTGTACAAAGAGTGATTTCAGGAGGAGGAAGTCTGTAAGTTAGTGTTCACTGTGGTCAATCAAGGGTCGATCCATGCAAAGTTTGGGGCTTTTTTAAGGCCCCTTTCACAGAATTCAATTCCATAAAACCATATTCTTAATTATTTTTATTTTGTTAGGTTTTAAAATGTGTAAATTTGCAAACAAAACTAGTTCACCAGAAAGGCAGTTAGCAAGTCTACTTTAGCAGTAGAACTTAAAGAAGTTATTAATAAATGCTTTTTTCTAATTTGAGTAACTGGATTTTATCTTTTGTTACAAAATATTTTACATAAAAATATTATAAATTTCACATTATACAGTGGTTATATTCAGGGAGAGCTTGAACTTATAAAGCCTGTCATCTTCTGTCTCTTTTTAATTTATGAATATTCAGTGTTCTGTCTGTTGGGCAGTATGTTATACTTGTAATCATTTTGAAGGAATCTTGTTGACTGTTAATTTTTGTTTTGATTTTATCTTTTCTTACAAAATATTTTACACAAATATTATAAATTTTGACCTAATGTGACTTAAATATTAGTGCCCTTTCCTTCCCGATACATCGTATAGGAGAAGCAACAGGAAGTTGAGATTCTTATTGTTGTGGTGTTTCATATGCTCATTTTGTTTCTCCTAATTTTGTTAGGTAAAAATATGAATAAAAGTTAAAGAATAACAATTGCTTCATGGTATGCATATGAAGTTTTACTGGACAGATAAATTGCAATTTATCGTTGAGCAATCATTTAACAAACAAAATGATAGGCTGTTGGCTCCTGTCGATTAGTCTGGACACCGCACTTCTTTGATAGTTTGGAGTGCAGTAACATCAGATGCAGAAACTACCTGTTTTTGTTGAAATATGTGTTACAATCAATCAAATATTATGAAGAGCACATTCTTTAGCAAATGGTAAAACTATGGGTCCTTAGTACTTAAGTTAAAATGTTACTCTTTAATTGATCATGTTGGTTACAAGAAATTTTCTTTTTAGGCTACAGTTTTAGAAGAAATGCCTCCATTTCCAGAAAGAGAATCTTCAATTTTAGCCATATTAAAAAAGAAGAAACCAGGTGTTGCTGAAGGACTTCCACCAAATGCTGTGCCAAAAGATCATTCGGCACTGTTTAATCATGCAGTTACTAATAATGTAGAGGTCAATAATGCAACAGTAAGTAATGTTGCTTAATTATATTTGATCAGTAGGCTAATATGAATGCACATTTATTAACTTTAAAAAAAAATGCAAGCTTTTTTTAAGGATTTGACTAGCAACATTTCACTATAATATTGAACATTCTTTCATATCTATGGTCTTTGGAACATTAAAAACTCAATTTTTTTTTATGAAATTAGGCATTTGATTCTGACTTTTATTATTTGTAGTTCTCATTAGTACTGTTTTCTTGTTTTAAAAATAAGATGAAGTTAATTTTTCGCATTTGATATTCTAACATTAGTTACAATACATTTTTGGTATTTTGATAATATGGCTCTGCTGATTGGCGTCAGTCTTGCATGGGTCTGATTATACCCGACCCAAAACAAAAAATTCTGTTTAAAGTTAACCTGACCCACACCATACAAAATAAATTTGCAATCCAAAACCCAACTTGAAATGGAAGCAAATTAACCCATCTATACGAAGAAAAGAGTTTGTCTGTGTTCTGTATCAATGACTAGGAAAATCTACCACACAGAGAGGTGTAAAACTTTAGATGAGGATAGTCCAAGGCAGGACCTAATGTACCTGGGACTCTGATTTTTCATCTTTTGAAAATTAACTGATATAGTAAATCCTGCAATTAAAAATCTCACTCTTATCAAAAATGCCATACGGCGCCTGTTCAGAAAGTTCTGAATGTCAGAAGTGCTCTTTTTCTTTTCAAGTGTCTTTTGAAGACCTCATCAGCCAAAACTGTTCAAAATAGGGAAATAACTGAAAATGCATGCTTAAAGGCTGTACTTTTACTTTCAAACGGTACAATTGGTTAAAAAATGTATACAATTTTAACCTTTTTTTAAAAAATTTCTTTTGCAAGTTCAATTTTATATCCCTCTCCCCTCCTCTTTCTTTGGAAGCATGCATCAGTCTCACTTTTTGAGGTACGGGGAAACAAAAAAATATTTACTTAATTGGGTACCTTCTTCTCTATGATGCTGTCTGTTTTAAATACAAATATTAAGACTTAAGGGGGGGGGGGGGAAACTGTGCACGACATTTCAGGTTTTTCACTACTTTCTGCAAAGTTTAAAAATCTGCATTGACTCGGGAAATCAAAAACAAAACCACAAGTAAGTTCATTTCTCTTTTAAAGGGTGTAATCAGTTATTAAAAATACTAATGTGTTTGAAAAGAAAGAAAACACATCAGTTAACTACTAAATATCAATTTTGCACGAAAATTATACAGACTTCAAAAACATATGTAAAACTCCATAAAAAAATTTGAAAGTTTGGACAATTTCTTTTTTAAATATTAAATGACTTGGTGAGAGGAAACCACAATACTTTCTTTTCCCCCGTCCCACCCCCCTGCCTTTCACTGTAGAATATTTGCTGAGAGGTTTTCCTTTTGAAACACATTTCCAACATAAAGTTTTGAACATTTTTCCATAGGAATAACATTAACAGTTGTGTGTTCTGAGGTTTGGATTCTTCGGTAATAGAAGATATACTCAGCAGCTATGTTCTAATCATACAAATTCAAGGTTCATTTGCAAAAACAGTCTGGAGCATAGGTAGCATGTCTGGTGTATGCTGATAAATGCAGAGAGTATCCACTGTATGATGCCAAAGACATTGATATAAAGTTCATTCGAGGAAAGGTTTACTTGAAAAGATTTTGGTTTAAAAATATAAATTCGTACAAGATCAGGTTAAAGCTATAAGATAATACAAATTTGAGGTTTATTTAAGGTTATTATTATGGGCATGGCCAATGGTGAAAGCGTCAGTTAATATTTAATAAAATTATGGAAAAATAGTCTACAATTGCATCTCTAATATTAATTTTATCTTATGTTAAAAAATGACCATATATAAGTACTCATTAATGTTCAAATATTCTGGACTATTTTGGAAAATTGCTTCAACTTGACATGCAAAAGTAAAACCCCAAATTGAAACTGAAACAATTAAACAAAATTAATTTCAACAAGACCTGACCCAAACTACAGGTAAAGTTAGTGTAAAATCAAGTTACTTGACTCTATGCAGTACCCGAATTAGCATTATATGTTACAAAGAGTTAAAAGGGAATTGTTATTCCATTTTTCTAAAATATTGAAGAAAATAATCTTCTCATGTGTTTCAGATTCTACTCTATTGTGTGGGCTAGTAGTCAGTTCACCTAATGCTATCTGTATATCTTGAATTATCTGATAATGAAACTATAGAATTTTTTTTCTGCATTTTTTGGTTCTTTCATTGAAAACTAACACTAATCACTTGGTGACATTCATAAGCAAAGCTAAAGTTAAACCAATGGAGTCACTCTTTACAAATTTTTCATTTGCATTTCAATATTTTAAAATGATTTTTGCATAGCGTGCCCGAGGTTGATGTCTGATGATTGCCTAATTTTAGTTGCAGTTTCACTTTAAATTTCAGAAAAAGTTTTTATTGCATGGTTCTGAAGTGGTGTCCTCAATGTAACTCCAACCAAAATTAAAGTACAAAGGTACAGTGGTAGACTTTGACCTCAAATATCTATGCAAAAGAATTATTTAAGATTTTAATAGTCTCACATTACTTTAAAGTTTGAGTTTAAGTGATTTTTTTTTTTTAGAAAATCTTTAGAATGTCAAGAAATAAGAATTTCGAAAGTTTTTTGTTTTCATAATACGAAGGAAAGATGCTTAATACACCATAAAGAAGATAACAACACTGCATGTTTTGTAAGAAATCGTTTTTTCATCAAGCACAAAGAGGCATCCTGCCTATACGAGAGCAGTAAAGTCTTTTTGCTTTTGCAGAGATGAGACATACTACAGGTAGTATATATATATATATATATATATATATATATATATATCAAATGTAACACTGTGCTAATGATCTATGCCAGAGATATAAAAAATTGTATTGTTCATGCTTCAACAGCAAACAGGAAAAACTAAACTGGTTTCCAAAGAAATGGAAGGGTGAGAATTCTGGGATTGCACTCGCATTCTCAAAAGAACCAATAAAATTTGTTTAACCCTTTTGAGGTAATGGCGAGAAAATTAACCTACGCTATGAAGCTATTATCCTAAAGAAGATTAAAGGGTTTAAAATATTGAAATGCAAGCGAAAAACTTGCAAAGAGCATTTCTATTTGTTTAACATTAGCTTGTGAATATCACAATTAGTTGAAGTTAGGCTCTTAAGTTGAGTTATGCTGTTAACTCGCCAATCTGAACTAACTTCATTTAAAAAAAAAAAAAAAAAAATTCTGATAAACTTCTTTTATAAAGTCTGAAGTATTTTTGAATATAAATTTACTAATATATGTACAATGTTTTTTCTTCCATACTAGCCTGCTGCTACTACCGGTGACTTACTTGGTATAGCAGGTACACCTCCTAGCAGCCAGCCTCCAGCAGCAGCACCAACATCAAATGATCTTTTAGTTGATGTGTTTGGAGATCTTGCTTCTTCTGCTCCGACTGCTACAAATGCAGGATCTCCACCTCCATCTACCATAGCTCCAGGATCTGTAGTTATCTCTAATGAGGAAGGCTTATTCAAGTAATTTACTAAATTTCACAAAACGTATAAATTGCTTAAAATATATAATGTGAACATTAAAAAATATTATGTTGAATCAAGATGAAAAATTACGTTTCGTCTTATGATTTTATTTGTATAAATAGCTTTTTTCATAATTCTAATTCATGTTCTCTCAAATGTATGCTGTTTATGGAAAGTAAAGTAATATATCAAAGTTCATATAACTATTCTATCAAAGTTCATGTAGATATTCTAGTTCATCTATATTCTACAAGGCAAATGGGCATGTGTCCAGGACCAATGTTGAAGGCTACAAATTAACTGAACAAACTAAATAAAATGAAAATGTATGTTTAAAATTAAATTTGAAGTATGAATAATTTCTTTATGGTACAAGTTACTGATTCTTCATAACTTGTGTCACATTTACATATTCTTGTCCTGTACTGCCTGTCTAACATTTAATAATTTGAGATTTTTTCTTCTATATAGGAACATAAATACAAGCTGAAACACTTTCATTCATTGCACTCTCTTATTGACAGCTAGCTCACATTAACTTTGCCATCAGAAAAATCTTAAATTCCATTTTAAGTGATCAGATTATATTTTAAAAAAATGTATATTTAATAGTCTGAAGACAAGATGTGCATTCCGTAATACTTGAGTGTTTTGGGATAGTGGGAAAACATACATTTGGCACCTCGGCAGATTTTTAATACCATTTTATATTTACAAATAACCATGAAATGGGCAATAATAGTCTAAATATCATACCTGTTTGTGTTCCAAGGATTTGATAAACTAGTATAAATGATGGAGTGAGATTTGTTATTCACCTTGCTTTTCCCTTCGCTACCTGTAATGTAGCAGCATGTTTGTTGGCATTGTAGATTAAGATTGTTTATATGCCTCTTTTACACAGAATTCTGCTTTTCAGCATTGAATTTTATCATTTCTGGGATTGATGTGAATCTGCATTAAAATTTGTGGGCATTTTTATGAGAGAAGGTGAGGGGTAGTGAATGAAATACAAAAGTAATGCGAGTACGAACAGTACCAAATTGATTTTATTTTTCCCTTCCTCATTCGACTTTTTATTTCCTGTGATCTACTGCACATTTAGTTTGTGCATAGAAGTGAACAGTATGGAAACAGGTCCAGGTGCACACAACTATCTTCTGCTTTGCAAATGGAAATTCGCTTTTGTTCACTGGCAACAATTCTTAACATGATCCCCACCAACACATACATGGAAACTAGAGATGAGACGGGCTCAACCTGACACTGGCTTGGGCTCGATTTTTTTTTTCTTTCTTTTTAAACAGCTTCTTCGGGCTGATTCTTTCTGAAATTGACAATTTTATTTATTCTCGTACTCATATAGAAATAAAAAATAATTTTCTTTTCCCTTAAAAATTACTTATTCCATTGCAAGTCATTTTAATGCTATTTTGGTCAGAATGAAAGAGAAATAATTTTTTTTTTCTTTTTGAGTAGTAGAACACTATTTTAAAAGAGAACTTGTGATATCTGAGGATTTATGTCTGGCGTTGATGTCGAGTAATGACCTGTTGATCTGGCAGCAAACAGAATATGGCATCATTAGGATATTTCTTTTAATTGGAATGTTTATTACCCAACTGCCAAGAAGGGTTATGTGTTTCATGTGTATCTGGGTATGCAGATTTCTTTATACCCTCGAAACATCACAATGGCTGAATGGATTTTAATGAATAAAGTCTCTATCGATTCATCTTATATAGGCTAGGTTTTGTTTTTATAAATTAAAAATAGCGGTAGAGATGAATTTTTTTTTTTTTTTTTTTTTATGCACCATATTGAGTGGCATATCATTAGATAGGTCTTCAAAATGAAGACAATGTTTCATTGACTATTTTACAGTCAGAAGCTCTGTTTAAATATTACACAACCTGGAAGTTGTGTAGGTAGGATCTCTAGCTTTACTGCAATTCTAACCTTCGTAGACATCTATAGGCCTCATCAAAACAGTGTTTATAGATAGGAACCAACAATTAAACACAACTTAAAAGTCATCAATACAAGTAAATAAAAAAAAAAATAGGTATGTAATATAAAAAATAGTTTCACATTGATGAGAAATAATTAATTAGTTCGCTTTTTACGCAGTCAGGTTTTTTGATTTTTTAAATTTAATTTTTAATTACTTTTTTTAGAGATATAACATGAAATAAATATTTTCTTTTAAGTCAATCAGCATTATAACCATTATAATAGCTTAATGTTTGCAAATTTTTAGTCTTCTATTGTCTGCTAGAGTGTAAAATTGCTCTTTATATAAAATAAGGTTAGTGATTCTATCCATTTTTCTTCTTGAACTTTGCTCATTCTGTGTTTCTGCTCTTCATATTCACTCAGTCACTTTCATATGCAAGTAGGTAAAATTGGCATGAGTTATTGAGAAAGCAATCAAGCTGTGTTTCCTTTTTTTCCTATAAAAGTATCGGATCTTTCAGGTAACGGCGTCAAATTTTTCCTTTATGCTGATTTTCGAGGACATGAGAATTATGAAAGATGTACACCTGTTTTAAGAAATAGAAAAACGTTCAATTCTTCATCATATAAAACCTAATTTCTGCAAATTTCATTCATTTATTCATAAAACGCTCTTCTTTAATGTGTCCATCAAATTTACTTGTTGCGGGAGAAAAATATAAGAATCTTTTTAGGGAAGTATATTTTTATTTGATACTAAACATCTCTTTTGATAAGACTTAATGTAAATTTCGTAATTATGTGATAAAGATTAAGTTATTTTCATGTAAGAAGTTGTTAAAAAATGAGATATTACACTTAGAACAACTTTTAAATATTAGTTTTTTTTTTAACCTTTTTTTTTCAGTATATTTTCGGGCTCAAACTCTGATTTAAAATCCTCGGGCGATCCTGGCCTCTGAAAAGTGAGCCCGAACTCATCTCTAATGGAAACCTCTTGCATCGTAGCTTCAACCTTTTTTTTCTGATGTTATATTTTTCAACTTAATTTTTGTGTGACTGTTAGAATGGCGAATATTGTTTGCAATATTATGATCTTACGATATTGATAAAGAAAAAATTAAGAACAAATTTCAATGCAGATGGGTATCAAAACCTGTAACAGTAAAACTTAGAGAAAAATAAAGATATGCAACAGTTGGGGATTCCATACATAAAGTTGATCTGAATGGGAGAACAATTTGCAGTGTTTGTTCAGATTTCCAATAGTACAGTAAAAGATGATTTTCACCAATATCTGACCGTCTTTAAAATCAAAGCATGCAGAGAAAGTTACACTAAAACATACTCTTCAATCCAGATTTTTATATTCAAAATAATGAGCAGAAAGCAATCTACTGTAGAGTATTATTTCTTGCTTTGAAGCAGTAGATGCAGATGTGTAAAAATTTGCGGTCATCTAGGAAGTCCTACCTGACTGATCATGACAATACAAAGAAAGTAACAGAGAGAAGAAAAAAAAGATTGTTTCATCTAAGAAAGAGATTACTGACTAAAACGTAAAAGAAAATTAGAACTTTTAGTTAACAAAATAAAAAACAAGAAGCTTAAAAAATAATTTTAGAAAGCTGTATTTACATAATATATACATATATATTTCTTTAAATTTACTTGTCTCTTCCCAAGTGCAAACATTAGTTAAAACATTTTTAACCAACTAGAATTTATAAAATAAATTAATTTTAATTTTTCAAATCTGATTGTATTACCAGATCTACATATACAGGGTGTTTCAAAACTGTCAGAAATATAAAGACAGGTAGAGGGGACCTAAGTAAGCAAATTTTGTATAGGAATGTGGGTGCGGAAATGCAGCGTTGAGCCAGTAGAGGGCACTGTTGAGTTTGGTGGATAAAAGTACTTCACTAACTTGAATCGTCATTCTCAGCAGATTTCGAGCAACTTGTGTTGTGACACCAACACAGAGCTTGCTGACATACATTTCATGTATGGGGCTGCATAAGGAAATAGAGTGGCTACTCAAAGTATGTATGTACATGGGATGATTCCCGGGTAGAAATCTGCCGGATTGCCGAACAATTCAGTGTTTTCATTGGAGTTGTGTGTGAGTGGATCGTTTTATGTTTTGAGGTATGATACAGGCACTGGAAGATATTACAGAAGATATTACAGTAGAGGATAGTCCTTCAACAAGCTCGAGAGCTGTTGGGTGTGAGCCATTTCCTTGTGCAGCCCAATATTTTAAGCAAGCTCCGCATTGGCCTAACAATGCATGATGCTTGAAATCCATGCAGGGAATGGCAATACAAGCCAGCGAAGCACTTTCATCCGCTGAACTCAACAGTGCACTCTTCTGTCTCAATACTGCATTTCCGCACCCACGTTCCTATATGAAATCTGCTTATTTAGGTCCCCTCTACCTGCCTTTACATTTCTGACATATAGTTTTGAAAACCCTGTATTTTTAATGAAGATATTTTGCAGCTGTTTTCAAGTTAGTGTAATTATTTTCTCTTATGAAGCACTTTCAAATTTTTTAATTTTAGCATTATTGAACATGTTTTTTGTTTGTTTACAATATGTAATTTTAACAATATTTTTAATTATAAAATTTGCATATGTAAATTTGCATTAACAATAATGCTTTCCATAACTTTCTGATTTGCAAGAGGCAGTGGAGAGAGGGGGTTGCACAAGGCCTTAACATGTTCATTTTTTTTCCCCAAGGGATTTCATAAAGTGTACAAACAGCCATGAAACATAACTTTCATATTTTGTTGTATTTATTGAGTGAAATGTTTCTTGTTTCTGTAGTGCATATTCCTGGGACCAGGCCACTCAGTTTGTCCAGTGTTTGTACAATGTTAAAGCATACACCCTCCTCCACCAAATTCAGATTTTTGCCCTGCACCCCCATTTCTTTAAATCTATCCCTGGTTTTCCCGTAATGCAGTTTTTAAAATACAGTACACTCCTTCTAATACGCACAGGTTGGGACCAAGGGTTTTGCGGATTATAGGTCATTTCTTTGTTTACATTGTAATATTTGGAATTTATCAACAAATATAGTAACCACATTGTAAATAAGTAACACAGAAATAAAACAAACTGCTTATATATATATATATATATAAAGATATATAAAGATATAATTCCCAATATTAGAAATACATTTAAATAATATAATAATGCACAATTAATAAAAACATTTCTACTTATTTTTAGATCTCAAACATCACAGTGATAATGGTTTGCTTTATAGCTTTTAATTTATACTCTGCAATTTAATCTTGAAGCCTTTTACAAGAGTCAGGATTTCTTGATAAATAACAAAAGTTTTTCTAAAAGATTAAGACATTTATCCAAAAGAGCTAAACCACTCTTTGAAATTAATTTTACCTTTTATATAACCAACAAATGTGTTCAGAATATAGCAGTCTAATAGTGATTTATAAGATACACAGAATATTTCTTTCTAACTAATGCAGAAATACATTTAAAAAAAAATTGTGTATTTAAAATTAAAATTCTTAATAAATTCCTCATTAGTCATTATTTATTACAGTCAAAATGTGAGTTATCGTGCTTAAAAAAAGATTTCAACTCTTTGTTTACATCTGAAATATAGTCCAGATTATAGGTGTTTGCGGATTAGAGGGAGTGGACTGTATAATAAGGGTCTTTTTTATTTTTTCATTTTATTTGTACTACTAATTCCAAATAAATTTTGTGGTTTATTTCTTCAAATTATGCAAAAGATGTCATCATGTATTAAGGATAAAAGGCAGCTCTGCATACTGATACCCAAATTTCTCTTACTAGATTTTGATATTTAAAATGAATATTCAATATGTAACAAAGACTGCTTGGATATTTTTTGAACGAGTTTAACTCTAGATGTGAGAAAGACTGAATGCTCATAAAAATTAAGGATTCTGTAAATTTTGTATTTTTATTCATTAATAGATTAAAAAAGGTTGATATACATCAGCATTTTATTATAAATTTACTTAGAAAAAATAATTCCTATTATAATTGTCCTACCACTCGTCAATCAGCTCTCGCCCGTCAAACAGTCTTAATTATCACTGTCTAGTCTTCCAGGTTTAAAAAGCTGCTAAAATAAAATGCTGTTGCATAATTCACAATTTTATTTTCACAATAAGGAAATTCTAAAAGTCCAAGTTATCTCCTATCTTACAATTTTATTTTCAAAAAGGCGCATTTAAATAAGCAGTGAATGAAACACTACATATGTGATTATTCCAAATTTTCCGAAAAGTTTTAAGAATCGGTCATCAGTCTGAAAATTTGGACCTAAAAAAAAAATCACTGAAAATATCGTGAATTTCGACAAATGGTCGCCAATAAAATATTAATTTTGTTAATCGATCGCAGAAAAATCTCCAATTTCGTCAATCGATCATAGAAAAATCTCCAATTTCGTCAAAACAGCACTAATTTCGTGGAAAGATTTAAAAAAAACACTAATTTCATCCAAAGATTAAAGGGGGAGAAAAGTGAATTTTGTGAAATAAATGCAGGAAAAAATACAAATTTCATAAAAAAAAATTGCAAAAAAACAAATTTCTTCAAAGAATCGCGGAAGAAAACTCAAATTTTGTCAAATGATTGTGGGAAAAATGCAAATTTTGTTAAAAGATTGTGAAGAAAAAAATGCAAATTTCGCCAAAGGATCACGTAAACGCAAATTTCTTCAAAAAGTGGTGGGAAAAAACGCATAGTTAGTGCCAGGAGGAGATTTACCCCTCTGCTATAACCTTTCAGAAATTATTTACTGAGAATCACCCCGGTTCATTGTGAAAAAAATATATATATATATACCGTCCATTCCCTCTAATCCACAACTCTATAATCTGCAAACACCTATAATCCGCACTATATTTCAAATGTAAACAAACAGTTAAAATCTCTATTTTTTTAAGCAAGATAATGAACACTTTGACCGTAATAAAAGGTGACTGCTCTGATGAATTTATTAAAAAAGGTTTAATGCATTTCTGCATTCATTAGAAGGAAATGTTTTATGTATCTCATAAATAACTATTAGACTGCTATGTTCTGAACACATTCGCTGGCTATATAAAAGATAAAATTTGTTTCAAAGAGAAGCTAGTTCTTAATGATAAATATCTTAGTTTTTTAGAAAAAACAACTTTTGCTACTCTTACCGATAAAGAAATCCTGATTCTTAGAAGTCAAACTGCATAACATAAATTAATTTTGTTTCTGTGTTATTTATTTGCAGTATGATTACTATATTTGTTGATAAATTCCAAATATTAAAATGTGAACAAAGAAATGACCTATAATCTGCAAAATTCTATAATCCGCAAAACTCCTGGTCCCGACCTGTGCGGATTAGAGGGAGTGTACTGTATATTCAACTACATGAAAATCATGTGAAAGCTTTGTTGTTTCATATCTTAAGATCAGTAGAATAACATTTAAAAAAAAAGGGGGGGGGGGGCTATCTGAATTTGTATTTAAAGAAAACAGCTTTTTTGTTTCAATATCTAAAGATCAGTAGAATAACATTTAAAAAAAAATCAGTTTGGCTACAATAGGGTAAATAAGCTAAAATATAGGGGGGGGGGGGAGATTAGAATTTGTATCCAGAGAAAACTGCTCTTTTGTTTCAGTATGTAAAGATCAGTCGAATAACATTTTTAAAAAATCAAAATTTGGCTAAAAAAGAAATTAGCTAAATAGTGGAGAAAAAAAATTCTGAATTTGTATCCAGAGGAAAAGATTTCCTAAAATATTTCCTAATTAATCCTTAATTTAATTGAAACAATACTAAGTGAACCATTAAACATTTCAATGTTCTCATATTTAACATATGATTAGCATGCCATAAAATTGTGCGAATCTTGCTTTTAAAAAAACTAAAAATAAATTAGCTTCAGGCTGGCCTTGAACTTTATAGCTTCTTGAAGAAATTTAACAATCATTAGTTTTTCAAATCAATATTTTTAGTTGTTTACGTGTATTTATGTGCTTAAAAGAATAATCAAAATGAATAATTCTACAAAATGTTGTTTTATTCATGCCATTCTATTTTCCAGTGGCGTGGCGTGAAAATTTCCGGTGGTCATCGCAATTATTTAAGTTTGTGGTGAAAAATTATTAACTCTAAAATTCAATGGTTGAATGTTCAAAAAAGAAACTTTAAATCTTACCTTCACTTGTACATGAACTCCAAATGTTCTGCTAGAACTGGATCATAGTTTTAAAAGCTTATTAAGAGTTTTAAAATATTGCTTGGTCATCGCCGCATCCAGCGATGACCGGACGCCATGCCACTGCTATTTTCATTTCCATAAGGCTCTGTGCAACTCCAAACTTATTTTCTGATGCATTCCTAAATTCATTTTTGTTTTTAAATTTATGAAATTGACTTTGATGTTTTTATTCGGAAACTATGAAATAAAATATTCCATTTTTCTGTAAAGGCAGAGGATCTTTCAGAAAGTGGCCATAGAAGTGAATGTTTTGAACTGAATTTCCAGGTCTGATAGCTTGATAAAAGTTACGAACCAACAATTTCTTAATAACTGAAAAAATACTTATGTTTTGAAAAAGGAAAAATACTATTTGATTTCAAATCACTCCAGTAGTCAAGTCTGCAAGTATCATCCTTTTAAACGTTTAGAAATGAGTTTGTAAATATATCAAAATTTTGCAGAGGAAATTTTTCTGTTCTGGGTACACCCTTAATATTGATGCTGCCAATGCTATGCTTTTGATAATTTCATTCAAAAGTATTGTATTAAAAAGCTTCATGTGATGAATGTCATTTTTATTAGAAGTTTTGTTTTTGATTATGCATCTGTAATTCTAAAACTAAATTGTTTTTTACATTTTATGACTTTTGTCTAAGGCTTTATTAAATATCTTTTCTAGGTTGATTTGTAAAAGCAATGGTATTCTCTTTGAAAATGATTTACTGCAAATTGGTGTTAAAAGTGAATTTAGACAAAACTTAGGAAGAATAAGTCTCTTCTATGGGAATAAGACGCCTCTTCAGTTCCATAACTTTACTCCTAATGTGTCCTGTTCTGATACTCTAAGCAAAAGTATCCTTTCATATTTTTTTAAAAAAATACTCCACTGCATGTTATGTTTTTATTTCTATAATTATTAATGAAAAGGAAGAGAAAGTTGGCAACAGTGTTTGCATTTTTAGGCCTTTTGTTTACCTAGTAGTACAACTTTTTAAAGTTAAATGTTTCAGAATTTTTAGGACCTTTTCTTATGTATCTATTTTTCAATTTCTGACTGACCATGTCTATGCATTTGAATACATCAATAAATTAAATAATAAAAAGGGTTAGAGTAGGATTGCATAATCTATTGTTGCAAAATTAAAGCTTTAGAAAAAGTTTTTATTCTTGACATTGAAAAACATTGCTGGTTTTAACTGAAGAAACTACAATGTTTGAAAAAAAGTCAGTGACCATTTAAAACGCATCCCAACTACATCTCTGTCATCGAATTAAGTTAAAAAAAAACTCTTTTTATGAAAAAAAAATTAACCTTGGTCACCTTGTTCAATAAGTTAGTCTATTACTTGCTTTAGGTTTATTAGATCCAGTCTGCTTTCTTTCACTTACTGAAATAGCTCATTTTAAATGTCCCCCATCACTTGGAAATATGCTGGAAGTTTCTAGGTTGCAAAAAATCTTCATTGAAATTTATTTTTTAAATATGGCTGACTCTGTAAGATCCGCAATAAGCATTCCAGTTGTACAATGTAGTACTTTGGATGTACTTATCAGTAATTAAACCTCTTATCAGTACACATTTACCATTTATGTTACTGTTGTAGTAAATTTTTGAGAGACCCATTTAAAAGTAACTTTTCTAAATCTGCTCGTGATTGTTATAATTTTACAAAAAATATATATAAACTTTTAAAAAAAAAATCGATCTGACATTTAGGGCATTTTTCAAGTATTTATATGCAATTTTTCAGCTTTAATTATGGTCTTTTTTAGATGCATTTTTAAAGCATTTATTATGATTCTTGAGCTCATCAATTTGGGCTCTGGTGATAAAACAAGATTGTAAGAAGTTGAAAAGTGATGAGTATCTGGAATATCTTATCGAAATCTTTTAAGTATTGGATTTATCTGAAAATCTTAAGCATATTCTCAAGTTTTCTTGCTCAAGATCATGAAACTTTCACACTGTCATAAATTCAGTTTTTCACATAAATATGTGAAATTTACAGACATTAATGTTCAAATGCGTAAGAATTAAATAGCTTCATTTTCGTGTGAGAGAGATATATTGCAAATTGCAGTAGATTGCTCCCTGATAGCCTTTCTTGGACTGTTAGATCTTTTTCCTTTATTGGAAAATGAAATACACTATTGGATTCTTAATATAGAATAATAGATGCAATTTTTATGTGTTTATGAATGAAAATGTCTTTGTGAATATGTCGGAAAGTACGCAGATTGGATTTGTCTGAAGCTATTGATTACTGTAAAAGCACTTATTTTCGCGAGCCGTAATTTTCGCGAAAATGAAGATATCGATGATTTCGCGAGCTGAAAATTTCGCTAATTTTATATGAACAGAACTGAAAATTGAAAAATCCTGAAACTACCTAAATAGAACCTGTTTTGCATAAGGCATTTTAAGAAACTTCCTCTTGTTCGAAACATTTGCCCGAAAAGTTTTTGTGCCCACTTCCTGCACAGGAGAGCTCCAGCCTTTGGACTTAAACAGCGAGTTCAAGCATTTGCTCAAGAATGAGTTTATTGAGTGGTATTCTAATGAGCTTAAATTTCTAGAGGAAAAAGAATTTGTGGACCTACGAATATCACGACTAAAACTGAACTACGCTTCTTCGCTTGTGCGCACATTTAACGGTGCGTTGCAGCCAAACATGAGATAATTTTGAATGGCTTCAAAGAAACTGGAATAAATACTGTAAGTGAATGAGCTGCATTCTATTAGTTGTATTATTGTTTTTATTCAAAAAATAGTTGTATAGTATTCAACAAATAGTTGTAAGTATTCAAGAAATTTTTCTTATTTCTTATAACTGTAATCAAATTTTAGATAAGTGAAAAAATTCTGATTTTTTATTATTTGAGGCCAAAAAAAAAATATTTCGTGAGGTTTAAATTTTCGCGAATACGACGGTCTCGCGAAAATTAAAGCCTTGCAAAAATAAGTGCTTTTACAGTATCTGGTTTCTGTAATTCTGGTTACAATAAAAATTTCAAAATATAGCTTATCTTGCGAACATTTCACTTGATCACCTGGTAAAAACCTCTTGCAAAATAATTTTGCAGCAATTTTTTATTTTTTTTTAAACATAAAGTTAAAGTCTTTGGTTTCTAAATGTTTGAAATTTTATGCATATAAAGGTGAAAATCATTTGTTGATTGATACTCAAAATTTATCTGCACATTCCCAAAAAGAAGAAAATGTGGAAGTTATGAACATTATTAAGAAATCTCTCAGCCTTTTTCAGAGTTATTACTATTTAGTCTTTCCTGTAATGAGAATTTGTATGGCATTAAAATCTACAAATGTTGTAGGGGTATTAAATATTGAGCCATGTTCTTAAACTTTTAAAAAAAATCATACATATGTAAATACCAGGGGTGATTGTGCTCCGGGTGTAGCCCGGATTTCTGGGTTTTTCGGTCGATCTTTCCGGGTTTATGAGATCATTACGTTTAGTGGAAAATTCGGACATTAAAAATATCGTGAATTTTGACAAATGGTCGCCGAAAAAAATCAATTCCTCAATCGTTCGCTGAAAAAAAATCGACAATTTCGTCAAAGGATTCCAGGAAAAAAAGCTAATTTCGTCAAAGAATCTAGAAATAAAACACAAATTTTGCCAAAGGATCGCGAAAAAAGCGCGAATTTCGCAGAGGATCGCGAAAAAACTAAGATTTTCATTAAAACATCACGGGAAAAACGTAATTTTCGTCAAAAGATCACGGGAAAACGAATATATCGTCAAAAGAACGCGGAAGAAATGCATATCGTCAAAAGATCGCTGGAAAAACGAACATTTCGTTAAAAGATCACTTAAAAAAACATGAATTTCATTAAAGAATCGTGGAAAAAACGCGAATTTCGTCAAAAGAACGCAGAAAAAACACAATTAGAACTTAGAAGGATTTTCCCCATCCCGTAATTGCGGTGAAAATGCGATTTTTGTCAAAAGATTGCAGGGGAAAACGCGATTTTTATCAAAGGATCGTGGGAAATACTGAAATATCGCCAAAGGATCTCTGGAAAAACGTAAACTTCGTTAAAGGATCGCGAAAAAAAAACAAATTTCTTTAAAGAATCGCGAAAAAACCTGCAAATTTCACCAAACGATCGCGGAAAAAATGCAAATTTGGTCAAAGAATCTCGAAATAAAACAAATTTCGTCTAATGATCTCGAAATAAAACAAATTTCGTCTAATGATCTCGAAATAAAACAAATTTCGTCTAATGATCTCGAAATAAAACAAATTTCGTCTAATGATCTCGAAATAAAACAAATTTCGTCTAATGATCGCGAAATAAACAGAAGTTTCGTCTAAGGATCGCAAAAAAAGTGCAAAATTCATAAAGGATTGCGAAAAACACAAGATTTTCGTCAAAAGATCGCGGAGAAAACGGAAATGTCGCCAAAGGATCGCGGGAAAAACACAAATTTCATTAAAGGATCACGAAAAAAAAACTATCTTCAAAGAATCGTGAAAAAAATGCGAATTTCGTCAAAAGATCGCGGGAAAAATGCGAATTTCGTCAAAAGATCGCGGGGGAAAATGCGAATTTCGTCAAAAGATCGCGGGGGAAAATGCGAATTTTGTCAAAAGATCGCGGGGGAAAATGCGAATTTCGTCAAAAGATCGCGGGGAAAAATGCGTTTATTCGTCAATGAATCGCTAGAAAAACAGAAATATCGTCAAAGGATCGCAGGAAAAACGCAATTTTTTTAAAGGGTCATAGGGAAAAAACATAAATTTCTTTAAAGAATCGCGAAAAAATGCAAATTTCGCCGAAAATTCGCGGAAAAGCGCTAATTTCGTGAAAGGAACGCAGAAAAAACACATAATTATAGAACCAGGAGTGATTCTCTCCCCACCCTCTCTGCTGTAACCTTTCAGAAAAGTTGCTGTGAATTTCAGATACATTTTTTTTTTTACTCAGAATCACCCCTGGTATTGTGATTTTTATTTTTTCCTAATACTTACCCACTTAAAGTAAAATTGGATTGGTTTTGACATTTTTTTATTGTTTTCGAATAACTAAGGTATGACTTGCATTAAACTAAGAGATCCTACTCTTAATACATAATTTGTACTTGTTTCATGAGTACTTAGAATAAATTCATTTACTGAGTATAGAATTCGAACTTTGCATATTTAACAAGATAAATTGCACTCTCCATTTGATGAAGTCATTTAGCTTTCAGTGAAATTAACACAAGTTTACCAAATTATGTTTTTCTGCAATTGTATATTTCAAACAATAGCAGAAATATGTCATTTGATTGTCATGCTGTTGCAGCATCAATTGTTATGTAAATTGATATTGGTATATTTCGCATCGATAATTTTCAGGGTTTTTCACTTTGTATCTATTAATTTTCAGGGTTTTTCACTCTGAGTCACAATCACTTCTGAAATACCTAAAAAAAAAAAAAAAAAAAAAAAAAAAAACTGCATTGTTACATTAAATGATTTGGTAAGCCAAGTTTTTTGTAAAGATACTAAAGATAGTGTACTAAAGATACTAACTTGTACTAAAGATAGTGTTTTTTTTTCCAATTTATATAATCTTTTTCTTTTTAATTTACCTTGAGCAAACACAATCTTTCAAACTTAAGGAAGTCAACTTTTTTTAAATATAGCTAATTTTTCTAAAAAGAAACTTCCATAGATTTTTCTTGTTTCTTTTCCTTAATTTTTTTTTTCAGAATTAAAAATTCAATTTAAACCTGTTGAACCTACAATAGATGCTGGTGCTCAAGTACAACAGCAGTTAAATATAGAATGTGTAGATGACTTTAATGAAAGACCAGTTCTAACAGTGCAATTTATGTGAGTAAACAACTAAGCAAATATTTTTTTTTTTCAAAAATTTTATTGTTGATTTTATTGTTGATGCACTGTAAAATTTGTTGGAAAATAATTTTGCTTTAATTTTAGTTTAAAATTCTTGAAAAATGTTAGTTGCAAATATTTTTTGTTAATTCATTCACCTAATATTTGACTGCATTTTAAATTATATTTTGGTGCAAAGTAATATTTCTTATCACCAATTTTCTCAGAGCAGCCCAATTTACGGTAGTGGGAGAAATGTGTAATTGGTGCAAATCTCTTTCAAATGATGTTCCTTGTTATATCCTCATGTGATAAAATGTGATTGAAATGTTCTGTTTGATTTTCATTTGTTTTTCAGCAACCATAAATTCACATGCACAGAGTTTTACTTCCATTATCTTGATACTCTATAGCTGGCCCTGACTACTACACTAATAATAATAATAATAATAATAATAAAAACATTTGATGTTGATACTCTTTACCCTGTCCTGATAAATCATAAAAACAAGAATAAGTTAGATAACTTTAATAGCCAGATTCCTTTAGAAAATAGCATTGAAGGTAGAAGGGTGTATTTCATGCTCTTTTGTAGTTGCATGCTGTATTACTCTGAAATTGGGCCAGACCTGATCCCCCTCCCCCCCCCTCCCCCTCTACACACACACAATGCTGCATTACAAAATCTGTAAATGTATCCATGTTGACAAAAGTAGTTTTTTTTTTTTTAACTTTAAATTGATCTATTCTTTTTTCAGCTATTCTATCTTATTTTCTGTTTTTTAAATCAGATTATTTTTTTCTTTTTACAATATTTGTAAATTAAATGTTGCAAATGATATTAAGTTATTAAATTTATTATGATTAATGATAGCTTTCCTTGCACTGATATCATTTAAATATGGTAAGTTGTATATTAAATACATGGAATCGTAATTATTTTTGTACATCCTTAACAACTGTTGTAAATTGTAACATTAGATAAAACTGTCAATTAATAGGGGAAGAAATTTTTATATCTGATTTACAAGCACTGTAAGTTGCTCTATGGGATAACAATTTCTCTTTTATTTATACTATATCTAACTAGCTGATCTACCTGGCATTGCATGTGCCCATGATACAACCTTTAAATAAACCTCACATTTGTTTGATTTTTTTTTTAAATCTTTAACCCGATTTTGTATGAATTTATATTCCTAAATGAAAAATTCACAAAGCATTCATATTTAGTGATATAAGCACTCATAAAAAGACATTTTCTTATTTTCACATAAGGTCATTTTATAGTTCTTGTAGTCCAAACTGTTTGAAATTTTTATTGGTTATAAATGTAACTGTTTTAGTCTGTGTAGAAATTTCATGAGAAAATATTATCTAATTGTAAAAGAAATTTTTTTCTTGCATCTTTTTTTTTGTTTTCGCACAGTGTTCTTTAACATAAAAAAATAACCATATCGTCTACTCTCTGAAATTTTAATTGGTTATAAATATAACTGTATCCAAGCCCTCTTTAAAATTTTATGGGAAAAAATCTGCATATTTAGTAGTGAAAACATGAGCCGTAGCAGAGCGAAGTATTAAAATCTACTCATCCAACTGTTTTGAAATTTTTGTAGGTGATGTAAATCAGGTCTGCCTAGATGTTCTAAACATATAGTGGGAATACAGATGTTTAGTTACTTTTAGTTTAGAAAAAAGATAGTTGCAAAGTGACCTGCAGTCACTACTTTTTTCGAAAAGGTTAAAATTTGAATTTTTCAAAGCAGATTGCATTGTTGAAGAAAAGGTCTGAGCTTTAAATAAGGATTTTTTGTTAATAGATACCTCTGAAATCGAGCCCTAGGGGAACATCACTGAAAGGGAGAAAAAGTCAATTATGAAAGTGACCCTTTAAAAAATTTTTTATTCAGAAGATTTTTTGAACCAGTTGTGACATTTAATGTGCAAAAGTATAAAATTTAATAGTTCCTTCCTTTTTTTTTCATATCCCAAACTTTTCACTAATGGTTGCTAAGACAAACAAGGGGATAAAAGAGTATGCACGTGTGTGATTGATGATTTTTAGAAAAATGAATGAGTTTTTGATGAATTTTTAATAATCTGGGCTATTTATGAAAAAAATGAAGTTGTATCAGGACATGCCTTAAACTATCTTCATGCAAAATTCAGACTTACGTGTGGTAGGTTTTGCTAGCTATTATCACCAATAAATACACACAGAGTAAAACTTTTTTGTATTGGTATAGATTCTATTTATCAAATCAGTTTTTCAAGTACTTAGTATTTAAATAAACACAAAATCAAATGTAAAAGATTATGCATTTGAGTTACTGATGAGAAAAATTGTTAAACATTGACAAAATTCCCCCCCCCCCCCCCAACTCTAAAATATTTAGATAAATTTCTGAAGAAAAATCAATTCTAAAACCAAACCAATGAGAAAGTTACAAATGCAGTTTCAAAAATTGCTTTCCTTCCTTTAGTCTTTGAAACAAAAACACGAGCTTACTTTTTCATTTCTCCATCTATTGCTGTTGTAAGTGAATGTACTGAACTAATCTGCATGTGGAAAATATCCTTTCAACAACAGCTGAGAAAGTTGTGGCTGTAGAAATTTGAGATATTGCTTTCTCATATTAAAATGCACTTTCTAGAAATCAAATGGTCAGGGGTGGGTGACCAGGAGCTGCTACAGAATTTGCGGAGCATGGCATTCCGCATGACCATCCGAAGTCCTTTTACTTCCTTATCAAGGTTGACCACTTTCTGACGCTTGACCAGACCAAAAAAAAGATTTTTTTAAATTTAAAACCAGACAAATTTAAAAGGGAAATTCATCAAATTAAAGACTTTGAAAAGCAGGAAGGGTTGGGCTCAGAACCCTGAAGCCATCGGATAACCTTTGCGACTTCAAGCTTAATGTTCAAACATTATTTACAACATCAGGTTCAAAAAGGAAATCTTGAGACTAATCTGATTTGGCTAGAAATTTTATTACTGAAGTAACAAAATTTTCTCTTTTATTATTTGTATATATATGTAATTTTTTTTATCAAGTGACTTAAATTCAGACTTAAGTTGGGGTGATATAAATCAGACAATCTTGGACCATAGCCATATTAATTTATATAATCAGCCAAAACGCGAGCTCAACAAATTGCCTTCAGGGACACTGCTGCCTTTTTTTCTGACCATGAAGTCTTTATAAATTCATATTTCCAAATTTTTTAAAATGTTCTGTTGGTCAGAAAAATAAATTTTGTCTGTATACCTTCTCTTAAAATGAAATTCATAATGAAACATTGACTCACTCACAATAAAGAGAAAGGAAAGTTTCAGCATTTTTTTTTCCTTTGTCCCCATCGTAGTTTCAAAATAACTGGTATCTTTGTTTGCTTACTCTTTTAGGGTGTTTAGAAATGTTTGCATTTTGTCCCTTTTATAATCTATAAATGTTAAAATTTAAGATAGCGTTCTAATTTTTCATTCATGATATCTGGATTGTTTATGAATTAAATTTCTAAGATTTATTTGCAGAAGCCTTGTAAGCATATTTTGATAAGCAATTCTAATTGAGTGTTTTATTCTATTTTCCTTTTTGGAGATAAATTTTTGATTATGAAATGTTGCAACTAGCTTAGAGGTAGTTATGATTGCCTGTTGTATGCAGTCATCTTCATGTAGTTACTGATTTTCCTTCTAAGCAAGAAGAACATTTATTTCTAAAGGTCAGGGTTGTATTATTGATTTTAGGGATTGAAAAAAAGTTTAGAGTCCTTGTCAAAATGTTTTGATCATAAGTCGTCTGAACTCATTTTGAATGGAAAGAGAAATTTGTTAAATGATTAATGTAACATTTGAAATGTTGTCAAATGTTTAAAACTATTTAATACAATTATTTGAGTGTTTCTAAATATTTTACTCTGTGTTATACTTTAATTTTCATTACTTTAAAATTTAACTGCACGAAAGCAATTATTGTAAGTATTGAAATATTTTTAATAATTTGACTACATATCTAATTTTATAAGTGAAAACAAACTAACTCTCATTAAACATTAAGCAGAAGTCTAAAAGAATTTTTGTTTAGAACTCAAAAAATGACTTCAAGTAACAGGTGTTGCTGTATTCAGCTATGACAATTTCATAATTCTGCATAAGATTTAATTTGGAAAATAAACTTAAAGTTTGCACAGCCATTCAATCAAGTGCATTATATCTTCGAATTCTTTGTAACACAGCTGTAATGTCTCATTTGCATTATGTCACTGATTATTTTTAAACTTCTAAGTTAATACTTTTAAATGTTCATAAAATTTAGTAAACAAACTTAAGAATCTTTACTTCACTTGAAAGAATTTATTAATTTTTGGTTTTTCTTTCTAGGTATTCCAATGTTCTTCAAAAATTAAATATGAAACTTCCAGTTACTGTAAACAAATTTTTTGAGCCAACAGTCATGAATTCTGAAGCATTTTTCACAAGGTGGAAAAATTTAAACAAGTAGGTTTTTGGCTGACACTGTAACTCAGTTATTTGAAAGGTCTTTTATGGAATAATTTGAACATGTTAATATTTTCGAGAGATAATAAAAAATGTTCTTTTTCAGCCCTTCTCAAGAGGCCCAGAAGATATTTAAAGCCAAATTTCCAATGGACACTGAAGCCACAAAAACAAAAGTAAATTTTGAAATTTTGTTTATTATAAGCTGCATTTGAAAGTTAATTAAAAAACAACTTTTTGGCAAACTTTATCCACTCTTTGGCTTATTCTCTATTGTTTACTCTAATCATTGTCTTTTGTGTTTTTCAGCTTAATGGTTTTGGTATAATGCTTTTGGAAGGTATTGATCCAAATCCTGAAAATTTTGTCTGTGCTGGTATTGTTCATACAAGTACTCTTCAAGTTGGATGTTTATTACGGCTGGAACCAAATAGACAAGCACAGGTATACATTTTTGAATTGTTACATGTAGATTATAATGTACAAAAGAATCGTTAGCGAAACAACATACAAATGTCAATCTTGATTTGTTTGTTTCAAATTTCATCTGCATGTTCTGCGATTAAATATATTGTTTCAACTGAGCTAAAACTAGAATTTATTGGTTATATTATTAAACTATTGAATTTTTTTCTATTTTAAAGTTGTATTGATATCACTCTAAAATTTTTCTCGTTTAAAATTTTTTTTGAAAATTCGACAATGTTAAATAGTTTTTATTATTATATATGTTCACTTTTTGAACATATCATTGTTTTCCTTACAAAATGAAATCTGAATCTGATATGAATAAGGAATTATTTATTCTGTTGAAAATCCTTTCTTGTTGCTTCATTCCCTACCAGAATGAATGGTCTTCTCTTGTTGGTAGGTTATTTTCATTCTTCATTTTTAGTTATTTTAAGTGCATTCATTGTTTTATGGAGTAAATTATAGCTCCAAAAGTTTAATTTATAAGTCTGTAATTAGCATTGTACAGAAAAGCTTATTTTCTGCACATTTTTTTTGTAAATGGTGTTAATAACCTTAATCTGACAATTTAAAATCTCAATGTTTTCTCATATATATATATATATATATATACCATTGAGTAAACTTGCAAATGTTCACATCCTTTTTAAAATGTTTAGGGGGAGGGGGACTGGAACTCCAAGATGGGCATAATTTAAAATGTTTCTAAAGGTATTTTGTCTATTGAATGAATGAATAAATAAATAAAAGATCAAATAATAGTTTACAAGTTTCTTTAAGCTTTTATCAGGTGTTAAAAAGCATTTAATTAAATCTATTATAATTTAACATTGTCATAATTTTAATAGGGTCATCAAATTATTTACTTTGAGTGTTCAAATTATTCACTGTTATATAAAATGAGCATAGCAAGTGTAATAAATTTCTGTAGGTAAAAGAATTATGTAAGTAGCGATTTATTTTTGTGTTCTACTTTTAAAAATTAATATATAACAAATTGGGACTAAAGAAGAATCAAAGAATGATAGCCAGGGTTGATTGTTCCGAATTTTCCGAAAAACCCAAAAAATTGAGGCAGTCATTTCCAAAAATTAAAAAAAAATCTGTTATAAATCTGATAATTTGGACATAAAATATATTGTGAATTTCGACAAATGATCGCCGTAAAAGATCAATTTCGTCAATCATTTGAAGAAAAATCACTAATTTCATCGAAAGATTGCGGGGAAAAAAACACATTTTGTGAGAGGATCGCAAAAATAACGCAATTCTCATTAAAAGATTGCGAATTTTGTCCAGGGATCATGAAAAAAAAAAGCTAATTTCGTCGAAGAATCGCGGGGGAAAAAAAGCAAATTTCATAAAGGATCACGAAAAAAACCCGCAATTTTTGAAAAAAGATCGCGAAATAATGGCTAATTTCATAAAAAAAAACAGCAAATTTCGTCAAAAGATCGTGAAAAAACAGCCAATTTCATCAAAAGATCGCGAAAAAACAGCAAATTTCGTCAGAAGATCACGAAAAAAAAAAACGGCAAATTTTATCAAAAGATCGCAAAAAAAGGCAAATTTTGTCAAAGGGGTGTGAAAAAAAACACGTAGTTAGTGCCGGGAGTGGATTTTCCTCTCTCCTCTCTGTTGTAACCTTTCAAAAAATTTGCTGTGAATTTAAGAATTTTTTTTTTTTTTTTTTTTTTACACAGAATCACCCCTAATGATAGCATCTGCTCATGCTCAACCCCTTTTATGAAAGAATGGAGGAGATTAAAAGGAATTAATTGTTATCCAAATGTTAAGCACAGCTAGAGCTTCTTCAGTAGAGGCTGAAAGAATATTTTTATCCCTCTTTTTTTTTTTTTTTTTTTTTTTTTTTTGGTGGGGGGGCTGGGGCTCATGTACTGCAAATAAAGTAATTAAGAATTGAGAAAGTAACAAAACTTCTTTTAAAATTTGAAGCACTGAATGCCAATAGTAGCCACTGAGTAGTGATAATGCTGATTGCAGATATAACTGGACATTCTTGAGATTTATATTTATTGTGTGTATGTGAGAGAGAGAACTAGTGTAACTAATTTTCATGTTTTTTTATCATATGTCTTATACTTTTAGATTATAAGATTAGAGTAATTTTACAAAGTGCAGTTACAAAAACTAGCCATATAGTTACCATGATATTTGATTTATTTTTGCTGTTAATTAATGAAACTATATTTGCAGTTTTATTATTTCTTTAATAACAAATTAAAATTTTATTAATATAAAAAGAGCTTATGCTGCTTAATTAGTGGCTTAAATATTGTGGAAACTAATATTCTAATTAACTAATCTCCAAGTTAAATATTCTTGATAGTCATTCAATATCTTAATGCCGGAAAAAAAGTAACAAGATTTAAAATTTTTAAAACTTTTTTTTTACACCATAAATAATTATTTCTAAGAGTACTCAGTTGCCTTTGAACCTTTTTTTCACCCGAATTTTATAATTTTTGACATTTCATTAAATGGCTTTATGAAGGAAAATGATTTAATAAAAAAATGCAATTGTGATAAAATTTAAAACATTAATCTTAAAACCACTCTTCTACAAATTTTAACATTTTTTTCTTGCTTACTTTTCTTAAGTGTGCTCTATCTGTATTATAAAACAAAAACATGTCTGAGTAATGCTGGCAACACCTCACCAGTAAATTTAACTTTTTCTGCTATTTTAACTTAACACTATTTGTTTTTGCACCATCAAATATAGAAAAAAAAAAATTCTTTCAAATCCAACTTGTTTGAAAACTGTATCTCTATTTATTTTTTATCGTTTTAAAAATAATTTTTAAGCATTGTTTCTTAAAAAATCAATTTTGCATGCAGTTAGATTACGAAAGATTAACCCATTTGCATGTAAAAATGTAACTAATTCAAACTTTGTTCCTGGCTAATATTCCATAACAAAATTAAAACTTCAGCAATAAATAAAATAAACATAAATTTAATGGACACTTAATTGAACTACATGCTTAACTACTGAAATTATTGGCATAAAAAAGGGCTACTAGCGAAATCTTTGATTTCTTTGGCTATTAACGCCGGGCATGTAACTAATACAAAAGTATAGCTTTTATTAAAGTTCAAAACTTTATTTGAATTGGGGATGGGCAATTGTCAATAATTCAACAATGACCATCATAGGAAGTATCTATGGGGACAGTCATCAATCAATTCCCAAATTCTATAATTGATATGCTCTACCCTCACTTGTCTGACCGAGAACTAAAGAACATAATTACAAAACTTATTAAAACTTGTGATTATTCTAGCAAGAAATTTTTTTATAGTGATGGGCAATTGATTGTTCGATAATTCTTCTATTGCAATAATTTGCTCCTAACTAAACTTTGAAAGGATATAGTGATGAGCCATGCGCTTGATTAATGTTTCGAGGAAGGAAAAATGAGTTACAGTGAGACTATTTCTTATTGGATAAAGAATAAAGGAAATTAAACTTTACAGTTTGCAAACTTGCATTGTCTGCCAGTTATGGGAATACACCTGTGATTTTTGAAGTTGTTCATTTTTTCTGATTATAGCAGAAAGCACTTGGACTGAGAAATGATGTAATTTAGTTTATATCCGCTGTGCATTTTTTGGGAGCTTAAAAAGAAATTCGGCATTTGGATAGAACTTGGACAAACATAAAAAGAAAAATAGCTATATCATTGCAAACAACTGTACTGTCCATTGCATAATTCACAATTTAAATTCGATTGAACTTTTCTTGGCTCCAAACTTCACTGATGTAGCACAACCCTTACATCAAGGGATTATTAAAATGTTCAAGATAAATTATTGATAGCTGCTTGTAAAAGACTTCATTGCTGCAGTTCATTTAAAAAAAAAAAAAAAAAGTTTCATCTGTTTTTGTTAGATGATGTGTATTTACATAGACAAGAGTTGGAATATGATGATATCAAAGAAGATCATTAAAAATTGTTTGACATGATTGGCCTCCAGAATGTGAAGAATTATAGTTTGAAGACTACGACGATGATCATGGTGTCCCCATATTTGAACTTGCACAAAAACTAAGGAATGTCGGCTGCACAATACAAGACAAACTGACATATGCAGTTATTGACAATGAGGTTGGTACTAATGGTTGAGCTTCCATGCAACAAATTGTTTAAAGTTTTCAGTATAAACGTTGAAGAAAGTGATAATGACAGTGAACCTGAATCTGAACCAACAATGCTAGCAAAAGCTCTCAAAGCATTAAATATCCTCGCATGTTTTTTTACAAATTCCGAAGCAACAGATGAACATTTTAAAACTATTCATGAATTAGAAAAAAGTAGTTTTAACAATTCTGATAAAAAGACAATCCTTCATAAGAGATTATTTTAAATAATTATGCCATTCTTGCACCTCATGAGGATTGCTATCGGCCCATATCCAGCAGTTGTGATGGTTCACTAATCCACATGTGTGAAATATGGCCTCGTCTGTGCACAGGATGTGATATAACAAGTTTTCATTTTTTGCATTCTCCAAAAGGTCACTACATATTGCCATATGGACTGCATAATCTTCCTCCACCAGGTGATGCAATGCCTGCACATGATACACCTTTTTCTTCAGAGTAAAACAAAGAGTATGTCAAACAGTGGTTTGAGGAATTCTCAACTCATTGCCCAGCTAATGAACAGAAGCACGTGGGCTCCTTTCAACTGCCTCACAAATGCTTTGACAGTATCGTCAGATATTGATGGTCATCCAGGACATTTTTCATCTGCCACACTACCGGTTGGTCTGAATTTGGTCACAAGTGGCTTGATATTGGCCCTTGTTGTTGGCTGTTTTCTGCATTTTCGATGGTATAGCGACACACCTTTTCAAATGTTTATCATCCAGTTTTCAGGAAACAACGGCTAATTCTTTCTTCTAAGGAGAGCATTTCTTCAAACACCTGTGAAAGAAATCAATAGGTTAGTATTTTCATAGAAATGGATTGTTATTTTTGGAACACCAACATTGATAAAGTATATATACAAATCTATCGATCATGTATAGGGCTGCACTGAAGAATTTCAGTTTTTCTGCTTATTGTTGGTAATTGCAGAAATTGGGTTTTCAAATGTGTTATTATATGCAGGGCTCCCAAGCGGTCCCCCTTTTCCCCCCAAGTTCCCTTTTTTGAAAATGGTTCCCTTTTATGCATTTTGGTCCCCTTAGTCCCCTTTCTGTGGCTGGAAAAAATTACTAATCGCCGTAAAACTCAAACTCTAAAAATCACAAAAGTTCAAATTTGTGTTTTACTATAGCAAGCTAAAACATTGTAACTGGAATTCTTTCATGAATGTAAAAAAAAAAAAGCCGCACAATGTGAAAAGATGTTAAAATACGCATTGAAAATCTCATTAAAAATCACTAAAAATTCAAGATAGAGGACAAAATTTTACTACATTAAGCTAGAAGGTTTGAAACCGAATTTCAAAAAATCACCATAAAATGTAAAAAAAAAGAAAGAAAAGAAATTCAAAAAATGCTATAATTCAATTTTATTGAAAAGAGGACTTAATTTAATACGTTCCGCAAAAAAGTGAAACTGGAATCCTTTTACGAATGTCAAAAAATTGGATAAAAAATTCAAAAATTGTGTAATAAGCTTTATTGAAAAGAGGACAACAGTTACTGAATTGGACTAAAAAATTTAAACTGTATCCCATTTACTAGTGTGAAGTCACTGCATAAAAATCACTAAAAAGCCAGAAAATTGAAGTCAAAATGTATTATAGTAGGGCTAAAACATTGTATCCAGAATTTTTTCACAAATGGGGGGAAAAAATTCCATGCAGGATGTGGTATATTTTTTTTTTTCTTTTAATTACTATCAATTTAAACCAGATGATGCAATCGTGGAAAGACAAAATTTACTACATTAGGGTTAAAAGTTTGAAACCTAATTTCTTTTATAAATGGCAAAAAATCACTCCAAAATGCCAAAAAACAATGAAATAATTGCAAAAAATTAAAAATCGCTGATAAATGAATCCAAATAAACTTTATTGTAAAGAGGGCAAAATTTACTACATTCTGCTAAAAAATCTAAACCAGATTCCTTTTACAAATTTAGAAAAATTGCCATAAAACATGAAAAAAGGGTAAAAAATTACATTTAAAAAAACTATTTAAAAAAGTCCAAAAATTAGCTTCTATGTGCATAACTTTAGACATATAGCTACCTTCTTGCCAAATCTTATAGCTCTATGTGCAGCGATCTCATCAGCACAAAGACACATAGACAAGCCTCTATCTTTATTAGATTTATTTTTAGTACAATTATTCAATTGGTAAATTAATTTTTAATACAATTATTCAATTGGTAAATAAATCATATTGGTTGTAAATTTCCAAATTGAGGGAAAAAAATCTGGGCCATGATTCAAACCAGGGATGTCTTGGCTAGAGCTGCCAATGCTCTACCTACTGAGCCATCCCGGACGAATCTGGAAGACTAATTCACTCAGCTAACCCTAATGTTGCCATACTATGCTTTTCCGGATGAACATTATAACTTATTTAAGCTTTTATTTGATAGTACAAAGGAACTAAATTTTATGTTTGAGATTAATAATTAACAATATCTAATCAATAGTTAATCTAATTTTAATACTGAACAGTGGTGTTATACTGTGATTTTTTAGTTCACAGGCTATCAAAGCCTGAGAGCTAATGTGCCCGCCAGTTCTGTATGTGTGTAACGCAATAACTCTTGATAGAAGTATCCAATTTGCTTCAAATTTTTTTTCTAGGTTCATTCTGATAAGGTGTTTCCCTGTTTAGTTTTGGGGGTTCATTAAGTATAAATGGTGGGAATGGGGCTAATCCCCCCCTTAACTTAGATAAATAGGTTTTTCGTGCTGAATTATCAGATTTTCTTCACATTTTGGTATACCAGTTAATTTCTGATATCGAACTTCCCTGATTAGATTTGAAGGTTCATTGTTTAAGTCTAAAGAGGGACACAGGGGCCCAATACTCTCCTTAATTTAGATAGATTTTTCTATCCGATTTGCTTCAAATTTGACATGCAGGTTTATTCTGATAAGGCTGTTCCCTGATTAGATTTGGAAGTTCATTGGTTAAATATAAAGGGGGGAATAGGGAGCTAATAACCCTTTTAATTCAGAGAAATGGGTTTTTCTATCCGATTTGCTTCAAATTTGGTATACTAGTGTATTTTGATAAGGCACTTCCCTGATTAGATTTGTAGGTTCATTGGTTAAGTATAAAGGGGGGGGAGCGGGGCAGATTCCCCCCTTAATTTAGATAAATGGGATTTTCTATCGGATTTCTTTCAAATTTGGTATACCGGTTTATTCTAATAAGGCGCTTAATTAGATTTGGAGGTTCATTGGTTAAGTATAAGGGAGGGGGATGGGGCTAATACCCTCCCCCCCCCTTAATTTAAATAAATGGGTTTTCCTATCTGATTTGCTTGAAATTTGATATACCAGTTTATTCTGTTAAGGCAATTCCCTGATGAGATTTGGAGGCGCATTGGTTAAGTATAAAGATGGGAAACAGGGGGGGGGGGGGTATGTAATTCCCTCCTTTATTTTTCGAGGGGCATTATTCTTTGAAATAAGAGTAATTTACAATTAGTATGAATAACCTATGAGCTCAATGCCATCAGTTTAACTGGACACTTTTCTTTTTATTTATTCACTGATCACTGTTACTCAGTGTTAAATTCAATGCATTATACTTTGTCATTGCTAGAGTGCAACTCTGTTAACAATTGATTTGATATTTCTTAGAGGCATTAATTTTTAGTGTTTATATTTTATTGCAAATCATTTTTTTGCTGTTATAAATATTAAGGGAAGACATCGGTGAAATTCTTTATAATTTTTTTTTTTTTTTTTTTTTATTGGCTTAAAAAAAATCTTTGAACCTTCCTGAATCCATTCGTATGTCCAGTTTTTTCTGACCAAAAGAAATAATTGTAAAAATTCAAGGGAAGACAAAACTGGGACGCCACACCTACTCGCACTAAGGGAAGACATGACTGGGATGCCATGTCCACTCATATTAATTTTATTCTAGCATTTTATACTCATTTATTATATGTAACTAAACTTTATCCAAATGTTTATATATACTTTAATTCATGTGTTTGATAAAACACTGCAAGAACTTTACACAAATTATAAGTGTCTAAGTTTTGTAGCTTTTCGAAAAATTGTACTTTTCAGCTAAAAACCCCATTAACTCCTAAAGTACTTGAGTAATTTCGATAAAAAAAAAAAATTTGTTGGTAGAGTATAAATATAAGATCATATGTGGCAGACAGTTTTAAAAAATTTTAATTAGTTTCAGAAAATAAACATTTCTGAAAATTAAATTTCTGAAAAATTGTCATTGCTCTAATATAAGAAGTTTTAGTCGCAGAAAAAAGCTGTCTGCCGTAACTCTTGAGCATTATCCACAGAATTAGGGATTCAGAATTTCATCAAAATTGGTCTGGTAGTTTCTGAGGAAACAGGTCTTAAAGGTCGCATTTCCTCCCTATGATTGCATCCATTCTTGTCTGTCTTCAAAAACACTTTTCAGCTTTGTCATTTTGTAACACAATGTGCAAGCTCAAAAAATACAAGTCTCAGTTCAACACAAAGCAAAATACAAAAAGTTGGCATTTTTTGATTGAACAATAAGGTTTTAAAAACGTGTACAAACATTTGACTGACTATCGACACTCCCAGCGTCTGTTCTGTCAATACGTAATCAGAAAACTCAATTTGTCATTCGCAGAGAGTGAGAATTGTGAATATTTGTTTTTTGGATCTCCTGAAGAATCATATTTTTCAGGTAAAAATCCCATTATCTCATAAAGTACTCGAGTGATTTGATATATATATTTTGTTTGTGGTAGAGTATAAATATAAAATAACAGCATACATATGTAGCAGACAGTTTTTAAAAAATGTAATAAAATTTCTGAAAATTTTCCTTGCTCTAAAAAATTTTGGTCGGAGAATAAAACTGTCGTAAGTCTTGAGCATAATCCAGGGAATATTGATTCCAACTTTCATCAAAATCGGTCAGGTAGTTTCTGAGAAAACAGGTCTTAAAGCTTGCATATTTCCCATAGGATTGCACCCAGTCTTGTCTTCCCTTAATAAAGCATCAATTTAAATTAAAAGCTCCTTTAAGGAGAATTATCAATGTGAGTACTGAATATTGGAATACTTCCTATCTTCTTGCAGTAGAATATTTAGCTGAGTGTACTTTTTAGTGACCCATCTTTATAAAGATAACCAATTAACATATTTTCCGGGGTATATTCAGGAAAACTCGGTGCAGCATTTTTAGACATGGTCCCCCAAAGTCCCCTTTTTAAATATAAATGGCCCCCTTTCCCTTTTTTAGGAAACCAAAATGTGTTGGGAGCCCTGTATATGTTTCTGGCCAAACCCAATTTCCGGCCAAACTAGTTTATCCTAGCACACTTAGGAAAAACTAGTTTATCCTAGGAACCAAGGCAGGTTCATCATGCCCAAATTACCAAAGTTCCACAAATTACATGTATGGTTTCATCCTTGCATAAGCCATAACAAGCTAAAATATGCAAAATTTGGGCTACCGTACACAATTCCAGGAAAAAAAAAAGGCCAGATTAACATTGGATAAAAAAAAATAAATAAAATGGATTAAAAAAAAATTTACCAATTGAATATTTTACTCAGCCAATTGAAAACTTTACAAATTACAACAATTTGAAAAAGTGCTAAGAAATGATTTGCACCTGTTGCTAGAAACATTTGAAGTAAAATACTACCAATTCAACCAAGGAATTATGCAAAAACAGTATAATAATATTGAAAGGAAAAAAAATGGATTTAAAAAAAAAATGAAGATTTACTAAGCCAACAATGATACAGCCAGTTTATAAAGTGCATAGTAATGATTTGCTCCTGTTGGCAGAAACATTTCTAGTAAAACACTACCATTTCAACCAAGCAGTTATGAAAAAACAGTGTGATATTGTTTACATAGATTATATGCAGTAGTTCCAATACGATTGGATCAGATATAGTTCTGCTCTCTATCTATAGATAATATATTTAAAGATAATTTTCTTTGATTTTTTAGGAAAGAGAAGATGAAATAAATAAATGTGTAAGAATAATAACTATGTGTGGATTAGCCATTCAAACAGTAACTTTAACTGATGAATTAAAACATAAGTAAATATAAATGTTATGGCTAATTTATTAAATAATGATTCAGTTTAAATAGATGTAAATATAAAATGTACTAAACTAGTAAATCTGCAGATCAGGAGCCTCAATGTCAGCTCTGCAAGTCATTGTTTTTAGACACACTTTGGTAATATTTAGTTTCCTGCAAACCGTAATTTAAAGTTTTCAAATTATGTAATTATTTATAAGAATAAAAAATACGAAGTTTTCAGACATTAGAAGCATTAAATTAAAAACGTTATGGAAGGATATTTCGAAATTTTCATGAGCTGTTAATTCTGGTATATTTTTAAAATAATAAAGTAGATTTCTTCAGGGGGGCTCCACCCCCCTGAACCCCCCGTGGTCTTATTAATTTACATACGTAACTTTTTATTGATTGCGCTAATAGTTAGCGTAAATCTTAGATTTCTTTTTACACTTCCGAGCCTTATTTTTCAATACTGGTAACACAGAAAATGTTTTACATTGACGCAATTATATTAAACATTTAGGTTTTATGAATGAAAATGTAATTTCCTTTAAAAATAAAATAATTTTCATTCATCTTTTCTGAAATGAGGCGGCATTAAGAAGTAACACCCGTCAAAAAACATTTTTTCAGGCAATCTAGTTAATGCTTGGTTTTTAAGGATGAAAATATTTATTTCCCGATACAATGTCATTTTCGACAGCGATAATTTTGCGGTGCATAATTTTGATATTTACTATATATTTGCTTTTCAAAAGTTTTTTTTTTTTTTCTCATTGGAATTTTCGATTAAGAATTAACATTTCTGTTAGCTGTGTGCAGACGATAAACCATGAGATATTAATAACATTTTTTAAAAATAATTAATATCATAACATAAGCCCCATTTATTTCAAACTCAAAGCGTAGTCGTTTTATTTTTGATATATGAGATCAAATTCACCTTCTTTTCATATTTTCACTTTATTTCTAATATGAAGGCGTATTCATGTCTATTTTTTATTTCATTTTCCTCTCGCACATAAAAATCTTTCAAATCAAAATTAAATGTTTAGGATAAATTTTTATTCCGGGATTAAATTTTCGTGGCAACGGCAAAAAAAAAAAAAAAAAAAAATGATTGTTAAATTTCATAGCAAAATGTCGATTTATTCCTTATGAAAATAATGAACTTTTTAATTTAAAATAAAAATATTTGAACAAAACAAATAGAACATAATAAAAATCTTACGATACTCATCAGCGTACATGTAAATAAAAACAATATTAAAAATACATTACAAATTATTCTAAAATAAGGGAAACTAGGGAATAATTTGTAATGTATTTTTAATATAGTTTTTATTTACATGTACGCTGATGAGTATCGTAAGATTTTTAATTATTAAATTTTAACAGTGTAAGTCCAAGTTTTTCTTAAATAGAAAATAGTCTTTATTTCTGTGGTAAATTCCATCTATATGTAAAGACACAAAGGCATTAATTCGTCCCTTTTGACTTTGATTTAACTTCAAACAATTACACATACTTTCACATTTATGATATTTTTAGGTGTAGTTCGCTGCTAGGTAACAGTTAAAGGATAATAAAAACAATTAAATATGTGCTTAAAAAGAAAATTTATATTAAAAAGAATATTTTATATTATTGAAACACATATAAAATCCCTCCATAAAGGTTATACACCGAATTTTAAAACTCTGACAAATGTATACACAAAATTTCAAACTAATATGAATAATGTATGGTTCTAATTAGGAAATTTCATCATCCTTAATTTTGCATTTAAATCCTTCAATCATATGAGCCATTTCTTTTCAACAAATAAAAATGGAAAAATCGTCTGAATTGCTATAGGAAAGCATTAAGTCGCAAAATAAAATGTTCTATATATTCCGAACGAATGAATCAAACTTAACCAAAAACTATACAGCTAAATCCGGGGATTTCACCAACATGCATCCTTAATTTTAAGATAATCGGATGCTTTTTACGGCAGTTATCGCGGAACAGACAGACAGACTAACAGAAACCAAAACTTTTCATGTCTCCACAGTAAGCCTTCACTGACGTTTCGGCAATTATAACAGAATAATAAATTTAAATATAGTAATATTTTCTACAACAGTGCATAATCCATAAATTTTTAATTAAATAGATAAGCATATAAATAAAAATAAGTGATGTTGATGTATAAATACTGTATTAACAATTTAAAATATTGATTATACATTAGAATTAAATGTCTTTAAACTTGTATAAAATTTAAAATATGAAATACAAAATTTAGTTTTGGGAGAGGGGAAAGGAAAAAGAATAAGATATTTAGTGAATACATTAAACTTCTGATTATCTTCCACTCATGTAACTGACGGTGTGGCAGATAATCGAAAAACAGTACAAGACCATTACAGAAATCACATTTCTATTTGTCAATTTATAAAAAAGAATATTTAAATGCTTTTTTTCTGTTGCGTACTTTTGTTGTAAATTTAGAATTTTACAGAATAAATATGTAGTAACCTGTTTTCGTCCAAAGTAATCCATTATACATTTTTGTGTTTTGCTTGTGCCTTTTCTGCTGTAAGATTATGAAATCTACTTAATAAAAGTACTTGGGTTTGCATCGTCTACTTTTTGCATCTCCAGAATTGCCAAGTCTCCTGCTTTTTCCATGCCACTATTATCTTAGAGAAAATATTGTTCTTTTAAATCGCCCAAATGTTCCAATTAAATAAAACATTTTCCGTATTAAAATTCTGGTATTCAAAAAGCCAGAGAGTTGGCAGCTCTGCATCTCAAATGAATTAATGTACTTAGAGAGCATAGTTTGGGGGGGGGGGGGGGGAATTGCAGCCATGTTAGGCTTAAGCATTCTGATGCCGTATTATAAGTCAAACAATTGCTTCATTTAATCTACGTTGTATCATATGTTTCTTCATTTTCTCTAAAACCTTCAAAACCTATACAATTACAATGTTTTAAGTTCTAAATTAAAAATAACAAGCTACCGACAGCAGATTAGATATAAACAAATGAATACTGTTGGCATTCAGAAACACAAAAATCCAAATCTAGAAACAAATGAATGACTATTTCAGCAGTTCATTAAAAAAATACGGTTAATATTTGTAAAAGCATATTAAAGCCTTTAAATATTTTTAAATGTAATTTTCACTTTTGTTTACGTTTATAAGCAGTATGGCAAAAGGGGAAGGGGGATCAATTGAGTGTATTTCTGTGAAATATTTTGTGCTAGATAATGTTTTGTTGTTATATATTGTTTTGCCACCATCTTCCGGGATTTAATATAAACAAAAAAGCTTTCTGTTGAAATTGTGCCATTTTTATGCATTTTATCAGCTTTGCATTGCAAATAAAATGATTACTTCTTACCAATTCTTATTGTAATTAAAATATAAGAGATACAAACAATACTGTTATAACATAGGAAGTTTCTAGGGAAAAGAAAATCATATTAATGTAATTAATAGTTGCAATTTTGCATTACTTTTGCAATTCACTTTACTTATTATACAGTTTACTTTACTTTGAAAAAGGATGTAGATTAAAATCATTAAATATTTGCTCTTTAGTGCACTACAAAATAATTCAAAATTAGTTTCTGAATAGTAAAATAAGTTGTAAGTCATAAAATTAATATCAGGTCAGGGGTGATCCTGTTCAGAATTTTCCGAAAAATTAAGGCAATCATTTCCAAAAATTTTTAAAAATCAGTCATAAATCTGAAAATCTGGACATAAAATATATTGTGAATTTCGACAAGTGGTTGCCAAAAAAATCAATTTTGTCAATCGTTCAAAAAAAAAAAAATCGACAATCAAAGGATCACAAGAAAAATGCAAATTTCATAAGGGGATCGCGAGAAAAACAGCAAATTTCGCCAAAGGATCATGAAAAAACTGCAAATTTTGCCAAAGGATCGCGAAAAAACTGCAAATTTGGTCAAGAGATCGCAAAAAAAGTTAGTAGCGGTAGTGAATTCCCTCCCGTCCCTCCTCTGTTGTAACCTTTCAGAAAATTTGCTGTGGCTTTCAGAATTTTTTTTTTACTCAATCACCCCTATATCAGGTAAAGAATATCGGTCTTCTACTCGGTAATATGAATTTGCAAATATACTTTAATACAAGTTTTATAGAATTAAACATATTTTTCCCTATAACATATATTGGTTACAAATGCAATGCAATTTTTATGCTGTAATATTTAAAACTTGGAATGTAATTCTATTATTTTCAAAGGAGGCATTTTTCACTTCAAATTCCGGTATTTTAAATTGTAGTTTACATAATCTTTGTTGTTTTTATAAGAAATCAAAGGATAATTTTTTTTATTAACAAAATGCAAAAATTAAAAAATGATGCACCATGTTTTTTATTTTTAAGTGTCAGAAAAATAATTTTCCAACGTACAATTTTCATGATTAAATAATGGAAAATGTCGATATTTTGATAAGTTTGTTTTTTACTAAACTTAAATTTAAAAAAGAAGACATATGTTTGTCAACGAGCTGTTTTCTTATTTTCATTCATATTTATTAATCATATGGAAATTTTTGAAACTGAGAAAGAAAAGAAAATACTTAATGGCATTTGATGCTGCCATCGATAATCAAAACTGGAAACTACACCCAAATCACGTGATGCTTAAGTTGGGAGCACCAACGCCGCGAACAGAGTATTATTTTTGGGTACAAGTCCTGTGATTGAAAACTCATCTTCATTGTTCTCTTCTATGTTCTATCTTCATGATCTAAACTTCTAAATGTTGTTTTGAAGATCTTTCGTTCATATACCATCATTTTTGACGAGTTTGTATATAAAAGCAAGAGTTTGAATGTAGCGCACATCACATGGGCAGATGATTGTTTTCTGTATTGTAACAAAAGAAAATTAAACCCAACTTCATGCTAATGAATATGAATCTCAGCACAGGAGGGAAACTAATGAGGAGGGGGGGGGGGAATCTGGCTCTGACTGCTTTATAAATTGTCTGGATTCAACTATATTTGATAAAATCGTGTCAGATAAAAATAGCTATTAAATGACTGGAGTCATTCAGCATTCAATGTTTAAAAATAAAAACTTTTTCAATCTCTACTGAAGAAACTCTTGCTGTGCTAAACAATTTTGCACCAATTAGTTCTTTTTTTAAAATAAATTCTTTCATAATAGCTGCTGATCGGATGCTATTGTTCTTTCATTCTTCTTTATGTCCAATTTATTATATATTTGTTTGCAAAAGTAGGAGTAGTAAATAAGTGATTGGCTACTTATTCTTGCAAAAATATACTTTGTATGCTTTTTTTATATATAGAATGAATAATTTGATTGCTCAAAGGAAATTATGGCATTGCAAATTATATTAGATTTAGTAAATAACATTTTAAATGAAATGCTTTTTATGCTAGATAAAAACTTGGCAAAAAGTTTGACAATCCCTAGTTTACATCATGAATATGAGACTGGGATGTCTTGCAAAGTGGGTGCTTAAACAATCAATTTCATAATTAGAACCGTAGAACGTTATCCTCACAAGTTATCGTCAGAGAATAATCCTCATTTCGAGAAAAATCCCAATGCTAAGAATTTCATATTTTCATTTTTTGTTTGTTCTATTTAGCAGAAAGTGTAGTTCTATTTCAATCAACTTTAAATTTTCGTACTTTCTGATTCTTTTTAAAAGATAATTTGCCCATTTTTGTTTAGCTTGTGGAGTAAATTATGGTTGTAATACTAAATATCTGTAATAATTATATATTTTTAAAACTTAACAAAAACGATCTACATTAGTTTATCTGTAAGCTCGCACAGAGAGAAAACTTCATTGAAAATAGAATGTACTGAGCATTGAAAATTTTTAACACTAACTTATGTATTCACCACAAATCAAGTAAAGAAGGTGCAGTAAAACAGTTTTATTAGTCTTTTTGGGCGCATAAGAGTTTAAAAGTATAAAATATTCTTAAATGCGGCTCTTATGCCAGGGCGGCAGGTACGGTGATTTTTTTTTTCCTTTTATAGCAATGCCTTATCTTTTTTGTCATACCGATATCTTATGACGCCATTTTTTCTCCTTTGATTAATAGTTTCATGCTCTCGAATTGGTACCAAAACACTAGAAAATGTCTCTTAATTGCAGATGTCTGAGAAATGGTATTTGTTTATTTTTAAACAATCAGCAGGATGAATAACATTTGTCACACTGGTTCTCAAGTTAAAAAATTATTACATTTTCTGCTCATCCATCAATAATTACTTTATCACCCGGGTACTGGAATGTACAGCTGTCGCGAACTTTTCCTCTAATAAATCCCCCTTTCCTTCCACTTGCAAAGCAAAACTGCTCGCAGAGTACTCACTCTGTGAAACTACTGGTCTCTAACTAGAGAAATCTCAAATCTCGGCATAGATCTCTTGTGGAATGGATCTCCTAATACACAGTAAAAACAATGGAGAGCAACATTTTTTTTTTTTTTTTTTTTTTTTTTTTTTTTTTTCAGTACCAGACTCTTTTTAAACCTGGCCCTTAAAATAGACCCCGACTCGACCAGACAAAATGAATTCAAACTTTGAAACCGGCCGGGTCAGCAAAATTAGGACAATATTTTAATGAGCCGGGTCAGGCGATAAACAAAATAAACGATCTTGACCAATATAAAAAATTAAGTGGGCCGACTTCCATGATATAAATATTGGGCTATTTTACTCGCGCAAAAATACCAGCTCGTTAATGTAAATCATAAGGTCGATCTCTACGAAAAATGTTTTTTACTTTTTCGATTGCGTTTAGAGGGGTTTTTTTTTTACTAGAATACTTTCACTTTCGAAACTGATTCCGAAAATCAAAGTATACTACAAAAAAAATCTGTAAACAAAATCGAAAAAGGGTCTTTTTCGAGATCGACCTCAGCTATTTGAAGAAAAAAAAAACATTTAAACATATTGAAATGCGAACTATGTATTTAAAAAAAAATTCTTCCATATTATTAGCATTAGCGAGCCGGTGTTTTCCCTTGAGTGAAGTAGCCAATCCATAAGGGGGGGGGGAATCAACCCGGCCCTTACAAAAGAGGGAAAAAAATGGCCCGGCATAAAAGCTAAAAGTTTGGCCTGGCCGGAAAACTGTTAAAATCTCCGCCCAATGTCTTCAAAACATTGATTTTTACGTTGATATGGTTAAAAATTGTTTCATACGAAGAGTTCTGAACAAAAATACTTATTTTATCTTTTTTTTTTTCCCTGTTTATAATCTTTATTTTTAAAGAAGTGCCTAATAAAATCACTCAAGTACATATTTATAACTAAAAAACAAACGTGCAATTTTGTTATCTCTTGACTCAACTAAAAGAAAAACACTTGATTTCAAATTCACTCCATCTGTTTCTCGGACCGAATGTTCAGACACATTGCCCTATGACCTTGACGTGTAAGTTGGCTGACAGTTTCAGTTTCGTTTCTTTGAAAAGAACTTTGAACGCAGTAGAAAAAAAGGTAATGAGATACGAGATTTTTTTTAATGAAAAGTGGATTCGTGGATTTTCTTCTTTCCTTAAACTTATGATATATATCTTCATAATAATTATCGTCATAATAACTTATGATGAAAAGGAAAGTCTAAATTCTGAGCAAGAAATTTTTATAAAACTTACAAAATTATTTTTATAAATGAACGAAAAGATGCGTGTGTACCAAATAAAAAATGAAATCTGCCACAAATGGAATCAACGAAATGGTTATCAATAGCTGAAATGTAAAAGAAAAAGGGAGCATTTCTAGTTATGCTAAAGTGGTTTCGGCAGTGTCTCCAGAGATCTGCAAGGGCCGGCCCGTGGCCCGAATCTCCACTCTTTTCGGGTCGGGCCATACTCTTTTCTGAAGATTCTGTCTGGGCTAAGTTTGGGCCTCACTTTTTTCCTGAAAGATCGGGCCGGGCCAGCATTTTTTTTTCTATGAGTCGGCCCGTACAGGCCTCTGAGTGTCTCTATACAATATTTCAAGATCTCTAAAATCCGGGAAAGCCGCGGCCAGAACGATTCTGGAATTTAGAGATTGTATTGTATAAATATCAGCTCTTTGGGTGTGGTGCTTACGTCGATATACTTTTTTTTAAAAAAGATTTTCATTGGTGCGGTGCTTACGGTGGGTGTGGCGGGTATTCCCGAAAATATGATACTTAGCAATGTAAATTAAATCAGTGTTTGATAATGTAAATGCAATAGCATTTAGGGTTATTACTGTATAATGCAAATGTTACGTCATCTAAATGATCAAACTACTTTCATGTCTTAATCGTTCCAGCTATTCAGTTCTTGTAATTTTGTTAACCTCTCTTTGTTACTTGAAGAAACAACAAATTTCTCAATTTGCTGTTTCATTTAAAGCAACTTCTAATTATGCTTACTTCTGTTTCTTGCTTAGTCAGTAATGAGCCTTTTTTATGCAAAAGTTTATTAGCAGTGATTTAGAATCAATTTAATATTTTTATGGAACATCTTTAGTACTCTTATGGCACAAAATGTGTTGGACATGCTGGTTGAAAATAACACATGCAATGTGTGCTAGGTGTTCAATAGGATCAACATAATGAATGTTAGATGATGCATTGATGGTTGCATGTTGATTTGTATAAATCATGTGGCAAATTTAAATATATGCAATCTTCTTTTGAAAATTTCTGAACTTGTTAAAAGGCTCAATAACTAAAGTTCTGATCTGCCATCCTGTCATTCTCTGTAATTAAAAATGCATTGGATTAGTAATTTATTTTATACTTGCTGAAAAAAATAGCTATAAAAAGCTGTAACTGAATACTGGGAATTTCATTATAGAAAAAACTTTTTTTGCAGAGCAGTAAATAATTAACATAAAATCTAACAAGATATAATTGAACAGAAAGTTGAGATACTACATATTAGATATTTTGTTTTAGCTATTAATTTACAATTATTTCTTAAACATTAAGAAAGTGTCTTTTATATTTGTCTTGTTCTGTCTTTTTCAATAAATATTTTCTCGAAGATTTATTTGTATTTGTGAAAATACTTTTGCGATTCACTATATTTGTGATATTTTGAATTCTAATATTTGCATTATTTTAGTGTAGCACCAGTTATAGAAGTAATTTTTTAAAAAATAGTTAATTGTTAATGAGAAATTAGTATCGGTCACAGTTTAGAATGTTTTAAAATTTATTTGGCTCTTTGGTCTTTAATAAAATATGACAAGTCAAACTGTAATAAGACTTGCAATAAACTGTCAACTTTCCCAAAATTTTCAGATGACTGCTGAAAAACTCAGGAAAGTTTACAACTGAGATATAGATCTATTCTCCAAGAAAATGCGTGGTGGGGGGGATTATACAATACTGTTTTTCCAATTTTAATTTCATGGAAATGATTTTTTTTTTTTTTTTTGCAATCTTATGTTTATGGTTTTATGTTGCTGTGCCACACCCAATCAGGGCTTCAAACTGAAAACCAGTAAAACAGTTATTTCTGATTGAATGAAAACCACAGTTGAACTTTTATTTTCTGTTCTGGAACTGAATCAGTTTTTGTTTTGCCCTGATTCAAATCATAAAAATATATTTATTTCAAAAAAAGGTTCTAAATTTACAATTATTTAAAAGTTAAAATACCAGCCATTGACATCATTTACTTCTTGTCTTTAATTTTCTGATATATAAATATAAGGTCAAAAGTTATATAAAGGAATTAGGTATACTGAAACTAACTAAATTGTCATCAATGAAAATATTTATTTATGGTACATAAATAAACAGTGCCATTTTTACCCTAATGCCCAAAGTAGGGGTATACCAAAGGTTTGATGTGTTACAGCCTGTCTTAAAAGTCGTGTTTTAACCATATTTTAGTCCCACTTCCATAACCCTTTACAATGTCATCCTTGCTCAGCATATCCTGAAACAAACTCCTGGGTACTCTACTGGTTCAAAGTTCCAATCCAAAGAATATTGGCAGTTTTCTCAAACTTCAAGATGATTTCTGAACACGATGTCAGATTGTCATTAAGGTTAAGAAGGGAGTTAAATGTGAATGTTCAACATTAATGACTCCATATTAAAACCAAAAAAAAAAAAAGTGAAGTTGTGTAGTGTTTTAGTTGTGTTCATAAATTCCAAAATTTATAACTTGTAAATTATATTTCATTTTTATGTCAATTATTAAACTTCTTAAATAATTGCATTTTTTATTTGCAGGTTTTATTTGTTAAATTTTACATTGTAGTTTTTAGTTTAGATTGCCACTGAACGAAATGAAAAAGCTGAATAAAACAAAGTTGCTTACATTTTCAAAAGAAGGAAATAAAAGTGGATTCTTAAATTCTCGTCTGTACTAGAAACAGGGATGCCAGTAAATTATTTGTAACCTCTTCATTCCCAAAGCTAAAATAATACTAAAAATACTCGTTCATTGGTTTTAAACAAACAAAATGACATCATAAATGACAGAAAAAAGAACTTTTCGGAAATTGATACTTTAAGGGACTAGTAATTTTGGTTTACAAATAAGAATCTAAAATTACAAATTCCGTTGTTAAAATATCAATTTAATTATCACTAACCCAAATTCACACAATCACAAATTTAAGGCCTTTAATCAAGTGAATGATATACAAATCCTCAAAACATTTTATTGTAAAGAATTTTAGTTAAGTATGAAAATTTCTCAATTTCTTGGTCATACTTTCTTGAAGGCATTTTGCAAACTCAGATGAAAATAACATCTATTTTATGAGGAAATCAGCATAGATTTAGCCACTTATTGGTTTGCTTTTAAAGCAAAAAACATTCAACTATTAAGAAATGAAGTCAAACAGTTTAGTTTTTATGGGGAAAAGAATAGCGGTCCACATATGTGGACCCAGGTAGCGAAGAAGATAAGGGATCAAATACTGAACTGAAAGAACACATTTTAACTTCATTGGAAAAGTAAAAGAGCAAAAAGAGCATGGTTTGAGGCATACTCTATCTTAAAATTTTGTCCTAGCTGCCAACATTTGTTCCTTTTTTTTTTTTTTAAGGGAAATATATTTTGAACCAGAAACTTTACTTAATATATAAAATCAATAAAATATCACATAGAAATATCACATTTTATAAAATAAATTTTCTCATCCAAAAATGCTAATTTGACAGAGAGAGAGGAAGGGAGTGATAAAAGAATGTTAATATGTTAACCCATTCGGGACGAGCGACGGGTATACGTGCCGGCCTCGTTTGCACTTTCATCCCGTGCGACTGGTATACGTGCTGGCAGTTTTGGCACTCACATCCCGAGCGACCGGTATTCGTGCCACACAGTTGGAACGTTTTATTCCAGAAAGTTTAACTCAGAAAAAAAAATTCGTAATGAAATTTGAATATACATTTGGGAAGAACATATTTCCTTCTATCTAGGAAAGCAAATGGAATCAATTAATATATTTTTAATCCATGTCAATTTAATTTTCTTCCAAAAATAACTGCAATGAAAAAAGAGTGTTTATTTCACATGCATTGCTTCTGAAACGAGATTTTCTTTCTATCATAAATCTATGTGTCAAATGAAACTTTATTTTTTGTTTATCAGAAATTTTTCTTCGACACTTTGGAAAAGGAATGGTTGAGTCAGCTGATCAACTCTAAGCTTATGACGTAAGCTTCATGTACGCATATGGCTAGGCTTCCAGTTGATTCATTTTCAATTACTTTTTTTCTACTACTTTTATCTCGATTGGAAAGAGTTTATTTGTATGTCGTGGTGATTAATAGTTTCGCATTTTCATTCATTGAGGAGGAAAGTGGGACGCCTATTTATATTTTTTATTTTGTTTCAACAAATGCTGCTACGCAGTTTAAATATTTGCGGATGCTTGTTCAAAATATTTTCGGCGCCGTCAAGTCAAGAAAACTTTTGTGCGCTCTTCTTTATTTTTTATTTTTTTTTTTTTTTTCCTTCAATAGTTATTCATACCGTTTCAAATAATTTCGTCTTAAATTATCTATATTTATGTATCTTATTTTACAAACTCATTAAAATATCTAAAAACGCAGGTATTTTACTGACAATGGAATAGCTGGAATAGTGAAAAATATTTAGTAAAAAAAAAAAAAAAAGAAAATGCATGAAATTAATGCATTTTCAGAAAGTAAAATTAGAGTGATGTGATTCTAACACAGTCATTGAACTCTGACATTTTGAGAAATGTTCGCAGGTTTTAAAATTAATAGTTTCAATTAATAGTCAGTTTGCCCCTTATAATTGAATACATTTATATGATTTCGTTAATATTTCCATTTTATAAAATACTTTTAACATTAACAGCATTTTTTATTGGTATATTTAAAATTATTATTCAGTTTTATTTATTATTAAAAAATATTATTCAATACTTTTAACCTCCATAAATTTATTTATGTTTAAATATATATATATATAATATGTTAAAAGATGTTTCTAAAGATATTTTAACATAAACAATTTTTTGGAAGAATCTATTTTAAGTTATTCAAGTTTACTTATTCTTATTAAATATTCTTTAATTGATATTTCGTTTTATTATATGTTACAATATATAATATTTCTTTTATTTTCAAAAATATTTTTAACATCAACTTTTTAGACAGGTTTGTTTTTAAGTATAATTCTATTTTACTTATTATTATTTAACATTTTTATTTGATAGATATTTTATGATTGACTATATATTTACATGTAAATTTTGAATTTTCACAAATATTTTAAATTGAATTAATAGTTTTCAAACTATCTTTTATGTCTGTGTGCATAATAAGTATTAAAAAGTTGCATGCAGAAGTTGCTTGCAAGTTTTATTTAATTAATTTTATTTGTGAATAAATCAGCTTTTTAAAAATACTTGTTTTATTTACGGAATGTGTTAACAATTATTTAGAAACAAAACTATTATTTTTTTAAACAAAATTATCCTTTATTTCAGCAAAACATTTCATATGTTGCTATATTAAAGGAAAGTAAGTGTTTTGTAATCATATAATATTTTTTAACTGAAAAACGTGATTAAAACATGCATTATATTTGTTTAAAAAGTCATTTTTACATTACAATATCCGAGAAAATATTTCAATTTTTTGCGTAAATATATATAATAACATATTTCATGTATATGCATTTCAAAAGGTTACATGGAAAAATGAATCTTTTATAATTTTTTGAAGAACTCTTTACAAGAGTTAGGCTTAGTTTCGCAAAATCCTTCGGCCCAGAAGATGAAATCAAATTTTCCCGCTCCGTCCTCAGATGCGCACTTCTGAATGCATGCGCCATCGCGAACAGGTTCATGATTTTCTTCAAATTGTTATTTCATGATTATTTTCCTGAAATTTTGACTAAAAATATACTTTATTGTATAAACAGACTTTTCATGTTTGCACACTGTAAATTTAAGTTTTATTTTTTCAGATGTATAGACTGACTGTTAGGACAAGTAAAGATTCTGTCTCAAAAGAATTATGTGAATTGTTGCAAGATCAATTTTGACCTGAATAGCAGATGTTTTGTCAGTGTACCTTAATTGTGTTGAGAATATTTATGAAGGACTGTTGCACTCTTGTCTTTATCTTGTGCTTCATGACTTGAACATGAACCCTTAGAATTGTTATATTTTTGAATCCATGAGCATAATTACTGTTAAGTTGTTATGCTTGGGTATTAAATATAAAGTTTTGTTCCTGAACTATGGTGTAAACCTTATGTAGGATTTATGGTCACTTTAATTTTTGAAGAAAGCTGGAAAAATTATTGTTCACAGAGATGCCAAGACTTGCAATTGTTATAGGTATTTACTGAAACTTGGTGACAGCACAGAGCTGTCTTATCATTCCGTAAAATTTCATATTTTGATTCCATATATATATATATTTATATTCATTACTTTTTAAAAATGTGCTTAAATATTAACTTGATGGGTTATTTTTAAGAAATTCATTGAAAAATAAAATTATGTGAATTGATTTTCTGTATATTATGCCTTCTTACATTCCGTGGGGAAACTGGGCAATTTTCATAATTTAGTGTATTCTTTATGAAATCAAATCTGTGATTTGTAAGAAAATGTCATTCCATTTGTTTTTAATTTCATTAGAATGATCTCATCTAAAAGTGTCGCTTTAAGATTTAAATTTTTGTTTATTTGAAAAGGAACTCATTGTTTAATGTATACCAATTGTTTGTTATTACTAAAACTAAAGTATGCTTGATTGTTCTGGTGTAGAAACAAGATTTAACACTAGAAACAACTTTTTTTTATGAAATGAGTTCCAGAATTTCATTAAGATGTTGGCATCTCTGTAGTGTGTGTTTATAGTTCTCTAGATAAATAGTGTTGTATTAATGTGTGGAAGGTACTGCAATTGAAATTTTATGAAATTTATAGCTGTTACATACCTTTCTATGAAATGTTACCGACAGTGATAAAGATGTAAAAATTGAAGATTTATTAGTTGTATATGTGCCGTGATTCTTTTTATCCTGCTTTCTATGCCTAAAATATCCATAAAATAGAAGCGTGTGGGATTTATTCGGTGAATTGGTTATGTATGCATTTAATATTTTTTAAATGCCAGTTAGGATTGTAACAAGGGAATGTAATTTTTTAAAAAAAGTTGTTCATTTTTTTTTTTTTTTTTTTTTTTTTTTATAATGAACGTTAACTTATTTTAAATTTCTTGTTTTACATTGTTTTATAAATTATTTCAGTACATTTCATGAATACTTTAAAAAATAATATAAAGTGAACTGTTTTGTGATAATTTAATAATGAACTGGTCATGCATTATATTTATTGAGTATTGTGTATATTTTGTTTTAGATTATGTTATTGGACAGTGATGCAATTTACTCAGTTCTATTTGCATTGTGTCAAACTTGTTACTGTTTAAAATTTATAAATATTTAAGTTTGTTAACTTCCAAATCTGTATATCTTTGTGTCCATTACAGATGTATACATATATTTCATTTGACGGAATTCTAGTTAAATTTTTCTTCATATTTTTGTAAGTGCTCCATGTGTTTTATATTTCTGACAAAAAAAAAAAGTCTTCAAAGGTTTTCAACTGTATTATAAAGTGCCTGTAAATTTAGATTGAAAGTCTGTCTTGCATGCTTCATTAGGGTTTAAGATCAGTATACATTGCTTATAAAAAGAAATTGTACTGAATCTCAATTCTGAAAAAAAAAAAAAAAAAATATTGCTATAACTCGTATTGAATACTCATTTATTTTCTTTTGTAATATCTATTCTTTTTCTTATCATTGCATGCTGAATTATGTGCAGATGGAAAAATATTCATATTTTTTCCCCCTTTTCAACTGTTTATTTTCATATAAAATATTTTAAGAGCTTGTAAAAGATGTGGCCTGTTATTATAATTTATTAGAAAGTATAAAATAGCATGTCACATCATTTTGTACTATACATTAACTTGAAATAATTCTTTGAATTGAAGGGAAAAATGTTAACTTTTAATTTATAGCTTTAGATGTATTTTATTAATAAAATTTCTGTGATGGAAATGACATTCAAGTAGAGTTCACAATTTGGAAGTTTTCATAGTCAACCATACTGTGCAATTTAGATATTATACTCATTAAAGAAAAGAATTACTCAAGATAATTGGTATTGTAAATTTTTTTTTAATAGCTAGGCTAAAACAGACTAAAAAGTTAGAGGTTTTTTGCATATTTTATAAAGATTTAAGTGAAAATGTTCCTAATGCTTACACTTAAATTTCTTCTGGTATTCTAATGGATAGTTTTACAGTTCTATGATTATAGGAATATTTTCTCATTTAAAATTGACAGTAAAATATTGTTTTGATCAACTGAATATTTCCATATTTATTTCTACTCCCTCCCCCCTTCTTAATAACATGGAAGTTAAAATCTTGTCTAAATTTCCTTTGCGTGTTATATGCAATTTATATTTTTTCTCATCTAAATTATTTAAGCTTGTCATTCATCAATCTAAACCTGGTAAAATGATTTTTTTTTTTTTTTCTTATCTGCTTTCTAGTTTTCTTACTTCATTCATATTAAAGCAGGCATGTCAAACTTGTTTACCGCTGCGGGCCAAATTAAGCATTATATACTAAGCCGCGGGCCACATTAACCCGTTCAGAACCATGGGTGCATATATGCACCCTCAAAAAGAGCATACAGAATTTGTTTTAGGCACCAGTAAAAAAGAAAAGTAATATTTAGTTTCTTTAATTAGAAATTTTCGTGATTGTTTAAGGCTGTTCTCAACTGCTCTGCTCAACAAGCGCAAAACGTTTTGACACATTTAGAAATTCATTTTTTAACGGAAAAATTGCAAAGCCTGACAATGGAAGCGATTTGGAATCGAGCTGTGTTTTACATTTTTTGATACATAAATTATCTATTGAGTTATAAGCTATTTTGATCACGTGACAAACACGTTTTTCATCCTTTCTTCAGTGGAATATCTTCTTTCGCGTTGAAATTCGTTTCAAAACGCCCATTTTTACACTATTTCCTGAAAGATTTACTGCGTTTGCAAAAAAACAGAAAAAACAGCTCGATTACATAGCTTCTGAACAACATCTACTAGTTTCATACATTTTCGAACAAAAATAAATTAAAACCTATGTCAAAAAGTTGCCCTTTTGGATTTGAAAACAGCCTTAAGTAAAGATAACTTTTAAAATAAAAGTGGTATTAACCGAATAAAATTTGTGTAAAAGCCGCCTGTCCCGAAGGGCTTAAAAAAAAAAAAAAAGATAACATTATCGTTGCATAGAAGAAAATTTGTCTGTACAAGACACAGCCATGTTAAAGAAATTTTAATGCAAAGTTCCAACATTAAGTACATAATAAGTTTATGTTAATTTTTCGAAAAAACACTTAACAATTACTTTTATCAACCTCCTCCTCCCCCAAAAAAAAAAAATAAATAAATAAATAAATAAAATTGAATATTATAAATTGCGTTTATTTTAATAATTGATTGTACACACTAATACAGATTTAGCATAGGTATCGCTGTCAATCTTCCGTCCTTTCTCAAAGTAAATATATATATTTCTAAAATAATATCGAGGTTTTAACGCTTGGTAGTATTTATTACATTAAACTTAAAATTATATTTAATACATAAACTGAAAGAGCAACTCAAACAGATTTACCTACAAGCTTACAAGTGTTCAATGTGAGAACCTTTCGTCACACTGCACACATCAAGTCGATAGCTCAGTTCTTACCAAACGTTGATTAGTGTTTGTGGGGTCATTGTTGCAACATCTGCAATGGTCAGCTGGTAGTGGAGGCACATGCACACGATTCTTTATGAACCCCCACAGGTAGAAATCACATGGCGTCAGATCGGGTGAGCGTCAGAACAGAACTTCTTTGCTAATCAATGTTTGGGAAAAACTGAGCTATCGACTTAATCTGTGCCGTATAACAAAAGGTGCTCACATTGACCCCTTGTAAGCTTGTAGGTAAAACTGTTTGAGTTGCTCTTTCATTTTATGTATTAATCATAATTTTTAGTTTTATGTAATAAATACTACAAAGCGCCAAATCCCCGATATTCATTTATAAATACCCCTTATTTTAACCCTCCGTCTACCAGACGGGTCCATTGGACCCGACAGGTACATACAAAATATTCATTCAAACCAGAAATTTCTTTAAAATAAACTAAGTATATAAACCAGACAAAAATAAGGTAAATAAATAAGTTAAATAGTTTTAAATAAAAATTCTGGTGTAGAACGTTTTATTAAAACTAGAATAAAATTCCCGGTAAATCTAGGGTTAAATCAGAAAATCTATTTAATAAAACATGTCATAGTTATTTACATGTCGCTACTTTTTTATTTCATTTATTAAATACATTTCCTGGTTCAAATTAATTTATTTGACTTGAAAAATAATAAATGGTTGCATATTTTTTTTCAAATAAACGGTCAAGTGCGAGCATTACTCGCGTACAGAGGGTTCCGTAGAATAAATATATGAATTTGTAATTGTATTATAAAAAAAAAAAGAAAAAGAAAAAAAAGTTGCTAAAAAAATACTAAGACTTTGTAAAAAAACTATACAACATAGGGTTGGGTATAACTGTATATATTAGAAAAGTGTAATCGGGTATACCATGACAGTTCAAAGAGATATGGAACCTAAATAATATCAAATATAGCTATTCGTATAACTCTTTTTTTTAATATTATCCTAATCTGTTTATGATGAACTTAATTCGGTACTGACAATAAAGGCAGTGCATAGTTAAACTTCATTTGGCATTTCATGAAACTAAATTCAGCGTAGTAATAACCTTTATTTCTACAGTGTATCTAAAACAAAACTTTTGTTCAAAGTTTAAATTTGGCATTCTGCTAAGCGCGCTTGGAATTGAGGTCTCAAAGTTGCAACGCCGCCTTGGTCAGTGCCGCGTTTTTCCAGATAGGTGTTTAATTAACTTTTAAAGTCACTCGAGGCGTATTGAGAGATACAATCAATGCAAACTATCGCGAATCTCACAGTATTTATGCGATTCATTCTAATTAAATATTTCGAAGGCGATGTCCTTAAAAAACGGACACCTAATTTTAATTCCAAAACAGACAAATGGCACCAAGAATATTTAATTAAAATTTTCCTTTTATCATGTACGTGAAAATAAGCAAGTTCGCATTTTCTAATAAATTGGTTTATAAATTCTGCTGTCAGTTCATTATTTCATAAGTTTTTAAATAGAATTACTCCGTGCCGGAAAGGATTAAGTGGTCGCAGGACTCTTAAAGCTTCAAAATTTAAGAAATTTTAATTTTTTTAGATGTTAAACTCCTATCTTTTCTGAATATTTTGATATAATTGTTTCCTTGAAATTCCCATTATAACAGAATTTTTGGCTTTTAGAATTATACCCGCTCAATAGCTGAAGCGGCGTTTCCGAAACTTTAAAGTCATTATTTTCCAAATGGCGTTTTTGTGTATAACGCGCAGGATACCTCAAAAACTTCTGAATATTTTTTCATGAAATTTTCAAAACATATATTCCATGTTATTCTGTATAAACTGAATCTAAAATTTCCTTTTTATTGTTCAAAAAAATATTTTTTAGGTGATTTTACTGTTGAAATTTTCAAAATTTTGTAATAGCTAAATGCAGCATTGCATTAAAAATATAAAAGTGCTTTAAATACAAATTTATTTAAGTTCAGGGAAATTATTACAATCTGAAGTATAAGTAAGCACCAAAATTTTCATTCTATTTGCAATATTTATTTTGTAATCCTGCGCGTATACTGTTATGCCAATTTTTTGTTCGACAAATGTCTAATAGTTTCAAGCCCCCTATAAATACTAATTCTGTATCTTGCAATTTTTTAAATACATGAAACGAAAGAACATACTTATATCTTTCATTCCAATTAACCCTCCGTCTACCAGACGGGTCCATTGGACCCGACAGGTACATACAAAATATTCATTCAAACCAGAAATTTCTTTAAAATAAACTAAGTATATAAACCAGACAAAAATAAGGTAAACAAATAAGTTAAATAGTTTTAAATAAAAATTCTGGTGTAGAACGTTTTATTAAAACTAGAATAAAATTCCCGGTAAATCTAGGGTTAAATCAGAAAATCTATTTAATAAAACATGTCATAGTTATTTACATGTCGCTACTTTTTTATTTCATTTATTAAATACATTTCCTGGTTCAAATTAATTTATTTGACTTGAAAAATAATAAATGGTTGCATATTTTTTTTTCAAATAAACGGTCAAGTGCGAGCATTACTCGCGTACAGAGGGTTCCGTAGAATAAATATATGAATTTGTAATTGTATTATAAAAAAAAAAAGAAAAAGAAAAAAAAGTTGCTAAAAAAATACTAAGACTTTGTAAAAAACTATACAACATAGGGTTGGGTATAACTGTATATATTAGAAAAGTGTAATCGGGTATACCATGACAGTTCAAAGAGATATGGAACCTAAATAATATCAAATATAGCTATTCGTATAACTCTTTTTTTTAATATTATCCTAATCTGTTTATGATGAACTTAATTCGGTACTGACAATAAAGGCAGTGCATAGTTAAACTTCATTTGGCATTTCATGAAACTAAATTCAGCGTAGTAATAACCTTTATTTCTACAGTGTATCTAAAACAAAACTTTTGTTCAAAGTTTAAATTTGGCATTCTGCTAAGCGCGCTTGGAATTGAGGTCTCAAAGTTGCAACGCCGCCTTGGTCAGTGCCGCGTTTTTCCAGATAGGTGTTTAATTAACTTTTAAAGTCACTCGAGGCGTATTGAGAGATACAATCAATGCAAACTATCGCGAATCTCACAGTATTTATGCGATTCATTCTAATTAAATATTTCGAAGGCGATGTCCTTAAAAAACGGACACCTAATTTTAATTCCAAAACAGACAAATGGCACCAAGAATATTTAATTAAAATTTTCCTTTTATCATGTACGTGAAAATAAGCAAGTTCGCATTTTCTAATAAATTGGTTTATAAATTCTGCTGTCAAGTCATTATTTCATAAGTTTTTAAATAGAATTACTCCGTGCCGGAAAGGATTAAGTGGTCGCAGGACTCTTAAAGCTTCAAAATTTAAGAAATTTTAATTTTTTTAGATGTTAAACTCCTATCTTTTCTGAATATTTTGATATAATTGTTTCCTTGCAATTCCCATTATAACAGAATTTTTGGCTTTTAGAATTATACCCGCTCAATAGCTGAAGCGGCGTTTCCGAAACTTTAAAGTCATTATTTTCCAAATGGCGTTTTTGTGTATAACGCGCAGGATACCTCAAAAACTTCTGAATATTTTTTCATGAAATTTTCAAAACATATATTCCATGTTATTCTGTATAAACTGAATCTAAAATTTCCTTTTTATTGTTCAAAAAAATATTTTTTAGGTGATTTTACTGTTGAAATTTTCAAAATTTTGTAATAGCTAAATGCAGCATTGCATTAAAAATATAAAAGTGCTTTAAATACAAATTTATTTAAGTTCAGGGAAATTATTACAATCTGAAGTATAAGTAAGCACCAAAATTTTCATTCTATTTGCAATATTTATTTTGTAATCCTGCGCGTATACTGTTATGCCAATTTTTTGTTCGACAAATGTCTAATAGTTTCAAGCCCCCTATAAATACTAATTCTGTATCTTGCAATTTTTTAAATACATGAAACGAAAGAACATACTTATATCTTTCATTCCAATTAACCCTCCGTCTACCAGACGGGTCCATTGGACCCGACAGGTACATACAAAATATTCATTCAAACCAGAAATTTCTTTAAAATAAACTAAGTATATAAACCAGACAAAAATAAGGTAAACAAATAAGTTAAATAGTTTTAAATAAAAATTCTGGTGTAGAGCGTTTTATTAAAACTTGAATAAAATTCCCGGTAGATCTAGGGTTAAAATTGTGTTTTAAAATCATATACATTTTAAGACATTAAATGTTGAAAATGGTCTTTTTTTACACTTTTTAGAGTCCCGAGACCCCTTAAATTAGTATGTTTTTAACAATTTGACGTTTATTGCTTTTATACTGTTACTAGACATTACATTACACATGTATATCATTAAAAGTCGTTAACTAGGCATAGAGTACGCCGCCCTGTCCTTGTGTATGTCCAAACTGACCGTACCTTTAAGGGTTAATATCTCAGCTAATTAACGATGATTTTTTTCGAAAATCATTATCAACAATGCTTTTATTCTTCTGCAACGATAGGTATATTCAGCGATGCTCAACAATTTTTCTGAATGCCCGTAAATTGAAATTCGTGTATAACAGAAAAATGCTAATTACTCAAAAACTATGTGACCTAAGGGTAATCGCTATAATTTTCCGGCAAGGTTTATATTAACGTCTACTACCTCTAAATTTTCATAGTTTTAGTTTCAGTAGATTCGGAATTAGATAAGGGGGAACATATTTTTGCACTACATTTTCAACAATATCTTTGAAAATATAATACCTAAAATTAAACGGAATGTATTTTTTAGTTCAGCGTTACAAAAGCTTTCACGGGATACCCTACATGATATACAAAGAAAATATTTTTTTTTCAAGTAGCATAATTAGCCCCTCTACTTTTTTACTAAATATATTTATGAATGTTTATTAATCTGAAAATATGTGGGTCAATGGTCTTTATTACTTCCCCGAATTTGAACTTTCCACGTTCCATAGTTTACGATTAAAATAGCTGTGACAGACAGATGGACAGACACAGGAGTGATCTTATAATGGTTCCGTTTTTACTTTTTAAGTACGGAACCCTAAAAATTAGTCGATAGATGAATAATAACAGAAATTTTGAAACTCCGTATTCATGGCACTAATATGGAATCGTGCTGAATTTTCATTAGCTGCAGTAATAAATTCTGAACAATAATTTGAACATAAATTATTAGAGGTGAGGGAAACAGATTAAACTGTTTCTTGAAATTTAAAAATTTTCTCCTGAAATCATTTTTGAATACATTTTGTATAAATGTCCACCCTGATGATTTTAGTAATAATGCAACCCGATAGGCCCCTGGAAAAACTGGACTGATGGCAGGCACTATGCAAGGGATAACTAAATAAATGTAAAATGGCAAAGGCTTCGCGGGCCACAGATAAATGGTCGTCGGGCCAGTTGTGGCCCACGGGCCACGTGTTTGACATGCCTGTATTAAAGGGATGCTTTTTGTGTTCCTGAAAGTTTTACCATGAAAGATAACATCATTTTTTCTTTTAACAACAGTATTATACTCTCAGTGTGTGTTTTATGTTTCATGTTTTAAATAATAGATTATATATATATTTTGAAAACAAGAATGTAGTTCTTCTAAACTTCATTAATTCTACCACTCTGTTAAGAAATATTTTAAAATTCTTGTAAAGGCAGCAATTCTACATTGTTTCATTGAAATCATTACAAAATATGCAAAAAGCCTGTATATTTAAACATGCTTATTCATATTATGGAAATTGTCTAGCAGTTCTGAAAAATCACTCAGTTGCTTTTTAACATGAGTTTATTAAATACCTTGGAATAAAGTTTTTGCAACTCTTGTATCTTCCCAATTAACATATTGTTTTATATTCATGTATCATGCAATTCACCACCAATGAAATGCTTTCTTCATAATTGGCGAAAAATGACATACCAGAGAGGAGCAAAGAATTTTAGTTGGGGCATTCTAAAGTTTTATATAATGAAAGAAATGGCTGCTGTTTTCCTTGTATGAATTGGTGTACTTATAATTATATCACTACTGACTGAGAAGAATGTTTTATTAGTATTCTTTTAAAAACTCATGGAAATAAATTTTGATTGATTTAGTTGATTGTCCAATTTTGTCATTGAACACTTCTAAGTATTAACAGCTCTGGGAGGAGAGAGATACACTTAAAATGTCAAATTTTGTAGCATATGTGTGTGGTACTGCATAACTGTTTGAATCCAGAAACATGAAGGTTTAAATGCACTAATACAGTTGATTATTGCAATAATCTTTATCAAACTTCTTTACTTTGGGCAAAGATGTTTTAAAATGCAAACTTTTAACATTTAGAATTAGAATTATTGTTAAAATTAAAAATAAAATACTTTTTTTTTTTTAAAGTTATTGAGCAGTTTTGGAAATTGAAACTTCCGGAAATGGTTTTAATCAGCAATGCAACTGCTTTTGAATATAAAGAATGAAGTTTTATTCTATTTTGTTATGTAAAATTGTTAGTTTTAATATTAAACTCTCATGAAAATGTGATGTTTAATGGTAAACATCCAATTTATGGCTATGCTATGAGCTACTTTGCTTATGACTGTTGCAAAGTAATTTGTTTTCATTAAGTTGTTTAATATATACAAACAAAACTTAATGAGATGTTTAATTATTTTAAATGTTAAAAATAATTTTTGATATTAGAAATTAAGTTTCTTCAAGATGTCTCATTTCATTTTAACAGTCAGCAAGTCAAAATCTTTCAAGCAGTAACATGAGCTTTTCCAGATCACTTATACACAAGTAAACATTAAATAAGTAAAACAGTGCTTTTGTCTGTGAAGGAATTATAGATTTTTCTTTTCCTCTTGTTTGTTCATAAAATATTTTTTAATATCAATCAGATAAGTAGTTTTATCATACCTTTTTTCCGTGTACACTTTCTGAAGTAAAATAAGATTGCCTAAAATATTAATTCTTTAATTTATTTCTGTATTAGCAATTTATGCGTAGAAAAAGTAGGACTAAAATTGCTTAAGGAAAATATTTAGATTTACTTTTAGTAAAAATTGATATATTTCTGTAAATATTAACTCTTTAAAATTTATTTTTCCTTAAATATTTAGATCATTAACAATAAATTGCATGTAATAGAAATATCTCAAATGAGGAATAGGAAATTTCAAAGATTTGAGACATTATTTTGTCTGATAGATACACCTCAATCTTACAAAAATTAATTTGTATGGGAATGTCAATTTAAAAGCCAATATTTATTCCTTACTATATTTAATAAGCATACATATTAATCTTTAAAGCAGCACTGGGGAATTAAAATTCTTGTGGTTAAGGACAAGTATTTTACAGTGAAAATAACTAGAAATCTAAGTTTTCTATAAGGATTTCCTTAACCAAAAAAAACCCTGTGTAATATAATTTACTCATACATACATTTCTTATTAATATTTTAAAGCTGAATATTTTTTTCATATTTAATCTATTTTTACAAATCCTTTAAAAAAAATTTTTTTAGGATTTTTCTAGGATTAGACTGAACTTTGTAAAATTACTCAGCCTATGAGGACAAACTCTACTCTGATTATAGGGTGAAACCCCTAGTTATTGCCACCTAACCAGTAACTGACACTTCAACAAAACTCAAAAAGGCATTTTCTTGTAAAACTCTGCAAAGTAATGTCATCTAGTGGTAACTTATTTGTCTTAACTGTTATAACTCATGTCAGTTATTGTTTTTCAAAATAGGGATGGTGTCAGTTACTGTAGTTATTGACATTATTAAAAAAATAATTTTCAATTTTATAAAAAGCAAAACTTTGTCTACAATAATTTTTTAATGTATCTCTACTATACTTTCAAAAACATAGATAAGTATAAAATAGATTTAAAAGTTTCAAATAGTGATTTAAACAAGAAAGAATCCTTAAGGTGTCAGTTACTGGGAGGTCGTCACTCTATATGTGGATGCACATTTACAGTACAAGAGATAATTATTTTAATAATGAAGCATTTTCAAGTTTGAACATGATTTAGGCTCCTAAAATTGGATATAACTGGATCTCTTTTTAAAGGTTTCAGCAAGTGACTTTGATTTTGAGGAACTGCATTCTCATCTGAAAAGTTTCGGTATTTTTTAAGTTTTGTCCACAGATAAACTAGAAATTTATTGTTTGGTAAGGAATAAAAAAGTAATAGTTATGCAATTTCTCCCTGTCCTCCCTCCCCCAAAAAATAAATTAACAAAACAACTGACTGATTTACCTTTTCTTGGGGGGATTTAAATACTAATACTAATCAATGCTACATTAAGTTTTAAAATATACAGTATGATGAAAAGTACAAATTATAAATTAAATAGAAAACTTATTCCAAATATTTTTTTCTCATTTGCTACAGTTATGTTTTGAATGCAGTAATGTGTTCTTTAATTCTGTTTACAAACATTAATTTGTATTCAGAAATGAGTTTTCTTTGTTCTAAAATTTTGTTTTCACTTCATTTAGTATATTGTGAGCAACAGATGGTGCCAGGAGGGGTTATTAACAACTTTTGTCCAACTGTAGCAATTTGGCTAATCAGCAAGAAAAAACAGTAGCCAAATGAAAAAGAAAAAACTTAGCAAAATAGATTGGGGAAACACTGATCATTAACTCCTTACCTGTGTCACCCGGATCAGTTCGGGCAATTGAAAATTGCTCTATTTGAGATTTGAATACAATTTTATTTATACAATATTCAATTTGTTTATAATTAGTTTTCTTTCTGAATACATATTTAAATATATACTTCTCTATTTTCTTATTCTATTTATGTGTGAGAGGAGAAACCTAGTGATGCAGGCCTCCATATAAGGTTAGTTGGAGTAACTGGACCCACAAGCTAACTGGGCCACAGGCTATTTAATGAAAATCTGTTGATGTTTTTTAAGATTTAGCTCTTGTGAACAATGCAACTTAATCTCTAACTTGAAACAACGTGTATCAACTCAATCATAACTCTCACTTTGCTGTGATAGGTTGTCAAAAACTTGTTTCTTTTTTGAAAAACGTCAATATGGTTGAACTTCCTTGGCTTTTTATTAAAATACTGTAAGTACTTTTATTAAACAAACTTTTTAAAAAAAGATTAGGCATATAATTACATTAATTATCTATACATATTTACTTCATGTTTCAAATGTAAGCCCGGTGTTCCTGTTATCTCATAAATTTTTCAAGAATGGGGTAACTGGGACATGTATCCGGGATAACTGGACCATGCTGGATCCAGTAACCCTAATAGTTATAAATAAATTTTTTGAGTTTCTTTTACTAAGGGAAATAAATTTCTCCATTGTTTTTTGTTCACAATAAAGAAAATTATAGAATACATTATTAAAATTATGTAATAAAATTTTAAAAAATCATATTGCATGGTATCAAACCAAATTTCTTGACCCCTTGAAAGGCGGTGATGCCGTTATGGCATCACATAATTTTAATCCTTAATTGCTACATTGGCACCAGAATTTTATAATGAAAATTTCACCTTTATTAAGTATGCAAAAATATACTTTTACAGTCGAACTCCGATAATACGCGAATCAAGGGATCCATTAAAATTCGCGTATTAAACGGGTTCCCGTATTACCCGAAGTTCATGATTTTTCGTCCAGTCGTCCATATAATAACAACCCATACGGATAAAACACATTTTTTATACAATTTTTTTAGCTTTTAAAAGACATAAAATGATTTTTTCTTATCATTATGTGTTTATTAAGCATGAACGTTCGAAATCTTAAAATTCAAATAAAAGTTATTAAGTAAAAATCCTATGTCTTTTCAAAATTAGATTTATTATGTACGTCACATAAAATTGAACAAAACGAACACAAACATTTGTGCTAACCATGTAAACTAAAATCCTTGTTAGCTATACAGAACAAATAGAATACAGTGTCGACAATATTCAAAAGTCGATATAAAAAAACCAAAAGTTTAAAGTTAATAAAGTCAATAATTACATAAAAATTACTTTTTTGCAAAGTAGTAGTTAATTTTGGCCTGTTTGACATGCGACCGCGCCATTAGTATGATGTTTTCAGCACTATTCAGGTGATGGTAAGACTCGCTCGTCGAGGGTCCTTCGTCTAGTGACTATGAGTACTGTGTTAGAAAACGGAAGCCTCCGTAACTTTGGAGAATGGAGATGGTGCCGGGGGAGCAGGTTCATCCTCTTCTTCCTCCTCATCTGTTTTATCAGGTGCTGTTGATGTCATCCAGACTTTGGAGCTAGGAGGCTAAGAGATTTTTGTCGATATTAATGAACTTGTCTAAATAGACAAAATTTTCCCCTACAATTTCTTGTTAGCCAAGCCAGTGTTCTTCAACATCAGTGCGAAGTCGGCTCTTTACAAATGATGTCCTTGCTACTTCCAAAATCTCCTTTTCTAAAACGATTTGCAATTGACATTGGTGTAACACTCTCCCATGCTACGGTAAGTATGTACATAGCATCAAGGGCTGTAGTAGGACTACCTCTTAGCAAGAATAGTTGCTGCAGTGTTCCATTTGGTGAAGGTATTGTCGTACTACGCTAGTCTTGTAATTTACCTTGGCGCTGTTTATGAATCCTTGGTCTATTGGCTGAGTGACACTGGTCGAATTTGGAGGTAAAATTCAATTTAAACTTCCCCATGCCTTCGTTATCTTTTGGATGCGCAGGGCAATTGTCCACAAGCAACAACACGCGGCGTGATTCTTTTCCCATACTCTGGTCAATATTACGAACCCATGTTGAAAAAAGGTTGCCCGTCATTCACGCTCTGTAACTGACTTTCGCACAGGAAGGGAAGATTTTTGAAATTTTTAAATCATCGCTGGTTGCATGATTTCCCTATGACCAGTAGCTTTAACTTTTCAGATCCATCAGATTTTGCATAGAGTAGAAGTCGCTTAGTCTTTGAGTCTTGAAGTCTTTGCTTAGTTTACCTCCAGGAGACTTGCTTCTCCTTTTATAGCTATTGTTTTGTTGGATGTCATTTTGTAAGAAAGCCCAAATTCACCCACATTGTAAATATCACGACTTGAGTAGCTTTTTACAAGCTGCAGAAGAACATTTGTTTTCCAACAAGCAACATCTTCAATGCTGACAGCAGCTGATTCACCGTACACTTTCTGGAATTTTATTCCGTGGTGAGCTTTAAATTGATTCAGTCATACATTTTGAGGCATTGAAATCTAACAATACTATTTTTGCTGCGAATTCAGAAGCTTTTTCTTGGATTAGCACGCCGCTTATTGGGATATTCGTAGAGCGCGCCTGAACAAACCACTCGGGGAGGGCCTTCTCTATGTCCTTAAAGTTGGTGGTTTTTATTTTTTTTTTTTGTTACTTGTTCCACCACCAATAGCTTGGTTAACGATAACGTCAGTAACCTTCAACAAAGTTGATTTTGTATGCTTTTTTCTTTGGAGAACGCCGACTTATTCGGGTCAGCCTGGGCATCGTACTGATTTATAATTTGTAACTTCTCAGTGATATAAAGAGAGTCTTCCTTTTAATATGTTTTGCTCCTTTTGCCACAGTAAAGACTCGATTAAACTTTTAAAAGAACACGCGGACTCGTAGACCAGATTCTACCGTGAGCGACAAGTAGCTCTCTTCCTTCGTAAGGCAGGACGCACACTGAGGCAACAGGAGGAAGATGAAGAGCCACTTATGAGAAGAAACAGGGCGAAACAAAGACGAAAGCTGTTTCAAAACTCTTTTAAACCTGTTTTTCCCCCAAAGTCAAGCAACATGTTGCATGAGTTACTTCAGTGTGTGCCCTGCCTTAGATATCACAGCACTCGCACTGATCAAACATCGAATCGGCACTGCTCTAAGTTATGATGGAAGTCAAATCGTTTCTCCATCATAGTGGAAAAGATCGCTTTTTGCTTCTTTATCGGAGAACACCTCTACTGGATCTTTCTCATCAGGGGAAAACAACATTTTTGCTTATTTATTGTTCTCTTCTTTCTTCCTGACCTGTTTGACCATATGAAGTAATTGGGAAAGCAGAGGTTCAAACTGATATTTTTAGTAAAGCTATTCATGGGACATTATTCCCTCTAAAACCTCCTTTGTTTCAAACAAAACTCATTCACGTATTAAACGCAGTTTTTCTTGCGACATGACTGATAAAACTTCGTGTCTTAAGTGGGTTCGCGTTTTAACCGTTCGCGTATTAAGAGGGGTTTTTTTAAATGTTTAAGATAGGCGTTTTTCAAGGGACCGAGGAAAATTTGCGTATTAAGCCGTTTTGCATATTAAGCAGGGCGCATATTAACGGGGCTCGACTGTACTTGTTTACAAATAGATTCTCTTTGTAAATACTGGTGTCATTAAATTATTTCAACATTTTACGAATGCAAGTACCTTGCCCCTGAAAGTGGGATAGCCAAACTGTGAAATTGTATGATACACAGGGGTCGCATTCTATAGGGAAACTTTTATTGTTCCTACCACTATTTTGAAAATATCTTCATCGCACCTTTTTTTTTTTTTATAATATGTCAAATAAAATGATCATGAAGGTAACTCATTAAGGGTTCTGGTAGGAACAATGTTTTCCATATATAATGAGACTCCTAGATACATATTAAGTACTTACGTAGCCATTTGTTCATAGATTTCCCTTGCAATTTTTTTCTTAAAATACCTATGTGATTTTTATACTTATTACATATACTAAAGTACATAAGTACTTAAATTTTATGTTTTTGGCATAAATAAATCTAATATTTTCACTTTTAGTGCTTTTTTTAGACACTGATAGCAAAGGTTTTCCTTACAACACTCTTTAGTTGATATATAATTTACATGATCTGCCTGGTTTAAATTTTTTAAGTTGTTTACACTTTTTCAAACAAGACCTGATATCCCATATGAAAAAAAAAAATAAACGTGTGTGGAACATAGACCCTCCTGTTCCACTTACCTCATTTTTATGGGTTAACCTGACTCATGAGGAAAGAAAGATGAAATATGCATATTTTTATATTTTTAAATATTAAAATGTAATTTTGAGCATTTCTGTCTGATAGAGGAACCTATCTGAACACATTTACAGAAGTTCAGACTTTTAATTCTAATGAACATTAGCTTTTTGAAGCTGAATTGTCAGAAGCTCCAGAGTCGCATTGTAAAATCATGGCCCAGTTCCTCAACTAACCTTATTATCTGGTTTGGCACCTCGTGCCTGGATACTATCCACACAACCCTTATACTGTTTAGATCGGATATTTAAGATATCTTAGACAGATGAACCCTGAGAAATTCCCACAAACTCTCTCAGTAAGTTTCAACTTTCTTTGGGTAGATAGAGCCACTACCACTAACTCTGATTGGCTATAAAGCTCTGCTTGAACTGATATGCTGTTGTGGCCGGTTACGTTTTATGTGCATGCACCTATGTTACTTTTGTTCAGATCTCTGACACAATGACGCTTACTGAGTTATCTTGGACTAGTTTTGCGATGTGAAGTCATTCAATTCCGGTTGGTTACCACCTCATAAATGACAGTCTAAGATATCTTAAACATACAATCTGAACACATTAGGAGTGAAATGCATCAACACAGCAGAGTGTGGGACCTTTTTTGGCTTGTTTGATGTTATTCTTCAGTCTCTCAATTGGAGAATGTGACGATACTGGAGAAAGGTCTGTGGCATGTTTATCACCTTCCCTTAGAATTTTTGTTGATTTTGTGTGCTTTAATTGAAACCTTTTTTGAAGAACAACAAAAAAAAAAAAGTCACAACTGATCAGAGTTTTTTGGGGGAAAAAAAAGCCCAGAAATATAACACGGCTTTTATCACAGCATTTCGTCTATATATGTAGTCTTACAGTTTTTGGCTAATTCTAAAGTGGAGTGATGTTAAGCAATGCATCTTTAAGGGTGTATTCCAATCCAAACTGCTTATTTTGATTAATTTTTAAATTCATTTTTGCTCTCAAATGCATGAAACTGGAAAATTATCTTATTTAGAAACTACATAACGTGCCGTGCTTGTCAATTTTTTGATAAATACAGAAAATGGTGTAAAAAAGTTGTCAATTTGGCGTTTTGAACCGAATTTTCTGAAACGGGAGATCTGGGAATGAAAAAAAATGGTCATACTGAGAAAATAGTTAAAATCAAATTCTAATTGAGTGAAGAATGAAATCACATGGCCTCTTAAACATCGCTTCAAAAATCACCTCAGCAAGTTTCATGTTTTTATTTTAAAAAATGAGTCTGAAAATGTCTCAGAAAATTACAAGCTGTTGAGGATGGAAAAATATTTTTTCAAATACACTCTTAAAGAGGGGTGAAAAAGTGAAAAATTTACTTTGTGTTCCCCTTCTTCACATACCCAGAAATTTCCTCTTTTTAGGAGAGAGAATATTTCAGGAAGGAGATTTAGATAATTATTTAATTTTGTTTGAATGTAACAAACCGCAGAGAATTTAAAAAAAAAAAAAAAAAAAAAAAAAAAAATGCTGGAAAGGAAGGCCTCTTCCCCCCCCCCCTTTTTTTTTTTCTTTGAAGAGTAGGGGGGATAGGAGATTTAGATTATTTATTGTTACCACTAAGTGGCAAATATAGCAAAAAATAACATTTAAAAATTTGAGAGCAGGAGAGGCCAAATGAAAATTTTGGAGAAGGTTTTTAAATTGTTTTTATATTAGAGTGCAGGTAGATCAGAAAAAAAATATATTAACCCATTCATGCCTAGCGTCTCATTTTTGGGAACTTTTTTTTTTTTTTTTTTTGCGGGGCGTTTCGAATTTTAATAAATTTTCATAATTTTCTTCGTTACATGAAAATTGTATGAAGTAATTGCCTATAAATGTCTTTATTACCGAGCGCTGACAGCATAAGATTGATATTTGTTTAAATGAAGGTCCTTTTTTTCAGTGTTTATAGATTTTTCAAGATAGCAAAATATAAAACGTAAGTTTTTGTATCAAGGATCCAAATAAATGTCATAATCTTAGTTTGTAGACTTCTTTGAAATATGTATTTTTTAGGTAGCTTTCATTACAAAAAGCTACCTATTGCAGCCGTTCGGAGGAAAGCGATTTCAAAAAATTTTGCTATATTTTCATCGATCATGACCCCCAGACCCCGAAACCACCCTCCGTTCAAAAGTTTATATATGGATATATATATATCCATATATATATATATATATATCTGACCTTTGTCATACTGTAACTCTCGAATTTATGAACCGATTTGGATGTAATTCGGTATGTACATAGTACATACCAATGTCTCGACCGAGTTCGTTGGCCAGCTTCATCCGCCATTTTCATTCAAAATGGCGGCCATTTAAAATTTTCTTTAAAATTTTAAATTTGAAATTGGGTACCAAAGAATTGAAAATGGAAAAATATTTTTTTCTTATGTATTTGATCTTTATACAAAGATTCCGGAACAGTTTTTGTTTCGTCTATATCTTAAAAAATGGCTGAGTTATAGCATTTTGAATTTCTAACGTGGCTGACATTTTGAAACGTCCTGAATTTTGTCACGCGATAAAAGACGTATTTATGAACCGATTTGGATGTAACTTCGTTTGTACATAGTGCATACCAATGTCTCGACCGAGTTCGTTGGCCAGCTTCATCCGCCATCTTGTTTAAAAATGGCAGCCATTTAAATTTTTAAGAAAAATTTAAATTTGAAATGTGGTACCAAAAAATTGAAAATTGAAAAAATATTATTTTCTTATGTATTTGACCTTCATACAAAGATTCGGGAGCAGTTTTTGTTTCGTCTATATCTTAAAAAATGGCTGAGTTATAGCATTTTGAATTTCTAGCGTGGCTGACATTTTGAAACGTCCTGATATTTGTCACGTGATAACAGGCGTATTTATGAACCGATTTGGATGTACCGTGGTGTGTGCATAGTACATACCAATGTCTCGACCGAGTTCGTTAGCCAGCTTCATCCGCCATCTTGTTTCAAAATGACGGCCATTTAAAAAAATTTAAAAAATTTAAAATTTAAAATGAGATACCAAAAAATTGGAAAATGAAAAAGATTTTTTTCGTATGTATTTGACCTTAATACAAAGATTCCGGAACAGTTTTTGTTTCGTCTATATCTAAAAAAATGGCTGAGTTATAGCATTTTGAATTTCTATTGTGGCTGACATTTTAAAACGACCTGATTTTTGTCACGCGATAACAAGCGTATTTATGAACCGATTTGGATGTTACTTGGTCTGTACATAGTACATACCAATGTCTCGACCGAGTTCGTTGGCCAGCTTCATTCGCCATCTTGTTTCAAAAGGGTTGCCATTTAAAAAAAATTAAATTTAAAATTTAAAATGAGGTATTAAAAAATTGGAAAATGAAAAAGATTTTTTTATGTGTTTGTCCTTGATACAAAGATTCCGGGACAGATTTTGTTTCTGAAAATTTGTTCTTTTGTTTATATCTTAAAAAATGGTTGAATTATAGCACTTTGAATTTCTGGTATGGCTAACATTTTGAAAGGATCTTGTATTTGTCACGCGATAACACACGTATTCGCCTATTTCCATGTAAGAAGGCATGTAGATAGTATACATCAACATCTCAGCCAAATATAAGTTACTTTAAATAAAAGCAGCTTCGATAAAGCTGACTAATTTCGCGAAATTCTCATTCATAATGATTTACTATTGATAAAAATTAGTATTGAATCTCCTATATTCGGTTTCCAATAATTGAGTTTCGTGTGTTTGAATAATATAAGTTGGCTTTTTTAAAATAAGGAATTTGAAAGCTACCTCTTCCTCCCGGCACTGGCCGGAAGGACTTTTTAAATTGTGAAATTATATGTTCAAGCCTATTTTTTTATGTATGCTTGTAACATACAAAGTATAGGGCGCTAGGCACGAATAGATACCTATTTCTATTAGCCATTTTGGGGGACAGTTATTTATGTAATGTCCTTTTCAAGATGATTATAAAATAGTTTTTTAGCCTCAAATAAGATTATTCTTAATTTATTATTAATAATACTTATGTTATTAGTCTCTGTAAAGAAATGTATTGTTTTAATAGTTCATAAAAATACTAATTATAGTCTGTAATATACAATTTAAAAGTTTGACATAAATTTAGACAAAACATAATTATGCATTTTTTCCAAATATGCATATTCCCATTTTTAGTACGTTTACATTTTATCAAATAAATATGAAAATATTTTTGCGTAATTTCTTTTACTATTTTTCCAGTTCATTTTGCAACATTTTAAAGAAATTTTACCAACAAATTTGAGAAATCAAAAATTCAGGCATAAATGGGTTAAACTGTATCCGTGCTTTTGGGAGTGTGACAAAAGGGACAGTGTTAACGGTTTTTTTGAGGGGAAGGGATCAATGATTATTTATTGCTAAAGTGAAATAAACGGGTTAGAAAAAAATTAAACAATTTTAAACTGATTTCTGTAAGCTTCTTTAAAAAGCAGAAGTCTGTTGAAATCCAAAAGATTCTCATTTCTCTAAAAATAGTTATGTAAATGGTACAGTAGGGATTAAACACTAGCACCAGTCTTTTAGTAATGTGAATGAGTGTTGCTTGTGTGTACACAAAGTTTTCAGCTCTCTCAATTTAGTGATTTTGATCCTTCCATTCCTTGCCAAATGAAGATTTTTATCATGATTTGACATATTGGTAATTGATAGTGAGAACCCTGGTGCCAGGGGAATGTAGACTATGTAATGTTTTTTCAAAATTTCTGAATACCATTTTAGCCATTTACTACACATGAGATTGCATCTTTAATCATGAAAGATTATAAAATTTATCACACTTGGTATCACAAATTCACTGTTAGGGTAAAACTATGTTATAAGCCTAAATTAATAGAATCTGTAATGTGTAAATTTATGAACAAATCTGAGCTAATTTATTGTTACTGCCATCTGAAATGACAAAACTGGGCGGAAATTAATATTTAAGCATTCCGGATTTGAAACTGCACAGATTTTTTTTTTTCTTTTTTTAATGAGAATGAACCATAACAATTGGTGAACAAAAAAATTGGACATCAATATTTAAATTTTTAAACCTTTCATCATGCGAACATGAGTATTCAGAGATAAAAGTAAAGAATAGATATTTCATGCCTCCCAAGTTCTCCACATTCTTATGCTCCTTGCCATAGGGCCCCACCAGTGGCCGAGAGGTTCTGCTCTCGAAGCTGGTAGACAGGAGGTGCTGGGTTTGATCCCAATCGCGCTCGTCGGCCTAATCGTTCGGAGTTTTCGTGGTTTTCTTTGAACCTTGGTTCTCCAAGCGTTAATACGGGTTAGGTTCCCTTAGAAAGACCTCCACGGAAGGCACCCCCCCCCCATAGGGCCTAAATCCCACGTGCTGATAATTGGCCGACATAAATACAACCAACCAACCAACCAACCTTGCCATAGGATAAAATCTTCCTGATTTTTGGTTTCCTTTTTTTTACTTACTCTGTTTTAAAAATTAATAAAAGCCATTCTGTATTTCAAAGTAATTGCAAAAATCTAGTTTGCTTAGTTATCAGTTTTAATCAAAAGTTTTAGAGAATGCATTTGTTGTAATATACAAATCAAATCCTGTAGTATCAGCATTCAGTGATGAAAACTGGCACTGCATTACACTTTTCCCCTTCCTTCTGGAGAAACTCTGTTTTCCGAGGTTTCTTTTGAAATAACTAAAATTTTGCTTTTTTTTTTCCTCTCCCGGGATTCTAAACATGTAGGAGACTCAGACCTGCCAACTGCTACGAAAAAATCGTAGTTGCTACCATTTGGACCTATAAACTATGATGCTACGAAAATCGGTCTCAAACTACGATTTTTTTCATCGAAAGTGGGGATCGTGGAAAGAAAATACGAATTTCGCCAAAGGACCGTGCAAAAATCATCAAAGGATCGTGGTAAAAAATGCGAATTTCATCAAAAGTTTGAGGTAAAGATTCATTCATTCGAGGATTTCAACCAAGAATCGTAATAAAAAAAAGTGAATTATGATTGTGGTAAAAAATTGTGAATATCGTGAAATAATCGCAGAAAAAAAATCCCCGCCGGCTCGGGCCTACAGGCGGAGGCAGATTTCGAAGTTAAGTACTAAATTCACCAACAAAACTTAAATCAAGATTAGAGATATACCCAGTTCCTTCACTAAGAATGAGCTCTAGGTAGCTAAATATTTTGTGAAAATTCTAATATACACAAATACACACACGCATGTACATGGAATAGGTTTAAAAATGGCTAAAGCAAATTCAGAGAACCTCAAAGTTTTAAAATATGTTAATATTTCCATAGTCTGTTTTTTTATCATGTTTTAATACGTTTCTTCAAACTCACATGACGTTACATATTCACCTGATGAGATCCATTATATTTCCAATATGACGCAATATCTTTTTTTAATTCGTCAAACTTTTTATTTCATTTTGAGTTTTCATGCGGAAATCTTGCTCTAGAAAACTTATGACGTAATATTCAGTTTGTTTTCAATTCGTGAAACTGTTTATTTAATTTAATTTTTCACGTGAAACTCTTGCAATACAAAAGCAATTGTTGTGCAATTTTATTGCCTTTTTTTTTAATTGTTGGCAACTGCCATAACGAAAAATATTTATTTTTTCCTGTTATTATTGTGTAAGCGCTGGTTTTATCAGAATCATGTTAAGACTGTATTCAAAATTTTTAACCCTCCCCATTTCCATTCCCTTGGGCCGATTTTGCTCATTTTCAATCCCCGCCGAAATATTAGCCATCTCAAAGTTGTTGGTGAGTTTGAAGACGATCCGTGCATAATTGCGACTTTTATCATGCGGACAAAATTTAGTACATACATACATTTTATATATATATATATATATATATATATATATATATATAAACTTTTTAGTTGGGGGTGGTTTGGGGTTCCTGGGGTCATATAATGGAAAGCTATGAAGGAATTTCTCAAAAGTCGCACCGTGGTAACGACTGCAATAGGTAGAATTTCTTAGGAAATCTACCTAAAATTGCGAATTTCGTCAAAATTTACTGCACTGGGCTAAAAAATCGGAACTGGGCTCCTTTTACAAATGTAAAAAGCCGCAAAACAGAAGAAGCTGTACAAATCATATAAAAATTTATGGAGGAAAAAATTTACTATATTGAGTTGAAAGTCTGAAACCTTATTCCTTTTACGAATGTAAAAAAATAGCCGCAAAACACGAAAAACCAACCAACCAACCAACATCCAGATTAATTTGAATTTTGTGTGCTACGATTTCTCATTTTCAAAGGTTGGCAGGTCTGGAGACTTATCTTTTCTACCAATATCTTCAATCGATAATCTTTGAGTTAAATTCCTTTAACATATGCGATAGAAATTATATCATTAAAATAATTTCAGGAACCAAAAAATTCTGAACGCTTTGAGTACTGTTAAACATACCATCCATAAATCGAGTAGCATTTTTTTTTTTTTTTTTCAAATTGCTGTTGTAAGGTTTTAATTTTTATTCTGCTAACAAATATTCGAAAGTAACTTTGTCAACTCTTCATACAATGATCAATTGTAGAAACAGTAGAACAGATTAAGTTCTTAAATTTTATTTACTTGCACATATTTGAAAGTCTTTCTGCGCGATATTTATGATTTTTGAGTTATGATGTTGTATGTAAGGAGCGATTAATAACTAAAATTTGATGCAGTTTTCTTGTAAAGAGATTGCAAATCATGATGGCACATTTATTTGTGTATAATGTGCATCCTGTTTTTGATAGGCAGGTATGAGAGACGGGGTCAAATATAGTCAGGGTTCACACGTTTTTATATAATGTCCTTGGAAGTATTTATTTTTGTTTTTCATTTCTAAAGGCCTTTGAGTACTGTAATTTGGGGTTACTTGGACCCTGATATGCTACTTGAACAAAAAACGAAATGTTTTAAATCAGCCCTACTGCTGTGTGTGTGTGTAGCGACAGCAAATGCTTTACAGGTAACAGCTCTAACTAGTAACATAGTACACCCAAAACCAATTTATGAATTTTTTATTTGGGTCCAGGTAATCTCAAGTTACAGTACTTAATTTTCAGCTGTAGTTCTTAAAAAGGCCTTATTCTTTGAAAATATAGGGCAGTTTTCAAGTGATGCAAAACCCAGTAGCGTAGTGATCAGCACGCCTGTCTTCCATGCTACAAGTCCCCAGTTCAAATCCGGGCTGCAGAATGGGTAAGGTTCGCTCGACCTTTCATCCCTTCGGGGTCAATAAAATGAATACCAAGCTTGATTAGGAATTAAACACTGGGAGACCTGTGTTAGGCTGGCCACCTGGGTGGGACATATGCTGCCTAGTACCTCTGGGCTGATGGTCAATAAAACATGACTGGGATAGACACTATAAGCCAGGGTCCTTAATGGATTCTAGTTTAGTTTTTCAAGTGATGTAATTTCCTTCTGATGTTTTATCTCTTGCTAATGCCATGCATAATATCTGATAATCAGTGTTGTAGTTGTAAAAAAACCAAAGGATATACGCTAAAATTATGAACGTTATGCCTAGAGCATACGCTATAGCTTTATTTGAGAAACAGAAGGTATACGGAGCTTCTTAAAAAAAAAAAAAAAAAATCCATAAGGTATACAGCGTATACTTGTGTATACCCTTCACTACATCCCCTGCTTATAATAAATTTCTGGTTAGTGACATTTCAGAATTTTTGGTCTGGAAAAAATGCAAGAAAGCCTTTAAAAAAGTCTTTGCGTTTAAATACTGTGCTCTCCCCTTTATTAGCCTAAAATTTTGAAAGAAAGGGCTCATGCCATAAGTAAAACCAATATTTAAAAAATTATTTCTGAACCGTGATTTTTGGTACAGGCTTGTAAAAAGAATAAAGTTCTGTGAAGCTTCTACATAGTAAATCTTCCAGCTTTTTTATCATAATCTTTATCTTTATTGTGAGAAGTTGGCTAGTATAATATTCATAAGCTAAACAAATGGACCTACCTCAATTTGGAAAATTTATTGTACGCTAAACACTTATGTAAATGCTTCAAAAAGTGAATGAATCCGCCTGTTTAAACTTGAAAACCTGTCAATCTGTTTTTTTTTGTTAAATCTCAATTTTACTATTGAGGATATATTGTCATATAAGTGCAAGACATTCTTCTGCTATAGGAAAACTTATAAAATCAGACCCCAATTATAAAATCAAGATTTGTAGAGCATTTTGTAAGTTTTAACAATGTTAAGTCTGTTTCTGTATTCAATTTTTGATTAGTGCAAAATCATTCTTACAATTCTCATTCATACAGTAGTGTAGTATATGTGGACCTACCTCATTTGAGGTAGTCCAAGAGAAAAAATTGGTTATGACACAGAATACAACTTTACTTGTACTTTAAATTGAGTGCATTTTTTCCCATCGAATTTATCATGATAAAATATAATTTTTATCCAATAGATATTATCTCGGTTATAAACATTCCGTGAAAGATATATTTTATTCGATATTCAAACTTCGTATGCATATTGTAAATTGAAATAGTAAATTTCCTGAGAAATGTTTGAAAAGTATCCATCATATGGCTCATATTAGTCCGCTTGGTTGCGGGAGAAAAATGGTAAAACAGAGAAAAGGATGAAAAAGGAGACCGACCAATCGTGTATCAGAAATCTGTTATAAATAAAGTCGAGATTTTGTGTTCTAATCTCAGTTCAAGCTGGGATATCTGTGGTGGTAAGTCTGATTCCACTTTTAGACGGATCTCCCAATTTGTTTTAGTCTCATGTGCATTTAAGTTGGAATCATATAACGTTATTAAAGAGCAGTTTGGGAACTGATTGTATTTTAAGATGTTTTCCTCGAGTTCTTCCGAAAAGGGATATATATACAGGGTTTTTCAAAACTATGTCATAAATGTAAAGGAAATCTAAATAAGCAGATTTTGTATAGTAATGTAGATGCGAAAATGCAACGTTGAGGCAGTAGAGGGCCCTTTTGAGTTCGACGGATGAAAGCGCTTCGCTGGCTTGAATCGTCATTCCCCGCACGGATTTCAAGCAACATGTACACTGGGTATCATAATGATATGAACACCTAATAATTTTGTGATATCCTGGCAAAATTTCATAAATAATTATCAAAAAACTCCATTCTCGAGACAAATACAGTAATTTTATATAATACATAGCTGTGAAAGAAATATCAAACTTTAAATTAATTGAAAATATGAATTATCTAAAAAATTGGTGTTGCAAAATGATATGAACATTGATCGAAATTATCAATAAGCGAGCATGGAAACTGTATAGGAATATTGAATGTCACTCCGAGAATAAGAAACCGAAATATGCAAATTAGTTTAGCATACAAAGATACTTCACAGACTAGGAAATTTCCAAACCTGGTTGCAAAGTGAGTTCTAAAAGTGCGGGTCGTAAAAGCTCTTTAAGGGGTTTTGAGAAAGGTAAAATTGCGGGTTTTAAGGATCAAGAACTTTCGGCCAAAGCTGTCGTAAAAAATTTAAAAGATCCCCGGGTGTAATATTAAATTTTCTTCGGTTAAAGAAGCAGTATAAGTCTCCGGGACGTCCGCCAAAGCTGTCCAAAAGTGAAAAAAGAGCCATTATAAAAAGATTGAGCAATGGGAAAACAACTTTAGGCGAACTTTCAAGAGATCCATTGATAGCAGTGTCAAAAAAATACCTTGTTCAGAGTACTCAAGAGCTCTAAGATGAAGCGGTACAAGAAAAGAAAGCCCCAACCGCGTTTGACTAAAATGCATCAGCAGAATCGCCTGGATTGGACAAAAGATCACATGTCTTGGAAGTTGGAATATGAAAGAGTAATATTTTCCGATGAAAAAAAATTCTATTTAGATGGTCCGGACGATTTTTCTTATTGGCACAATCTGCCCAAGAAACCAGAAATGTTTTCAAAATGGCAACAGGGTGGAGGCTCATTCATAATTTGAGCTGCGTTTGGATTTCATGGTAAGATCTACGTTGTGCATCCCTCTGGCAGAATGAGTGCATTAACCTACCAAGATCTACTTGAAGAAAACTTGCTGCCATTTGCTGAGGAAATTGGCAGACTTTTCTTTATGTTCCAACAAGACAATGCATCCATAGACAGGGCAAACAGCACTTGGAAATGGTTTCTTAATAATGGTGTACATGTAATTCCATGGCCATCTGTTTCTCCTGATTTAAATCCAATGGAAAATGTATGAAGCCTCCTGGTTAGAGCTGTTTACCTAAATGGAAAATAATATGCCACAATTTCAGAATTAAAATCTGCTATCATCTTCCACTGGAATGAAATCGATCAAAATATATTAATAAGCTTGGTTGACTACATGCCTTATAACCCCCGACCTCTTAATTAACATAAAAGGTCGCGCTTTTATGTTAATTAAGAGATCTGGTGCATACGCTGGCTATTAATCCATATTTTTGGCCAATGTTCATATCATTATGAAACACCTCAAAATGGAAAAATGCAGTTTATTTTATGTATAAATCGCTGTTTCAATTATATTTTGTTATAAAATAAAACGATTCGTTCCATTTAAAACATTGATTAGACTTCAGTTTGTTTTGTAACAGTCTCTTCTTTTTTATGCTTGAAAAACTGGGTGTTCATATCATTATCAAACCCAGTGCATTATTACGCCAATGGGGAGCTTACCGACATGCATTTCACATATGAGGTTGCGCAAGGAAATGAAGTGGCTGCTCATAGGATGTATATGGAATGATTCCCGGGTATGAATCAGCCGGATCGCCGAACATTTGAGCGCCTTCATTGGGAGTTGTGCGTGAGTGGATCGTTTTATGCTTCCAGGCGTGATATAGGCACTGGAAGATATCGTAGTATTCCTGCAGTGGAAGAAACAGTATTACGCACAGTAGATGATAGTCCTTCGACAAGGTCGAGAACTGTTGGGTGTGAGCCATTTACTTGAAATGCATGTCGACAAGTTCCGCATTGGTGTAACAATGCATATTGCTCAAAATCCGCGAGGGAATGACGATTCAAGCCAGTGAAGCGTTTTCATCCGCCGAACTTAACAGCGCCCTCTACTACCTTAATGCTGCATTACTGCACCCACATTCCTATACTAAATCTGCTTATTTAGGTTCCCTCTCCCTGCTATTACATTTCTGACATATAGTTTTGAAACACCCTGTATATAAATCTTAGTTAAAAGTCTAGCTTTCGAAGAAATCTTACTTCAATAAGAATTTTTTGTATTGTATGCTTTATACAAACTGCCTCCTTTAAAAAAACGTGAAATTTCGAAAAATATATAAAGAAATTCCAAAAACATATGTTTTCCAAAACGCAATAAGTGTTCAAATTGCCCGCCTTTAACTATTAAACACGCATATGCATGGTTAATCATGTTCACGAAGACTCGGCATGTTAGGTTATTGTATGATCGTTATGAACTACTCCGCCATTTAATTAATAGCCGGATAGTGCATTTCTAGTGTAGTTTTGAGTCGGATAGTGCACTTCTTTGAGCGATTTCTTGTTGGAAAATAAACTTTGGTAATGTAACAATAATTTCCCGGCTCCATGTTGACGTACACATACACACGCGTGCACGTTTCTCGAATACTATTCTGATCAGGGATATCGCTAAGACTTTTTATTGGGGGGAGGACCTTAAATTGCAAAGTCAAATTTCAGTATTGGCCAACCACTTTTATAATTTGGCCAAGTCACCACAATTAGAAAATGTAATATAGTTCTTATTTGTAAAAAGTTTAATAATATTCCCAATTAGATTTGCAACTTTTGCCACGTCTTATCAGAAATAGAAAGTGTATTATAGTTTTTTATTAAAGTTTTAAACAAATTTGCCAAGTGTAACAGCATTCGCGAACTTTTTTTGAGTGGAGGGACCCCTCCCCCACCCCCGAGGGTCCTGATTCTGATAAACTGATTCTGAAATTCGTTGGCTGCACCGATTGAGCCTCTAACGTAGCAGATTTCAGTGTTGCACATAGCGGTGTTCAGAATTCTCTTGACCCTGTTTTAGTAGCGTATGGATTAATTAACTCCCCCCCACCCCCACCCCGCTGGTGCTTATTTTGGAATATCGTGTACGAAATTTTCTTCTATAATAATTAAAGGTAGAAGTTTGCGTGTGTGCTCTGTTCTGAAGAAACCTCTGCACACAGAGCTGCAAGAGATGCGATTTTTAACGTTTTTTCCGTTCGCGTCGATTTTCCCACATTAGTAAAAAGAATTCGGTTTCAATCTTTTATACCAATGTAGTAAATTTTGTCATATTTTCAATAAAGTTAATTCATTTTTTGCGAATTTTTTTAGGCGATTTTTAGTTTTTTCGCGTTTCGAGGCGATTTTTTGACATTAGCAAAATAATTCCGGTTACAATGTTTTAGCCCACTGTCGTATATTTTGTCCTGTGCGATTCTTTGCATTTGTTCGCGCTCCGAGGCAATTTTTTTATATTTGATATCGGAATTCTGATTCAATACTTTTAGTCTAATATGGTAAATTTTGTTCTCCGCGATTTTTGAATTTTTAGCGATTTTTATTGCGGTTTTCAATGCGTTTCGCGGCGATGTGTTGACATTCGTAAAAGAAATCCGGGTACAATAATTTAGCCTACTGTAGTAAATTTTGCCCTCTGCGATTTTTTTTTACATTTAGCGTTTTTTTTTTTTTTTTTTTTTTCTCGTGTTCTGCGGCGATTGTTTGACATTCATAATAGGGAATTTGCTTTCAAACATTTAGACTAATACAGTAAATTTTGTTCGCCGCGATTTTTTATTTTTAACAATGTTCGATGCGATTTTTACCTTTGTTTTGCCCGTTCCGGTGCTTTTTTTTTTTTCAACTACATTCTTGAAAGAATTGCGTGTTAATATGTTTTAGGCCACTACAGTAAATTTTTTTCGCTTCGATTTTTAGAATTTTTAGCGTTTTTTCGCGTTCCACGGCGATTTTCTAACATTCGTATAAGGAATTAGGTTGGAAACTTTTTGCCTAATATAATTAATTTTGTCCTGCGATTTTTAATTTTTTTAGCATTTTGTAATGCGAGATTAAGCGTTTTTCACGTTCCGCTGCGACTTTTTGACATTCGTAAAAAAAATTTAGTTTCAAACTTAGAGCCTAATGTAGTAGAATTTATCCTCCGCGATGTTTGGATTTTTAGCGATTTTTTATGCGATTTTTAACAGTTTTTTTTCTTTTCTGCATTTCGCAGTGATTTTTCCACATTAGTAAAAAGAAATCCGGTTTTAATCTTTTAGCCCGATATAGTCAATTTTGTACTCTTACAATGAAGTTTATTCGGAATTCATGAGGATACTTTTAAATTTTTGGCGCATTTTTTATGCGATTTTTAGAGATTTTTCAACGATTCGCGCTGCGAATTTTGGACATTTGTAAAAGGAATCCTGTTTTTATCTTTTAGCTCATATAGTAAGTTTTGTTCTCTGCTATTTTTTTAAAATTTTAACGATTTTTAGTTTTTGTTTCTGCGATTCACTGCGCTTTTTCCTCATTGGTAAAAGGAATCCGGTTTATATATTCTAGCCGAATGTAGTAATTTTTGTTCTCTTTCCACTAAAGTTTATTCGCAATTCCTGGTTTTTAAGATTTTTAGAGTGTTTTTGAGTTTCATGCATTTTTTTAACGGGACTCGGCAACGTCGGACGGGTCAGCAAGTCTATATTAACAACAACAACAAAAATATATATGTTTGTCTGTGCGCCATTCGAAAATCTAACCTCGCGTTGAAGTCTGAAAATTTGGATAAGGATAGTTCATAGCAGGTCCTACTACATCTGAGGTTCAAATTTTTCATTTTTTGACAATTATACGAGGTATTAATTAAAAACCGCAATTAAAATGGGTTTGCCGAAAAAATGTTGTAGGATGCATGTAATTCCAGTGAGCCGAAGCGGAGAGAAACGGAAACTGCGATGGCGGCCTTTTTTTTTCGCCCGTCTGTGTTAACGCGCATCGACCGAACCGTTTGAAATACCAAAAAACAGATTACACCACATTAAATGTCGCAGCACTTTTACGTTTAAAACGAAGCAATCCGTCTGAAAAAATATTATTGTTAACCCTTTCGAAAAAAAATTGTCTCCCTTTTTTCGAAACTTGCATTGGGCTAAATTTCAGAGATACGGAAGAACTAAAGATACTCACTTAATCTGGATACTTTCTTCTCGACGGCGGTACAATTAATTTTCAAAAATATGAATATTAACTATTATTTTAACACAATCAAACTGATTGGTAAGGTTATCATACGAATGGAATATTTCCAACTGAGCGAAAAAATGCCCAGGCTGGGAATCGGTGGCGTATCCAGGATTTTATTTCGGGAGGGGGACTGACTTAAATTTCCAAATTTCCATAATGTTCTAAATCTTATGAAACACGTTGAATTGTGTTTGAACAGAAATCATTTTTGACAATTAGGCTGTAGCCAGAGGGGGTAAAGGGGGGGGGAGGAGTGATTTTGTTCCGACTTTTACGAAAATTTAGGGCATTAAGTTCCGAAAATTAAAAAAAATCGGTCATCAGTCCGAAAATTTGGACTTCAAAAAATATCGCGATTTTTGACAAATGATCTCCGAAAAAAATTATTTTCGTTAAAGGATCGAGGAAAAAAACCGAATTTTGTCAAAGGGCCGAGGATAAAATACGAATTTTGTCAAAGGATCGTGAAAAAAAGTTAAATTTCGTCAAGTGATCTCGGAGAAAGCGCGAATTACGCCAAATGATCGTGGAGGAAACGCAAGTTTCGTCAAATTATCGCGGAGCAAAAGCGAATTTAATCAAATGATAACGGGGAAACGCGAATTTTGTCAAATGAGCACAGAAAAAAACCCGAATTTCGTCAAAGGGCAGCAGAGTAAACGCAAATTTCGAAAAACGTGCACTCCGTAAAAGAGCAGCGAAGAAACGTGAAATTCATCAAAGGGAAAATGAAAAACGCGAATTTCGTCAAAAGGCCGCAGAAAAAACGCGAATTACGTCAAAAAGGCGAGAAAAAAGCGCGAATTTTGTCAAAAAGCAGCGGTAAAAACGCAAATTTCGACGAAGGATTGCGAAGAAAAACGAAAATTTCGTCAAAGGATCTCTTGAAAAAACACGCATTCCGTCAAAGGAAAGCGGAAAAAACGCGAATTTCGACAAAGGATCGTTAAAAAAATCTCGAATTTCGTGAAAGGACCACAGGAAAAAACGTGAGTTTCGCCAAATGGCTGCGGAAAAAACGAATTTCGACAGAAAGCCGCGAAAAAACACGAAATTCGTCAAACCCCCCCGGAAAAAAGCAAAATTCATCAAGGGATCTAAAAAAAAGACGAATTTCGTCAAAGAGTGCAGAAAAACCCAAATTTCGTAAAGGGCCACAGAAAAAAAGCGAATTTCATCAAAAGTCTCGGAAAAGAAGCGAATTTCGAAAAACAAGCACTCCGTCAAAGAGCAGCGAAAAAAATGCGAATTGCGTTAAAGGATCGCAAAAAACGGGAATTTCGTCGAAGGGAAACAGAAAAAAACGTGAATTTCGTCAAAAGGTCGCAAAAAAACGCGAATTACGTCAAAAAGACGAGAAAAAAAGCGCGAATTTTGTCAGAAAGCTGCAACAAAACTCAAATTTCGACAAAAGATAGCAAAAAAAACGCGTATTCCGTCAAAAGGCCGCTGAAAAACGCGAATTTCGTCAAAGGATCACAAAAAACGCAAATTTCGGGAAAAGTCCTCAGAAAAAATGCGAATTTTGTCAAAGGGCCTCAGAAAAAACGCAAATTTCGTCAAAGATCCTCGGAAAAAACGCGAATTTCATCAAAAACCCGTAGAAAAAACGCGAATTTCGGTAAAGCGCCACAGAAAAAAATGCAAATTTCGTCAAAATGCCGCTATAAAACTGAAATTTCGACAAAGGATAGTAAAAAAATCCTTATTCCGTCAAAGGGTCGCGGAAAAACGCGAATTTCGTCAAAGGATCACGAAAAAACTCAAATTTCGTCAAAAGGCCTCAGAGAAAACGCGAATTTCATCAAAGGGGCGCGTAAAAAAGTAAATTTCGTCAAAAGATCACGGGGAAAATGCGGATTTCGTCAAAGCGTCTTGATAAAAACCTAAATTTCATCAAAGGGTCGCGGAAAAAACGCATGCAAACATCTATGTTTATTATTATATGTATAGTTTTTAAACTGAAATAATATGCTGAACAAACTTTTTAAAAATATGGTTAACCCGAACCCAACTTGCAGGAATCTACACTCAGCCTGATATTGACCTGAAATGAAAACAGAGTTAACCCAACCTGCAACAAAAATAAGTTGCGCTGGGAAGGGATATCCTCCCCTTCCCCCCTCTGCTGTAATCTTTCAGAAAATTTGCTGTGAATATCAGAATATTTTTTTTACCCAAAATCAACCATGGGGGGAGGAGAGATACGGGTTCGATCCTGAGGCCGTCCCACGTCGAAATAAGTTGAAAAGTGTTACTGTTTTTTTTTATATTCTTTCATTCAAAAGAAAGTCATTGTGACTTAAAATCTATAAAATTGTTCTTCCCACCCCCGAAACTAAATTCTGGCTACGGTTCTTTTTTAACAATAAATTAATATTGTAACAAACACAAAATAATTTTCTATACACAAAATATTTTTATACACATATATAAAATAACGACTGTTTATTATTTGTGCACAAGTAATAATAAATAACTTTAAACTGTTCCAAATAAAAAATACTGGCTGGAAAGTTAGGACGGAATAGGAAGATAAGTGGGAGGGGGGAATTTTTCGCGGTCCTTTGACGAAATTCACATTTTTTCCGCGATCACTTGACGAAGTTCGCGATTATTTGACGAAATTTGTGTTTTTCGCAGCCCTTTGATGACATTATCGTCTTTTTCGCTACATTTTGTTGAAATTCTCGTTTTTTTCCGCGACCCTTTAACGAAATATGCACTTTTTCGCGATCCTTTGACAAAATTCACGTTTTGTCCGCGATTGTTTGACGAGATTCGCAGTTTTTGTTTTACGAAATATGCGTTTTTTCGTTGCATTTTGGCGAAATTCCCGTTTTTCCCACGATCCTTTGAAGAAATTTGTATTTTTTCGTGATTTAAAAAAAAAATAGCGTTTTTTCAGCTACCCTTTGACAAAATTAGTGTTTTTCCGTGGCTCTTTAACAAAATTCGCGTTTTTTTTCATGGCCCCTCGATGAAATTCGCGGTTTTTCCGCAATCCTTTGACCAAATCGACATTTTTTCTGCAATACTTTGGTGAAATTCGAGATTTTTTCTGCGAACGAGTGATGAAATTGATTTTTTACGGCGACCATTTGTCAAAATTTGCGACTTTTTTGTAGCCGAATTTTCTGAATTTTCGAAACCGAATGCCTTAAATTTTCGGAAAATTCGAATCAGAATCACCCCTACTTTTAATTGTGCGCGAGCAGTAAATAAATCGTACATAAAATTGGGGAATATTTTCAATTTTTTGGTATTTAAAATACAATGCATATCTGCCAACTTGTACGGATTTTTGATACCACTAAAATTTAACAGAAATTTCTGCCTTATTTAATGATCAAAATTCACTGCAATTCGGCAATTGAATTAGGCAAAATTTTCTATTAAAGTTTAGTGGTAGAAAAAATCCGCACAAGTTGGCAGCTATGACAATGTTACAAAAACAAAAAAATATGTTTGGTTTTTTTGCAAATTTTTTTCATTTTGAAAATAGATTTTGTGGTTCCAAGTAAATTTGGTCGCAGGACTGAGGAGGATATTGGATTAACGAAAAAGGCAAATTCGTGGCATGCCAGAAAATAAAGCAAATTTATCTCAAAAAGAAAGAAACAAATCAGTCTTGTTTTCCTTTTCACTGCGATCCTTTCGGAGGGGGGGGGGGGGGAGGGGGTGGATCTGTAACCTCAAAACCCCCGTCACCATCGACTTCTTTGGGTATCGTATGCTGGGGCATCACTGCATATGGAGCTAACGAGAATAGCTGCATGGCAGAAAATCTTAATTTATTTAGTTAATCTAAATTTATCTTAAAAGAAAGGAAAAAAAAATCAGCATTTTTTTCATTTCATTTTTAACTATTTCGAAAGGGGACCTGTAACCCCATGAGCCCCGTTCTCCTTGTTGGGTATACTGTGGTGTTGTAACAGTGCGCTGATATGAGGCTAACCAGAATGGCTAGTTCGTTGTATCGCAGAAAACAAAGTTACAAATTTATCTCAAACAAAAAGGAAAAAAATCAACAATTTTGGGAGGCAATAGGGCTGTAACCCCATTACCCCCTTTTCACTTCCTTGGGCATAATATGTGGTATCACTGTGCACTAATATAGACTTTTGGACACTGTGCACTAAAGAGAAGAGAGCGGCTAGTCTGTGGAATGATAGGAGAAAAAAATACAAATTTATTTCAATGAGAAAGAAAAAAAAGTAATATTTTTCATTTCATTTTCGACTATTTCGTGAGGAGGGAGCTGTAAACCCATCAGCCGACCCCCCCCCCCCCTTCTTTAGGATGCTGTGATGTCAATGTGAGATTTATCTAAAAAAATAAGAATTGCAGAAAACAAAATTACAAATTTAGCTCAAACAAGAAAAAAAAATCAGCATTTTTTCATTTCATTTTCGACTATTTTGAGAGGAGGCACCCTATTAGCCCCTTTCACATCTTTGGGTGTAATGCGGTGTCACTGTGCACTAGTATGGAACTAAACAGAAGAGAGCTGTTAGTCTCTTGAATTATAGGGGAAAATATAAATTTGTCTCAAACAAAAAGTAAAAAATCAGCACTTTTTCATTTCATTTTCGACTATTTCGAGGGGAGGGGGCTGTAATTCCATCAGCCCTCTCCCCATCTTTGGGTATGCTGTGATGTCAATGTGGACTAATATGGGGTTAACGAGAATGGCTATTTTACTGTATGACAGAAGAAAAAAATACAGATTTATCTAAAAAAGTAAGGAATAAACACTTTTTTCATTTAATTTTTTGACTATTTTTAGAAGAGGGGGGGGGGGGGGGGGCTGTAACCCTATAAGCCCCCTTTCTCTTTTTTGATGTCAATGTGCACTAATGTGGAACTAAAGCGAAGGGAGTGGCTAGTCTGTTGAATGACAGGGGGAAAATTGCAAATTTTTCTCAAACAGAAAGAAAAAAATCAGCACTATTTTTTAAATTCATTTTCGACTATTTCGAGAGGAGGGGGCTGCAATTCCATCACCCCCTCCCCATCTTTGGTTATGATGTGATGTCAATGTGGACTAATATGGTGTTAACGAGAATGGCTATTTTGCTGTATGACAGAAGAAAAAAAATTACAGATTTATCTAAAAAAAGTAAGGAAAAACAATTTTTTTCATTTAATTTTTCGACTGTTTTTGAAGGAGGAGAGGGGGAGGGGGGGGGGAGTTGTAACCCTATCAGCCCCCTTTCTCTTCTTTGGTGTCAATGTGGGCTAATATGGGACTAATGAGAATGGCTAGTCCGCAGTATGATTGAAAAAAATAATTTTTTTTTTCCAAAAAAGAAAGAAAAATATTCGGCATCTTTTCATATCACTTTCGAAAATTTCGGGGGGCGGGCTGTAGCCCCATCAACCCCCCCCCCCCTTGGGTACGCCCATGCTGGTAATCGAATCCAGACCCTTGGCTTACAAGGCCAATGCTTTGCTGTTTAAGCTAACTGGGCCGACAACCAGCCAGCATATTTCACTCAGATAACCTTGTTGGTACTAACATGTGGTCTGTCATGTAGACAGCTCAGATTTTCGCTCAGTTGGAAATATTCAATTCGTATGATAACTTTACCAATTAGTTTGACTGTGTTAAAATAATAGTCATCTACGTATCCATCGTTTATATGGACCTACGTATCCATCGTTTATATATACCTTTACCTGCGGTTTATTCTGTTGAGCTGTCTACATGACAGACCAGATGTTACTACCAACAAGGTTATTTGAGCGAAATATATTGGCTGGTTGTTGGCCCAGTTAGCTTAAACGGCAAAGCATCCAAGGATCTGGGTTCGATTCCCAGCCTGAGCCTGGGCATTTTTTCGATTAGTTGGAAATATTCAATTCATATGAATATTAAACCTTTCAAAAAAATTCACGACTTGAAGTCATTTCGCCCCTCTCGGAGACACTCGTTTTCTAAAAGTAATTAAACGACGGTATTTCAACACAATCTTTTTTTTTTTTTTTTTTTTTTTTTTTTAATGCGTTTTTCGTACACTCGATTTACATGACCTATAAAAATTCCAAAGCATCGATCGATTAGAAATATTTTTTCAAAAATAAAATTTGCAAAAGTAACACGAATACTACTAAATGTCCATATTTTTGCACGAGAATTATAAGCTGGCTTCTGAAACGTTATCACTAATAAAAATTTCAAAGAGTTCGGACGATAAGAGCTATTTTGATTTTAATGTTAAAAGATCCGATGTAAAAGAATGCGTAAATACGGGTTAGGTTCCCTTAGAAAGACCCCCACGAAGGGCACTCCCCCCCAGGGCCTATATCCCACGTGTTGATAATCGGCCGTCATAAGCACAAACCAAACCAAACCGATGTAAAAGAAAGAAAGAAAAAGAAAACAGCATTTTTACTACAACTATCAACTTTTATACAGATGTCTATTTCTCAAGAACTATAAAATTTTTATTTAGAATATCTTTTGAAAAAATTTCTGTCATAGCTCAAAAGTCTTATGAGAAAGAATTCTGACTTATATAAACTTATATAATCATCTAGCTAGCTCGTCCGGCGTTTTCAGGGCCCATGATAATAGCCGACCAGCAACGATAAAACAGCTATATATCAATATGTTTTCACGAATGTTTTACACATGCTTTAAAAGCATTATATTTATAAACTATAAAAGTGCCAAAGAGTTTGGACAATAAGGACTATTTTTTTAACAATTAAATGACCCGATGTGGAGAAAAAAAGTATTCTTCCAAACGCTTTTACCAATAAATATCCGTATTTTTTCACAATTTTTTTACACAGGCTACCAAAAAATTATACTTTTGACTCATAACAATTTGAAGCGTTTGGAAAGTAACAACTATTTTATTTAAACATGTACCCGATGACCTCCATTCTTTTTTTTCGGCATAGTACTTCAAAATTAAAATGGCAAAGGAAATCAAAATATAAAAAAGAGAAAAATACCAAAATGCATATACGTTCGTTGCTCTTTCCAACGGTGCAATCCGTTTAAAAAATATGAATCCCAAACCTTTGAAAAAAAATTCCGAAAATCATTTTTGGCGAATTTCGTTTTTTCCAGTGGGATTTTAATGTGAAAAAAAGCGAGAAGGAAAACAATGTTTTTTACAACTAAATATCGACAGTTTAGCACGAAAATTATACACGAGCTTCGGAAACATTATATTTATAAGTAATTAAAATTTCAAAGAGTTTGGCCAATAAGAAATACATATTTAAGTTTAAATGTATTCGATGGTGGTCGATGAAAAGAAAAAAAATATTGTAGAACGCTTCTTGCAAACACTTTTACTTAAATTTTCGTTTAAAAATATAAAATCTTTCGACAAACATTTTAGGTATATTTAAGGCTATTATCATGGTCCCGGGCAACGCCGGGAGGGCCAGCTAATGATTATATGAGTCTTAGAATTCATTAGAATTCTTTCTCATAAGACTTTTGAGCTATGGCAGAGTGAAAAAAATTTTCAAAAGATATTCTAAATAAATTTTTTTATTGTTCTTGAGAAATATATATCTGTGAAATCTAATAAAGTTTCAAAAAAAATTATAAAATTGTTTATGAATTACTAAGAAAAAATATATTTTGTTAATTTTCTATGATGGACATTTCTGAGTGCTTCTTATTACTTTTAACTTGTTGACGAATGAGTTTCTGCATATTTTATGCGACTAGTAACGTATATATATATATATATATATATAACCATTAATTAAACATAACCTACCACCATCAAAAACCGTAATATTATGAATTAAAGCTGTAAGTATAAAAAAAGTGCCAAATAATTTATTATAAGAATTATTATGGAAGAAAAACTAAGAAAGTGGACACCGACAAATAATGGAAAAGCTTATATATTGAATTACGTTTTCAAGGGCACAGAATTCAATGATATAAGCAATATGGTTATTTTCTGTGAGAAAAATAAACTAAAGCTAAAAATCATTTTTCTCTGTGCCCGAACAACCATTATAATCAAGTGAATAGATTAAAAATGAAAACAGAATAGAAACAAATAATATGAAATGGAAAAATCAATAAAACCTGATTAAATATTTATAGGATATAAAATAGAAATAATACACAACATACCGATTAATATTTCAGTATTTTTCAATATATCCACTCGCACATGGCTACCAAAATATGGTAAAGATTAAGGTGAATAAAACAGTTAAGAAATCACAGTAATTGATACCAAAGGATGCAGTTAATACATTTTGAAATATGAAATACCATGATAAATGGAATTAATATAATATAAAATAAAATAAATAGAAAGAAATTACATTATTTAAAATAACTAAAATGCACTATTAAATTAATTAATTACTATTTAACAATATCGTCAAAATTTAGCTAAAAAATCCACCTGGTGTAGGAAATTATAACTGAAAAGGAGCTGCAAAAGACAAAATTTATAACTTATCGTCAAAAGACAAATTTTGGTGCTGCCATCTAGTAGTATTTTTATTATTCAAATGTCACAAGATGAACAATTGAAAGCCTTAGAATGTAAAAAATTTTTATTAACAGAGAAACCAAACAAATCCTTTATATATATACATATATATATGGCATTACTTGTCAAAAGGTCAAATATTTTATTGATCCTGTAGGGCTCAAAATTCATTACAATTATTTGGACAATTTTTCTTTTATTTAAAACTGATTCAAATGTCTTATTTTTATTGATGCGGGCATTTGCAGCTTTATACACTCACGCACAGGTGTCAGAACTGATTTCTATATCTTCTCGTTATTGTTATTATTAATAAAATTTGTATTATATACCTTTGTATTCACACGCAGCTCCCTAATATGTTGATCACTTTATTACGGAAGCTGTGGTATTTGGTGATAAATAGTACCTCCTATGAGGGCATGTTCACTCACAAACAATGATTGGGCCGGTTCAACTATTCTGTGATACTCATGCAGCAACTGGAAATGCTCAGGCCTATAACTAAACCAAGGTTCTAAGGCGGGTAAATCTGTTTTTTCATTCTTTTTATATAAATTTTTTTACAGACCCTTGGAAATAACACAATCCCATTTTATGCAATTTTTTGAGTTAACCGCTTCCCTTACTATCCTGAGTTATCTTGGTTTCGTATATTGTACAAATAATTATTGTCCCGAGAATACTCGGGCATACAGGGCTTCTACAGGTTTATTATTTTTCTATTCTATTTGCACCACTATTTAAAAAAAAAAAATAAATTTTTTAGTACATTTTCCTTGCAAATGTTGTCAAACTGCACGTGAAAGATTTTTGTTTTGAGAAAGTGGTGCGAGGAAGAATTAAAAAATAAGTAATTAAAAATAATGGAATAAAAAAATATGATGATTTTTTGCAGTTTTTTTTTCAAAAAAATTGGTAAGGGAAGCGGTTAAATATATTTTTTCGAGGCAATAATTACATTTTTAAGGTTTATTCAAACACACGATATATATATATATAAAACCATTAATTAAACATAACCTACCACCATCAAAAACCGTAATAATGTGAATTAAAGCTGTAAGTATTAAAAAAAAAAAAAAAGCCAAATAATTTATTATAAGAATTATTATGGAAGAAAAAAAAGAAGAAAGTGGACATCGACAAATAATGGAAAAGCTTATATATTGAATTACGTTATCAAGGGCACAGAATTCAATGATATAAGCAATATGGTTGTTTTCTGTGAGAAAAATAAGCTAAAGCTAATATTATTTTTCCCTGTGCCCAAACAACCATTATAATACAGTGAATAGATTAAAAATGATAACAGAATAAAAACAAATAATATGAAATGGAAAAATCAATAAAACCTGTTTAAATATTTATAGGATATAAAATAGAAATAATACACAACATACAGATAAATATTTCAGTATTTTACAATATATTCACACGCACATGGCTCCCAAAATATCGTAAAGATTAAGGTGAACAAAACAGTTAAGAAATCAAAGTGATTGAGACCAAAGGATGCAGTTAATACATTTTGAAAACTCATGAAAAATAAAATTAATATAGTATAAAATAAAATAAATAGAAAGTAATTACATTATTTAAAATAACTAAAATGCACTATTATATTAATAACTATATAACAATATCGTCAAAATTTAGCTTAAACATCCACCTGGTGTAGTAATTTTTAACTGAAAAAAAGTTGCAGAAGACAAAAGTTAAATCTTATTGTCAAAAGACAAATTTTGGTGCTGCCATCTAGTAGTATTATTATTATTCAAATGTCACAAGATAAGCATTTGAAATCCTAAGAATGTAAACATTTTTTGTTGAACAGCAAAACCAAACAAATCCTTATATATAGATAATTATAAACCTAATATAAACCATACTATATATATTTTTTAAAAACTATGGTTAATAAAATTAAAAAAAAAAAGGAAACAGAATATTCTATTATCTTACCCATTTAAACTACACTAAGAATTTAAATAATGCTATAACATTGAGAATATATAGCATATAGCTATATGCTATAATACAAAATAAATTAAATAATAATTAATAAAAATATATTAAAAAATAATATAAAATTCGTTAATGAAACTATTTTATATAAGATAATTATAAAATGAACTGGAAATAAACATATGGAGGTATATAGAAGATTATGAGATAAGTAAATTCCCATAACCTAAAAATCTCAAAGATAGTGCGTGGATTATTTTCATACAGCCATAAAAATCCTAAAAGTATGAGTGTGGGACATTCAAACACATTAAACCGATAATAAATTTTATAACACAGAGTGAAAATAGATCAATATTAAAAAGAATAGAGGAATAATAATAAAAATAATTACCCCATTTTAATACATACAGTATAACTCTATTTATATTAAATGTACTTATATGTATATTAATCACTATAAAAATGGCAAACTATTAGTAATTAATATGATATTGTCCTGAGTAAATTAAATTTTAATAACAAATGATTGTAAATAAGATAAAACAATAATTAAGCTAAATATAATATTAATGAAAGTCACCAATTACATATAAAATATCAAATCAACATCCTAATAAAATACGTATCAAAAATATAGTAATAATACATATGCCCCCCCCCCCTTTTTTTAAATTAACCATTGCGTATTATCCAGACAACACCACCCTCCTCCGTACTCTAACATCTACCCACCCATCCATCCTATAATAATTTTTTTATATTATTTTACAATTTTTAATTTTTTATATATATATTTTTTTATTTTATATATTTTTTTGTAATTTTGTTTACACATGTGTTAATTTGTTTTAAAAGATCATGTAAGTAATGTACTAATTGTATATTAATGAATATATGAATTTTTTTGGAAAACCATGATTTAATGCATCATAAATTAGTTTTTTAATATTATTGTTAATTAGAGGAGAATAACATAAACATTTTATTCTATATAAATGATTAATTATTATGTTTTGAAAAACAGAATGATGTAGACAAGATTTAAAATTTGTAAATGTATTAACTTTGAATTTAAATTCTTTACGTTTGTCATATAAATCTGTGATTGTTTTGTAGTCTTTTATTGTAATTTTAAGATCTAAGAAGTTAATTGTATTGTTAGATAAAAGGTTTTCCGTTAATTCCAAATTAGTGGGATAATCTACTGGAAATGGAGTAATTGCAGATTGATCAGTTTCAATTAAAATTATGTCATCAATATAACGATATAAATGTTGAGAATTATTAGTAAAAGTACGTTCATAATGATATAAGTATAAGTCGGATAGTAAACTGGATGTACAACCGCCTTGTGGTATACCGACATGCTGTAAATATAAAGTGTTATCTTGCAATATATAATTATTATAGATAATGAAGTTTGTTAAAGATTTAAAATATGCAATGTCAATATTAGATGATAATTCCAGTTTTTTATAATACTTTTTAAATAATTCATTTATAATTTTATGTAAATCAAATAGGTCTATATTATTAAAAAGATCTTTGAAGTCATATGTCGTTATATTATATACACAATGAAGATTTTTTAAAATATTGACAAGTTGGTAGCTATTTTTTATACAATGTGTATTATCATTATTTGTAGTAAGTACATATATTTGATTAAGAATTTGTAAGAGAAGTTTATTGGCTTTATTATTATATGTATTGCAACCAATAGTTACAGTCCTAAATTTAATTGGAGTTTTATGAAATTTGGGAATAAGAACTAAATATGGATAATTAAAGTTAGTAGATAAAATATTTAATAGTTTATAATAACTTCGAATTTTACGATTATTTACAATTACATTTTCATTAGTTTTTTGAAATGACTTATTAGAAGAAATACAATTTGTATATATATATATATATATATATATATATATATATATGTTATAAGGAGTTAAATTTTGTCATTTTAGGTTTAATGCCGACAAAATTGAATGAAATAACGCATCTTCACTATGAATGAACCTACAAGCGCCTCTGAAGATTCTGTGGGTTATTCATAGTTTCTTATTTTACATACTGGTTTCCTATGTTCATATCTAGTTTATCTTTAGAATTTTACCAATTTGTTCATATATTTGTGATTTCAAATTTATTATACATGTATATATAAAACCATTATAGAATATTACAATTCATCATCTTTTTTAATAAAAATTAATAAATTGAGTATCAATACATGACACAGACATTATACATATTAAATCTGGATCAACAATTATTAAATTAACTACTCACTAATGAATTTTTTAAAACCAAGATCCCAATCACTTATATATGAAGTTTAAAAAAATTATAACTATATATATAAAGAGCCGCGTGTATGTGCGTGTGTTTGCTACGTTGTGGACAAATGGCTGCTCCTATAGAGTTATTAACTTAGACAAGGTAGATTTGGACACAAAGGTAGACTTAGATCTCGAATTTATGCACTTCAAAGTCCGATTTTTGATTTTAATAAGATTTTTTTTTAATTAATTAAAACTGCGATTTCTTTATCCCACCAAATTTATTCTACATTTTGTTCCAGCAACATATTTTCGACGGAGAATCCGTTTTCTTTCTCAGGCAACTGTCTCTGTGATTAAATTATAACAATAATAATTGAAATAGGGCATCTATAATTTCCTAAACAATTATTACATTTCAATAGAGATTAGGCAACTGGTCTAATTTGGATTATAAAAACGTGCTTGAAATTCCAGCTTAAAATAACATAAGCTCAATAAAAAGCAAATTTATTAATTAATTTTTTTAATTGCTCGTGAGGTCTCCAACACGAAGTTTATTTACGCACAGTCGGTTGCCATGTTGTGTAATGAAGTCTGGGTAATCGATTAATAAAATATTAACATGCCATAAAAAAAATGTGATTTTTAATTAAATGATTTCAGTTTATTGTATTTTTTAATTAATTTCTTTTTTTTTTCCCTCTGAGTGATGTATTAAACGCTAGTCAGACGGGTAGGAGATACTAAAACGTAGAAAAAAAAATCATGGTTTTCTTTCGATAAATGAAAATGAATTAAACTGCATTTTTCTGATTGTTCTTTCTGCAGAACAAAAAATTCAGCATACAGTGTTTACTCATTAAATAAATACGCCATATACTAAAAACAAAAATCTACAAATTATCCAAATAAATAGTTCTAAAATTCGATTTGCAATAGTGACAATCTGAAGACCGATCTGAATATGGCTTTTAAGGGAAATAAACCGAAATTCGAATGAATCAGTATTTAAATTTATTCAACATTAAATTATAGAGTCGATTGTATAGGCCATTTTTACAGCTTTACTACCACAGTTGAAGATATTAATGGGTTCTTAAAATAAAAATTCATTTTTAAAAGAACGTTCAAGATGAACGGGATCCATGTCTGTTGAGTGCAAAACAAACTATATAAAAATTTCCTAATATAGCTGCAATAATCGCTCTCTACTCATAGTCTATTTTTTGAATACTACTTCTAAGTTCATGTTTCTGTTGGTTTTATTTTTACCGAGAAAATAGATCGGCCATTTATAATGCGTCATGAAGAATATTTAAAGCTGATTAACGGACGTCGTTTTTTAAAAATAGATTCCTAGATAGTATAGTGCTACAACCAAACATATTTATAGTAGTCAAAAGTTGATATGTGTCTTTGAATATTTATTAATATTTGTATAAAATTTCTAAGTTTATGTTTCTGTTCGTTTTATTTTTATAAGGAAATTAATTAGACCGGCCATTTTTGATGCATCATGGAAAATATTTAAAGCCGATTAATGGACGTCAATATTTTAAAATAGATTCTTAGAGTGCTAGCTACAACCAAACATATTTATAGTAGCAGTTCATAGATGTCTTTGAATACTTATTTATATTTGTTCTTATTTATATTTGTTATAAAGATAGTAACTTCTAACTTATCTTTCTTCTTTTTCCGATAAATATAAAGCATTTTTCAAAAAATGCTATTGAAATCAATATTTTAAACTGATTTTTGTTACATGGACAATATGAAAAGGCGGTCATCAGGCACCATTTGATTTCAATTAAACATATACCTCATTTATAAGAAAATGGAAAATGCTGTTCGATTCACTGGAATTTTATTGAGTATTTTTAAATTATGAGGATCCTATCGCTATCTATATTAATAAAAGAAAGTTTCGCTCTGTCTGTGAGTCTGCGATGCCTAGCAAAATCTACCGGTCGTACAAAGTTGAAAATTTTTCTGGGGGTAGCGTAAAGTCTCTCCAGATGCACCTGAGACTCAAAATTTTAAAATTCTAATAATTAGTTGAGTTACTAATTAAAAATTGTAACTTACTCTCATTAAAAACTCATCTCGGTCCTTACGAGAGGGAAAAAGCGCTGGCGTGCACGCAGAAGCCTTATTTACGCATCGGGAGAAAATGGAGATAGAAAAGAAGAAATTTCGGGGGTGTTTTGTCATTATTCATTAACTTACATCGGCCAAACCGCTTAGTAAAGTTAAAAACGGAAGGTATATTCTGAAAGATCGTACTCTTATACGTCTCAAATGCCGCAATCAATTAAAAAATATGTCGCAGTTAACCCTTTGAAAAAATAAATTCGAAAAGGGTCGTTTTTCCGAAAAACTTTTTTCTCCCTTATTGCAACGCCCCTCCAGGGCGCAATTTTAGAGGTAAGCGACAAACCAAAAATATGTTCTTAAAGCTGTAACCTTCTTCTAATTGATGGTGCAGTCAATTTTTAAAAAATATGAATTTTAATCCTTTTAAATACACCAGCGAAATCAGGTCACTTCACACCTCACGGAGGCGGTATTTTTTCTACGCTAAAAGTAACTAAACTTCCGTATTTTAACACAATCTTTTTAAAGCATCTCAATAGACCAGATTTACATCACCTACAAAAATTTTGTAACTTTCGGACGGATAGAAATATTTTTTACAAAATAAAATGCGTGACGATTTCGACGAAATCAATAAAAACCTGAGTGTTTCGTCGCGGTTTCGCTCTTTCAGGGCGCAATTTTAGAAGTACCGACAAACCAAAAATATGTTCTTAAAGCTGAAATCTTCTTCTAATCGATTGTGCAATCAGTTTTAAAAAATAGGCATTTTAACACTTTCAAATACACCAGCAAACGCATGTCACTTCACACGCCTCACGGAGACGATATCTTTTCTACGCCAAAAGTAACTAAACGTCTGTATTTTAACACAGTCATTTTAGAGCATCTCAGTAGACCAGATTTACATCACCTACAAAAAGTTTTAAACGTTCGGACGCGAGAAATATTTTTTACAAAATAAAATATGTGAAAATTTCGACGAAATCAGTAAAAATCTGAGTGTTTCGTCGGGTTTCGCTCGCTTTCGGTACGCATAGACTCCAAAAATCAACTTACGCAGAAAATAAAATGCCAAATAGCATTTACTTTCAAAGTTTAGCAACGCATCGCTTGAAGTCATAGATTTTTTCCATTGACACTTGCTGATAAAAACAAGTGCTGATACACTAAAAATAATCATTTACTTGCTTGCAAAACTTGTCTATTTACCTGTTATTAGGTCTTCATGTTTTGATGCCGATATTCTTCTTTTGTAATTGCTTTATTTACAGATTTTTTTTTTATTGTTTGCATTTAGAGTTGTTTTTCTGTATTTTTTAGATTATAAATTTAGACAACTCAATATAATTCACTCTCAATAAAACTCGATGCAATTAACATATTAGGAGTGTGTTGGAGAATTAAGTAAACAAATCTATTGGAAAATACCTGAGTCGACGGTATTTTGTGTCCCAATGCAATAATTACTGTAAGAGTAGTAAAAAATTATGCAGTGCATAAATATGTTATATACAATTGTATCCCCTTTTTATATTCCTCGCTCAGATGCATGGCTCTGCTTTCGGTGCCTTCCGAAAAAAATAAGGTGTAGTTCACTCGCGTTTTTATTTTTACGTAACCATATTTAAATGTTGATTGTAATCTCTTAATTTCGTTAGGAAAACTGTAATATACAGGGTGCAAAGGAAAGTCCCTTTAACCTGAAAATACTTGCGAACGGAGAGAGCTACAGCTATGCAAGTGAGGTAACGGTATAGTAAAGCGACTACGCCCGATTTAATGCAAACGACAAGAGCGCCTCTAGTGGCGAAATTCGGAAGATAGCCATTGCAAATCGAAAACGAAAAGAGATAGAGCAAAATTTCCAGTTAGAAAGTTTTGGAGCATGAATTAATTAGTACGAAACGACATTTGGTTCACACGGATAAGATAAATCATCGCCTGTATACCCAAAAATGTCCGAAATCGATGAGCGACGATTCTACTTTGCATATTCACATTCCGGAAATGTAGCAGTGCGCAATTGCAGATTGCGACGTTGTACTGTGCTGTAATGTCTGTAAAAATTTAATTTCCAATGCATTTAAAATTTTAGATTAACCCTTTCAGGGCAGAAGAATTCTGTTCGTAAATTGATGTAGTAATTGACTGACACCAGAATATTCAAACGAATTTCTTAGAAAATAAAAACCCGCTAATTTGCACGTTCATTACAAAAGAAAAATTTTATTAAAATATCCTTGGTGCCCTTTGTCAGTTTTGGAATTAAAATTAGGCGGCTAGACCGCTAGCCACCGCCCTTGAAAGGGCTAAATATATGTCGTCGTATAGAAGAGGCTTGCAATAGACTTTCATGCTAAGAAATGTGCATGCAGAATTACTCTCACGAATACAAACGTGTATCGTGAGCAAGGGCGAAGTTTTCGAACATACTGAATATTAACGTTTTATCACTGTGAGACAGTTTGTCTTTTTTTTTTTCTTTTTGTATAATGTTATCAAAATGTATTGAGATACGTATTTGTACCATAAATTGTGCGTATTTCTTCCTATTTCTGGCTATTCCATTCAAATGTTTACACAAAATGGAGTGCATCGATTTCGGACATTTTTGGGTAGACAGGCGAAGATTTGTCTTATCCATGTAAATCAAATGTCATTTCGTACTAATTAATTGATGCTCTAAAACTTTCTAATCGGAAATCTTGCTCTATCTCTTTTCGTTTTCGATTTGCAATGGCTATCTTCCAAATTTCGCCACTAGAGGCGCTGCTGTCGTTTGCATTAAATCGGGCTTAGTCGCTTTACCATACCGTTACCTCACTTGCATAGCTGTAGCTCTCTCTGTTCGCAAGTATTTTCAGGTTAAAGGGACTTTCCTTTGCACACCCTGTATGTATAAGCTAACATTTTGGAGACAAGCACGAGACATTTTCTTGTATGCTATATTTCTTAAATTTTGTATGCCCTCGGCTGTATCACACTTATTTGATTGTATCCCGACAGAAACTATAAGGTTAGTTGGGGTAACTGTACCCACGAGGTAACTGGGCCATAGGCTATTTTATAAAAAATTGTTGGTGTTTTTTAAGTTTTAGCTTTTGTGAACAATGCCCCTTAATCTCTACTTCCTAAAACAACGTGTATCAATTCAATCATAACTCTCACTTTGCTGTGATAGGTTGTCAAAAATTTACGTTTCTTTTTTTAAAAACAACGTCAGTGTGGTTGAACTTCCTCGGCTTTTTATTAAAATACTGTAAGTACTTTTATTAAACAATCTTTTTTTTTTAAAGATTAGACATATAACTGCATTAATATTATTAGGTATCTATACATATTTACTTCATGTTTCGAATATAAGCCCGGTGTCCCAGTTACCCCATAAATTTTTCAAGAATGGGGTAACTGGGACATGTATCCGGAGTAACTGGACCATGCTTGATCCAGTTACCCCAATAGTTATAAATATTTTTTTTGTGTTTCTCTTATTACGGGAAGTAAATATCTCCATTTTTTTTTGCTCACAATAAAGAAAATGATGGAATACCTTATTAAAATTACGTAATGAAATTTAAAAAAAAGCATATTGAGTGGTATCAAACCAAATTTCTTGATCCCTTGAGAGGCGGTGATGCCGTTATGGCATCACTTAATTTTAATTCCTAATTGCCACATTGGCACATGAATTTTATAATGAAAATTTCACCTTTATTAAGTACGCGAAAATATACTTTTACTTGTTTTCAGATAGATTATCTTGTAAATATTGGTGTCAGTAAATTATTTCAACATTTTACGAATGCAAGTACCTTGCCCCTGAAAGTGAGATAGCCAGACCTTGAAATTGTACTATAACCAGGGGTCGCATTCTATATGGAAACTTTTATCGTTCTTACCACTATTTTGAAAATAATATCTTCATCGCACCTTTCTTTAAGGGTTCTGGTAGGAACAATAAATTTTTTCCTATATAATGCGACCTTTGGATAAAGATAAAGTACTTACGTAGCCGTTTGTTCATAGATTTACCTTGCTATTTTTTCCTTTAAAATACCCATGTGACTTTTATACTTATTATCTATACTAAAGTACACAAGTACTTACTTAAGTTTTATGTTTTTGGTATAAATAAATCTAATATTTTCACTTTTAGTGCTTTTTTTAAACATATTGACAGGAAATGTTTCCCTTATAACGCTTTTTATTGACATATAATTTACATGATCTGCCTGGTTTAAATTTTTTTAAGTTGTTTAAACTTTTTCAAACAGGACCCTATATTCGATATGAAAAAATATAAACGCGTGTGGAACATAGACCCCCTGGTCCAGTTAGCCCATTTTTGGGGGCAACTGGACCCATGAGGAAAGAAAGATGAAATATGCATATTTTTATATTTTTAAACATTAAAATGTAATTTTGAGCATTTCTGTCTGATGGAGGGAACCTAACTGAACACATTTACAGAAGTTCAGACTTTAATTGAAATGAACATTAGCTTTTTGAAGCTGAATTGTCAGAAGCTCCAGAGTCACATTGTAAAATCATGGCCCAGTTATCCCAACTAACCTTATACATTATAACGAGAGGTTACTGTATTGCTTAATTCGTGTCCTCAATTTCGAATGTAAATTAAACCCTTTGACAAAATCTGAAAGTAGTAACTTCTTTTGGAAAGTAGTTTGTAGTCGCCACTTTTTAAAACAAGTATGTAGTTGTAGTGTACAGTGCACTACAAGTATATAGTTTTAGTGTACAGTGCGTTATATTTTCGATAAAGTAGTTGTTAGTGGTAATGGTTTAACTGACTATTGACTCACAGCCTTGAGTTCTCAAGACTGAAAACAATTTAGGAGCAACTTTAAATAAAGCAGTAACTTTAAATACCCCCAACTCATTGTAGTGCTTAAAATTCAAGCAAGGATTGTTGAATTTATTCATTATTTTGTTGTTAATTAGTAGAAAATTTTCAATGTTTAAGAGCCATTATTTTGAAAATCAGACAAGTGCGATTGTTGTATTTTTTGTTTTGCTTGATATTTTTTTATGTTGAAGTAGACCACATTTAATGAATAATGTGCAATTTTGAAGCCTTGAAAAAATTTTCCCTTCCCTGTAGAAAATGTCAAAGTTCAAGGTTGTGACCGTCATTTTTTATGAAAAGTGAAATGCGAGTATGTTTGCAGTGCTAAAGCTTGGGAAAGCAACGACATCTCACAATTCTTTTGTGATGAAATATTAGTATAACACTACCTGCTTAGTAGACTGTATTCGTTTCCATGGGGCATTGTTATTTTACATTGTTATGTTGCCTCAAAATGCAATGAAAATGACGTTTTTGTCCGTTAAACTTTTTCTTATAGAATATCAAAGTGTACTACTAGGACAAGCTAAATAATACAAAACTTTACCGGAATATTGCTGCTGTTAGCAGGAATAGTCTGTTAAACATTCAAAAATTTCAAAATATGCAGCATTTCAATTAATCTTTTCTCAAAACAGCATCACGGTTCAATAAAACAAAATATATCAAGTAGTAGTTGGAAGTATGTACAAACACATGGAAAAGAAAAAAAAGTGGGGCCTCGTCATATTTTTTTTTTTTTTAAATAACAAAATTTACAAAAATTCACAATCAAAATATCCCGTTTAAATTTCCCTTTTTTCCATTTAGAACAAGGAAGGGGAAAGAAAAAGGGATATTCCATTTTCTCATAGGGAAAAAACATAGTTAGCGGAAAGAGAAACGGGATGCTTCGTTTTCTGATAGGGAAAAAGTGTGATAAATGACAGTCTTTTTTGTGACTTTTGACATTTTTTTTTAAATAAAAATATGACGAGACCCCACTTTTTTTCTTTTCCATGTGTTTGTACATTCTTCCAACTACTACATGATATATTTTGTTTTATTGAACCGTGATGCTGTTTTGAGAAAAGACTAATTGAAATGCTGCCTATTTTGAAATTTTTGAATATTTAACAGACTATTCCTGCTAACAGCAGAAATATTCCGGTAAAGTTTTATATTATTTAGCTTGTCCTAGTAGTACACTTTGATATTCTATAAGAAAAAGTTTGGGGTACTATTGCTTAAATAAGAAAATACGTGCGGAAAACGGACAAAAACGTCATTTTCATTGCATTTTGAGGCAACATAACAATGTAAAATAACAATGCCCCATGGAAACGAATACAGTCTACTACGCAGGTAGTGTTATACTAATATTTCATCACAAAAGAATTTTGGGATGTTGTTGCTTTCCCAAGCTTTAGCACTGCAAACATACTCGCATTTCACTTTTCATGAAAAATGGCAGACACAACCTTGAACTTTGACATTTTTTATAGTGAAGGGAAAATTTTTTCAGGGCTTCAAAATTGCACATTATTCATTAAATGTGATCTACTTCCACATAAAAAAAAATCAAGCAAAACAAAAAATACAACAATCGCACTTGTCTGATTTTCAAAATAATGGCTCTTAAGTTATGTTTGAACTTTTTAAGAACTGTGATGCGATCCATCCCTGGATCGCCATCTCTAAAAAATTTTTAGAATTAAATTTTTTTAATGTATACTTGACCCTTTCATGGGAAAATAATTGTGTTTTTATAATGATGAATTCACTCCAAAATTTTCGAAAATTTTTATTTGAAAGTAACGAAATGCAATTTCCCTTTTTCCCATGAAAGTTATAAAAATAAAATTTTGCTCAAAAATTCTGGCACAAATCTTGATTAAAATTAAGTGTTATATAAAATATCCCACCACTCTTAAAGTGGTTAAAAAAACATTTGATCATGAGAAGCATACTTCCATCCAAACTGCCTTTTCTACGTCAATTACTTTATTTTTCATCGAATTTGAAAATACGTCAAGGACTTTTAGCCCACCGTGTATAACGATATATTTAAATTTATAAATGCATCGTGGGCAGGGCCTGACTAATTCAGGGGCATACGGGGCAGCTGCCCCTTGCCCCCCCTTTTAGGGGGCACCCCTGGGAATAATCAGAATTTTTATCAAAAGGTGCCAAATGGTTATAATTGGCCAAAAGTGATCAAAATTCATATACTTTCAAACATTTAGGAAAGGGAGTACGGTCCCCCATCCCATCTCTGCCTCCCGCACCCGTCCATCCACGCAAAAAAAAAGAAAACCGAACTTCATCATTAGAAAACTAATGACACCCGGAACACAGATGTGAATTGTACCTGGTACGAAATTTATTAATACATACATACAATATATATGAAATTTTGTAATACTAGTAGCCACTTCCACATTATTCGCGAACAATTTTTATGCGTAGATAGATGGGGGCCCCCGGATTGATGCTTGCACCGGGGCCCTAGATAGCCTAAGTCGGGCCCTCATCGTGGGCGCTAAAAAGAAAAAAACCCAGATCGGTGGGTTCAAGTGCGCCTTCTGGCGTGTCAATACCACTGTCAATCCAACCACTGTCTTGGATTTAATAGATTATTTTTATTTTTAATTTAATATTCTTCAAACATAAGTAGTATTTCCTTTTGAAAACTTCGTTCAAAAATTTGTTACATTTGCAATAAGACACCAAAAGTCCTCTTTTCAAGAACAGTACTTATTTTTAAAGGATTTTTCCCAGTTTTGAAAAATTAAAATTTGGATATATTTGTCCCTATTTGTAACTTCTTGATCCCCATTTTCTGAGAATTCAAAAATGTCTCTTTAAGGGGGCTGGTCACTCAGCGTCGGAATTCTCCTCCGTAATGTTAAGTCTATGGACTTTTGATGCATTCGTATATTTATAGTCCAAGAGCTGTTAAACATTTTAGGGAAGGTATTTGAGGCACCCTGAAAATTTGTGCAACACTTCTTTTGTAATGCCTGAATACAAAATCGAATGTCTATCTGAAGGATCGTGGCCCAAAACCTGTGCCAGACAAAAAAAATGGCACTTGACACGTGTCTGACACAGTTTTTGTGCCGACTAAAGTGTCTGTCATTTTCAAAATATTTTTTTCTAAGCATAAATATTATTGTGCCTCAATCTCAGCGTGCCTCAAATACCCTTTTTGGGTAGTCAAAAAATGGCACTTGACACGTGTCTGGCACAGTTTTTGGGCCGACTAAAGTTTCTGTCATTTTCAAAATATTTTTTTCTAAGTATAAATATTATTCTGTTTCAATCTCAGCGTGCCTCAAATACTTTTTTGGGGTAGTGTCAAAAAATGGCACTTGACACGTGTCTGGCACAGGTTTTGGGCCACGATCCTTCAGCCAGACATTCGATTTTGTATTCAGGCATTACAAAATAAGTGCTGCACAAATTTTCAGGGTGCCTCAAATACCTACTCAAAAATGTTCAACAGCTCTCCTACTATTAAAATATCTTCTTGGGAAATTCATATTTTTAACATCTTTTTTCTGTGTACTCTTCTTAAAGGATGTCTCTTTTTTTCTTAGTTTTCAAAATATTTCTAAAATCTATGCTGAATTTAACCCCTTAACCCATTAACCGCTGACGTTGCGTTCACGCAACAGTCAAAATAATTGCTCATGCAATGAATTAATTACATTGGCGCCACTATTTTAGAATTAAAGAAAATATCTTATTTATTGGCAGGAATTTTGATATTTTAGTAAAGAGAAATTTACCTTACTGAATTTGTGGTAGGAAACTACTTTCAACGAGAAATTTGAAAATTTCTATCGTAATAGTTTTGGCGGTTAATGGGTTAATTCTCGCTCCCGTCAATATCACGGGCTGAGGTGTCGTTCGTTATTTTTCGTGCCTGTCATATTTACGGGCTGGAGATTTATTGCTGGAAAAAACTTCTGAAACCAGAAAAATTAAACTGGCATTTCCGTGTGAAGTCTTTGAATATTAGCGTTTGGGTTTGTTTTTTGGCGTTGATTGTGATGTTGGACTTTGTATTGCATGTTTCGAAATATATCACACTCAAAAAAATTATTAATAATAAAAATTTAATGTATATTATATTATTTAAAATATTATTTGTAAAAATTTGTATGATGATAAATAAAAATCTAAGATGTGAAAAATAAAGGTCTTATTCGCATTAATTTGTATGGTGTAAAACAAACATTAAAACACAGAATTCTCGCATGATGGCTTTTCCACAAATGTGAATTTGTTCTATAACATCTTTTTTTTTTTCGCCTTAAAAAAAAAAAAAAAAAACTAATAGCATATTTTATATAGAGACCTTATAATTATTCCATTTCTATAATAAAATATAGGAACATTTTTGATGGTTTTTCCAAATATTAAGCGACCGTTAAGGGGTTAATATTTTATGTGTTAAAAGCGGGTGAACTGTGAGTAAGATTTTAACACTTCCTATAAAATTAAGTCTGTACTTTAGAAATATTTTGAGAACTAAGAAAAAAGGAGATATCTTTTAGGAAGTGTAAACAAAAAATAGAAGTTAAAAATATTAATTTCCCGAGGAGATATTTTAAATATACGAATGCATCAAATGCCCATAGACTTTATATTAGTGGCGGAAGCTGAGTGACCAGCCCCCTTAATTGCGAAATTCTAATAATTTTGTCGTTCTTCTAATTATAAATAAATTTTAATCTGTTCATCTTAACGTACAATATAAGTAGGTTAATTTTTAACATTGAAGGAATAGTATACGTATGACTAATTATATTAATAAACAGGCAAGGCAGTTTATATATACAGGGTGTCCCTTCTTATGGTTGGCCAATAGCTAATTCACAAATCATTAATTTCAGAGGTATACTTGATATTGCAAAAATACTTCAAATGTTTCGTTTTCATCATGTGAAAATCCCTTTACGCCAAGATATTATTTTTAAGTTACTAAATTTAAATTTTCATATGGTCTCCGCGTCCTATAAATTATATATTAATCATAACTATTATAAATTCTATATAGTAGTTAGAAAAGCTTACTCCATGGCCCAAGTAAAAAACGAAATGCTTGACCAAAATTTATTGAGCTTGAATTTTATTATTTTCAGCGTTTTCTGGTACTAAAAACGCGTTTCTCCTTTTTTGGTACTTATATTTTCATACAGAATAATTCTTATATAGCAATTCGTAAGGCTCAAAAGAGCAGTCTATTAATTCACTCTTCACATAGCAAACTGTGCATTGCTTACTATCGAACTCTATCGATTATGACGGAATCTTATATTTGTATTTTCTCTATTTAAAATAAAACTGATGAAGTCGCTTATGATGTCTAGAACTTTTGTGAAATTTTTGTTTCTATGCATCGTAACGATCTCGAATTTTCCAGATTAGTGCTTGGCGTCTTTTAAAGGTTTCGTTAATCTGACGAAACCCTATTCGTCTCCACTCTGCTTCTGCTATCTGTCTGTCCGTCACAGAGTTCGTTCTCAGAAACTGTATAAGTTAGAGGCCTGAAATTTTGCATACCCCCGATCTGATACCCCCGATCACACGATAAATCATAAAACTTTGAAAAAAAAAAATCTTATATTATTTTAATTAAATGATTTAATTTAATGACAACCGACCATTTTTACGAATTTGATTTTAAAAAAAGAACCTTAATTTCAGTCTTTTTCGCTCAGGCTAGATGGCTCCATGGTAGCGCATTTGCATGCTTATCAAAAGGTTTCCGGTTCGAAGCTCGGCGTCGGAGTTTGAAATTTTTTTCCAAGGAATACATTTCATTATCTAATAGATTCTATTTTAAAGAATTTTTGTATTTTTTTTTTTTTTTTTTTTTTTTTTTGCCATTTTAAGGCCAAAAGTTGTAAAATATTTTATCAATTATTTTTTGTCATTTAAAAATCCTTTTTTTTAGAGAAATTGAGAAATTTTAAATTGACTACATGTCATTGTCCGATGGATTTAATTAAAAGTACTTTCGTATTTTTTCTGCCATTTAAAGGCCTTTTTTCTTTGGTTAAAATTAAATCATGTAATTAAATATGCTTTTCAGATATACAAGCATGTACTATTACAATTCTCTGAAAAACAGTTCTTGAATATTTTTAATTTGATTGAAAAAATATCTTCCATTTGTAATAATTTTTAAATTAAATTTAATGGTGTTGCCATCTATGTTCTTATTGAAAAAGTTAAGTATTTAATACCGTAATTTCCCGCGTATGTATCGGCTTAGTTAAATCTTTTTCACACCGGAAATTTTATATAAAAAATGAAGTAAAATAAATGCTAAGCAAAAATAAGTCACATTTTCTTTAAAACAAATTCTGGTATTGAATCGAGTTATCTGAGCATACGCGGGAAATTACGGTAATTATAAATTAGCGATTTGGATTTATTAATTAAAGGATAAAGTGTTTTGAAAGGAATATTAAATGAAACCTTCTGTGCGATCTTCGATTACACTTACCCACTTTTTTTTTAACTCCTTGATTAATATTTTCTGATTAGATGATTATGATAGATTTTCTGATACGCTGTTGTATAAGAAGTTTTTAACCGTAAATAAATAAAATAAAAAAATCAATAAAAATTCTCTTTAGTAATTATTTAAAAATTTCTGCAAAAAATTTGAAATTAAAAACGACATTTTCTTTCTATAAAATTACACCTTTTAAATATTTATCAAATGCATTTGATTATGAGATTTATGTTTAATGGATCCTCAAATGCTAAGAGAAAAATTGACGCATTGATTTAACCATTCATGCATAAATACATAGATGCATACATGCATTTTCCAAAAAATGCCATGTTCTTATAAAAATTAAATGCCGAATATAGACATTTTTATCTCCAAAGCACAGTGATAAAACTTAGGCTTTTTCAAGGTACAGAGCATCTTCTATTCTCATGAGGACTTCTTCATGAAATTAAATAACACATTGTACGTTTATCTTGTAAGTTGTGGAGACGTGACTTCGATTTAAGAGTATGAAAAGCAAATGAAATCAGCTTTTATCTCATAATGCCCCCTCTTTTTCTTATGTGTAAATTTTATTTCAAGACTATATTTTCACTATGTCGTAACAGTTAGTTAATCTTTTATGCAAAATTGCAATTTTTTCAGTGATTTCTCTATCCATGTATTTCTTAACAAGTAATTTTTTAACGAAAACAGAAATGGATCAAGAAAACTTCAAGCAACTTTTTCTTAATCCACGGCTTGCTTACAAATGTTAAAAAAAAAAAAGAAAAAAAAATCTCTCATATTAATATCGATTTCTTTTTCTGTTTACCTGTTGCGCTCCAGGTGGCGTGTTTTAGCGAGAATCGTTTCCACAATAGAGACTTTTTTATGATAACTCGTTATTCTCATCCATTCTCAATTTAATTTACATTATTGGCAGTAGAGTGACTTTTTAAATAAAGGCGTACTTAAAGGGCGTGCATGCTCATATTCGACGCTTTTGTCCAAACCGTGGCTATCCACGTTCCAGAACTTAGAAATTCTCGCATAGAAAACGATTATACGAGTTAGACATGTACGCAAACATTTGCTTGGTGATAATGGCACGCATGCCAAGTTTTGTCCAAAATCCTCTCGGTCAATCAAATTTTATTAGTCGTATGTCACCAATCTCTTATTTTTTAATGTACTGTATTTTCAAGCAACATTCACGTTTGACTAAGAGTTTATAAAATCCTGCCTTTGTAAATATACGTTTGGCATGCTTATTTAACGTGTCCTTGTAAAAAAACAAACAAACAGTGGCATGGTATCAGGGAACTCTGGATCACTTTACTACCAGTATTATTATATACTGAAAATTTATTTAATCTTTGAACGCTATATATGATTAACCGTCTGTGACTCAACAACTCCGATTTGAAAAATATTTACTCAGTTGTTAGAATACATTATTTTAAGCGTGTAAAAAATTAAAAAAAATAGAACACAAAAAGAAAAAAATATTGAGTAAAAAGTACTTTTTTCACAGCTTCAATAAATAGAAAATTACGGAATTCTCATAAATATTGTCAGTTTTCTAATGCAAAATTTTAAAGTATACGAAAATAAATTTTGTAAAAATCTATTCTTGGATGTTACCAGTCTTTTTAATTTTACAAAATTTACGAAGTTCTTTTTATCAATGACTATGCAAAACCTCACAAATGATAAATAAAACTTTGGGCATGAAAAATTAACACATCAGTGTTAAGAATTCAAGAATAATTTGTATTAACTGCTGTGTTGGGAGATAGAAGCAATAAATAAAATCGTCTTTTAACGCCTTCGCAACGAGAGTAGAGGTCTGCACGGGCCGAAATTTCCAGGCTCGGGCCCGGCCCGACACATAGAAAAAAATTTCGGCCCAAGTGAATTTCTACAAAACATTGATTTTACGTCGATATGGTTAAAAATTTGTCTCGTACGAGGAGTTCTGACCAAAAATATTTATTTTAACTTTTTTTTTATGTTTATTAGCTTCATTTTTATAGAAGTGCCGCAGGCTGCGATACTTATTTTTTAATGAATTTCTATTTCTTGTATGTTTCAGTTATCATTAATATGTCATTAATTCAGTGTCATGTTTCAGTTTTCATTAATATTGTTAATCCATATTCCACGTATTGAAGTGTTAAAAATCGGAAAAATGCTATACAGTAAAATCTTCCAAGACGGAATTGCATAGAAAAGAAAACAAAATGCGTTATAGACCCTTCCTAGCAAGTGTAAATGTATTATATGATACATTCTTTTCTTGCGTATTAGTATATTAATTTTGCATGGGTCAACCCGTTTTTCAGCTTAAAACAGGATTCCGTCATTGGCAGGTTCTTTTTTACACGATTTACTATATTTTAATAAGCGTATGAAATCTACTACTATTTAAAAATAATAAATTTTAAGTTTTAATTGTAGAATAATGGCAATTTAAAAATGTATGCATTTTTTGTAAAAATTTTTGGGTCAGGCCTAGGGTGTCAACGATTTAAATCAGTTGATTTAAATCAGCGATTTAAATCATGATTTTAATCAAGTGATTTTTTTAAAAAAATCATTGATTAAAATCAAAAATTTTTTAAATGTTTAAAATGACATAAAAAAGTATTCAAATCTAAGATGAACATAATTTGGAAAGTTTCTACAGATATTGTGACTTAAGAATACACAAAACAAAGTTTTAAATAATTGTTTTGAAGCGTAACTCCTGAGTATTGTGAAAAATTTAAGCGTAGTAAGTTTGTAAAAAGCATGGTTTTTTTATCTAACAAACATAAAAAGCATTTAATTTTAAAATGATATTTAAATTTAATATAACTTACAATGTCATCATTTCCTTTTAATAATCAAGTTATTCATTCTTTTATATACAATAAACATAGCAATAGAGTGTCAATGATTTTAATCAATTGATTTAAATCAGATGATAAAATCACATATTTTTTGATTTTTTAAAATAGTGTGAAAAAACATTATAATCAGTAATGGAAATTATCACTAAATCACTTGTAAAAATGTAATATTTGTTATTGTTAATTATAACAATATTAAACTGTGTAAAAAGAAGTATTACACATTTAAAAAACATCTAACATGCTAAATAACTTCAAAACATTATAATATTTAGTAGCTATTCAAATATTTTAATGTTGTGGGGAAAAAAATCTGAATTAAATTTCAAAAATACAATTTTTGTAATCTATTTATAAATTATGTGTGAGTTTGCTGTATACATTGCTACAATTTTTGATCAATTTGATATACATACGCTTTAGAACCTGTGTAAAATCCTACTGGCTGCTTTATGAATTTATCAAACTATTATTTATCACCTTTTTTCAACCACTTTTTCAAAAATGTAGATTGTGTTCTTAATTAAACAGTTAATTGTTTAATAATTACAAAATTTAATCTGAATCATCAATTTGAAAATAAATGCAATTTATCAATAACTTTAAAATATAAGCAGTATTTAATATTGGTTTACATAATTATTACAAAATATTAATGCACATAATTTTGTATGTTACTAAAGAAATTTTTAATTTGCAGTTTTTTGTAATTTCTATAATTACATAATTAAAATTTTATTAATTAAAGCAAAAAAGCATAGATTATGTTAGTAATTGGAGGGTTATTCATTTTTGAAATGCTTAATTCTTGATAGATGTTTAATATTTTAACACAGGGAAAAAAATAAAAAAAATCCGATTTAAATTTAAAAAATCTGATTTAAATAAAAAAAAATCAGATTTTTTTTTATTTAAAAAAAAAAATCATGATTTTTTTACACCCTAGCTCAGGCCTAATTTAACTGAACTTTGAACGGACCAGGCCACGCCGAGACAATGATTTTCTTACGGGCTGGGTCAAAACTAGGACTGAAAATTTTGGGCCGTAAAGACTAGGAATGAAACCAGTCCCGGCTCTGTACAGAAAAAATAAGTTAGGCCCGCACCAGCCCGATCCTTTAGGAAAAAAGTAAGGCCCGAACCCGGCCCGAGCCTTCAGAAAAAAGTATAGCCCGGGTAGACCCGTGCAGATCTCTAGACGAGAGCCCTTTGCCTAATTTTTAATCTTTTTCCACCAGTTTTTTAAAACAGAAAAATTTCTGTAATTGAATTGCAAAAATGCTCTGATTAAATAAGGTAAACTTTACAATTAAAAATAACTGGTGGAAATAATGATGGATTCTAAGCACCTTAAGTGGCACGTATACCGATCGCTCGTCCCCAAGGGGGTTAAAGTCCATTGTATAAGTAACATTCATTTTTAACACTTTCTAACATCGTTGAAAAGTGTTTATGAATTTGGTTTGTCTGGCCGTCTGTCCCTGCTCTAACTCACGTAAATATAGTCCGATTGCCATGAAATGGATATATGTTATTGGGTATCACTATGACATGTTCGGTATTGAAAATGAAGCGAGTAATATTTACGGTTATTTACAGGGACGTTCAAAAGAATCCTGTTACATTACGGTCTATTGGGGAAATATCGTTTGCGGTATATTTTAATGATATTATACTATTTTAAACATATCGAAATGGATATATATCCATTGGATATAGATATGGATATATATCACTAAAGTGTACTACAAGGTTGTATAGAACGTGGCGAGCGTAGAATTTATCGTTCATTTACAGGGACACACAAAAGCACTGGGCTACAAAAGAAAATGAACAATAATTGAACTATTGTAGCCTACGAAGAATAATTGCTGGTGTGCGTTTTCAGTTGTGGTATGCGCTTTTAAATTTAATTATTTTTTAAATATTACTTGGTGTGTATAAATTCTATAGATTATATACAGGTCTGCACAAACGTTCTCTACAACATCCGTTTGTTGTCGGAAATTGCTGAATGGAAATATTCAACAGTGCTATGCGTTTAACTGAACTAACTTTTAGTATGCTATGTAAGTATACATATATAGCTATAGATCATATACAAAGTTGCACAAATGAATCGTATATTTTCCCGATTATCCATGGTAATAACATAAATTGGGTTTTCAAATCCATTATGCGTTTTCCAAATTGTTCATTTAGGCATCATCTTTCACCTTAGTTAATTGTGAACTTTTGTTACAGTATTCTGAATGTGTTGGAAAGTGTTTCATAATCAATGCCGTACGCACGATTTTTCGTTCTTGTTGGGTATGTTGTAGATATGCAATTCGGTGATACAAAGGATTAATAAGGCCAAATTTAGCATATAATAATACTAATAGTAAAATGATCAGCGTCCCCTGACGTTACACCACTTAAATAAAGCCATCAAAACATTCATACGATAATTAATTATAACTTAAAACCTTCCTGCTTTACTTGAACTGTAGCCTTTAAAGTTACATTCAAATCCGTTCAGTGGTTGTTGAGAAAATTACGGACACATACATAATTCATACATAACCGCCAAAACCAGAAAATTCTGAAATCTTTTGCAATTAATACTTCATTATGTAAAATTGTTTTTTTATTACCATTTTTTTGGCTCATATTAATTGTCTACGAATGTAAATTATTTTACAAATTAAAATACATGATATTAAATGTTTCAAATTTAGTGCTTTATCTGTACGGATTAATCTACTATAGGGGAGACTAGGGAGGGCTGACCCACTTTTTACAAAATGATTTTTTATTTTTTAAATATTGAACGTAGAATAAAATTTTATAAATCATTTTATTCGTTATACAATCAGTTAACAAAATAAAATTGCTACATAAGTGTAATATATAAGAAATTTGAAAAAGTGATTCATTTTAATCATGAGGAAATAATGGGTCAAGGCTCATCACGTATGGGAGGGTGACCCACTATATGGGAGGCTTGACCCACTTTGTTTTACATTGAAATATTTGAAGAGAAATAAAATCAGTTTAAAATAAAAAGAAAAGTGCCCAGTTAAACTGATGGCATTGAGCTCACAGGCTATTCACACTAATTGTATATTATACTCTTATTTTAACGATTAATGCCCACAAAAAATAAATGAAGGGGGATTAGCCCCCGTTCCCCAACTTTAAACTTAACCAATGATCCTCCAAATCTAATCAGGGAAACACCTTAACATAATAAATCGGTATACTAAATTTGCAGCAAATCAGATAATCCTGCATGAAAAAACCATTTCGCTAAATTAAGGGGGGGTCTAACCCCCTTTCCGCCCTTTATATTTAACTAATGAACCTCCAAATCTAATTAGGAAAGCTCCTTATCAGAATGAACATAGAAAAAAAAAATAAAGCAAATTGGATAATTCTGCATGAAAATCCATTTATCTAAATTAAGGGGATGGGTATTGCCCCCCTTTCCCCTTTCTATACTTAACCAATGAACCTCCAAATCTAATAAAGAAAGTACCATATCGGAATAAACCGGCATATCAAATTTGAAGCAAATCGATTAATTCTGCATGAAAAACCTATTTATCTAAATTAAGAGGGGGGTCTAGCCCCAGCCCCCCCCCTTAAACTTAACCAATAAACCTACAAAATTAATCAAGGCAGCTTCTTAACATAATAAACCGGTACACCAAATTTGGAGGAAATCGAATAACTCTGCATGAAAAACCCATTTATCTAAATTAAGGGGGGGTAGCCCCCTTTATACTTAACTAATGAACATCCAAATCTAATCAGGGAAGCTCCTTAACATAATAAACCGATATACCAAATTTGGAGCAAATTGAATAATTCTGCATGAAAAACCCATTTATCTAAATTAAGGGGGGGAAATAGCCCCCTTTCCCCCCTTTATACTTAAACAATGAACCACCAAAACTAATCAGGTAAGTGCTTTATTAAAATGAACCTAGAAAAAAAAAACTGAAGCAAATCGGATGTTTCTATCAAGAGTTATCGCGTTTCGTACATACGTACGTACATACATACATACAGAACCAGCGGGCACATTAGCTCTCAGGCTTTGATAGCCTGTGAGCTAAAAGCAAAATAACTTTATGCTACATGCTTTATTTATTATAATTCTTTTTTTTTTTTTTTTTTTTTTTTTTTTTTAAATATGATTCTTAAACAAACCTGTTTAGACGCAATCGCAAGTCAGAGGAGAAATATTTTGTTTTAACATGTAAAAGTGCCTGATTTTTCAAAAATCATTGTAATTAAATTTTAACATTTAAGAGAGTATTCCGTTAGACACAGGTTCCGTTTTCATACGATTTCACGTATTATTATGTTCGGATTTAAGACCCACTGTCCCGCTTTTTTTTTGTCTCCTTGTCTATTTTTTGTGACACTCGACCTGACAACTCTAGTTGCCACATAGTTTGGCTTCATCTCACTGTATTTATCCTGGTGAAATTTGTCCACATACCTTCCTAAAGTTTTTCGATCAATGCTATGTTCTTTTGCAGTCGCATGAGCACATAACTTATCATTAACATTTTTAACCCTTTCAGTGGTTAATTAGCACTTTCAGTACTAAAATGTTGAAATAGATGACTGGCACCGGAATTTACGAACAAATTTATTTGGAAATAAGAAAAAGGCTATATTTCACATACATATTAAATGGAGTGGCGTTTGGGAATTAAAATTAAGTGGTTTCATAAACATACCACTGCTCCTGAAAGGGTTACGGCTGCTGCTTTCATACTTTCTAGTCCTTCCTAGTCTTTTCCACTGTTTCTATTTACCTATTGTAACTAATATTTAAATGGAAAAGAGTTCTTATCAACTTTCCAATTTATATTTCATTAAATTTTTTTTGCCGTGGATACTATAGCAATTTTTCACATCTTTCTTTAATCAGTTTTAAACATTTTCATTTCCATCACTCCATTTTACTGTAGCTTTACAGAATAAGTTTACATTATTTTTTATATATAACCATTAACCTTTCATTATGCACAGTGTATAATAAAAAGATTTCTAAAACCACATAATTAAGGGAGCCTTGAGAATTTGGTCAACCCTCCCTCACATTGACTGGGTCAAACCTCCCCACATAGCCCTTTTCTAAAGAATAGCACATGTTTATGTTAAGCCAATCTTTAAGCCAATTACTGTCCAATCTTTATGCCTGGAATGAAAGCTCGATATATCTGCATTACTTAGAGCCTACTTTCTTAAATTTCTATGATATATTTTATCTGAAAAAAGCTTACAAAATATTTCTAAAAAACAAAACTTTTAGGTTGAAAACGCCTCACAATTGATTTTTTCCACATCTATTTCGATTATCTGTATAAAACAAAGACTGTTGTTTGAGCATTCCAGTAGCTTTGGTTGACACCTATTGATAAAACTCTGAAATTATTTTAAATTTGAAAACTGATGGGTGGGTCAAGCCTCCCCTATGGTCAAACCTCCCTAGTCTCCCCTATATATAAAATGCAAAAGAAAATTCTACTTTCACTTTCGAAACCGGTTCCGAAAGTGAAAGTACCTTTATTTTAAAAAAATCTGTAACCGAAATCGAAAAAGTAAAAAATGGCCGTATTAGAGATCGACCTCAGTTATCCTATGCAAAAAAATTGTTTAAAAATAATCAAATTTAAACAACAAATTCGAAAACACTCTACCCATACGTTTAGCATTAGCGAGCGGGTGTTTTCAAGTGAGTGAAGAGTTCCCTTAACTATAAGTATAATTTTATAGATCCTGATAGTGGAGTTCATACGCAAAAAATTGAAATTCTTTGGGGGTAGCGCAAAATGGCGTTATAAGAAACATTGTTGTACGGCCCGGGATCATTTAGTGTGTTATTTAGCTGAGTTTATGTAAAGAAGGATAGCTGAGGATCCATCAGATTTTAAGTAATATAAAAAACTATGGGATCTTCAATAGCATGAGTTGCGATGAGTTTAGAAATATTATGGTGATCTCGGTTTTAACGAATTTCATGTATTTTAGAGATTTCTATACAACGAATTTCATGCATCTAGTCATTTCTTTTTGGTTTAATGGGCGTATAGAGCTCATACTTCGGTTTGTGATTGGAGTTTTAACGAATTTCATAAATTTTAGGGACTGCTGCACAACGAATTTCATGCATCCAGTGATGTTTTTTCGTTCGGTTTAATGGGCGCATAGCTCTCCTACATCGGTTAGTAATTGGAGTTTTAACGAATTTCATAAATATTAGAGACTGTTGTTTCATGCATCCAGTGAAGTTTTTTTTTGGTTTTTGTTTAATGGGTGCGTAGCGCTCATACATCGTTTAGCAATTGTGGTTTCAACTAACTTCATACATTTTAGAGACTGTTGCACAAGGATGCGGCGAGAAAAATTGGTTGACGAGATTTTGGCAATTAGTGGCGCCCGGCTAACAGAAAAGTACCGAAATTTTAATAGCGCAGTGGCGTTTTGTATCATTTTCAATGCGGAAGGACATTCCAGTTAATGGTCTGTATTGCATTGAAACACAAAATCAAATTCTCCAATATATTTCGTTGGACTAAAGGGTCTTTTATTTAACGAAACCGATCAGCGTAGCCGGCGAAGCCTGTTAGTATCGTATACAAATACAAGGTGGTCATAATTAAATTGACAGTATTCAGCGTGTTCTGTAGTGCGATCGAATTGCGAAAATGGAGCCAAATTTGTAGGATGATTAAACAAGACAGGGAACTAAGGATTCCGCGAAAAAAACCCAGCGTCACATATGCTTCTAGCGATGATTTTTGGAGCCTGTTTTTAAATCGCAGAATCATTTGTTGTCCGTCTTCTTTATTAAGCCTACAAAAATTGGTTCCATTCTCGCAATTAGATCGCGCTATAGATACAGAACATGCTGAGTACTGTCGGTTTGATTTACTGAACATGCTGAGTACTGTCAGTTAGTTAGTAAGGGTCTCTTGTACGTTTACTTTTTTACTTTCTTCATGTATCTTTGGTGCTTTTTCTTTTATAATTTCGTGGCTTCATCCATATGAATAATCATATGTCATCATCAATTATTCTATTATAATCTTACATTATATCACACAACTGCAAGCAAAGTGATACAAGTCCAAAGAATTCATGTTGCGCATTATTACGCTAAAAGGTCTGACTTAGGTGCATCTCTGTACTGGAAAAGTGTCATTAGTGTAAGTTATACGGGAAACCGCTAGATTATGGCAACCATAGAAGAGGGGCAAATTATGTGTGTGTGGGGGGGGGGTAAATTTATCAATCCTTTAAACCTCTTCTATGTCTTCATTTTTAAGGGTTTTACGGTTTTTATGCACGCTGTTACAGCAGCATGCACAGCTAAGTGCTATAATTTTATATTGTAGTAACTATATTATAGTAAATTTTATATTATAGTAAATATTTTATATGCTAATCTTCTTTTGCCTTTCCTGCGAAATATTGTACTTTTGAGTAGTGTCACTCTACATTATTGGTATACATACGAGGGTGGTTCAATAATTATTTTCCCGGGTGTGTATAAAATATTTGTACTGCGATGGTTGATGTGGAATATTGAATTGAAGCCTAATGTCTTAGATGCCTATATGCTCAGTTTCAGTACCGTCTGTAAGACATTAGGCTTCAATATTCCACATCAACCATCGCAGTACAAATATTTTACACGTACTCGGGACAATAATTATTGAACCACTCTCGTATTATTCGGAACTCCTTCCGAATTTGAAGGTATCCTCAGAGGGAAGGGGAAATCTGCAATAAAATCGAATAAGTACACAGGTACCTCATTACACATCATTACCTCGTTAGATATAAAAAAAAAATATATTTAAAAGTATTGAAATGCAAACGAGAAATATGTAATAGACGCTGCCTTTAGTTTAACTTTATTCTTAGGAGTGTCGCCGCGTGACCAGAGTTGGATGTTATGACTTAAAATGACATTTTCCGTCTCTGGTCTACATATTGCCTAGTTTGAGCCTAGCATACTGATTACTAGCTATATTAAACAATATTTGGTTGTTTCATTCAGTTAACCTGAGGTGACAGTATAGAGCTAACACCACGAATTGTAGCATATATTTCATTTGTTCATAAAACTGACGTACTAACCATTAAATGTTGGGAAATTAAGATCGAATGATGTTTAACTGCTTGACAAAGTGTTCTATCATTGATCCTAGTAAACGTTTATGTGACACATTAAAGCACCGGGTGGCAGTTAAATCAATTAATCCTAATATCAATATTGAGTAATTCAGAAAACTGAGACTGATCGCATTTCACGTCGAATAACGGATAAAGGGGAAGACACAACATAAATCAAAACATAAGTCCACCGTCTGAAGGTTAGGGAAGGCTAGGAGGGTGGAAGAGTAATTGCCCCCTCAAGGAATTTGATGTTTTAAAATTTAATCAGTAATCACATGTAAGATTAAAAAAGAAACCTTTTCAGAAATTGCACAAAAGCTAAAATAATTTGTGAGATTTGAGTTAAATAGAAACAATATCACTAAATAAATATTTTAAGCACAGAAATTAATAATTAATTATCAATAATGTATGCTAAAGACCTGCAATTGCTGCATTTTCAAAGTTTAACCTACTTATCAATGAGTACTTTGGCTAATTTAAAAAATATATGAGAATAAAACTGTACCAGTAATTATGCTCAACAGGAAATCCTCCCCCCTCCCCGCGCTCCCCAAAAAGAAATGTCTGAAATGGCGCCTCTGCTTTATGCGGCGATTTTTAATTTAAATTTGCAAAACAATGAAGCAATACATTGCGAATGCTGTGCTGTGCAATTTTAGCACCGACTGTGTGATTTTAGCAGAATACAATCTTTTTGGACTCTCCTATTTTTTTAATTCAAAATTTGTTCCACAAATGAGGTATTAAAATTAGAGTGTGCGTATTACACGAGAGCGCACCATGCACGAAAAAATACAGCATTTTCCTCCTAATACTCTTTAAGGTACTTTTTCAGTATATGGGCCTTGGAGTTTTTCTAAAAAGCTCGGCGCATGTCGGGCTTCAGAAAGTGAGATTTGTAGCCAAATAATATAATCAAGCTAAGAAATCAAACCTGATGAACTTTTATTCTTGTTTATATAATTATTTATAATATATGTAAACATTATATATATATTATTGTTTTTATATATAATTTACTTCTTGTTTGTATGTAAAAATAGCATCTTTATATTTAATAAAGTCTATAAATATTGAAAGCAATTGCTTGTGTATATAAAACAGTGAATAAGTTGCCAGAAAAAATGCATCAAAAATTTCCTTCTCTCGCCAAGGCTCTTATATTGGAAATGCAACCTCTTTAATTATGGTTGGTAAATTTAATCAATAGAACACTCTAGGTCAGTTTCAACAGGGCCGTGACCGTGACCAGACCGGATAGGGAGTTGAAGGAAGGGTGAGATGAGCCCCAACTCCCCACTGGAAACTCATTGAATCCCCTCCACCCTTACACTTCATAATCTTTTCAGTAATATATCTATTCCATTTAAAATGTTAAAAACTTTGTAATAAAAAGTTTTATGACAGGAGGGGAATACTTACTCTGTACTTCTAGCTATATTTATCTATCCATAAAGTAAAGGAGGGAAAAGATTAAGCTGTGAATAAGCCCCACAAAAAACTTTCAAAGCTCCGCTCTGGCTTCGCCGGCTGGTTACGGCTCTGGGTTCGAATTAGAGATCGACTGAAAATTCGGTTTCGTTTTCGTTTTTGGCCCAAAATCTGAGTTTCGCAGAAAATTTGTTTTCAGCAAAAATGCGGTGAAAATTGGGCCATAAAAAATCTCGTTTCTTCCTTCGGAAATTTTCAACATTACTCATCGGCTCAAATGAGACTATTTATTGCTACGAAGTTATTGAATCGGACTGATAAAAAATTATTATCAGTCATGGCTGACTCAAAACGTGAATGCAAATTATAAAGCAAGCAATGCATATATAACTAAACTTTTTCACGAGCTCATTGAAAGCTACAGACCTAACAGTAATAGAAAATTTTCAGTTTCAAACTGCAGAAATGTTTCGAATACTCTTTGAGAAAGTTCTATAGTATAACAGATGATCATTTACAGAAATCATTATAAAAGATAAATCGAGGTTTGTATACAAAAAACTTAAATATTTTTTAATTAAATGAAATTCGTATAATTGGAAAATCTTTCTGTATGTCGTTGATGAATTAATTACATTTTATTTCATATGAAAATAAAAAGTTTTGGGTCTTGGGTTTGAGAGCCAATTTGGGCCACACGTATAATTAATCTTATACTATAATGCGAGCAAAAATTGTGTGTGTGTGTTATGTAAATTTTATCTTGAAAACGGCTCTAACGATTTTGATTAAATTTTGCACCCTACCGGTTTCGGGCACGAAAAGACCATTGGGATGGGTCACGTGTTCGAGAAAATTCGGTTAGTGGGCCATCTTTGGGTCACTGTGGGTCAAGCTATTTTTATCTAAAAAACGGATCTAATGATTTTCACTAAACTCTATATTCTACAGTTTTGGCTTTCGAGAAGTCCATTGGGCTAAGTCACACGTTCGAGAAAATTCGATTAGTGGGTCCTTTTTGGGTCACCGTGGGTCAAGCTAAGTTTATCTAGATAACGGCTCTAACGATTTTGACGAAATTTTGCACCCTACTGTTTTCGGATACGAAAAGACCATTGGGATGGCTTTCGTGTTCGAGAAAATTCGATTAGTCGGTCATTTTGGGTCATAATGGGTCAGGGTCAAGCTAATTATATCTAGAGAACGGCTCAATCGATTTTGACTAAATTTTGTATCTAACCATTTTCGGGCACGAAAAGACCATTGGAATGGATAACGTGTTCCAGAAAATTCTATTAGTGGGTCATTTTTGGGTCACCGTGGGCCCAGCTAAGTTTATCTAGATAACGACTCTACGATTTTGACGAAATTCTGTAATCTATCGTTTTCGGGCACGAAAAGACCATAGGTACGGGTCTCGTGTTCGGGAAAATTCGATTAGTGGGTCATTTTGGGCCATAATGGGTCAGGGTCAAGCTAATTATATCTAAATAACGGCTCAATCGATTTTGACTAAATTTTGTATCTAACCATTTTCGGGCACGAAAAGACCATTGGGATGGGTCTCGTCTTCGAAAAAATTCGATTAGTGGGTCATTTGGGGTCATAATGGGTCAAGCTATTTTTATCTAAAAAACGGCTCTAACTATTTTCACTAAACTCTATATTCTACAGTTTTGGATTACGAGAAGACCATTGGGCTAAGTCACATGTTGAGAAAATTCGATTTATGGGTCATTTTGGGTCACCGTGGGTCAAGCTAAGTTTATCTAGATAACGGCTCTAATGATTTTGACGAAATTTTGCACCCTACTGTTTTCGGGCACGAAAAGACCATTGGGATGTGTCTCGTGTTCTAGAAAATTTGATTAGTGGGTCATTTTGGGTCATAATGGGTCAAGCTATTTTTATCTAAAAAACGGCTCTTACGATTTTCACTAAATTCTATATTCCACAGTTTTGGATTACGAGAAGACCATTGGGCTAAGTCACATGTTGAGAAAATTCGATTAGTGGGTCATTTTTGGGTCACCGTGGGTCAAGCTAAGTTTATTTAGATAACGGCTCTAATGATTTTGACGAAATTTTGTACCCTACTGTTTTCGAGTACGAAAAGACCATTTGGATGTGTCTCATGTTCTAGAAAATTCGATTAGTGGGTCATTTTGGGTCATAATGGGTAAGGGTCAAGCTAATTATATCTAAAAGACGGCTCAATCGATTTTGACTAAATTTTGTATCTAACCATTTTCGAGCACGAAAAGACCATTGGGATGGGTCACGTGTTCGAGAAAATTCGTTTAGTGGGCCATTTTTGGGTCACTGTGGGTCAAGCTATTTTTATCTAAAAAACGGCTCTAACGAGTTTCACTAAACTCTATATTCTACAGTTTTGGCTTTCGAGAAGACCATTGGGCTAAGTTACATGTTCCAGAAAATTCGATTAGTGGGTCTTTTTTGGGTCATCGTGGGTCAAGCTAAGCTTATCTAGATAACGGCTCTAACGATTTTGATGAAATTTTGCACCCTACTGTTTTCGGGCACGAAAAGACCATTGGGATGGCTCTCGTGTTCGAGAAAATTCGATTAGTGGGTCATTTTGGGTCATAATGGGTCAGGGTCAAGCTAACTATATCTAGAGAACGGCTCAATCGATTTTGACTAAATTTTGTATCTAACCATTTTCGAGCACGAAAAGACGATTGGATTGGTCACATTTTCGAGAAAATTCGATTAGTGGGTCATTTTTGGGTCACCGTGGTTCCAGCTAAGTTTATCTAGATAACGGCTCTACGATTTTGACGAAATTCTGTACTCTATCGTTTTCGGGCACGAAAAGATTACTGGGATGGGTCACGTGTTCGAGAAAATTCGATTAGTGGGTGATTATGGGTCAGGGTCAAGCTAATTATCTAAAAAACGGCTCAAGAAATTTTCACAAAATTTTTTAATATACGGCCGTTTCTGGTTATGAGATGACCATTGGGCTAAGTCACATGTTCGAGAAAATTCTATTAGTGGGCCATTTTCGGTCACAATGGGCTAGGGTCCAGCTAATTGAATCTAAAAACATGCTCAAAACATTTTGACCAAATTTTATATTATGCCGTTTCTGGGCATGAGAAGAGAATTGGGCTAAGTCACATGTTCGAGAAAATTCGGTTAGTGGGTCATTTTGGGTCACAATGTGTCAGGGTCAAGCTAATTGTATTTAAAAAGCGCTTCAAAACATTTTGACAAAATTTTGTATAATACCGTTTCCGGGCATGATAAGACCAGAAGGGTAGGGTCGCATGTTCAAGAAAATTCAATCAATGGGTCATTTTGCGTCCTAATGGATCAGGATCAAGCTAACTGTATCTAAAAAACGGCTCAAAAGATTTTGACAAAACATTGTACTACGCCGTTTCTGGACAAGATAAAATCATTGGGATAGGTCGCATTGCTCAAGAAAATTCTATTAGTGGCTGATTTTGGTGATAATGGGTCGGGGTCAAGCTAACGGCATCTCAAAAAGGTTCAAACAATTTTGACAATTTTTTTTGTTATACTATTTCACAGTACAAAAAGGCCACTGAAATAGCTCACATGTTCGGTAAATTTCGGTTAGTGAGTTTTTGAATCAACGTGGGTCAAGCTTATTTTATCTAGTAAATGACTAACGATTTTCACTAAATTTTGTATTCCACCTTTTTCAGGCTCGAGAAGAGCATTATGTTAGATTGCATGTTCGAAAAAATTGGATTAGTGGGTCATTTTGGATCACTATGTCTCAGGGTCAAGCTAATTGCATCTAAAACAGCAAGAATGATTTAGTGGGAATAATATATCGAGAAAAACACAAAGCTAATTTTGACCGAGCTTAGCTCGGTCATTCCTGCTAGTTAATAATTATGTATATTTAATAAATACACATAATTAATTAATAATTATGCATATTTAATAAATACGTATAATTAATTAATAATTATGTATATTTATGTATACAATTTAATTACTTTAAAAAAAATGTGGGACATTTTCGTTTTTGTTTTCGGCCGAAAATAGGAAGAACACCAAAATTCGGTTTCGGTTTCGGCCTTAAAAACCTGTTTCGGTCGATCCTTAGTTCTTATGTCTATAGCAAGACAAATAATGGAATACATTACAGCTGTGTTTCATTCTATTATTTATTGCAAAACTAGTAATAGTCCAGGCAATAGAGACCGTATAGGGGCTCTACCTAGCAAAATTCATGGTAGTTCTGGAAAAAGGCTTACTATATGTTTTTTGGGTCGCTGAATCCGAATTTTTAACTTCCCACCAAAATTTCCCCCGGCAACCCCCCAAATTTTGGTAAAAAGCCCCCCCAAAAAGGTTTTTATTAAAAAAATCAATTTTTTTATTGTTTTAGGGAAAAAGTATTTAGAAATTCAGAAAGTAGACAAAATTTGCAACAAATTGGATATATGACATTATGACTTAGGACTTAACCACTTAACTTATTCCACTTAACCACTCACACGTTTACATTCGCCCTCCCATCTCCCCTCTGAACTTTCTCTATGAGGTTTACTTTAAGTTTTTTGGGTCGCTAAATCCGAATTTTTAATTCCCCCCCCCCCCCCAAAATTTTCCTCCCGAACCCGCCCCCCCCCCCCAAATAGTTGTTTTTAACTTAAATTTCTTATTGTTTTAGGGGAAAAGCAGCGATGACAGCGATGACCACCTCGGGAACTCAGCTTTCGCTTTAGAGTGTTAGTGCAATCCCGAGGGGTAGACCACATCCACTCCTCCCGACTCTCAAAAAGAGTCTGAGAGGGAGCTTCGGGTGCCTGATCAAGCTGCTGAGATTTATTTCGGTTACTATGAGATTTACAATTACAATCATAATTGGTTACCCAATTTTTCTGGGCGAACCGAAGATTTCACATCGAAATATATGACTGTATGTAGTGATTTACGAAATTCAGAAACTAGACAAAATTTGCAACAAATTAGATATATGACATTATGACTTAGGATGAAGGGGAACGGGAGATCTGCCTCGGAAAATGCGCGCGGTGCTGCGTGAACTAAGTTGCGCAATTCCACTTAACCACTCACACGTTTACATTCGCCCTCCCATCTCCCCTCCGAACATTCTCTATAAGGTTTACTTTAAGTTTTTGAGTCGCTGAATCCGAAATTTTAACTTCCCCCCAAAATTCCCCCCCCCCCCGAAAACCCCCCAAATAGTTGTTTTTAACTTAAATTTCTTATTCTTTTAGGGGAAAAGCATTACGAAATTCAGAAACTAGACAAAATTTACAGCAAATTGGATATATGACATTATGACGCAGGATGAACGGGGGGGGGGGGGGGAGAGGGCTGCCTCGGAACATACATTGCGGCGCTACGTGCACTAAATTATGAAGTCAAAGTAAGAGGGGATTTTACCTGGCAAAACTAATACTAGTTCTGGATTTCGACTCACTTTATGTTTTTTGGGTTGCTGAATCCGAATTTCTAACTAGGTGGTTTATCGATTATCTCGGAATTTGACAAAACCGCGTGTACTGATAGCTGAATGTCTGTATTTTCGAGATCCGTACTAGTTTTGGCGTAAAAAAATCAGAGGTGTCGATTAATTGTGATGTAAAGAAGCTATTTGCGCAGTTGGTTTGAGGGAGTTTCAAAAGTTGCACTAACTTTTTCTAACAAGGAGAGGGCCAACCTTGTTCATCACAGATTTTGATTATTTTAATATATGTTGTAGGGTAGAGACCCCTTAGTCTCTTGTTCAACGGATTTTATCCAACGCTCCTTAGTTCTTGAGAAACCGGGGGGGGGGGGGGTCTAATAGTAGTACACAACTTAAATACCTACTTTGCAACCAAAACTATAGGTTGGTCGTAGCTCAGTTAGTATGGCGTATGCCCGCGGGCCCGGGTTCGATACCTGAACGCGCTACATTTGTTTTTCTCACTTTTTGTTTTATAAATGTACTTGTAAGTATAACTTAATAATCTCATTGTCAATTAAAATTTATAATATTGTATACCAATTATAATTTTAACCTATTTAATTTTTTACTTTTAACTAAATAGTTGTATAAAACATCTTAAAACTGTTAATTTTTTTAATCACTTTTAAAATGTATTTCATATCTTCTTTATCGATGCAATGATATTGAGCAATTGTGTCAATTCGTGATTTTAAAGAAACATCATTTACGCATTGCTTTAACAAAGGAAGTCAATGCGATAATACTATTCTTCGGTTTTTAAAATAACAAGCATAATTATATTAAAAATTAGCATCAGAATTAAATTACAACCGATTTTTTGCATATTAAACATTTTTAAATTTGTAATACGTATGCTTGCTTTTTCAATTATTTTGCTTTCCCCTTTATCTTATTTCTGCTATTATTTTTATTTTATTTGAATATTCTTTTATTTTATCATAACTAGATGGCACCACAACAGATTTTGTCACGATCTTGGAATTTTTATCATTCTATAATAGATCCAATTTCTTTTTAAACCTCTTTAAAGGAAGAGAAATAATAGTTTAAAAGTAAAAAATGATAAATTTAAGTTTGTTAACATTATAATTAATGTATGATATTAAAATTTTTAATTTAAATTATTAAATTATAATTACAAGTATATTTATAGAACAAAAAATGAGAAAAACAAATGTTGCGCGTTCAGGTTCCGAACCCGGGCCCGCAGATCAGCAAGCAAACGCCGTACCAACTCAGCTTCAACCAACCTATCGTTTTTGTTACAAAGTAATTATTTAAGTTGTGTGCTACTATTAGACCCCCCCCCCCCCCCGGTTTCTCAAGAACTAAGGAGCGTTGGATAAAATCCGTTGAACCTGAGACTAAGGGGTCTCTACCCTACAACATATATTAAAATAATCAAATCTGTGATGAACAAGGTTGGCCCTCTCCTTTTAAGTTTGAAAGCACGTCGTGACTATGCTGTTTAATTTGAAAGCACGAGTTTGCTAAACATATGTATATGGTCACAGGTTTGTCAAGGTCAGACTTAACCCATATTTGTTTGAAAATAAGCGATATTAAACCCGCTTCACCGCCTTTTCAAAGGTTGTAATTCTGGATGATCCTTGATGTTGTTTACAAATTTTATCTTGACTTTTAACATATTATTCAGCATTATTCAGCAATAAGCATTTTTAAAAAATCAACGTGCCATTCCTAAAGTATTGAAAAATTAAAAAAACACCTGCAGATATCTGCAGTAAGTTTTTATTAATAAACAAGCATCATATTAACTCGCTAATCAAATTTAAACCAATTTTAATTATCCGATTGAGCCGAAACAATGAAAACATGTGTAATTTGAATGACAATACAATATTATTATAATTTAAAGAACGTAGAAGTTTGTTTAGAATACTGTTTCTACAGGACTTCACAAAAATTTAGATTAAAACTTGCAAGTTAATTTTAAACCAATTTCAATAATCTGATTGCGCTGAAACTTTGCCCAAGATATGTAGTTATGATGACAATGCAATGTTATTATAATTTATGGAACGTAGCAGCTACGCTTTTTTTACAGGGCCACATAAAAGATTAGTTCAAAACAATTTTAGACCAAGACAATTTTAAACCACTTTCAAAAATCTGATTGAGCTGAAACTTTGCCTCCATGTGTTTTACCGATGACAATTCTATTACATTATAATTTGTTGAACGTAGAAATTATACATTTGTTACAGAGCCATGTAAAAGATCGCGGAAAGATTGTTGCTAAAAAGCAGAAATTTTAATTAAATTTTAACAAAATTACTATAGGTTATTGAGATACAAAATAGCATTTTTTAAATTGAAAACAAAGTACGTAGTAGTTGTATTCCTTTTACAGGGACACATAAAAATTTCGGATACATTACCGTCTATATGCAGAAATTTTATTTCAAATTGAATAAAATTTATATACCGGATGAGCAAAAAGTCCGTATAAACTTTAAAAATTCATAAAAACCGAAAAAATAACAGAAATGAAAAACTTTTTGCAGGATTAATCCTGAAAAAATTCCCGTGACCTATAGATACTAGTTAGTATCTATAGGTCACGGGAATTTTTTAAAGACAGAAATAAAAAATAACTCAAAAAACAACCAACAGATGGCGCTGGTTCGTACGATTTTGGTGAAAATATGCAACTGAAACGGTTATAAGAACTTGCGCTCTTATCCAGAACTAGTTCACGTAAAATAACTTCACCGGCAAAGCTTAATCCTTGATACTCAGCATCCTTGATCACGTACACGGTTCACAACGGTGAACTAGTTCTGGATTAGGAGCGCAAATTCTTATAACCGTTTCATTTGCATATTTCCACCAAAATCGCACGAACCAGCACCATCTGTTGGCTATTTTTTGAGTTATTTTTTATTTTTGTCTTAAAAATTTTCCCGTGACCTACAGATCCCAATCCTGCAAACAGTTTTTCATTCATTTCGGTTATTTTTTTAGTTTTTATGAATTTTAAAAGTTTATACGGACTTTTTCTTCACCCGGTAAGTTATTTATTCACATAACAGCATTTTTTCAACCGAAAATAATTTTGGTAGCATTTATATGTTTTATAGGGTACCACAAAACATTAACGTTTTTTTTAATATGATTTTATTTAAAAAAAAATTATTTTTCAGGATGACTACACAAATATCTCGAGCAATTCTGAGTAGACAAAAATACAAAAAAGAAATGAATGTTAACTTACATGTGTGCATTAAATTGTTTTTTACTTAATTGTAAAATAAGTATGTTTAACACGTTATTTGTAATGCATTATACAGGGTGCCCACTAAAGGCCTTCCCACGCTCTAATTGCCGAACGGTTGCAGCTATAGTCATAAAAGTTGTGTCTAGGTATAGTAAAGTGGCTATGCGCTACCAGATGAGCCTAGAGACCCTACATTAGAGATCTCTAATGTAGGATCTCTAGATGAGACCGCTTCCAGCGCCACCTGGTTCAAAACAGCTGACTTAGTATTCCTATCTCGAAAACGAGATTCATATTCAGAACGAGATTCATTTAGCGTTCATGTTCACAAGGTATCGCCAATCACTTTTATCCCATATTTAGAACCGTTTTCGCGATAGGAGCGCTAATGCCGCCATTTTGTACTATGTGACGCTATAAGCGGTCTCATCCAGTAGCGCATAGCCTCTTTACTATATAGCTAGACACCACGTTTATGAATATAGATGCAGTCGTTCGGCAATTAAGAGGATGGGAACGGACTTTAGTGGACACCCTGTATTTTTATTGTAAGACATTGTTGTTAAATAGCCAAATATTTGTCACTGTTTGAGTATTTTATTAGTGATGCATTAAAAAAAACAGCAAAAACTGATTAATGTTCAACGAAATAATTTTGTCCACCTAAATCGTCAAAACGTTTCACTGTGCGCCGGTCCCGAAGGGGTTAATACTGAAGAAAAGGTATCATAAAAGTCTTCGTATTAACCGTTATAATTTTAACCGTTGCCAGGTGTCCTGATTTATGCGGGATGTCCCGATTTTCAGTGCTCCAAGACCCGTTCGACGGAACGCCAAATGTCCCGATTTTTCAGGAAGCATAAATTAGCCTAAATTCCTTTTAGTGCCATGCTATTCGTTAGTCTATATCGAGTGAAACTTAATACAGTAAAACCTGTGAAAACAAAACCTGTCTATAAAGGAACATTTTTATCATTCCGCCGAAAGGAATGGCGTACAAATCTACCTGCTGAAACGGAATATTTTTCCGGTTCCTAGCTATTTTGTTTTTATAGATGTAAAACCTATGTATTTTGATGAACAAAACTCGTGAAAAGGTACCTGTGTATAATGGAATACATGAAACGTAAAAATTTCATAGTACCTGCCTAATCAATACCATGCAATTATAACCGCACAATCAAAAACCTCCCCAAAACGGAATTTTTTTTCGGTCCCCAGCAATTCCGTTTTCACATGTTTTTCTTCATAAGATTATTCTGTTTATTTAATACAATAAAACGTTCTAAGGCGGAATTTCAAGTAACCAGAAAAAGACTCCGTTTTAGGGAGTTTTACGTCTTAGCAGGTATATTTGTAAGGAACATAAATACTTTCCGTTATAGACAGGTAATTTTTTCATAGGATTTACTGTATTTTTATGTCCCGATTGAGAAGCCACTGTCCCGTTTTTATTGTCTCTCTTTCCCGATTTTTGTGACAGTGGACCTGGCAACACTACTCGTAATATGCGTGAAGATAATAAAAATGTTATAAACGCATACATAATTAAACTAACTACTTATATTAATTGCTCTGTTTATCTCCATGCTAAAATTAACTTAATATCATAAAGATACGAGTAACATAAAATATTCAGTCTTACATTTGTGAGCGTCAGTTTCTTCAGGCTGGTTTCTTTAGAGAAAATTACAGTTCCGAATTCAAAGCCTCGAAAGAAGTAATAATTCCAATGGACATGTACGACGTACAGTAATACAACTAATCACTTCCCTTTTCTCGAAAAAAACAAAACAAAACACGGCTAACAATGCAATAGTCACTTTAATTTTCGATTGCCTTCACGTATCTTCTTTATTTTAACAGTCAATAAGTGACATGAAAGGTTGGTTTATAGGGCCTAGTCCAGATTTAAAGAAAGAAAAAATAGGTTTCCTTCTATGCTCCTTCCTTTCCATAGCTCAGTTGTAAAATTTATTACGGGGTGGTATTTGAAACTTTCTTATCTTTCCCTTCTTTCCTTTATTCTTTCAAGACCTCAGGACATTCTTTTGGATTTTCTTAGGTGAGTAGTCTCTTTGAAATTTGAAATTGTGTCTGGTAAGACTGATAAATTAACACACTTTTGATGGAGACATATTTTTGATAGAGCAATGTAGAAATATTATCGCTGAGAATGAACAGCTTTCGATATAAAAAGGGATTTAGGGTGACTGAGCCAGTATTTGATCAAATAAGGTCGGTGCTACGGGGTTTTTATTATATTTCCTTCGTTTTAAGTTTTAGAAGTAAAGAAACACGATTGCTACAACCCTTAATGAATGTCCTATAATTGTCAAAAATGAAATCTGCTGAAATTAAATAGCAACAAAATTATAAGTAAATAGTTTCTTTAATTGCCATTTACCCAGTAGTTGATCCATCGAAGAAATCAGTCGAAAAATCAAAAATTAATCTTTAAAATATCATGCTTAAGCTGTGATTAACAATAATTCCTATAAAACTATTACGTGAAATAAATTAGATGGAAATGGATTATTTTAACTTATCGTAATCGTCTCCAACTTATCAAAAACTAAATTTTTGAATTTTCTATAAAAAAAAAAAAAATTCATAAAATTGCTTCTCTTATAGAAGGCAGCTGTCAACAATGTGACAACAGGTGCTCCAACATTCAAACAAAAATATTATGACTAGTGCCACGTCTAAAGTTCATTTCCTCATGAAATGGGGCAATATTTCAAACATTTGATCAACTACTGGCGCAGTCACCCTATTTCGTAATTTTACCCCACTTTTCACCGAAAATTGCATTGAAATGAATAGATATTTTGTGGATATTGTTCAAATGATGAATTATTCTTAACGTGCAACTTGCTTATTTTAACCGTGCTCTCGTTTTAGCCCTGTTCGTCTTAAGCAAGTTTGATTGTATATGGGGGGGGGGGGGGGGCATTTGTATCGAGGGCCACTGCTCTTAGTTTAAATAATATTTGGATCTAAGTTTTGTTATTCATCTGGGTGAGAGGCAGTGTTGCCAGTCCGCTACTCTTATTATTATTATTATTATTATTATTATTATTATTATTATTCAGATTGCTTGATTGCATTTTTGAAGTAGTAATATTCACCCTATTTCAGGACAGATTAAACAAGGGGAATTATATTATTTCAAAAAAAGGGGCGACAATGAAGCAATCTGAATGTAAAGAAATTAGCGAACCGGCAATGGCAACGTTGGTAAAAGGCAGCATCAGTTTTTAGTTAACAGGCTATCAAAGCTGAGAGCTAATGTGCCCGCAGGTTTTGTATGTACGTGCGTATGTATGCACGTAACGCGATAACTCTTAACCCCTTGGGGACGAGCGACACGTATACGTGCCGGAAATAGGCCTAAGGATCCTCGTTTATCCTCACCAGTAAAATTTTACTGTAAAATTTGCCTTATTTAATCCGAGCATTTTCCCGATTTGAATAGGCACAAACTTCTGTTTTTTAAAACCGGTAGCAAAGTAATAAACATTTCGTAAAAGGCTCCCGTCGCGAAGGGGTTAATAGAAATATCCGATTTGCTTCAAATTTTATATATAGGCTCACTCTGATAAGGCGCTTCCCTGATTAGTTTTGGGGGCTCATTGGTTAAGTATAAAGGGGGGGGACGGGGGCTAATCCCCCTACCCCTTAATTTAGATAAATGGGCTTTTCATTTGGAATTATCCGATTTGCTTCAAATTTGGTATACTGGTTTATTCTGATAAGGCACTTCCCTGATTAGATTTGGAGGTTCATTGGTTAAGTATAAAGAAGGGGGGCGGATAATTCCACTCCTTAATTTAGATAAATGTTTTTTTTTTTGCCGATTTCTTTATTTTTCGAGGGACATTACTCTTTGAAATAGGAATATAATATACAATTAGTATGAATAACCTGTGAGCATGCCATCAGTTTAACTGGGCAATTTATTATTATTATTATTGTAGGCATTTTGAATTAAAAAAGTAAACTTTTGCACCCGAATTGTTTTATTGTTTTACGAAGGTAAGAAAAATATTTTTCTTCTGACTACAGCACCTAGTTTTAATTGTTATCTGAAGTGCTAAATGCGATATCAAATGTATCATCTATCCATGTGGAATTTTTAATAGAGCCCAATTTGTGTTAAATCATGCTATACCTAGAGCTATATAATTGCCTTGTACGTTGGTTCAGGTCCTTAGTACAAAAGAGGCAAACTTCCACCAGTAAATTTTGATAGGAATTTTTGCCTTATTTAAACGCTGTATTCATGCAAAATTACTGTTATGAATAAGGCAAACAATTCTACTCCTTTTTACTCTGGTGGAAGTTTGCCCCGTTGGTAAGCAGGCCCTGCCTAGGTCCATGACCCAAGATAAACTTCAAATTGTAATGTAGAATAACCTATGATAAAAGTATTTTCTTTTTATATATAAAGCTTACATACTAGAACCTTGGAAATTTTTTTTGAAGCCCCTCATTTGGATACGCCCCTGGCGCTGACACCCCTTAAAGACGGTATTGGTCGGAATGATTCGTGTTGTCGAGCGAAGAAAACAGAGATGAATTCAACAGAGGGTGGTGTGTGTGTGTGTGTGTGTGGGGGGGGGGGGGGGGGTGTAGGACGACATTTCTCGGGTGCCTCGAAATGCTCCCCGGAAGGTTTCGGATTTTCTGTTCATTAACTCCTTTCCGAAACTCCATAATGTACCCCTGGCGTTGTACAAATCCCTCCCGGGAACAAATGTCTGAATTCGAAGCTTGGTAGAAAATGACAATACAAAATATCTTAAATTTTGAAAAGGAAAGAAAACCATTTGGGGGCAAGATTTTGAAATAAATGTGCCCGTAGTCCGCTGTCAAGGCCGTGTTGCTTATTTTAATGACGAATCTAAACATGGAATAAATTAAACTAATAAGTTATTGGTAGAATCGCACGTAGAAGTCTATTTGTAAAGATATGAACATAGAAAACTATACTGAAACGTAGTAAATAAGACATATTCAGTGGCAAAGAAAGGGGAGAATAGATAGGGGGGGGGGACCTAAGGGTCTTAGATATAAAAGGCCCCCTTGCTACTATTAGCTTAATATAATTTTATGGAAGATTTTTTTTTTCCCTACTTAACTTTTAAAGCATAAATCCTGTTTTTATAAAGAATCTGAATAAAAAAATCACTGGAACACTTCATATAAATATTTCAAACCACGCTATGCATTCCTATGGAAAATGACTACCATTTTATTTCTATAGCTCATACCACAAATGTATAGTTACGTATACTTATTATTATCTGAATATATTTTGCATAAAAATCACAAATAGTGCAAACTTATTTATTAAAATTCATATAAAAAAATAAGTTGTTATATGCTCATAAATTAATTAAAAAATTAATTTCGTTTAAAAATAACAAAATTTAATAAATATTATTAAAATCTTCTAAAATTTCCCTTTGTTATGAGAATTGACATATGGCTGTCCCTTGAAACTATATCCCCGGTGTCCAAGTTACTTTCGGCTTGAATATCCACAAATAAGCTTTTACCAGCTTTTTACATAAAAAAAAGAAAAGAAAAAAAAAACAGTTATTATTTTGTTTCATCAGGGACACGGAGCCTCGCAGAACCACTCGTTTAACCCCTTAACGGTCGCATTAAATTACGGTTTAAAAATTTAAATTGCTTATTGGCACCACTTTTTTGAAAAAGAAATATTCACCTTATTTAATGAAAGGTAAAATTATACCATAATAAAGCGAATTATACTATTTTATAAAATTGGTGGGAATCAAACAAACTAAATATAAAAGACACAGACCGTGAATATCACGGGAGCGAGAATTAAGGGGTTAAAGATAATTTTTTAACATACGACTGTAAACAGAAAAACATAATTAAAATTCTCTCATGAAAAATCTTTAGTTACTTTTTCTCATATTCTGAAATTATTTTAAATCATTTTTTAGTAAGTAAATTTCATTATTTTTTTTCAAAATCGTGTTAGAAAAAGAAAATTTAATCAAAAAACCAAGAGAGGGGCAAATGCCTACATCACCATTGTGGGCGCCGTCCCACCAGTAGCCGAGAGGTTCTGCTCTCAAAGCTGGTAAACGGGAGGTGCTGGGTTCGAATCCCATCGCGCCCGTCGGCTTAATCGTTTGGAGTTTTCCGTGGTTTTTCTTCGAACCCTGGATTTCCTTGCGTAAATTCGGGTTAGGTTCCCTTAGAAAGACCCCCCGCGGAGGGCATTTCCCCCATTGGGCTTATATCCCTAGTGTAGATAATCGGCTGTCAAAAACAACACAACACCAACACCCTTTTGTGGGCGCACATAAAACCAATACTATTTGAAGTAGTTAGAAATGAAATCCATATTGATTTACCCTATTTAAAAATAACCTAATAACGTGACCAGAAGGAGCTAGAAATACTCGTAATTTTGCATGTTCTATCTCAGTTTTCATTCTTTTTTTTTTTTTTTTTTTTTTTTTTACAAGTGCCTTAGTGGTCTAATGCTTAGCGACGGAATTGACCGTCGAGGTCTGCACGGGCCGCAATTTCCAGGCCCGGGTCTGTCCCAGCTCATAGAAAAAAATTCGGTCCGGCCAGATACAAAAATTAAAAGTTTGGCCCTAGCCCGGCCCGGTAAAAAACAAAAGTTCGGCCCGAGCCAGGCCCGGCCCGGCCCGAAAAAAGTTAAAATCTCTGCCCGAGCCCGGCCCAGCCCAAGTGAATTTCTTCAAAACATTGATTTTTACGTTGATTTGGTTACAAATTCGTCTCGTACGAGGAGTTCTGACCAAAAAATATTTATCTTAACGTTTTTTTCATGCTTATAATCTTTATTTTTATAGAAGTGCCGCGGGCTGCGATATTTATTTTTTTTAATGAATCTCTATTTCTTGTATGTAAATGTTTTCTTTATCATTAATATTGATAATCCATATTCCATGTATTGAAGTGTTAAAAATCTGAAAAATGCTATACAGTAAAATCTTCTAAGACGGAGTTGCATAGAAAAGAAAAAAAAAATGCGTTATAGACAAGTTTCCTTCTTAGCAAGTGTAAATGTATTATATATTCTTTTCTTACGTATTAGTATATTAATTTTGCATGGATCAACCCGTTTTTCAGTTTAAAACAGGGTTCCGTCATAGGCAGGTTCCTTTCCACACGTTTTACTATATTTTAATTTAGCTATATTTTAATCAGCGTAGAAATCTACTATTCTTTAAAAAGAATAAATTTTAATGTTTAAATGTAGAACAGTGGCGATTTAAAAATGTAAGCATTTTTGTGCAAAAATTTTTGGGCCAGGCCTAATTTAATTGACCTTTGAATGGACCAGGCCACGCTGAGATAATGATTTTCATACGGGCTGGATCAAAACTAGGATTTTGGGCCGTGAAGACTCGGAATGAAACCAGTCCTGGCTCAGTACAGAAAAAATGAGTTAGGCCCGGCCCGAGCCTTCAGAAAAAAGTATGGCCCCGGCCCGGCCCGAGTGCCGTGAATGAAAATCGGCCCGTGCAGATCTCTAATTGACCGTACTCAGCTTTGCTATTTTTATCAAATTATTATACTGAGCATTACTTAATATTCACGAGGCTGTTTAATGATAACCCAGGGATGCAATGGAGAATATAGAGTATACATCGTGTACTTTCTGATTTTTTTAAGGAACTCCGTACATCCAAAGAAAAGAATTTCGTGACTTAACCAGATAGTGTATTTTATGGGTGTGTTAGTTATGATTGTCGATTATCTGCACGAGGGATATAGGCCCTAGGGGAGTGCCCTCCGTGGTGGTCTTTCTAAGGGAACCGAACCCGTATTTACGCAAGGTTTCCCGAGGTTCGAAGAAAACCACGTAAACTCCGAACGGTTTGGCCGACGAGCGCTATTGGGTTCCAACCCAGCACCTCCCGTCTACCAGCTTCGAGAGCAGAAACTCTCAGCCACTGGTATTTTATGAGATTCAGATATTTTATACCTTCTGGGTTTTTTTACGATTAAACCACTGATGATATTTTTATATCTATAAACCTTTTGAATGAATAAAATTTTGAAATTATTTTTGTACACAATGAATATCTAAATTTAATATACTATTTCTCTTTAACATATTATTTTCCATAGTTTCAAGGGAAAAAAAGTTATGCTTTGGGATATTTTTCTCTTATTAAAATTTACACGTTATTTAAATATTTGTAAGAGGTGCAGTCAGGGCCCGACTTAGGCTATGGGGGGCCCGGGGCAAGAACCATTCTGGGGGGGGGGGGGCCCTTCTATCTATCTATAGATTTTTTTGTGAATAATGTAGAAGTGACTAATACTAAACTTCACACATATTGTATTATATGCATAAATTTTGTACCCGGTACTGCTCATATCTGTATACAGACACAGAATGTCACAAAAAGATGGTCACAACTTTATGAAAAAATACCAGTAGGATAATAGAAGGAAAAAAAATGATAGATTGGTTGATACGAGTATTTCTGTGCAAACTACGTATGTTATAAGTTGTCTAAAAGAAAATGTCACAAGTGGGTCATAATTAATCGTTTTAACTTGCCACATTACGAGGAAAACGTTAATAAAGAATTTCTTTTGAAAACAATAGAATACTAAGTTGTTGTAATAAAATATTAATCAGTAGTTTTCTAATGATATAGTTTGTTTTTGCATGGGGGGAGAGGGTACTGGAAGCAGAAAGGGGTAGAGGGACCCACTCCCGTCCTAAATGTTTGAAAATATATGCATTTTGGTAACTTTTGGCTAACCATTTTGGCTTTAACCATTTGGTACCTTTTAATGAAAATCTCTTATGGAGGGCCCCCTAAAAATGGGGGCCCGGGGCAGCCGCCCCTGCATAAGTCGGACCCTGGGTGCAGTGTTTTGATTTTATCATAACTTTTTGGTTTAATTTAATGGAGCAAAAAATCTGCTCTGCATAAACAAGTGGAAAATTGTAGTGCGAAGGGTGAAAAGTGCTATTTTAGCGCCCTCTCTTGACGCAATGTGGCGCTGCGCAGAATGATTGTGTCAGCCATGTTGAGTCGAGGTTTGTTAGCTGCTCTGTTGACATCGTGAAGTTAGTTACTCCAACAGCTGGTTAGAAGTGTTTTTTTGTTCATTGAATATAAAGTCCTCCAAGGTGATTGAATACAAACGAGATCCAAGCTGGATAGATTACCGGAATATCTTAGGGACACCGTCGACTGGTTTATGGGGTAAGTGTTAGACAATTGTAAAATGTAAAATAAATCTGCATTTTGAATTGTAAATTTAAGGTGCATAAAAGAAGTGCTCAAAATTTAAACATCACTAATTAAATGTTTCAAGTATATATCTGTCTGTCTTATGCTGTGCTTTTTCTTACTGTTGACATTTTATTTTCGTACTCTATGCTACTTTTTGTTTATCATATGCCGGGAAACTCGTTCTTTTGTTTTCTTCTCCGTTAGGCTTAATTATGTTGAAATTCGTTTCTGGATCAATGTTTAAGATATCGGTATCAAAATTGAGTGCTTAAAGCCGGTTAAAACAAGCGAATCTATATTTAAGTAAAGGTATGCTGTATAGTTGGACTTATTTCTTGTTTCGTATTCCTTTCGGTTTTCGGTTTTGTATTGTGCAATCATTTATAAATATTTTGAAGTCTGCATCGCCAGAATATTTTGCACTTGATACTGATACATATAAAAAAATAGAGAAAGGAGATGATGATAAGGCTGTCGGAATACATTTTATTTATAAACTCCCATTTGTATGAGTGTCATTTTCGTTTGTTATTCTGCCTGTCAGGACACGTGAAATGATCTCGCTTATGTAAAATCAAAATCATTCGCATGTTTCTTGGTTTTGTTTATGAAATAAGCGATGCCTAATGTTTAAATAATATTTTAATGTGTTAGAGCCGTATTTAGATGATCGCTTTTTAAAAACCCATTTTGCTAACTTTCATAGTTCATGCATTTTGAAAGCTTACATATGGTTCTTTGGTATGGCTTATATTTAACATAAATAGAGAACTCTAATAAAGTGTATATGAAACAGCAATTTGCAACATACCTTTATCTGATCGTTTAGCGAATCTCATTTTGTTAAACTTTCGGTTTTATAGTAGTTTGTGAATTTTCAAAGCTTTAATTTTTTGACTCATTGGTATGTCTTTAATTTATCGTCAACGGATCTGAAGTCTAGAATAAAATGTAAATGTTGCTGATAATTTGCTTTCTAATTCTTATACTTTGATAAGAATTCAAAACAAACACCAAAAATTTACTCTGTTGTTATTTGAAAGTTTCCTTTAAAAAATGTTGATGCTTTATGCTATTGAAATAAATCAAAACTAATAGAGGATAATTCAGTAACAATGTTCTTAACTGTTTTAGAAGTTACATAAATACAATAAATGGAAGATAATTTTGGCGAAGTCCATCTAGATATTTTATTGCATTTGTTCTTCACGGCTATCATATGTCTATAATAAATGGAACAATAGCATATGATCCTTTTATCCAAGATCTTACTTTTTATCTTGGTAGATTTTCAGGCTTTTTTGATGAAATAAGTTCGAAAAGTTCTAGGATATAAGCTCCTGGAATTTATATATTTTACTTAAGAATATTGTACCTTATTTGGCTTAGATGCTGTATATTCCCGCGGTCGCCATCTAGGATTTCTTGGCTATTTTTTGTTGGTGTTTATCTATAAGGCAACCCCGACGAGTGACGTGTTCTGGCAGCCCCAAGCCTAACATGCGCATAAATCGCTGCTTGGCGACATTTTACTACTTGGCGGTAAAGGGGTTTTTACGCCAAGAAAAAACCCAAGATGGTGACCGCGGGAATATACAGCATCTGTTCCCCTTATTTTTATTTTATGAGAAAATCTGGTAAGATAGAATAGAGAGGGACTGGAAATTAACTCTTGTACAGATAGGTTTTGATCAGATTAAGGTTGTTCTAAAGAAAAAAAAAAGCTTCCCTGTGAAACTTTGACACATTTATGAACTCCTTTTTTATACGTAAAAGGATAACGCTTGCAGACATGGCTATTGAAGTGATTTGGAGTCGGTTGTTTATAGTTTTTTGATAAATAAATTGTACCTTGACATCTTCAGCTGTGGTCAGAAGCATTGTGCTACAAGTAACAAAACTACAGCAGTTGCTACTTTTACCAGTAGTTTGTAGTGTAGTGTGCTACATTTTGAAATATGTAATGTACAAGTAGCGTGATTCAAAATCAGAATATCAGTAGTTTGTAGTGAACATTGACATTACTTTTTAATGCTACTTCAGGGGTGGGAAAAATTTTCCATTCTTCTAATCACATGATAGTAATTTGCTACTTTAAATGCAAGATGTGTTCTGCACCTCAATTACCAAATGTCGGCAGCTGCAGCGTTTAGCTGCATCATATGGTGTCATGGATTTTTCCATTGACCTTTCCTGGTAAATTCAAGTGCCAGAATACAAATCAAAGAAATTAATTTTGTTGATTAGAAATACATGTCTACTTACTCATTATTAGATCTTGATGTTATAATGCCATACTTCTATTTTTAAAATTGGGCAATTCCATGAAAATGTCAACCTGAGCATCAAAATTTCAATTTCATCGAAATATTGAGTATTGTATGTCGTTTTAAAGCTTGAAGTATCTACTTTAATAGTATAGAGTTAAATATTAAATTATAACATTGTTTTATTTTCAAAAAAGCCATAATAGATGTCTATCTCCTTTCAGAAATTTTGTTTGAAAATTTGGTATACAATAATCAACAATTTTTCTAAAACATTTTTTAATTTAAAAATAAATGAAAACTGTATTTTGTTACATACACTATACAGTTTCATATTGTAAGCTTATCTCACAAAATATCCTTATAGTATTTCGTTTAGGAGAAATTTTAAATTCAGTTCATTAATGTCAGTCAGTTACCGGAAAACATTAACTTTTCTCCCTCAGCATGAAACTTTTTGTTGGAAACTTTTCAAAATATGTATTCTCTGTTTACATTATTAGTACTTAAATACTAAATAAATAGAATTGGAAGTTTGAATCTGGAACACAGAAAATTCTTAGGTAACTGACTGACATTCGGATGGTAACTGACTGACATTTTATTTTACTTTAAAATGACACTCTTAATACTCCTAATAAAGTTAGTTTTACTTTTTAAATATAAAACAACTCAACTTTTTGTTAGCTTAAAACAACTCAACTCTTTGTTAACTCAAAACAACTCAACTTTAATTTTTAAGAACATAAAGACTTCTTTGTTCTGTTTCTTGTTCTTGATTCCATATCTCAAATAATTCAGAGTTTGATTAACTTAAGAGTTCCTAAACAAAAAATGCCTTTAACTGCAGCTGAAAAGCAGAAAAGATATAGAGAAAGATTGAAAGAGAAAGGAGAATATGAAAAATATCAAGCAAAAAATAAAAACTCCAAACAAGAAAAAGACAAAATATGAGCAAATCTGAAAGAAAAAAATTAAAGGAAAAGAACAAGATTTATAAAAGGAATGAAAGAAGTAGAAAATCGGATATTAAATCCTCTACAACTTCTGCTTCTATTTCAGAAAACATTCTTTCACCTTCTGAAGCATTTCCTTCACGCCAGACCTATGGAAAAGCAAAAAAGCGGGCAACTTCTGCCCTACCAAACTCTCCAAATAAAAGGAAAGCACTGGTATTTGATTTAGCAAAGAAAGAAGGCATTTTAACCAACACTACTAGTTCTCCAATTTCCAATCTGTCCTCATCCACATCAGATGCTTTATCACAAAAAGTTAAAGATTTTTATGCTGATGATAGAATATCATCCCAAACACCGGGCTTAAAAGATTTCATTATTTGCAGAACAAATGGAAATAAGGTGCGTATGCAAAAGCGCTACTTATATCTTACTTTAAAAGAGACCTATGCACTTTTTTGTGAAGAAAACCCAGATGTTAAGATTGGTCTGTCAAAGTTTAGCAGTCTTCGCCCAAGTCATACATTACTAAGAAGAGATATTCCACATAATGTATGTCTTTGCCAAAAACATGAAAATGTCAGATTTCTTTTAGAAGCATTGAAAGATAAAGGATTCAATTTAGAGCCCAGACTGAAAGATTTTATAAAGACTGTAGTCTGTGATGAAGAAAATGAAACATGTATGAATGGTGAATGTAACAGCTGTCCTATGTTAGATGGAATCTTTACAAATGATGATTTACTTCATGAACCATGCACTTGGAGGAAATGGATAAACACACCTCAATGTCAATTGACAACCGATGAAGGTACTACTCAAGACTGCATACAGGACTTAGATTCTAAATTACCTTCATTCCTTCAGCATGTTTTTGTTAAAAGAAAGCAATCGCAAGAATTTAAAACAAAACGGGATGGTTTAAATTCTGAACAGCTGATACCGCAAATTGATTTTGCCGAAAATTTCTCCTGCAAAGAACAGAATGAAATCCAGGCAGCTCATTGGAATCATGGACAAGTAACTATATTCACAGCTGTTTCTTGGTTTTTAGAAGGTGATGAGAAGAAAACAAAATCATATGCTATTGTATCAGATTATCTTGAACACGATAAATATGCAGTGAATGCTTTCCTTAGGGAAATAATAAAGGATTTGAAATTTATTACAAGCTTTTCATCATTACACATTTTTTCTGATGGAGCGGCAAGTCAATTCAAACAACTTTATAACCTATGCAACTTAACTTATTTTTGCAAGGAGTTTGAAATGAAGGATGTTGAGTGGCATTTTTTTGCCACCTCTCATGGCAAGGGAGCTGTGGATGGAATCGGTGGACAAATAAAGCGTTTAGCGTGGATGCAAGTGCTTAGTGAAAAATCAATCATTAATAGTGCTTTAGCCTTCTACAATGCAGTTAAAGACAAAGATATAAAAATACAAGTTATTCTTGTTAAAGGAGAAGATATAAATGCCTTAAAAAAGGAATTAGACGAGAGGTTTCATGACATTTTGCCCATTCCTAATATACAAAAAATGCATCATTTCAAAACAGTAGAGGAAAACATTATTTTCTACAGTCAATATAGCCAAAGCACAAATTTTCAAACTCACTACTTTCAGAAAGAAAGAAATTCAAAATTGTGTGAAGTGACTGTTTGTAAAGAAAACTACTATGCAGTTTATTATGATCTACAATATTATATTGGAAGAGTGATAAATGATAATGAGGAAACAGTTAAAGTGAAATTCTTGAGAAAAGGACTTGGACAGACATATGAGTGGCCAAGATCGGATGACGTGGAAGAAATCGAAAAGCAGTTTATTTTTTATGGCCCTATAACTTTGCAAGGATCTGGTCCATTTCAAGTTATCGATGAGAAAAATATCATCAAAGCTTATAACAAAATAAAAAAATCCTTTGTAAACAAAAGTTGTTGATGGAATAAAACTAATATTAATCTTTAATTGCTTGTCTTTTGTGTAAACTTTATTACATTTTACTACCATTTTGAATGTTTTGCTTAAGGATATTTAGAAATGTCAGTCAGTTAACAGGCTGTCAGTCAATTACCAATTTGTTGTAAATTGCTGTCATTCTTTATTTTAGCCTTTTTTTTAACTCAAATGCCATAAGCTGAAAGCTTATTAACTGTTCTGTGACCCCTAATGTAACTTTATTTAAAATTCATTATAATTTCAGAAGAATCTCTAATTGAGTCTGTATTACTTTTCATGTAGGTTGCATTAATGTCAGTCAGTTACCATGCTTTTAACTAATTTTTTTTTACAATTAATAAAAAATTATTTTGAAAATTCAATTATAACATTGGATTTAGCTTAAAAAGAGGCAATAAATCAGAGAAAAACTAATTTTAAAAAGGTATATTTTGTGTGGTATGTTACAAAATACTTATTGTTTTGCTTTGTGAATGTCAGTCAGTTACCCATGGAATTGCCCAATTGTGTTATTTGCGGTTTTATTATTTTCTGCTGTTGACAAAAAAGTGGTATTGAATTGCTCTGATCAGCATGTAATGAGTAATATGTGCTTAAAGTAACATTTTATAGAATAATACAAAACATTTTCTTATATGTTATCATTCTTAATTTTTTTGCATTTATGTTATTGTATTCAGTCTAATGCAGTATGATGAGGGCATTGTATTGTATTTTATCAGTGTCCCCAATTTCAAGATTAGATTGAATCCTTTCACAAAATCTGAAAGTAGTGAAGTATGTAATTACTTTTAATTAATAGTTGTACAGTGGTAGTATAAGTAGATCAGTGGTCTCTACTTTTTAAAACAGGTAGTTGTACCTAACTACAGAAATAATAGTTTTTTCACCACTTATCTTGAGTTACATAAGCGATTGTCATTTACTGATCTTGAATTACATAAGTGATTGTCATTTACCGATCTTTATTGGGCTGCTGCATCCAGAAATTTGGTTCAAAATACCATTTTTGAAAATCCTGTTCCTGGCAGAATAATACAATAAGAAAGACACTCGTCTTGGTGATTTTTGACACGTGCCAAATATCCATGCGTACCAACCGGAAAAACAAAATCCTCTGTGCTCTCCAACGAAACAGGACGATTCGTTACTTAGACAGTTCCAGCGAGAATTTCATTCGCAAAATAAACATTGAACGCAAAAAGTTTGATTTTTCAGTAACTTTCTAATAAAACCATTCCATCATGTTGATTTTATTTCATTCTGCAGTGAATTTTCAGAATTCGTAAAAGGATTTCAGTTTAAAACATTTAGCCATAAATTGTTTCTTTCATGACACAATGGTACTACAATACATGAAGGATTTTGACCTCCCTTAATATACCTCGCCAGACCTTACAATCTCAGGCCTTTAATTTATAATTTGGTTTTGTACTAGGTCTTTTTCTACCTCTTCTATTGATCTCTTCCTAGGTCTACCAATACTCCTTTTCCCAATTTACCATTGTATATCTTATTTGTGCTTTTCTCTTCCCTCATTCTGATTAAATGGCCTAACCATTGCATTCTTCTTATAATTGTTTCTTTCATGGTTTTCAATATTTTTCACGTTCCACGACAATTTTTTAACATTCATAAAAGAAATTGAATGTCAAACCCTATCCAGACTGCACTTTTTATAAAAATATTCTGTTTTATTCTACTGCTTTTAGGATTTAAAGTTTTTTATTTTTCTAGACTTGTCTGACTGTTTCTGGATGGGATACCCCATCCAGATTGCTTTTTTTAATTTACTTATTTTCTGTCTCACTTTTGGTACTTTTAGTCTTTGTTTTTACGCAGCATGTCCCTTAAGGGATTTTGCGTCATAAAACCCCATACAACCAACCAACCAATCAATTTCAAACTCTGGTTTTAATTTGTCAACATCTCCTATTTTAAATTTGTCAATAGCTCCCAGTTTTAATTTTTGGCTTAGATGCCATATATTCCCAGATGGCTGCCATCGGATGTTTTGCGATTTCTTGGCGATCTTTATCGATATGTGGAACCTCGGATGTGACGTGTTCTGGCAACCCCGTTTTTCATTCGAGATTGTGTTGCGAGTTCAGTACACGAGAAGGGAGTTTTTGCTTGTGATATCGTGTTGTATGTTTCGGTCAATTATTTTTGTGTTAAATTTATTGGATGTATTTGATTGAATATGTGTTCTGTAGTCCGTTTAAATGCTCTTCCTGAAGTAATTAAGAAATATGAGGAAATTTTGACTAATAAAGGAGGTTTGTTTACAGTGGGTATTCATAAGCCTATTTTGGAAAATAACGTTGATGCTAGCATATTTCGTGCTTGAGCTTTCAAGAAAGCAGATGTCTGTTAAGGTATGTTGATAATTTTATGTATTATTATGTTACCTTACGAGTTTTGTACATTTTGAGAATACTACACAGCGAGAACTGCTGAATTTTGAGATTGCTATACAGTGAGAACTGCTGAATCCAGTGATGTTTTTTTCAGTTAATGAGCGCTTAGTGCTCATAAGATGTTTAGTGACTGTCACTTTAATGAGTTTTGTTTATTAATTACATTTTTTGTTAAGCCTAACATGCATATAAACCTGTGCTTGGCGACATTTACTACTTGGCAGAAAGGGGGTTTTTACGCCAAGAAAAATTCCAAGATGGCGGCCCCAGGAATTTATGACATCTGTTCCTAATTTTCTCAATTTGTCAATAGCTCTAGTTTTAATTTTCTCAATTTGTCAATAGCTCTGGTTTTAAATTTGTCAATAGCTCCGGTTTTAAATTTCTCAAAATTTGCCAATAGCTTAAGCGTACTTAAATTTTTCAAGCATTAAAAAAAAAAAAAAAACTTATTTGAAAAAATAACTACAACAATTAAAAAATAAAACCAGATTCTTAAACATAATACATGTCAAACACATTCAGAAAAGACACGTCATAAACTCCTTCAATCTTCCATATCTTCAATAAAAGCAAAGTAAAAAAACACCAACTCAACAAAACACCCATTTCAACAAACCCAACTATTTGAAAAACAGTGAACTGAACAATCCGACTAAATGAATCCAATTTTCTGATCAAACCACTGTAGGCCATAATGTAAGGCACAAACTGGTAGCAAGAAGAATTGATTTATAGCCTCGTTAACCACTTCACCGGCGAAGGGTATGGGGAAACAGTGCTTTTACCCCCGAGTTATCTCGGGGCAGCCGGTGAAGTGGTTAAATTCGATGCCACCAAGTGTATCACTTATTCTAGGATTCAACTCTGTGCCTTTATGGAAAATTGAAAACTGTTCGATTTCATATGTTTTGAATAAAAATACATATCTCATGTGTTTACTAACAAAAATGAATTCAGCAATATGCCAGAAAGTGGGCAATTTGCATTGGAGAACAGCCCTAACAAGTAGTATACACCACCTGTTATAATTGTACTGTTTTCTTTTCACTGTGACTATGAAATGTTCTACTTCAGACAGAATTTTGTTTTAGACAAATCCTGTTTACATGAGTTCTCTGTTTTAGTATGTTCTTCTAGTCCTTCTTCAGTCAAAACAAAAACGTACTATCTCTAAAGTAAAGCTGTAAACATTCATAGTTATTGTTTTATTCATCATAATTCCAATCAACATGCTAATATATTGTTCTGCTGTCTGTCTCTGCCCCCACACACCACCACAAAAAAAAATAAAAAAAAAATCTTATCTGCACATTTTAAGTAGGGTCACCCGGGGTAATTCTTGGTCATTTTCGCTTTTGTTATCAAAATAACAACTTATCAAACTGTAAAAAATCTGAAGTATACTTTGAACCCTTTGCTTTGAAATGTATGCCTTAATTATTCATTTAGTTGAAATTTAATATTGAAAAAAATATAAGTATTCAAAACTGCTACTCAAATTTCTGCAAAACAACATTGACCTTGATTTTTACACATTTTGCAAAGATTTGTGTCATTCTTAAAGTTCTAATTATTTTATTTCAACTATGACATATCATAGTTTTTAAAAGCGATTATAAAATTTTCCTTGTACTATACAGTAGGCAACCTCAAATCTGCAACCCTAAAATCTGCACATTATCACAGATGCAAACAATGAAATTTTCAGTTAAGATGTAGGGACAAAATTAAAGAATTTTTTAGCTTTATATCATTTCATAAGTATTTTAAGATGTAATTTTCGATAATATGACACAGTGTTGAATTCAGAGGGGTGGTCCAAGGGGGGGGGGGGGGGGACATTCCTCCCTCCTGGAGCAATGAGATGCCCCCTCTTCTGAGGCTTCCTCCGGGAGTCACAGAATTCCCTCCCGGCGAAAAATGTCTGAATTCAACACTGAATGACTGAACTCATGGTTTTTCATGAAGGAAGTATAAATTTATTTCTGAAAAAAAAAATAAAGATATTGCTGATATCACTGGTAATCACAATCTTTTTACCCGACTGCCAAGAAGGGTTATGGGCGATTCCGTGGAGAGTGTCACACATGTAACGCAGGCTTTAATTTGCATTTATTCAATTATTTATTAAATTTTAATGTTAATTCTGATTTTAAATGGTATGGTAAATAAGTTATTAGCATATTTTTAAATTTAAATGTGTGGCAATAAAACTCACAGAAGTATATCACTTAATTTCATTACTCAAAATGTGCTTTTTTTCTACTTCAGAAAAAAAGCACATTTTGAGTATGAAATTAAATTATATATTTCTGTAAGTTTTACTTACACACATTTAAACTAAAGAATATGTTAATAACTGATTTACCATACCACCTAAAATTAGAATTAATATTAAAATATAATAAATAATTGAATAAATGCAAATTAAAGCCTGCATTACGTGTGTGACTCTCCGCATGGAATCGCCCTTATGTGTTTCACGCGTATCTGGGTATGTGGATTTCTTTATACCCTCGAAACCTCCTAACGACCGGATGGATTTTAATGAATGAGGTCTCTATCGATTCGTCTTAACCCTCCGATGATTATAGGCTAAGTTTTGTTTTTATAAATTCAAAATGGCGGTAGAGACGAAAAAAAATTGTATGCGCCATATTGAGTGGCATATCATTCTATAGGTCTTTCAAAATGAAGACGATGTTTCATTGACTATTTTACAGTCAGAAGCTCCGTTTAAATATTACACAATCTGGAAGTTGTGTAGGTAGGATCTCTGGCTTTACTGCAACTCTAACCTTCATAGACATCTATAGGCCTCATCAAAACAGTGTTTATAGATAGGAACTAACAGTTAAACACAACTTAAAATTCATAAATGCAAGTAAATAAAAAAAAAATGTAAGTAATATAAAAAAAATAATTCCACATTGATGAGAAATAATTAGCTCTCTTTTTACACAGTCGGTTTTTTGATTTTTAAAATTTAATTGAAATATTGTATAGCAAAATAATTATCAAATATATTTATGTATTAATCAAGCTTTTTTTGTTATTAACCCTCTCACTGACAAGCCCGTGTTAATACATTCACTAAGCTCCAGGTTTCATTATATAATATAAGCATTATTTAAAGTAATAAAATTGATTTAATGCATTTTTAATGTGCTGAGCAATGAATAATACTCTCAAGGATTTCATTCATATTTATAGTCAAGTTTTTTATATTCATTGTTGAAAAATAAGTTTTTCTTAGCATTTAAAACAAAATGCAGAGGAAAAAAAAATGACAAATTTTCCCTTTTGCAAGACTGCCAGAGGATTAAGACAGGCTAAACCTGAAATAAAACTTCCGGATTTTTATTATTTTGATGTGAATGAATAGGATACATATTTATCGTGAGGAAAGTTTCATTGAATAATTCAAGGAAAATGTATCTCATCTTTATTACACATATTTAATTAATACATTATTAATTATTTACTTGACCTTTACTTTTAATAATTTTTAAAATTCTTACTTTTTATCATTTTAGTCAATTTTTCTTAATTATTTTAATATTTTACTGTATTGCAAGCATTCATTATAATTTTGATTGTATTATTACATTCAAATGATTGTTTAAAAAATTTAAACAAAGCAATGGTCAGAAATCTGCAAAATTCTAAAATCTGTACAACCTTTGGTCTCAAGCTGTGTGGATTTGAGGGAGTCTACTGTATAAAACATTTTTATACGAACAAGCCAAACTAAGTCCATATTTGTGGGGTAATTCCTGGTTAGTGCTTAATAATGTAATTTTACAATTTTTATACTTGGTATTTTATCTATTATAACTGTGCACCCTAAAGACTATTGTCTTACAACTTTTTTTAACCATAAGTGTAAAGTAGCATCCTTAACTGTAACTGTAAAGAAGGAAGAAGAAAAACAGTAAGTGCTCTGAGGATAAGATGCTATATGACTGAACAATTAAGTAGAAATACTATCTTATTGCAAAATGGTGCATAAAAATAAACATAATGCAATAGAGGGACATAATTATTATGCTGTTTATCCCAGTAGCAAAAAATTCTCCAAGTGTCTGCAACAGATACTTCAGGGGCAGAAAATAATCTGCAGGTAAAATATTTTACAACTGAAGCGTTAATCAAACAATCACTTACTTTTGACATTATTATGCATTTTATTAATTTTACTAATAATAATCTTAAGTTTTTGTATTAAGTAATAAAGAGCCAAACATAATATAAAGCAAAATAAAGGTTCAATAGAAAAATGATCTGCAAACAAGAAAAGAAAATCTGCAATGCCAGTCTCCCATCTCGAACTTTTTGCTCTACCGGGCTGTTTATTATAATAAAGTTTCGTATTGATGTTTGTGTAAAATTTCTTGAAAAAGGAGGTGGAAACTTCAGTTGGCCTAAGCGAGATAAAATCGAAAACATAAACATTCAGTTATATATTTTATGGACCAATAAATTTGCTAGGTATTAATCCATTCACACTGTTTAAAGAAGTAATAAATACTGCTTACAAATGTTGTAAAAATGTATAAAAATTCTTTGGCTAATTAATGTTTTGTAAAATGTACGAGCGTCTTTTGCACATCAAATAAATTTGTATTTATACCCAAAACCATAGATGCAAGCCCTTCAGTCTCAGGAATGATTTCAGTCTTGAAGAGATTTTTGATTGATACTAAATTCCACTTTATATACTTAAATAAGAAGAATTTTACCATCAAGAACTTTTAATCCCTTTCTTTTATTGTAAGAGATCAATTTTTAGCCATAATGCAAGGTATAGAAATATTCTAACCCATTTTCATTTAGTTATTTTAATACTCGGAAAACTTTTCAGTCTTGGCTTGGATGGACTTCTTGCACCCATGCCCAAAACAAAGTCTATGCTTCATTATTCCACAATTATGAGATGAACAAAACTTTTACAAGAATGATTCTACTTATTTTAAGGGCTACTTCAGTCGGGCAAAAACACCCATTTGCTAATGTTAATCCAATGGGAGGAATTTTTTAAGATATCTCGTTTGTATTTTAATATTTTTAAATGATTTCTTTTTTTGCATTAGAAAGCTGAGGTCGATCTGTACAAAGGCCGTTTTCTACTTTTTCGATTTTGTTTGCAGATTTTTTTTTTTTATGAGGACGCTTTCACTTTCGAAACCGGTTCCAAAAGTGAAAGTGTCCTAATTAAAACTACCTGTAAACAAAAAAGTTAAAAATGACCAATTTAGAGATCGATCTCCGCTATCCAATGCAAAAGAAATCATTTAAAAATATTAAAATGCAAACAAGGTATCTTAAATTCCTCCCATTTGATTAACATTAGTGAACGGGTGTTTTCGCCTGACTAAAGTAGCCTCTTAATAGAGCATTAAAGTCTTAATAGAGTATTAGTCTTAAAAAACTTAACTACTTTATTTACATCAAAAAGGAGGCTGACTGATAATTACCCCAGAAGTGACCAAGAATTACCCCATTTCCGAGGTAATTCTAGGTCACTTAAAAATTAGAATTATTTTAATTGTAAGTGCATATATTTTTAAGTAAGCATTTTATTATATAGCCATCAGAGTGTGCTCATTCCCCTAAAAATTGGGAACAATACCTTTAACATTGTTTTTATAATAATTGGATGTTGTTGATTTTTGACCAGGAATTACTCCGGGTGACTCTAACTTTGTAGTACACTATGACGCAAAAGTTTAGACAATGACGTCATTCAGCTTTAAAATGTAGAATTATGACATCAGAATTACAAAAACCTGTAAATATATTCAAAAACTGATTTAAAATGCTATGTACAAAAGACAGTCGTTTTATTTGCTATAATACTAATTTTTTTCATAAAAATTCAAATGTGATTGTCGCAAAAATTTAGACACTATTCTAAATTTCTTTGAATATTCGCTGGCATATGCAAATTTAGAATCGATGATGTCACAAATTTGGAGTACTTAAGTTCTGCAAACGATTGCGCTTCATAGTCAACATGCCGAGAGCTAAAGAAATTCAAGTGAATGAGCTTTCAAGGATTTGGCAGTTGAAAGGTGAAGGGAAGAGCGTTTCTGAAATTTCTGCTATTATTAATAGGTCAAAAAAATCTATTTATCGAGTGGTTCCGAATATAAAGCAAAATGTTGGTCTGGGAGGCCACGTGTGACAAATGTACGAGAGGATCGCCTGATACAAAGACTAGCGAGTACTCAACAAATGAGCGTACGTGGAGTTCAAAGCTCATCGGGACTCTCTGTATCAAAGGATACGATTCGTAGACGAATTTTGGAAAAAGGAACAATCGTTTATAGCAAAATGCAGAAGAAACCAGCTCTGAAACCACATCATAAGTTACAAAGACTTATGTGGGCTCGAAAGCATATGTCATATGGAGAGAAATGGCAGTCAGTCATATTTAGCGATGAAAAAAAGTGGAATCTGGATGGTCCAGATGGTTGTTTATCGTATTGGCATGACTTGCAGAAGGAACCTCGACGTTTTTTTAGTCGCAGACAAGGAGGGGGCTCGGTGATGGTTTGGGCAGCCTTTTGCTATAATGGACAAGTATCTCTGACCTTCACCAGTGGTCGTCAAACTTCACAGCATTATACACAGACATTAGAAGAAAACCTACTGCCATTTGCTGAGCTTCTAGGAGGTCCTCAGTGGGAATTTCAGCAAGACAATGCTTCAATTCACACTGCAAAACATTCAAAATCTTGGTTTAATTCCCATAATATAAGAGTTCTCGACTGGCCAGCATGTAGCCCAGATCTTAACCCTATAGAAAACCTTTGGAGCATCATGTGTCGCAAAGTTTATAGCAACGCTGGACAATACTCTTCTGAAAAGGAACTTAAGACATCTATTGAGAATGCATGGTACGATATCGATCCACAAACTATGTAAGATTTAGTTTCTTCCATGCAATCTCGTGTATATGACGTAATACATAAGCATGGATGCGCAACCAGGTTTTAAAAATTGTTTATTTCGATTTTATTTAATTTGTGTCTAAACTTTTGAGACAGCAGTTTATTTTTGTTACCATTTAATTTATTGCAATATGCACAATTCCACTTTTCTTTGTTATAAATATTGTTTATATGTATAGCACATTAATTTCAAGCAGTGATTTGAAAATTGAATAAATATTTTTCAAAGTATGTAAGAATTTCTTCATTGTCTAAACTTTTGCGTCATAGTGTATGTTTATAGTTTGCAATAATTCTTTATTGCTAATTTTATTAAGAATACTTCACAGTATCATGCTCATAAAATTACAGTTTGGAGACAAGCATAAAACATCTATGCATTGATTATGTGATTTCTTAATTTTTTAATGTCCTCTGTTCTGTTATACTGCAGTTTTTTTCCTTTTCTCCTGACATACCTATCTTTCTTGATAAAAGAAAGGTGTTTTTTGACAATCTATCTCATTCTTATGTAGATGTCTGAAAATTTGGTTCTTGGCAATGAAGACATTGTCAGAGTGCTCCCAAACCTCAAATTGTAGAAGCTTTGTTATTTTACTATTATTGAATGGTGCAATTTGCTTATTTCCCTGGTATTCTATATTTGCTGGTGATTTTGATTTACTCATAAAAGCAATGAAATCTTTTTAATAATGAAATAATTTTTGTTCTTCTTAGTCAGGTTTATTCGGAATTCATACAGCAATTTTTGAACTTTTAATAAATATATTCAGTTTTTTACAGCAAATAAATGAAAACTGGAGAAACAAGTAATTTTTGTATACCAACTCTCATCTTCTGAACCAAGATAGTTCTAATGAAGTGTTTTATCCCTGACTAAAAATATCCTTTACACCACTCTTCGAAGCTTCTAGAAAATCCTGCTGCTGACATTAGTTGCCATGACTAAAATTTGAAGGCAAAACAAGCACAGCTTTTTGGCCTATTTGCTTTTATTGTACCAATTGCATTATGATTCTGAATAATTAAAAATTTAGTGCAAATATGAATTGAATAGGGGAAAAAACAATAGCTTAGTGGTCAGCAAGTTGCACTACCATTCTATATGTCCAGAGTTTGATTCCAGACTTGGGCAAACATTCGCTTGGATTTTATCCCTTCGGGGTTGATAAAACGAGTATCAAGCTTGCATGGGAACTAAACCCTGAGGGTTCCGCATTGGATTGGCTATCAGTCATATTAACGAGAATTACATATTAAAGTGCATATGAAATGATATAAAATAGTCTGTAATTTTGTCCCTACATCTGAACTGAAAGTTTCATTGTTTACATTCTGCGTTGATGTGTGGATTTGAGGAGTTCACTGTATAATAGTTGCTTTCTTAGACTTTTCCTAAATGATTGATAAAATTTATGTGATCTTATATTAGAATTTAGTGTTGATAAAAATCTTGTATGTGAATGTAGTCTTGATATCTTATATTACGAGCAAAAACTGTGTGTATCTAAATTTCATCTTACAAATGGCTCTAATGATTTTGATTAAATTTTGTACCCTGCCATTTTTGCACATGAGAAGACCAATGAGTTAGGTCACATGTTGAAGAAAATTTGATTAGTGGGTCATTTGGGTAAATTATGGGTCAGGGTCAAGCTAATTATATATAAAAAACAGCACAAACTATTTTGACTAAATTTTGTATCCAACCCTTTTCGGGTACAAGACTATTGAGCTAGGTCAAGTGTTTGAGAAATTTCGATTAGTGGGTCCCTATGGGTCAAGATAATTTTATCTAAAAAAGTCTCTAAAGATTTTGACTAAATTTTGTTTTTTACCATTTTTTGCATTACGAGAAGACTATTGGGCAAAGTCGCGTGTTTGAGAAAATTCGGTTAGTGGGTCATTTTTGAATCACTGTGGGTGAAGCTAATTTTATCTAAGAAACGGCTTTAACAATTTTGACTGAATTTTTTTATCCTCTGTTTGGGTTATCAGAAGACCATTGGGCTGTGTCAAGCCAAATTGATCTTAAAATCTGCTCAAAAAATTTTGATTAAATTTTGCATCCTACCGTTTTGGATTATGAGAAGATCATTGGGCTAAATCACATGTTCGAGAGAATTTGATTAGTGGGTCACTATGGGTTAGGGTCAAGCTAATTTTATATCCTACCATTTTGAAGTATTAGAAGACCATTGGACTGGGTAACATGTTCGAGAAAATTTGATAAGTGGGGCATTTTGGGTCACCACGGGCAGGGGCAAACTAATTTTATCTAAAAAACTGCTCTAGTGATTTTGACTAAATTTTGTATCTTATCGTTTAAGATTACGAGAAGACCATTGGGTTATATATTCAAGAAAATTCGATTAGTGGGTCACTATGGGTCAAGCTAATTTTATCTAAAAAGTGGCTCTAACGATTTTGACTAAATTTTGTATCCTACCATTTTGGATTATAAGATCATTGGACTATGTCATATGTTCGAGAAAATTCGATTAGTGTGTTATTTTGGGGTCACCACAGGCTACTGCATTTCAATGGGAATAAAGGTTGAAAAAGGTATGAAATTTTTTAACAGTGGCCAGTAAACGAAGTCACAAAGTAGGCAACATTTCGCCAAAATTGGTGATATTGGACAAAATGTTGGCAACATTGGAGAGATTTGGGTAGAAAAATTGACTTTTTACCAATGTAAAATTACATGCTTGGTACCAAATGAAAGAAAGCCACCAAGTTTACGAGTTTTCGCCGAAAAAGTTGGCTTTCAGAATTTGAAGGAATTTTCCAGAAATTCTCAATCAGGAGATGATATACATGATTGAACCAATCAGTGTCCATAGAGCATTCTTGTGCAACAGTGACATTGTTCCATATGACGCATACCTGCTGAAGAAATACAACTGTCATAAAGATGAAAATAAGTACTCGCCAGTCGCCACTTGGCGATTAGAAATATGGAAAGTACTAGCCAAATGCAGGATTTTCCAAAAGGGATTTCGTCACAGAATCGCAGAAAAAAACTCCGTGAATTTCATCAACAGATCGCGAAAAAACTCAAATATTGTCAACATATCGTGAAAAAAACCCCCACACATTTCATCAAAAAATCGCGAAAAAAAGCCTGACTTTTCTCAAAAGGTCGCGAAAAAAACTGCACATTTCGTCAAATGATCGCGAAAAAGACCGAATTTCATCAATAAATTGCGAAAAGACGTGAATTTTGTCAAAGAACCACAAAATAAAATGAGACTTTGTGAAAAAAACCACACATTTTGTCAAAGGATCACGGGAAAAGCCTGAATTTCATCAAAGGGTCGCATAAAAAAACGAATTTCATCAAAGAAACGCGGAAAACCCCGAATTTCGTCAAAGGCTCACATAAAAAAGGCGAATATTGTGAATGAATCACGGATAAAATGCAATAAATAAATTTAGCAGTACATTTACATTGTCTGTTTTTATAACTTCCACTGTCTTGCTGAGTTACATGCTAAATGCATTTGTTATTTTTCTTTGTCACACTCGTACTAAATATTCTCATTAAGAACCTACACTAGCCATGGAAAGAAATGCTCAAGCTAATGTGAATCATATGGGGGATTGTTCACAGATTTCTTGCTCGCATTTTAATATTTTTAAATAATTTTTTTGCATAGGGTACCTGAGGTCGATAACTTTTATTGTGTGTTTGTAGTTTTTCAATTTTGGCTAGTTTTTTTTTATATGAGTAGTGATGTCGCTAGGCTGTTGGAATCATGGTCACTTGTAAAGGGGAAAATTATTACTAGCCACTCGCCACAGGGCCACTAAATGAGAAAAAATGGCTATTAAAAATTTGTTTGTTAGCGGCTACCTTATGGCCACTTTCCTACAAGGGCAGAGTAAAATTTTCTTGCATTCCATCAAGGATTCTACTTTTTCTGGTTGCAATATTTTTATATTAACATATTTATTTAAAATATTCAATTTAGATTAATACTGATAGAAAATTTAACAAAAGTTTACTGTTCAGTACTTAGTTCCCAACCTATGGGTTACGGCGACTGTTTTGGTGGGTCGCGTAACAATCAATGCCACAAAAATGTTATTTCATCTGTTTAAAAAATTTACCCAATGAAATATTTTACAACTGCAAAAATCTTGACGATAAAATTGTTTTAGAAGCTACTTTCTTAAAACTGACGAGGGTAACTTGTGGATTAGAAATCCTTTTGAAAAACATTTGAAAACCCAAAACTCTCAACGCCTGAAGAAGACTTGTTAATTGAGCTGTTTTGTGATTCTTCTTCGAAGATAATTTTCAAGGAAAAAATCCTTAATTTTCTTCTGGATGAATATACGAGCAGAATATCCAGAAATATCTCAATCAGCTTTGAGGTTCTTGAAGGGGTCCAACAAGGCATGCTCGTGTGAACATGATTTTTCTACTTTGCTGTTTGGGAAAAACAAGTACAAAAAACAAACAGCACGGCATGTGGAAAGTGACTAAAGGTTAAAATTAACCAGTTTTAACTATGATACAGATTCTGTCATTGGTAAACATTGCCAGAAATATCATTGATTGTAAAGTTGTGTTTTGATAATAAACATATTTTTCATTACCTTTGTACGTGGGTTATTTTAATTATTCCATTTACATAAATTGGGATTACCAATTCTTGTTTTTGTTGGTAGTGCATCCTTTGTACAAAAATTTGCCTTTTTCATAGGATAGGATAGCTTTTGAAGTCATACAACAATTTCCATACTAATATTAGATATAGATACGCTCATATTAAGTGAGTTGCGAAATTTTTTTAAACTTAAAAGTGGGTTGCATACCAATAAAGGTTTGGAACCGCTGGTTTAGTATACTTTTAAATAAAAAAAGTGGCCATTTCTAAAACTGGTACTACTGGCCATTAATGAAAATTTCTTGTTTTGCCCTTTAGTCATTGGACCGAGATACTTCCAAGAAACTGTCCTTTTTTTTTTTTTTTTTTTTTACAAAACTGGGTCCTCTTTTAGAAATAAGTTTTTTAATGTATTTTATATACAAAAATAATTTTTTTTATATCTTTACGCAGAAAAATTTTGTATCCTGAGGTACCTGTAAAAATTATATTTATGCATCTCTTGTTCATTTTTCTGCTTAAATAATGCAGTATAGAGCATCCATAGCATCACTGTATATAAGGATACTTTCACTTTCGGAACTGGTTCTGAAAACAACTTCCCCATATAAAAAAACTAACGAAAACCGAAAAAGTACAAACTCAATAAAAAATATTGACCTCAGGTATGCTATGCAAAAAAAAAAAAAATCATTTAAAAATATTAAAATGTGAGTGAGAAATCTGTAAACAATGCTCTCATAGGTTTAACTTTAGCGTTTGAGTTTCTGTGCATGACGATTGTAGGAACTTAAGAGACTTCAATAGTCATCCAAGACAATCACAAACTAATATTATATCAGTGGCAGTGTTCTTGTCAAATTTGTTTGCATCTCAGTATTTTTAAATGTTTTTTTGCGTAGGATATCTGAGGTCAATCTCTAACCAAGTGCTGTTTTTCTTTTTCATTTTTGTAGCAGATATTTTTTATAAGGCCACTTTCTATTTTGAAACTTATTCTGAAAGACCTCCACCTTAACCCTTTCTGGCACAGTGGTCTCACATCGGGACCACTTAATTTTAATTTCAAACTTAGAAACAGCACCAAGAATATTTTAATAAAATTTTACTTTTACAATGAAAGATTAAACTAACAAGTTTTTAATTTCTAAAAAAGTCATTTGTAAATTCCGGTGTCAGTCAATCATTTCATCATTTTATGAACAGAATTGTTCTGTGCCAGAAAGGGTTAATAATTTGAAATATCATGTACATCATATGACAATACAGTGTATATGGCTGGGCTGATATGTTCAGGTTTTCTGGCTAGAAAATTCAGAGTTTGTCCTCTTACATCCTTTATACGCTTGTGAAAACATTTGTTAAATTTAGTGGATATGCATGTTCATTTTTTGATCAAAGTCACATCATTTTTACTTTACTTTGTTTCAAGAGTCTTGAAATTGCATTTCTACATCCACAGTGAGGTAAGAAGCACTGAAAAATAAAGCACCATTTAAAAAAAAAAAAAAAAAAAAAAAAAAAAAAAAGCCTTTCTTCTACTACACTGTTAAAAATTTGCAACAAACTGTCTAATCGTTCGGCTGGTTTAATAAAAAACAGTTAGATAACTGTAATTTAACTTTATTCTGACCATATTATTGCTCATATTATGGTAAAAATAGTTAAATTACGGTTATGTAACTGTTTTCATTAATAACAGTCAAATGATTAGACATTACAATGCAAATTTTTAAGTGTAGTACATGATAGTTGGCAAAACAGGATTCCTGTAGGGTATTAGAATATTGTTTTCTATAATAGATACTTATTTTCAGGAGGATGAAAAAGAAATATAACTGGAAGAATGATCCAATCAAGCCACAGTGTGAAATATAAAAATTTTCATAAAAAAATGTAATTTTGAAACTAAAATAATCAAAGCAAATTCAATTGATGGTTTTGTAATTCATGGCAGGATTGCAATTATGGAAAAACATGTATTATTACAGATAGTTCCCAAAAAATATTTTTCCCTTCTCAACAACATGAAACTTACTGACACATTTTCTAACTCATTTTTTAAACATAAAAGCATGATACTTGCAGGCATGGTTATTGCAGTAATTTGTAATCAAATCATGTTTTTTTTTTTTTTCATTTTCTGATAAATGAATTGTATCTTGAGTTGTAAAATTGTTTTCTCAGAATGGCATTTTTTTCCCCCTTTCCTGCACTGTCACATCTGGAAATTCAGCTTAGATTGCATTTTCTGAAAGATTGTCTGCTTTTACAGAAAAACAGTCTGATTATATAGTTTCTTAATAAAAACATCTGTCAATTTGGTATGTTTAAAAAAATAAATAAAAGTGTCACAAAGTTGCCAGTTTGGGTTAGAGAACAGCCTTAACAATTATCTGCTTTTTTTTTAATTTGTTGTGCTACATTTGGTTTATTTTAGTGAGATTGGTTTACCCTTTTAACCTTTATTGTTGTGCACATTCAATTTAATTTACTCTTGTCAGTAGAGTGCTTTTATGAATGAAAGTGGCAGCATATTCATATAGTATATACAGTGCATGCTCAGTTTTCTGATATTTAAAATACAGGAATATGCCTTAGATGATCTTATGATAATCAACTGCAGTGAAGGCTCTACTCACTGTGGTTCATTCACTAAGAAATGCAATGAAATTATAGTACTAAAAAAAAAAAATAAAGGGACATACTGTACCCATAAAAGATAATTCAATTATAATAACTGCAAATAAGGATTTAACAGGGGCCTGTCCAGACTTTTCTCTCAGGGTCCTGTTTTTGTGAAATTGGGAACAGCTTTTTTACATTTGTGAAAAATCTAGTCCTAATTTTCTGAATTTGAAAATATCATTATATTCAGGTTCTTTTTTATATGTTTTTAAGAAGATATATGTATGTAAAATACAGATATTTTCTTTATATATGTAAAAGTTGACAACTCAGATTTCACTTTTAAATGATTAAATTTGTGATAGGATAGGTTAGTTTAGAGCTGGAAAAATTTTGTGGCCTATTTTTAAGACAAAGTACTTTGTTAGGGGTTCTTTTTTAAGATGAAAAGTTTTGTGGGGAGTCCTGTTTTGAGATGAAAAATTTTGTGAAGGGTTGGTTCTTTAACTGCCGACGAAATCTTGTGCGATCTCCTGCCTTACTTAAATCGCATATTTCTGAAATTATAGAAGGTGTATATTAGTTTTCTGAAATAACAATAAGAAAATGCACATGTTATACTGTTATATATAATGGCTCAGGTGGTGAAAATTGCCTTGCTATAATTGGAATTTACCATCCCTTTAATAGATGCATGCATTTTCTAAAGACGTACATATATACGTCCGGGGCAGTTAAGGGCTTATTGATTAACACCACCGCAGTCAAAATTTAGTTGTAACCATAAGTTTATTGTAGCATCAATTTTTCTTGCTTTGTCACTTGAACAGTGGACTTTTACTGCACTTGAATACATTGAATAAAACAGCCAGATGATGCACAATCACATCACTATCCAAACCAAAAAGAAATAAAACAACAAAAGTTATGCTTATTCATTAAGTGCCTATAATTACTGAGAATTGTGATTTTATAAATTGTATTATTATATAAATATTGGTGCATCTGATTGTAGTACAATATTTTAGAATTGGATATTACAATTATATATTTATCCCAATTTCATGTGATAAAGCTGGTAATAAAAAAAATTGTTGGTGTTGAAAAAATGGGGAGATTCCCCATAGTGAAGGGGAATCATAGATAGTTGGTAGGGAGAAAAGGTAGCAATGCTATTTACCTTTCTCTGCCTTTTGCTGATGCCACACAAAGCTTTGTAATTTATTTTATTATTATTATATATATATATTTTTTTTTGGTGCCACTTGTCACAGATTTCTGCAGTTTGTGGGTTTGGCAATTTTCAGGGGCCAATTTCTGAAGGTTCAATTCAGGTTGCCGGCTTTTAGCCAGGCCAGAAAAAGGCCGGACGGCTTTTTTTGGTTTCAACCACTTAAAAAAAGCCTGCTTTTATTTTTCAAAAAGGTGGTTTATAGATAATTCATATAAAATTTGGATTAATTTATTTTCAATACACTTATAAATATTTTCTACTAAACAAATATAAACTTCTATTAAATTTTGTCAAATAAATAAGACATTATAACTGCTAGAATACAACTGTGAAGGCATTATGTCTGAAAAAAAAAAAAAAAAATATATATAAATATTCAGAAGACTACATTAAATTAGACTCTAAATCTAAAGTATTGGTTTAGAATTATTTATTATAGCTCTACACATACCACACATTTTAAAGATTATATGAAAGAATAAGAAAATGTCACACATTAAAATAGAAACATTCTTACATATACTGATATTTACTTTTAAAATTGATTAAAACTAAATAGCTTATATGTATTTAATAACTGAAATTATCTTATATAATACTTGAGAACACCCAGTAATAAGCAATTGATATTCTGATAGCTTATAAAAATGATATATGTAAAAAGTTTTTCTGCTACTAAGCTGTTATGTAACTTATTCCAGATATGGACAGATTAAAATCGTAGATGAACAATGTTGAAAGAGAAATTGGGAAGGATATAACATTTGAAGAAATTTTAGTACATGTAAGTGCATAAAATAAAGAGAACAATTGAAAAAAAAAATCTCCAAATAAAACTTGTTGAATTAAAATTTTGAAAAGCTAGTTGCTATTTAAAAAAGTGCATATTCATGCAGAAATTAATGCATATGTTATTCATAATACTGTTTTAATAAAGAGAAATGATGTTTTTATTAAATGACTTTGTGTGATTTTAAATATAAATAAATGTTTATGAGAAGTCTTATTTTATATAAGTCATAAGTTATAAGAAACAAGTCTTATTTTATATAAGACTTGTTTTATTAATATCCCTTAAAATTAGTTAATAAAATATAAAACCAAGCAACCATTGTCCCTTTTAATTATATAAAGCAGTAAAAAAAAAAAAAAGAAAAGGGGTGTTAAGGTCAGTGTAACCAGAGAAAGCAATTGGTATGACCTTTTATTCCAATATCCAATATTAAGGTCTTCCTTATTGAAAAATTGGGTTATATTGATTTCTACCTCAATTAAATGTCTTTAAAACTAATTAAAAAGCACATAAAAATGTTTCATTTATAATTAAAATGCTCCACTTTATAAAAGCCAATTTTGGCCAAAAAAGCCAATTTTAGCTAAAAAAAAAAAAGCCGGTTAAAACCAATAAAAGCCACTGGCGTGGCTTTTTTAAATTTTAGCCGGCTTTTTTGCAACTCTGGTCCCATTATTTAAAATCTGAATACTTAATAAATTTCTGAATTCACTTTCAGTTCTTTTGGGTGCTAAACCCATGTCAATAGCCTTACATTAGAAATTCAGAATAGGCTAACAATAGGAAATAGATGCTACTTTGGCCTGAAAAAACCCTTTAAATCTAACTTTCTGAGCACTAAAACAAAAATAGGTACATTAAAATCCTCCATCCTATTTTATACAGGCGTGAAACATAGACACCTAATCAAGCTATGTGGAATAATCTACTCAGACCTGCCAAGTCTGTGGCTTTTTGGATACCAGTATTTTAGTGCAGAAAATTTTGTTTTATTTAATCAGAGATTTCTGCAATTTAAAAGCACAACATTTTCTATAAGAAATGCACTGGTATCCAAAAAACCGGAGACTTGGTAACTCTATCTACTAGTCTTTGAGAGGAAAATCCTGCAAGCAATTTTCAGACTAATTTGTGAAAACAGAATATGGAAACCAAGGAGTAACTTTGAGCTGTTTAGGCTAGACAAAGAACCCGGTATTCTAAAAACAATCGGTATTGGTAGGATTAGATGGTTGTGCCATTTATGGTGATCCGAAGATACCAATTCTGTTAAGGCTCCTGTCCCTGCCGGCGAAGACATTCATGAGCTAATGCTAATCCTATGGGGAGGGATTTATTTAATATCTCGTTTGCATTTTGACATTTTTAAATAATTTTTTTTGCATTGGATAGCCGAGGTTTGTCTCTACATCACACCTTTTTTACTTTTTCGATTTTGGTTGCAGATATTTTTTATAAAGTTACTTTCATTTTCAAAATTGGTTCTGAAAATGAAAGTGTCATTCTAAAAAATAGCTACAACCAAAATCGAAAAAGTAAAAAAGGTACAATGTAGCAACGGATCTCGGCTATCCAATGCAAAAAAATTATTTAAAAATGTCGAAATGCAAATGAGATATTAGAAAAATCCTTCCTCATAGGATTAGCATTAGCTCGTGAGTGCCTTCACTGACAGGGACAGGAGCCTGAAGTTGACCTTTAGAAGACCAGAAGATACCAGAAAGAGGAAGGCCTCCCCCCTCACTAGATGGGTTGATAATGTAGAAAGGGACCTTTGTACTTTGTTGTTCTTGTAAGGGACTGACAGACACTGGCTCAGAATAGAGAACACTAGAGGCATGTTATTGAGGCAGCCAGGGCTAATAAAATTCTGTAAAACCAAATAAGAAGCTAAACTAATATTTTAACCTTAAACATTTCAAAATTGCTTTTTTTTTTTTACACTTTTAATGCTGTTATGCACCATGCATGAAAAAATATGCTATGTTTAACAAATATGATTTTCCTTTAACCCGGGAGAACTCGCTAGTGAGAATTTCTCTCACGGTGCCCAATTGCTTTTCTTTTACTTTACATTCGCTTAATATCATTTTTTTTGCTTGGCTTAGTACTTTTACTCACAAATAGGTAAAATAATTGAAATAACATTTTAAAATTTTAATTAAAATGAAAAATGGTTTAAATAAGAGTCTTAAAAAAAGTACGACAGTGATAGAAAATCTCATGCAGCGAGTTCTCCTGGGTTAATGATGCAGAAATTTAAATAGTTTATAGTAAAATAACACACAGATTTAAATTATTTCAGTGATGAAATTGAATATTCATTTATTATGATACAAAAGGAGAGATTCTATAAACATTAAAAATCTATGCAAGAAATTTGCAGTTTTTATTTCCCCCCCCCCCTTAGATTTTAGATGTTATTAAAATAAGTTTAGCATAATTACTGATATATATGTTATGGATGGGGAGTGGTTAAACAAGAAAAGCCTGTTTATGGCCATTTGTGAAACTTGCGACTTTTTCATATCACACTGACTTAAATTCATGACACTTTTTTTTTACTTCCATGGCTGAGTAACTTCTTTTGTGACTTTTATAATTTTCGAGATTTGATAGTCATTCTGCCTCTTACAGGATAGGAGTTTCTTGCCCTCACATTTTTCAAGGAAGAGATTTAACAATATTTGGCAGGTCCTGCCATTCTGCCCTCAATTTTGGATAGGAAGGATGTATGAAAGTGACTTATTGTTGAAATGTTTCTACTTGGTCTAAATTTAAATGTAAAACAATATTTTTTGGTTGTTTCAGTTATAGTGGAAAGGAAGTGTTGCTGTCTTTTATATAAACTTACTTTTTATTTTCCTTTTCTTGATTGCAAGATTCTTATGAGCTGTACTTTATTATATTGGACTTTTACTGTGTTTTAAATATTCATTCATCCCGGTAGCAGAAAGTTCCTGACAGGTGACTTGCGTCGCAGATTTTCTTTTCCCTTTTGCAGATTTTTTTTTCTATTGGATCTTTTTGCAACTTTATATTATGTTTAGTTCTTTATTATTTATTACTAAAACTTAAGATTATTATTAATAAAAATGAGTAAAATGCTTAAAAACATTAAAAGTAAATGATTAATTAAAGGTTCATTTGTAGCATTTTACCTGCAGATTATTTTCTGTCCCTGAAAGATCTATCGCAGACATTTGGAGAATTTTTTGCTATTGGGTCATTCACTATTATCTGATGCTACAGCACATCAGGGATCTTCAGCTGTTCCCCTCCCCAATCATATTGTCTTTTTTGTATTTGACATAGCCAAGCTGATCAGATCAAAAAAATATTCTCCCATTGTAGACATCTAATTCCGTGTAACATTGCCTTAGCCCTTGATAACTGCCTAGATTTGCCAAGAAAGGGAGTTTATAAGATTCTGCGAGTATTTCACATCCAGTTAATGCACTTATCCTTATGAGTAGATCATGTAAGGCCACCTAACTTTTAGCATTTTACTTTTTTCAAATAGTCCCAGAGAATTTCTATGGATTAAGGTCAGGTAATTTAGTGGTTCACCCGAGGTGCAGTAGATAGCCCCGTTGCTCATCCAACCAGCGATATATACAAGTTTCCCTGTCAACAAGGTTATCTATTTAGAAAATGGTGATGTCCATAGCATATTCACCATGAAATGTCAAATAAAGGGTAACACCTGATCGCTAATGAATGTTGAAATAAATAGCCTAGTTTTTATGTTCAGTGTCATAGTACGAAAAACATCCCCAAACTCAGAAAGAACTATCTCCAGACTGAACTGCATCCTCCACACATTATGGGTTAAATGCTTCATTTGACTGTCAGTGCACTTGATGCATAATTAAAAAAAGGGGCAAAATTGTGATTCTTCTGACCACACAGCGCACTACATGCCTTCAGTCAGCTACTATCCACATACAGTGTTTTTCAGGCCCATTGCAGACATGCAACTTTATGTGCCTTTGGGAGCAATGTTTTTTCAAGATACCAGCTCCAAATGTTCATTACATGCAGTTTTATTTCAATTCTCATTTGGAAACAGACAGGTTGGATATTACTTCCCTGACTGCAGCAATTTGTCGACTTTGAAACCAATTTGCAAGGCAGGGCATTTGTGTCTGTTCTCTCGATTAGACTCTTTTTCTGATCATAGTTCTGTTGCCGGAAATGGTTGTCATCAGTGTTGCACCTTTGCTTGCAACACTGACTAGACAGTCTGCTTTGATACTCCAGCAAGTATGACAACTTCAGACAGTGTGTTGTCATTGGCCTACCCAAACCAGCCTTTACCACCCTGTTGCATCCTGTACTTACTCTTCTTACCACTGCACTATTCCTGTACTTCACAACTGCATGCACACTCCATGTTATTGCTAGAGCCTGTTTACCACAGGGGCAAACTGCTACCAATATTTTATAAACGCCTTATTTAAAGCAGAAATTTTGCATTAAAATGTTTATACTAAGATACTGGAAGTTTGCCCCTGCGGTAATGAGGCCTTGGTTACTGCTATGATCACCAAGCAGCAGCAGTCCAGTGTTCCAATTTCAGTTAAACACATGAGATGTGATTCTTGCAATGCCATTATTTGTATCAGTATGACAGAATTGTGTTCTGCAAGGATGACTAATTTTTTTCCAGTGAACTTATAATATGCTGTGTAACACTTTTATTTTTATACATACGCCATGATAATAATGTCTATTGTGAATTATGCTTTCTTTATATTATGGAAATGATTAGGAATGATCAGGATTTCGAAATTACCAGTCAAAAAAATGTTTTTATATTCTTTGGGCTTACCTGACATCATTTGAGTATTTTCTCAGTTCATGAGAAATATTTTATTAAAATTGTATTTTTGCATGATATAAATGGTGTGTTAAAAGGCAGAAAATGTTTAAATATACACAAATAATACACCCAGTCTTGCTTTTTCCAGCATCCTCCATGCATTTCCAGCATTTTTCCTCTATCTTGCACTGAAGAAGAATCGAAACAGCTGTTTGCTGCTTTTTGTGTATTATTTGTGCATATTTAAACGTTGGTTTTCTGCCTTTTAATATTTTTGCACAAAGGCTTTATTTGCTATATTTATAAATGGTATGTTCATAACCATGATGTCTACAGACTTGACGTTTATGTTTCATAAATCATTTGTAAGGCATTAAATATTAAACCGGATTGAATGTTGCTGCTAAATTAATTTTTGTGTAATTAAATATTATTTTTATATAATTTTGTTAACTTATAATTCTTACCTGTTTTTATCTTGTCCATGAAACTGATGTAATCTTCATGTACTTGTTTTTTTTTGTTTTTTTTTTCAGTTATTAAAAGATAGATATTTTACACAGATAAATAACTCTTGCAACGTATTTCTGCGTTTAAAATGACTAGCAGGTTTCTCTTTTACTTCAGTTTTACTGCAGTTATTGATTATCTGTCCACAGACATATGACTCGTTTTCTTGTGATGGTAGTTATTTGTAGGGGGGTTTTTTAATAAAGAAAATTATCCTTTCAATTGAATCAGAGAATAACTTTGCAAAGCATTGAATTAAAAGTAATACTATATCGTGAAAAAAAGTAAAGGTCAACTTTACAGATCTAGTAAGTAGTACAAATTAAACAAAGGGCCGTGTGTTTGTAGGCGGGCACATTATTTATATGGATAATTAATATTTTTCAAAACTGTTACACCACCCCATATTTCCATTTTCACACTTTTTCAGTTACAATTGCTCTTTAAATATTCTCTGACACTGTTGTATACATTCCTTAGAGAATATTCCGTTTACAAACCCAGTTCATTATTTTTGGGAGTGGGGAGAGTAATTATAAGGTATTCAGTTTGTTGTTGTCTTTTTTAGGGTTTCGTTCATCTGACGAAACCCTATTCGTCTCGCTCCTCTGTCTGTCTGTCTGTCACAGAGCCCGTTCTCAGAAACTATATATGTTGGAGACTTGAAAGTTTGCATACTTATAGCTGAACACCTCACATCAAACAACAAATCATAAAATTTAGAAAAAGTCTTACATTTAACCCTCCGGGCTCCAACTTGTGTATTTTAATCTTTTTGTTCTAACTAAGCCCCTAATTAAGTAGAAGACTTAAAATTTTGCATACTTATAGCTGAATACATCACATCAAACTACAAATCATAAAATTTTGAAAAAGTCTTATATTTAACCCTCTGGGCTCCAACTCGTGTATTTTATGCTTTTCTTTCTAACTGAGCCCCTACTTAAATTGAAGACTTGAAATTTTGCATACGTATAGCAGAACACTTGCGATCACACGAAAAATCATAAAATTTTCATTAAGTCTTATATTATTTACCCACCGTGCTCTAACTTGTGCATTTTAAGCAATTTTTCTAACCTCCCCGCACCCCCCCCATTGCAACCGGTGGGTACTTTTCTAACTTTTGCCGACACCTCTTTGACCACTCTTTCATACTATGCACATAGCCTTACATATTTCAGTTCCACTTTCTACCACCAGGGGGCGCCTACCCATCTCGGGTGCTATAGACCCGATCCCCTCGACTAATATACCTACGGATAGTTGTAAAATGGAGTTTCATTCGGATAGATGTTTGTGTAGAATAGAATGTGCCCCCTGGTTGCGAAATGTGGAACTAACAGACTTTGCAAAAAGATAGTGTTTTGAAAGGAATATTAAACGAAACCCTCTGTGCAATGTGTGATCACACTTACCCACTTGTTTCCATATGAGATTGTCGTTTCTACAAAATTAGCATATCAAACGCTAAATCAGAGTCGCAAGTTTAGTAACTTTGTTAAACATTGTGTTGTAGAAATGGCCGCTTCCATCCTTTGTTTTTTTCTTTTACATTATTATAGATAGTCATCCCAAGATTTGCGAAGGGTTAATTTTTCAGTTGTCATAGGTATAAATGTATTTTTACCTTTTTCTTTTCCAATAAATGCAAGCGTGATTCTGCAAAGGGATTTATCCCAATTTCAGGGTTCTTTGAAGCTAATTTTCACTTGCTTTTAACCCTAGATACTTGACGTACTTGGGATAGTGTAAAACAAAATGTTCGTAATCATTATGATTTCTGCAAACTTTGCATTTTTGTGGGAAAATAGGTTAACAAATAGTTATAATGTACTTTTCAATTTTTATCAATTTACCTAGAAAACAAATATTCTTAATCTCATAATTAACTTGGTACTTGTCAACCAGCAGTCGCCCGTCAAATAAACATAGTCGTGATTAATCTTCTAGGGTTAAACGAAAAGTGTTATGTGAGAAACATTTAGAAACTATAATAATTAGTTTTTAAAATTTACAGGAAGTTTTAGTATATTTTATTAGTTATAATAAAAGTTAATTGTTATATTAATCAGAGCCTTACCCTCCTTCTACTCTTTTTCTTTCATCTAATTTCAAGAATTTTTAAAGCAGGATCACAGTGATCCCTGTGAATAATTTTCTCTCCTAGAACACTTGTCAAATAAACATAGTCGTGATTAGTCTTCTAGGGTTAAACGAAAAGTGTTATGTGAGAAACATTTAGAAACTATCTATAATAATTAAATAGTTTTTAAAATTTACAGGAAGTTTTAGTATATTTTATTAGTTATAATAAAAGTTAATTGTTATATTAATCAGAGCCTTACCCTCCTTCTACTCTTTTTCTTTCATCTAATTTCAAGAATTTTTAAAGCAGGATCACAGTGATCCCTGTGAATAATTTTCTCTCCTAGAACACTTGTCAAATAAACATAGTCGTGATTAGTCTTCTAGGGTTAAACGAAAAGTGTTATGTGAGAAACATTTAGAAACTATCTATAATAATTAAATAGTTTTTAAAATTTACAGGAAGTTTTAGTATATTTTATTAGTTATAATAAAAGTTAATTGTTATATTAATCAGAGCCTTACCCTCCTTCTACTCTTTTTCTTTCATCTAATTTCAAGAATTTTTAAAGCAGGATCACAGTGATCCCTGTGAATAATTTTCTCTCCTAGAACACTTGTCAAATAAACATAGTCGTGATTAGTCTTCTAGGGTTAAACGAAAAGTGTTATGTGAGAAACATTTAGAAACTATCTATAATAATTAAATAGTTTTTAAAATTTACAGGAAGTTTTAGTATATTTTATTAGTTATAATAAAAGTTAATTGTTATATTAATCAGAGCCTTACCCTCCTTCTACTCTTTTTCTTTCATCTAATTTCAAGAATTTTTAAAGCAGGATCACAGTGATCCCTGTGAATAATTTTCTCTCCTAGAACACTTGTCAAATAAACATAGTCGTGATTAGTCTTCTAGGGTTAAACGAAAAGTGTTATGTGAGAAACATTTAGAAACTATCTATAATAATTAAATAGTTTTTAAAATTTACAGGAAGTTTTAGTATATTTTATTAGTTATAATAAAAGTTAATTGTTATATTAATCAGAGCCTTACCCTCCTTCTACTCTTTTTCTTTCATCTAATTTCAAGAATTTTTAAAGCAGGATCACAGTGATCCCTGTGAATAATTTTCTCTCCTAGAACACTTGTCAAATAAACATAGTCGTGATTAGTCTTCTAGGGTTAAACGAAAAGTGTTATGTGAGAAACATTTAGAAACTATCTATAATAATTAAATAGTTTTTAAAATTTACAGGAAGTTTTAGTATATTTTATTAGTTATAATAAAAGTTAATTGTTATATTAATCAGAGCCTTACCCTCCTTCTACTCTTTTTCTTTCATCTAATTTCAAGAATTTTTAAAGCAGGATCACAGTGATCCCTGTGAATAATTTTCTCTCCTAGAACACTTGTCAAATAAACATAGTCGTGATTAGTCTTCTAGGGTTAAACGAAAAGTGTTATGTGAGAAACATTTAGAAACTATCTATAATAATTAAATAGTTTTTAAAATTTACAGGAAGTTTTAGTATATTTTATTAGTTATAATAAAAGTTAATTGTTATATTAATCAGAGCCTTACCCTCCTTCTACTCTTTTTCTTTCATCTAATTTCAAGAATTTTTAAAGCAGGATCACAGTGATCCCTGTGAATAATTTTCTCTCCTAGAACACTTGTCAAATAAACATAGTCGTGATTAGTCTTCTAGGGTTAAACGAAAAGTGTTATGTGAGAAACATTTAGAAACTATCTATAATAATTAAATAGTTTTTAAAATTTACAGGAAGTTTTAGTATATTTTATTAGTTATAATAAAAGTTAATTGTTATATTAATCAGAGCCTTACCCTCCTTCTACTCTTTTTCTTTCATCTAATTTCAAGAATTTTTAAAGCAGGATCACAGTGATCCCTGTGAATAATTTTCTCTCCTAGAACACTTGTCAAATAAACATAGTCGTGATTAGTCTTCTAGGGTTAAACGAAAAGTGTTATGTGAGAAACATTTAGAAACTATCTATAATAATTAGTTTTTAAAATTTACAGGAAGTTTTAGTATATTTTATTAGTTATAATAAAAGTTAATTGTTATATTAATCAGAGCCTTACCCTCCTTCTACTCTTTTTCTTTCATCTAATTTCAAGAATTTTTAAAGCAGGATCACAGTGATCCCTGTGAATAATTTTCTCTCCTAGAACACTTGTCAAATAAACATAGTCGTGATTAGTCTTCTAGGGTTAAACGAAAAGTGTTATGTGAGAAACATTTAGAAACTATCTATAATAATTAAATAGTTTTTAAAATTTACAGGAAGTTTTAGTATATTTTATTAGTTATAATAAAAGTTAATTGTTATATTAATCAGAGCCTTACCCTCCTTCTACTCTTTTTCTTTCATCTAATTTCAAGAATTTTTAAAGCAGGATCACAGTGATCCCTGTGAATAATTTTCTCTCCTAGAACACTTGTCAAATAAACATAGTCGTGATTAGTCTTCTAGGGTTAAACGAAAAGTGTTATGTGAGAAACATTTAGAAACTATCTATAATAATTAAATAGTTTTTAAAATTTACAGGAAGTTTTAGTATATTTTATTAGTTATAATAAAAGTTAATTGTTATATTAATCAGAGCCTTACCCTCCTTCTACTCTTTTTCTTTCATCTAATTTCAAGAATTTTTAAAGCAGGATCACAGTGATCCCTGTGAATAATTTTCTCTCCTAGAACACTTGTCAAATAAACATAGTCGTGATTAGTCTTCTAGGGTTAAACGAAAAGTGTTATGTGAGAAACATTTAGAAACTATCTATAATAATTAAATAGTTTTTAAAATTTACAGGAAGTTTTAGTATATTTTATTAGTTATAATAAAAGTTAATTGTTATATTAATCAGAGCCTTACCCTCCTTCTACTCTTTTTCTTTCATCTAATTTCAAGAATTTTTAAAGCAGGATCACAGTGATCCCTGTGAATAATTTTCTCTCCTAGAACACTTGTCAAATAAACATAGTCGTGATTAGTCTTCTAGGGTTAAACGAAAAGTGTTATGTGAGAAACATTTAGAAACTATCTATAATAATTAAATAGTTTTTAAAATTTACAGGAAGTTTTAGTATATTTTATTAGTTATAATAAAAGTTAATTGTTATATTAATCATAGCCTTACCCTCCTTCCACTCTTTTTCTTTCATCTATTTAATTTCAAGAATTTTTAAAGCGGGATCACAGTAACCCCTGTGAATAATTTTCTCTCCTAGAACACTTGTCAAATAAACATAGTCGTGATTAGTCTTCTAGGGTTAAACGAAAAGTGTTATGTGAGAAACATTTAGAAACTATCTATAATAATTAAATAGTTTTTAAAATTTACAGGAAGTTTTAGTATATTTTATTAGTTATAATAAAAGTTAATTGTTATATTAATCAGAGCCTTACCCTCCTTCTACTCTTTTTCTTTCATCTAATTTCAAGAATTTTTAAAGCAGGATCACAGTGATCCCTGTGAATAATTTTCTCTCCTAGAACACTTGTCAAATAAACATAGTCGTGATTAGTCTTCTAGGGTTAAACGAAAAGTGTTATGTGAGAAACATTTAGAAACTATCTATAATAATTAAATAGTTTTTAAAATTTACAGGAAGTTTTAGTATATTTTATTAGTTATAATAAAAGTTAATTGTTATATTAATCATAGCCTTACCCTCCTTCCACTCTTTTTCTTTCATCTATTTAATTTCAAGAATTTTTAAAGCGGGATCACAGTAACCCCTGTGAATAATTTTCTATCCTAGAACACTTGTCCCTGAAACAAAAAATTGAGATGCGTCTAACTTTTTTCTGTTCAATTAATGAATGCTCCTGTTTTATCATTAAATTACCTATAATAGCGTCATGAATCTCCTAACAAAAATATCTAGCGTGTTTTCAAACAATTTTGTTTTCCTAAATATTTCTCCTTATTAACCTCAAGTCATATGCAAGGAATCTGTTCTATCCTCATTAGTGAGGTAGTCGTTTTCATGACAGTGATACTTTGGTAATAAGCATATTATTTTTATAAGATAAAAATATTTTCGTTTTTCAACAATTTTGCAATGCGATGTGGTTCATTAAATTGGCAACTTCACTCCTCATAGTTATTGTAATAGAAATAATTTTGAAAATAAATAACAATTGAAATGAATCTTTTTGGCCCAGGGCTTCAGCATTTTCTTCTTAACTGCCTACTTTTATTTTAGATCCATACATTTTTAGAAAGCTGATGAATATTTTAAAAATTGGCTTGGGTGAAAGAAATTGACTTCCTATTATTAAAAAAAAAAAACCCTTCCATTAAGAATGCACCGTAAATTGGGGTTACTTAGACACTGGGTTGTTTTTACCCCCCTCCCCACCCCCTCAAACAATAAAAAATGTACTTTAAATCAGTTTTGGATCTTCTGTGTTGACATGATCTACCAATACTCATGTAACAGGGTTCATACGGTGCTTAAAAGTGCTTGAAAGTCCTTGAATTTTTAAGAGTGAAAAAAGGTCCTTGAAAGTGCTTGAATTTCTTTAAATTTTAAGGAAGGTGCTTAATTTTCATTACTTTTTTTTTTATAGGTGCATAATTTTTTTTTTTTTTTTTTATTCAGATGTTCAAAATAAGAGTTGCAAATGTTTAAAAATAATAATAAGTGCAAAAATATTTGGTCTGAGATCGTTTTCCTTTCAAGAGGTCAGAGTACAAGCATTTGTACTTTACTTTGTTCCCTTCTCCCTTCCCTCTGTAGGGTTAATTTTTTAAAAAATGAAAAGATGTGTACTTGTTCCTACTGCCGATCGCAAGATTGGAAATTCTTCCAATGTAAATCCCCTCCCAATGGACAATGGAGAAAACTGCGATGTTAACATAAACTGTAAAAGAAAAACAGGCTGAAGTTTTAGATTTAAAAAAAAAATAGAAAATGCAGTTAAAGAGCTTAAAATGTGAAAAAAAGATCTTTTTTTTGGGGGGGGGGGTGGGGGGGTGTTTAGTATATCTTTTTGAAAAATGATTTAATGGATGTTTTCAAGTTAAGCCAAGTTATGAAAAAATTCGTTTAGTTTTTGTAAAATTTAAAATTGTTTATTAATATCATAACAATGCAAAATTATCAAGTGTCTACTTTTGTCTAGTGTTACCACAAATAACTTTCAAAGTAAAATGCAAATAGATTTTCTTTATTTTTGAAGGCTTTCTCATAACATTTTACATTTAAGCCTTCACTACTGTATGTTATGTATGGCATTCGCTTGAAAAAATGTGAAAATGAAAAAAAAAAAAAAAAAAAAACATACTTTTGTAATATGCTATTTCGTAACATTAAAATTTTCATTTTTGGAAAGGTGAAATTTGGGTAAGGTGCTTGAATTTTATCATGGAAAAAGAGTATGAACCCTGATGTAACAATACGAACTAGTAACAAAACATTTTTAATGTCCAAATAGCCCTCTCCTGGATGCAAATTATAAAGCTAATGTTTTATAAAGTTATTTTATTTCATTTCATTTTACATTTATGTACGAAATAAACCCGGTGGTTTTGTTCAGTTTTTTGTTAGTAAGAAAAAAGTTAAGTACAAAGAAAAATCAAGATTTTTTGTACATATGATTGCTTTTCATTCATAGTCGACCTGAGCGTAATACAGAATTGCTGTATTCATCACCAATATTGAAGAATGGCGTTAAAGTTGATGCCAGCATGATAAAAGGCATTAATGCGATTTACGTCACTATATCGAAGCTATATACCGAGCTCAAAATTGGCCGTAAAATAATATGAAATGGTCATTTTTCACCATACGATTTTCAGTTTAGGAAAAAATACTTAACATTGTATTTTCGCCTTCCTAATTTGAAAAAAACTTTTGCGATGCAGCTATGTTTCATTTCCCAGGTAGGTAATTTTTCACATGCTGTTCTGCACTTTGTGAATACATTTTGCACAGCACTTTGGGAATAAATATTTATGTAAGGATTATCCATTCATTCTATATATCATTGATATGCCATTTAACTCCTTGATGGGCTTAAAATATTTTTTATACAACTTAACTTTAAACAAGATATGTACCAAAGTTTTAAAACAAAATTTTACTTTTATAACTTTGGTGTGTTGGGGGGGGGGGGGGGGGGATGCAAAATTGCATTTCTTAATTTTCAAAAGTTTTTGTGTGAATTTTCAACATTACTGAAACAGATATTTGTGCCGGACAGGGTTAAAATGAAGCCAGTACCATTCAGTGTTTGAATGCTAATGAAATGCATTGTACTTAGTCCTCATTTATCATTAAATTCTTGTTTTTCTATAATAATGCTACATGTTTAATGCTTTGTGAATTCCGTGTTTTATTTAGTTTTTCTTTGATGATAAATATTTTCATGCGTTTGTTTGTCGCCTTTTATATAAACCATAGGTAGCTAATCTATTCAGCTGCTTTCATTAAAATAAAATTTTTGTTGTAATTGATCATTTTATTAAATAAGTCTGATAGCACAGATGAGATTTATTTAAATGGCGGATTCCGTATTTTTGTTTCTATAGCTAACAACAAGTTGATGTGAAGTTATTCCCATTATGTTTCAAATCCTTTTATTAAAGTTGCCGTGGTTGTGCCGACAAAATTTATGCTGTTAATATTGTCTATTGCTATGTACAAATTTATAAATGTTCTCATACTGCTAAAAAATGCATAATTAAAAAATATCTGCACTAAAAATTACTATTTCCCTTGATATTCTACTCTTCCTATTAGATGATTTTTAAAGGGTGCTGTATCCTGTTCCTTTTTACTACTTTCCGAACATATGGTGTAAGGAAAGTGTTATCATAATGTGTGTGTAAATGAGTGAGTAAACACGCGCCATTTGGCAGATATATTATAGACCACTGTCGCAACTCTCAAGAATCGTATACATTTTTGTAAAAATGGGCTGATGGATAAGGTATTTAATCCATTTTGCAACTGATTCTATAGGGAAAATAACCAAGCAAATGGGACAGAAAAAATGATAAATATTATGGCGATGTAATCAATCAATAGTGGCTTTGCGATAACGTCTTGAGTTTCAAAGCGGTAGGTACAGCGTTCGAATGTAGCCGATTCTATTGTGTCAGAAATGCATAGAAAATCCCCTTATAAAAATCTGTAGTGACTCCATTCGACTGTCCTGTGTTCGGAAATTTGAGTGGCGTCAGTCAGATTTTTTAAAAGGAAGCGACGCACCCAGCCCTTTTTCCAGCATTGCCTTTACATCCTGTTGTTCCTTAAAATTAGTCCCCACACCTCTTTAAAAAAAGTAGAATGTAGTTTAAATTTTTAGGTTAAGATGAAGAGAATTAAGTAACATTTCATATAATCTTTCAGATTAAGTGGTTTTGTTGTTTTACAATTCAATACATAATATACGTAGTAAGTATAATTAATTCAGTGAGAGCTCAGGAACGTTGCCATTTCCCCTCAACAAAATGTGCCCTTTTGATAAATCCAATGCCCACCCTCTTTAAAGAGAAACATGAACACTGGTAGATGCACTTTGTATTTAGATATGTTGACAAATGAAATATATGAATTTTGTTGAAAAAACAAATATTTTTTAAATGTAATTTTTTGTTGTCTTGTTGAAATCCAAATGTTTCAGAATGTG